>OY293415.1:21934505-23134505 GCA_958502065.1 Chrysolina americana | reverse complement strand
TAGGCCTTGATGCATAGGTTACAGCGACTGATGTACCCAGCACTAACTTTAATTGAAAAGATTATCCCTATGTAAAAATGGGATATTTTTAAAACTATCACAATAGGGTTATATACGGGATAACCCAAAAAAAATATTTGAGTGCTTTAAAGCCACAAATCTACCAATAAAACTTCCTAATTGCCTTTGACTTCATATTAAAAAAATTGTTGTAGTAGTATTAGCTCTTATAACTAAACTAATCCAGGTTACTGATCATTTCACCAAATTCGAATTTATGCTCCCTGTTTGGTTGTAGGAAGTACAGTTTTCATCCTTGAGAACTGGCACTAGATCAGTCAGGAAGCTAGAGGTTTTTCCTGTCTGAAATACAATATTTTTACGTGTTTTGAAATATTCCTTATTTCTCAGAACCACTTCAACATTTCAAAAAATTCAAAACTTCGTTTAGAATTTGATAAATTATTCAGATGTAGAACTCTTTTCAGTATTTTCCAAACATTGAACAGAATTATTATTTTATTATGAAATTCCTAGTATTTTAGAGATTTTTGGCTGCAACCTGATCAAGGTGCATCTAGTCATGTGCTAGCTGTCTCTTAATCCCATATCTAAACATTTTTTTTATCAGAATAATGATTGATATCATCAAAAGCCTTTATGAAATCTATCCCACAGCTATTGTATGACTAAAGCGTTAATAATAATAATAATAATAATACTCCCTCTTTATCCCATGTACCCCCTCTCTACCCGCTATTAATATTATTTGCCGTGGCGCTCCGGGACGACTTACCGATTTTTGGTGGCGTATTCACTTTTCGGCTGTAAGAAAACCCTGAAAATCTTCAGTACCACCTCGCAAAAATGCCATGATTGAATCATTAAAGTGCAAGTAAAAAACTATGTACACCTAATAAAAATACCGAAGCACTGGATACTGAAAATAATGACGAAATAATTTATTGACATATCTTTTAATTTATTATGTTTTTAAAACAAACTAAAAAGAATGAAATAATTTTTCTGGGCCACATACATAGTCATATGTAACTGTTTACAGATTTTTCTGAAATTTGTGATTGTGAGCTTTTAATAATAGCTATGAAGTAGCTAGTAGCTGGAAGTAATTTTTAATTGCACTTCAATCGATATGAACTGTTTTGTATATTTTCTCAACGGGAGCTTCTCCCTACATTCCTTACTATTATCTATTGAATGTGCCCCAAGTTTTTCATTTAGAGTCTCACAAGTATTATAGCTATTATTAAACTCAAAATTATGAATTTCAAAAAAAATCTGTATGAGGTTAAGAATCTGTACAAGGTTATACATTTGTATTGGGAGGGGACACACTCTTAAACTGCATCAGAACCTTCTAAAATCGACTTCTCTGAAAATAAACCTTTATGAAACATATGCAGATGTAACAAAATATCATAAGGTATGAATGACACATCTCAAGATGAGGGAGTAACTATAAAACCAAATATGGCACGAACGGCTATAAAAACCAAAACTGATTCAGAAAATCGTGTAAGAATTAATAAATTAGGCAATGAAATAAACTCACTGAAACAAATGCTAACCTAACCTAACATAACCTAAATGTAGTGATCAATTATAGAAGTAAAGAAGACAAAAAAAATGGGGAAAATTACCTAGTCAGTATGAAATAGAACTAAAAGAACTATTAAAACCAAGAATTAAAATTCCAAATTTAACGTTACATAGTGAGATAACCGCAGATGATATTGAACATATGATTATTATAAGTCAAATCAAATTGGACCACCTTTCTGTTGAGTTTGTGAAACATTTTGATCATAAAGACCGTTTCACTGTATTTGCAGAAGTTAATGGAACTTTATCAGAAAAAATAATGACGCTTATTGAAGGAAAGTTATTTATTATTATGGCGATATCGATTTGTAAATACGGTGAATAAACGTTTTATTATACCCGCGAAGTTTAATACTTGTTGCAAGAAAATGAGAGGTAAGAAATACATGAGTATATATGTTTTATAAATTTTCAAAATCGAACAAAATGATAATATAAAATAGACTAAATGAGTTAACTGATTTCCCAAAATATAAAATAAACTAAATGAGTTAACTGAATTCCCAAGTAGATTCTCCTCCCAAAAAATCCATATTCCTGATTATAATAAAGCTTTCCATTATTCAAAATATTCCAGAAATTGTCAATGAAATGTTATGATCTGAATTCAATTCTAGATCTTGAGTACACTAACAGGAATCACTGGAAAATATTATTCATCAATTCAATATCAATAAAAAACAAAAATGGATGAGCTGGAAGTGATAATCAACGAACTGAGATTAAAAATCACAAACTAGATTTTCGCTAGTCAAAGGGTCCTGCAATAGCTGTAACATCACAGATTTTGTAGATTGAGAATGATTAAGATTATTTTTGCACAAAACTGATTTCACTTATTGATGTTGGTTCAAACTAGCACCATTTTCCGAGTTTTGTCTTTTGTTTTTGAATGTTGTATTTTGATTTGTTCTTAATTTTGCATTTTGTTGGGAAGCCTGGTTTGGCCAGACTTCCACTGCATAATGATGGTTTTACGTTTTCAGCCGAGACTGGGTCCAAAACCGTTCACACCCCCTAATCTGAGCGACAATGAAAACGCCTTCACAAAAGTGTTTGCTGTACCTGCAGTACCAGGCCAGAACGGTGTCAATCCTGACAAACCACCAACTCCTGTTGAAGAAAAAGAAAAGTCACCCACCATTGAAATAACAGAACCTGCCCCTATAAAAGTTGATACAGAGAGTGGAAAATCAGGTTCTAGCGGCGAAGATGAGACTAGCGGTGATTCTGGTTACATACCAAGAACACCCAGCACTGCTGAGCGACGGAAAATGTTTGAATCTCAATCGAATTCTAGAGATGAGTCTGAGGAAAATTTCGACTCCATTGATTTTGAGAGGGGTTCTATGAGGGCTAGTATCGCCGAAAGGAGGAAAGTGTACGAGAGCAGGTAGGAAGAACTCAAATCCTGAATACCTATAATAGAAATATATCCATAGTTTTAGTAGTTACTAATAATACAGGTTATCGGCTGAATATTATTTACATCAACTTTAGGAGCATGAACAAGAAACTAGAAGAAAGATGTCACAAGAAGTGATGTAAATATAAAAGTGAACTGGGGGTGACATGTTGGTTCAAAATCAAATGAATAATAAAACGATCATCAATCTTTTATGAGTTAGCAAATATACTTTGTAAAAGTATAACTCTAATGACCAAGCAGAAAAATATAGAAATCATCAGCAAAAATGACCGGATCACAACCGAGGTTATATACATAGTGTGGGGCAAAATTATGGAATAAATTAATATTTTCGAGAATAGGCGACTCGACAAATCCCGAAACAGGTCGATTTTTATTTTCAAATTATGATTTTTTAGCATATACAGGGTGGCCCGTCAAAAACGTACCGAAAGCCATTACAGAATAAGAAGAAGAATTTTTCGGCAAAATCCAAAAACACGTCAAGATTGTTTGTCAGTGGGGCAATTTGATGCAAAAAGCATAGTTAAACCTTCAACTCACTAAGTAGGGGTGTCATCCCAAAAATGTTTTCAAATAGAAATCGGCGTCAAGTGAAACCTATTAGAAGGGGCGTGTCAATCCCTATACATTGCTGCGTAGTTTTTGAAAATTGATCCACTCTTTTAGAAAATATGGAGCGTTGTATCTCCAACAATAATATGTGACGAAAAATGCAAAAATCTTTCAAACTTATTTATAAGTCGAGTAAATGTTCGAATTATTGTCCGCCAACCTGCATACAGTGGTACAAGTTATTTTCAAACCGTTGTACATTCTGGAGAATTTGCGGAGTCACTTCGCGACATACGTTAATCATTCTTCTTTGCAACTCTTCTAATGTGTCTGATGTTGTTATGAAAACAATGATTTTTGTGTCCCAACAAAAAACTAATCTAAAGGACTTATGTCGGGTGACCGAGGTGGCCATTCAATTGGGCCCCTTCTTCCTGGAAACGTGTCCAATGATATTTGTTAGAACTGGGTCCATGGCATTTTGTAATAAAAGCTTTGTCTATAAATTTTTCATAACTTTCAAAAATAAAGTATATTTTGACTTTAACTATATCGCCTGTTATATTTCCAGGAAGTAAAAAAGGTCCTACAATGAAATTTCCAAAAATACCAGCACACATAAAACTTTTGGGGGTGTTGCGTGTGTGACTCGAGGAAAATCCTTGGATTGGTGTCAGCGCAGTGACGGCAATTGTGGCGATTCACTAAATCATTTACGAAGAAGGAACATAATAGAATAGGAAATTACTATTGTTTAACACTCGCTCACTTATAACTTCGCAAAATTGCAAGCGACGATCAAAGTCGTCTTCATTCAGTTCGGGCACTAAGCGAATTTTATATGGATGGAATTAGTATTTTTTCAGTACCTGTTGGACACTAATACGAGACACTCCCGTCGCAATGGTCTATTATACTTAGCGTAGTATCTACTACAACTTGCTCCAATACTGCAATCTCCGTTGGTTCATTTAGTACTCAAATTTCAAGCTGCCTCTTTTTGTTGTGAACCGAACCTGTTTCGCGAAAATTTGGCACCAATTCGCGAATTTTTTTTCCAGAAGTATGTTAGACAGGTTGCCGTTGGTTGAACAACTCCGCGACCCGATTTCCATATTCATTTTTCTTCACACATTATTGTTGGAGTTCCAATGCTCTATATTTTCCAAAAGAGAGGATCGATTTTCAAAAACTCCGCAGTACTGTATAGGGAATGATAAACCACTTCTAATGAGGTATCACTTAAGCCCTCTTCCCATTTGGAAAAATGTATGGTTGAAGGTTTTACTATGATTTTTGCGTCAAAATGTGTCCCCCTGACAAACAATCTCGATGTGTTTTTGAATTTTGCCAAAAAATTCTTTCTCGATGGGCCACCACGTATGACGTTATCAACCTGGGCATGATGACGTAAAAGATAATTTTTTTAAATGAGAATAGTGGTCGTGTTATAGTTAATTTGAAAGCTTATTCAATTCTCTATTCAGTGATGTAAACATTAACATTATTATTTATACAGGGTGGCCAAAAAGATTTTTGAATGAAATTAATTTACACGTAAAGAAGTATGCATGTAATTCGTTTAATATAAAATACTTTTTCTAATCGAGGATACAATGATAGGTTCTTTTTTCTCGTTGGGCCTCTTACGTGGCAAAGATATCTTACAGAAATTTTTCTAAATGAAAATAACCGAAATTTGGTAAATAAAAACATGGTTTCAGCAAAACAGTGCAATTCTGCACTTTTCACTTTCCGTTCCTGATTATTTAATCAGATGTTTTCCTAGGAGATGGATGGAATGGAAAACAGGGTCAATGAATAAATTTAGTGCTTTCGGAAAAAACACATTTATTTATTTATTTTATTTATTTATATAGATATGAAATATAATACAATACATACTTATATTAAATATACACAAAAATGAACAATGAACAATTTTAGTAGTACTACAGTGATAAAAGGAAACTTATTCCACTAATCTTCTTACACTGGTTTTGAATGCAGTTGATGTTACTCCAGTAAATTCTAATCCTCTATTGCAATATTCGTTACCTAATCTGACAAAACGTGACAGGGTACTATGATAACCATAGTTTGTGCGATGGAAGGGAACTTGGAATAAATCGGAGTTACGAGTAGGTCTGTTTGGAACTTTAAAGTTAATCGAATGGAGCAATGGAGGACAATCTATCTCCCCTGATATTATTTTATAGAGAGTAATCAAGTCAGATCTTGTTCTACTACCTTCCAAGCTGGTAATATTCAAATTTTGCATAACTTGCCTATAATCGTAATCACCATGTTGCAGATTCATTTTAAATGCTATACACCTCAAAAATTTTCTATGCACTTTTTCTAGTTGATCGATGTGAGTTTGATAGTATGGTGACCATACTGGTGAGGCGTATTGAATAACTGAATATACTAATGATAGATATAACGTTCTAAAAGCCATAACAGATAATTTTTTAGTATTTCTAGAAATGAAACCTAATAATTGAAAAGACTTACTGACTACGGAGTTAATATGATTTGTAAAATTTAATTGATGATCAAATATGACTCCTAAATCACGAATTTCACAAACCCGTTTAAGGTTGTTCTCAATTTGATAATCGAATTGGATAGGATTATTGGACCTAGAAAAAGAAATACAATAGCACTTGTCAACATTTAATGACATTCCATTATTTTGAGACCAATTGATCAATATGTTCAAATCAGATTGAAGGTTTTCACAGTCTTTGTCGGAGTTTATTGGCAAATAGATTTTAAGGTCATCAGCAAAGAGAAGGTACTTACAGAAACGAAAGTTAAGAGCTATGTCATCAATGAATATATTGAAGAGAAGTGGGCCCAAGTGTGACCCCTGCGGAACACCAGATGTAACATGAATATCACTGGAAATGTGGTTTTGAATTTTTACCAACTGTTTTCAGATAAATAACTATTAAACCAACTTGTTAACCATGCTAGAAAACCGGTTTCTTGTAATTTATTGATTAACAAGTTGTGGTTTACCCTATCAAAGGCCTTACTGAAATCAGTATATATTGTATCAATTTGAAGACCTTTTTCAAGGGCCCTGACAATATCCTGTTGATATACTAATAGATTTGATGTTGTTGATTTACCTGTGGCAAATCCATGTTGATTATCATTTAGTAAATTCTTGCAATGCCACGAAATGTAGTGCACAAGTAAAAATTCAAAAAGCTTTGGAATGGCTGAAAGTTTACTAATTGGCCGATAGTTTTTTATATCATCCTTTTTTCCACTTTTGAAAATGGGGGTGACATAACTATTCTTCCATTGACAGGGAAATATTCCAAGCTTCAATGATAAATTGAATATTGTACACAATGGCATAGTTAGTGAATAAACACACCTTTTAAGGAAATAGGCAGGGATCCCGTCCGGTCCACAACTCAAGTTATCCTTTAATGAATTCAGCCCTTCGAATACTTCCTCAATACTGAATATTATAAATGGGATATCAACTGCTGATGCTACTGATGCGTTTGCAATAACATCTAAATTTAATCCTTCTCTAACATAAACCTTTGAAAAATTTTTGGCAAAAAGATCAACAATATTTTTCCCTGTGTCGGCTATTTGATTATCAAGATTATTATAGAAATATTATTCGGAAATCCATAATTTTTTCTCAACGAGTTCATATAATTCCAAAAATATTTTGAATTACTGATTATTTGGTCATCAATATTTGCTACATATGTATCATGACAAAATTTTATAAGATCTTTGCATTGAGACCTCAGATTGGAAAATATTAGATAATCTTGATCTGAACGAGATGATTTATAATTTGCGTGAGCTTTCTTTTTTTCAGTTATGAGTACTTTCAGCTCACTGGTATACCATTTTGGATAAGTTGTTGGTTTACTTCTCTTCCTAGGAACGAAGTTTGCAAAAGAGTTTCCAATAATTTGATAAAATTTCTCAACCATAGTATGAATCTCTAGGTTATTGAATAAAAGTTCCCAGTTTATTGCTGCAAAATAATTATTTAAACCTACATAATCTGCATTCTTAAAGTCATAGTAAAACTCTTCAAACAGAAGTGGTTTAAATTCAACTGATATTTCCAATTCGGCAATAATGGCCTTATGATGGAAATTATTAGGTAACAGTAGATCAATGGCTTCTTGAATCTGAACAAAAGCATTTTGTGAAAAAATTAGATCTAAATATACATTATGATTATTAGGAATGACATTGAGTTGTTTAAAATTGAGAAAAGAAAAATGATCACACATATCATGGGCTGGATATCCTTGAGGGCAACGAACGCTAAGTCCATGCTCTTCCGAAGATTCCCACGTAGCCAATGGTAAGTTATAATCACCAAACAGATAACATTGAGATGCCCTGAATTTTTCAGATATATGTTCGACAGAAGTACAATGATCTATATAAATATCAAAATTTGAACCTGGTGGTATGTAGGTAGCTCCAAAAATCACATTTGCACTTGAGCTCTTCAAAAGAATGAATAAATGTTCGACATTTGGACTGACTCCATCAAGTATCTTCACATTCAGCTCTTTCTTGAAGCACATCATTACTCCACCACCTCGAGACTTGTTACTTGTGTTCACATTTCGATCAGTTCTAAAGATATAGTTGATTAGACCAATTTCTGCATCATAGTAGGAACTTGTTAACCATGTTTCAGTTAATAATATAACGTCATAGTTGCAGCCCAGGACAGAGTTTCTGAATTCATCAAGTCTAGTTCTTAAACCACCAACATTTTGATAATATATTTTTAACGTTTGGTAAGAGTTATGTCTTAGTTTTTTAATTCTTCAATTACAGGAATGCCTTTTCTATATTTGATAGTGAGATTTTGCTCACCTCGATCTCGACGTTGCTTTAGCTCAACCTGAACTTTTTTCATCTGTTCCTGCTGTAATTTCGTTTTGTCTGAGGCAATTCTGAATTTTGTATTGAGCAATCTATTTTTTAGTTTAAGAGCTTGCCCAACTGCATTTGAGTTTGATAAAATCATCTTGATAGGCCTGGGTTTATTATCTTTGTCGTTTTGGCAAGGTTCTTAGACTTGAAATGAGATAGATGATACAAGTAATATATTCAGAAGATATTGAATCTTGTTGATTCTAGAGGTTTTTCCCTATTATTGGAAAAACAGTTGCTGCAATTATACCGATATTATGTATTAGAACTCTATGTTGTTACGATAAAAAATATTTTAAAAATGTTACGGTGTCGCAAAATAAATTTTGTATAATTTAATGTAATATAAAGTACAGCCGGTTCCAAAAAAAAGGTAGATCAGTGCCTATTATAATCGCCATCATACCATTGCATAGCAACGCTGACTATTTCCAACATAAACGTGCATTTAAGCCAACAGAAGTCACAGATAGGCCAAATTAAGTTCATCCTATTAAATCTTCTGTTTGATTGGAATTGTCAGTACTTGAGATTTCTATGAATATTTT
Source organism: Chrysolina americana (assembly GCA_958502065.1). Classification (NCBI taxonomy): domain Eukaryota; kingdom Metazoa; phylum Arthropoda; class Insecta; order Coleoptera; family Chrysomelidae; genus Chrysolina; species Chrysolina americana. The sequence continues at coordinate 23,125,403 of OY293415.1, read as the reverse complement.
TTATTTTATTTCAATATATATACCGGGTGGCTACGGAAGTATTGCCTACGGAATATCTCAGTTATTGTATGAAGTAGGTTTGTGAAATTTGGAGCGTCGATATAATGACATAAGAGCTAGAATTTGAGCATATTGACATGTCGAAGTTAACTTCCGGTCTGACCGGAAGTAACATCAACTTTCTTATTTTAAATGGAAACCCTATTTTTTTTCTTTTCGCTTTATTCAGCATTCAATTCCCTTTCTAATGACATATCACAAGTTGGTATCTAATCAGAAACTAGATCAGAAAAATATTATTATTGAAATTCACCGAGTAGGCCGTGGAAGCAAAATGAAAGCCAAAAATTGAAAAGTTGGCTATGGAAACCATACGTCACTTGATAACAGTTGCTACTAGTGTGATATTTTATTTTCATTCGTCGGCGTTATAAAAAGCCGCCAAAAAAAATATTGGAAAAATTGGGAAAAAACAATACTCTGTAGGTCCATAACTTAAATAGGAACATACAACTTATTCTTGCCTGTACTATTCAGCATAACCATTCCTTTCTAATGATATAATAGAAAGTAATTTTTTGAAATTAAATACCAAAAAATCCAATTATTATTATTCAAATAACAAAAAAACAGATTTATCGAAAAAAAAATTCAAATTGATAGGATTAAAGATAAAATAAATTCAAAACAAATGTTCGAAATGCATTCCCTCAGCGTCAATACATTTATTGACCCTGGTGATATTTTCATGTAAAACGTTTCTCAACATTTGGGGCTTGATATCTTGGAAAGCTCTACGAATTTTTACTTCTAGCTCATGTAGAGTTGTAGGCTGTGTGGAATACACCCTATTTTTAAGATGCCTCCATAGAAAAAAGTCGCACGGAGTAAGATCAGGTGATCTTTGTGGCCACCTGACTGGACCATGGGTTGTTATAAGTCTCTCTTGAAAGCGATTTTGAAGATAATTTCTCGCTATTCTTGAATTATGCGGAGGGGCGCCATCTTGCTGGAAGTACATTCTCTCAGTTATTTCCGCTGGTAGGTTGTTAATGAATTCCGAAATTTCATTCGTTAAAAAATTAAAGTATCTCTCGACAATAATCCAAATAAAGTACAGTACCTACCTTGTATTATTCCTGTTAAATGATCCATTGTTGGTAAATCTTGACTCGTCCGTAAACAAGATATAATAGTTAAATAGGTGATTCTCAGCATTTTGTTGAAGAAACCAATTACAATATTCCAGGCGCCTTTCACCGTCATTTTCATACAAATTTTGATGCAACTGATACTTGAAGGATTTAAATCGATGTTTTTTCAAAATTTTCCTAGCAGAGTCCTTACTTATAGCTAATTCGGCGCCAATCTGCCTTGAGGAAATTGTGCTATCATATTGTACTAAAGCTAATACATTAATTTCAGTTTCCTCATTAATAACAAATGCTTCTTGGTCTTCGTGAACATCAGGCTCAGTTCTTAATTTTTCTTCAAGCCACTGGAAATACCTTCTTGACGGTTGCTGCCTCCCTGGATATCGCTCTAAATACAATTGTTCAGCGGCATAAGAATTTTTTAAACATTCACCATAAATGAGAAGCATGTCAATTTGTTCGGTTCGTGAATAACGGGGCATTTTTTGAATATTCCACTAACTGATTTCGATTTCCAAACCCTTTTAAAATGGCAGAATCAAAAACACTACTTCGAACGTCAAAATAATATGGATAGCAGCGTTCGTGAGAGCTCTCGTTTCTTTTTTGTTTCATTCCAAAATACATCTTAATCAGCCTACTTGTTAATATTTTGGTTCGAATGATTATTGCAATGAAATAATTATTCTGAATAGCACAAACATCGTCCATAGGTAGATATTAGAATACCTATGGACGATGGCACAGACCAAGTACGTTTATGTTCCTATTTAACCTAGAACCTACAGGATATAATTTATCATTCCACATTATTTTTAATGTTATTTTTGCGTATGGCGATAATCTGTTTTGATATTTGAAGAATAATAATTGGATTTTTTGGTATTTCATTTCAAAAAATTACTTTCCATTATATCATTAGAAAGGAATGGTTATGCTGAATAGTACAGGCAAGAAAAAGTTGTATGTTCCTATTTAAGTTATGGACCTACAGAGTATTGTTTTTTTCCCAATTTTTCCAATATTTTTTTTGGCGGCTTTTTATAACGCCGACGAATGAAAATAAAATATCACAGTAGTAGCAACTGTTATCAAGTGACGTATGGTTTCCATAGCCAACTTTTCAATTTTTGGCTTTCATTTTGCTTCCACGGCCTACTCAGTGAATTTCAATAATATTTTTTTTCTGATCTAGTTTCTGGTTAGATACCAACGTGTGATATGTCATTAGAAAGGGAATTGAATGCTGAATAAAGCGAAAAGAAAAAAAATATGGTTTCCATTTAAAATATGAAAGTTGATGTTACTTCCGGTCAGACCGGAATTTAACTTCGACATGTCAATATGCTCAAATTCTAGCTCTTATGTCATTATATCGACGCTCCAAATTTCACAAACTTACTTCATACAATAACTGAGATATTCCGTAGGCAATACTTCCGTAGCCACCCGGTATACGGGGAAGATACCCAATTACAAACAATGTATAACATAAAACAATAATACATAAAAAAGAGTATGGTTAACTATAAATAAAAACATGTTTACAGGTACAGAATCGAACATACCCAATAACACATAAATAATACAAGACATGACGTACTAAAAAGTGTACCTACATTGTGGCCCTTTTCATTTGCCATGAGGAAGCTGAGAAAAAAATCGATAGTCATAGAGTGAAAATTTACCTGTCGTAGTAATCGAATCATCCCTGTATTCGCACCATACTTAGATCGATGTGCAACTAAGGCAAATGTACTATATGCACGTAGAGCTCTTGGAGGTACATATAGTTTCACTTCTTCTAATAATTCGGGAGCATCTATCAAACCGTTCAGAATTTTGTAAATGAACAAGGAGTCAAACCCCTGCCTTCTTTGGATCAATGGACTCATATCCATTACTGAGAGCATGTTGGTATAGGAGTATGGAATGTTGAGTTTAAATGAGCAGTACATGAGAAATCTGCGTTGAACTCTTTCCAGTTTTTCACAGAAACATTTACTACGTATTCGTATTTCCAGTCAAGACTGAGTCCCGTTACTCAAACCCTTATTTTTGTAATAGGTACTCACTAAAATTTCAGTCCAAAGTCCATTCGGCAAAATTTGGGATCGTTTGTATCAAAAACGAATCAAGATCGTTTCAAATCACGTGATGAACATGCCCGGCCGTTTTGGAGGTTAGAAAATCTCAATCGTTATTGGAAAAGAAACATAAACATTTAAAAAATGCTTCGCAATTAATTCTTTGTTTTTTTGTCGATATTTTGCCGGTGAAGAAAAATAAAAAAATAAAGCGAAAACGGAGCGAAAGAACAAAATGTATATAACAAATCTCAAAATCACAACATAACAAATCTTTGTTGACACTTGTCATGTCACACAATAATTTTTTTTTGGTATCTTGCAATTCCAGACCTACTAGATTGTTAACTTTAAGTCAATACTAAATATACTCGCAATAGGTGCATTTCACATTGAGTCAATTTTGGCCAAAAATATGAGACGAGAGCCGTCTGTGCAACGGGTTGACATAAAGTTATGAAATTATGCAACGTTGCCAGATTTACAGTTTTTCCTATGAAGCCCTGATCTTTATTAATTTAATGCTATGTTCATTTTTAGCGAATTCCATTTTGTCGCGTTCAAATTACCATGATCCTATGATATCAAATTTTAATTACCCTTATTTTTGGTTGCATGGCAATTTCCACAAAATCTTCCCAAGTATTTATTCAAACTCCCTTTATAAATGTTGCGCATTGATTTGATGGTACATGGCTAGGTATTTTCTGTGCTGCCTTGGTTACAACTCAACTTAATAGCCAGCAGGTATATTAATAATAATAATAATAAATGTTTTTATTGATAAGTTTATACATAGGTACCCAGTAGTCAGTACACAAATAAGTCTTATCAAAAAGCAGAATTCATTTTTCATCCATGTTCGAGACATGGACAAAACTTCTGGTTCGAAAAATTACTGTTCCAGAACTGTCAACATATTGCGCAGTTGATGGAAAGATTGCACTTTAGATTCACATTCGCAAATTATTATTTAGTGTGTTCCACCATGCCAGTCGCCAATCTGAAGTTGTGGTAACAGACAGTAATGGAAGTTTTTAATGTTCAGTGGTACCTAGTTTAACTTCGCACTATATTCACTCTGATCTTAAAGGTGGTTTGAAATTACTACATGAACAAATCTTATTTAGGTCTCAGTCTGTACAGGAACAAGGCGTGGAGAAGAAGGAAGGATCGCCAGTAATGTTGAGAAGAAAAGACTCTTTGAAGAATCGAAAAAACATGGAAGATTCACTCAAAGACGATAATAATCGAAAAAGTGTGCCCATGTCAAAGCAGCAGTCACTGGACCCTGTTGGTGTGAGAAAAAGCGAGGTTTCGATGCCAACACCGAAGAGGACTTCAACTGTTTTTGGTAAGAATTATCTAAAAGTGTTCTAGGTCAGTTGAAATTCATTCATTTATTTTATTTTAGGTCGTGTATCGAAATTCAGACATCTCAAAGGCACCCCATCGCACAAATCTTTTCACATAGAAAATATTCGAAATTTAAGCCGGCAAATCTCTGGAGAATGTGATGGTTTTCATGGTAATGATTAACTATAAAGCCATAATGAAGAAATATGTTTTTAATCTTGGGTGTGATTTTCAGCTAACCCCGAACGAGTAGCGGTCCCTTTGAGTGGTCCTGGAGGCAAAATAGCTACATTTGAACTGAGCAAAACAGGTGAAATATTGTGTTAGAATAATAAATATATTTAAAAAAATGTAAGCGACTATGAAGACAAGATTCATGAGTCCTGTAGGTTTTCCTACAGCTGAAAAGTGAACGCGCTAACAAAAATCAGCCGGGACTCTACGGGTGATTATAATAATAATAATAGCCGCCCATTACATGCTTAGACTATGCCTTAGAGTACACTCTAGGAGTGTTAATGAAGTATTATTTTTATATTATTAGTTGTAGTGTATTCCGAATAGTTACTACTGCCATTGTCAATAACTTTCCTAACTTTTTCAAAAGCATTCATTCTCAACCCTCTGCTAACTTTCCTTAAGGTTGTGTCATATATAACTCCCATTACCATGTATGAAAGAACCTGAGATGGTACTGGCATTGAAAAACGTTATATCAAAGCATACTTTTACTTTTGCCATTCCCAGATCTTTAGTCAAAATTTGTGCAACTATATATATTTTTTTATTTTCTGGATAAGGATGAAATATCGAGAGGAAATATTAAAAACAATAAACGAAAATTTATCATTGAATGATGTATCCCCTACTCGCTAAACTTGAAATTATAATTCATAAGATGGCAGAAATATTAGCCAGCAGACGAATGCAGAAGGCTGTTATTAGCATATAAACTATAGCACCCCAAGATCATTGCTAACTACATAATAATTTTATCATAGTTGCCGATGATCTGAAATTATAAGTTATTCAATATGTTAGGAAGTGATATCAATAACCCTGATTTATAGTATTATTGGTTAATGTTTCTTCATAAATTTCAACAGAATTCAAACATCAATAGATCATTCATACTCCATCAACTCAACTACACTTGAAAACAGAAGAACTGAAACCGATCTATGTTTTTTGTTCAAGTTGTTAGCTGGAGAAGTTTTTTCTCCATATCCTCTGGCTCATGTTGGGTTGGAAATTAATACTCATGGCACTAGGTCGAATGATACCATTCCTATTTTTTTTCTTATTTTATAAGAGTATAATTGACTTAGTGTTGTGTTGACTTTGTATGTATACAGGTTGAACTATGACCACTTACCAAAAATAAAATAGGATACTAGTCTATCATGCGGGAACACAAATGTGAATATTCATTTATTTCATTTGGTTTCCAATCTTTGATATGAAACAACTATGTTTTAATTCTGCGCCAGTGATATGTAGTAGTAATACTATATATGGGGAGGCGGTTGTTACAGCTAAGCAAGTAGGCCCCCATGGGCCCTTTTTGCCATCATGCATGGTGTTCTGCCTGCTATGGTTTCCACTGCTCTCCTAAAAGTCTGGGTGTGTAGTGTGTTGGTGCTTGTCTAGGAAATGAGTTCCTTCGATCCACCTCGTGAAAACCCTGGTAGGACTGGTTCTCAATGTGCGTTTTTGACGTCGGTGCACGGTAAGCTAGGGTCCACGGGTCGCTACTCCCGTTAGCTGCAACGCCTCAGCCATCCTTGGGGAGCGCCTGCGATATCTTGATGTTCAATTTCTGTGATTCCACATAACGGTACACAAGGTCTGCTGATTCTAGTTCATAATCGTGTTTACTCAGACACTATTTCGACGTAATTTTGTTAATTGATCGTGCAAAAGACATTAATACGTATGGATCAAATGTAATTTATGCCCAAAAAAACATTGCAATCGAGTAAACGGGCAGCTCATTCGACAAAAATTATTTACTTCAACTTTCTTCTGTTTGTGATGTATTGGCCATCCTAAAATCATTTATTTTACAACTTACTATTAGCGGTGATGCTAAAACTTCATTTTGAATCACCAGCGTATGTCCCACTTTTAATTGGGCAGGAGGAACAGAACATTCTAGCGCTGTCTATGTGTGTTCATCCGGGGCGACACATTCCAAAAGTAATTATTTGTTGGAGTTCGTGCAACGACCGTTATCTTCTTGTATATGTTTTTATATGTTTTTATATATTATCAGAACAGTTGATGTGTTTTTATTTTGAAATAGTTGTTTATATAACAAAAAATATAACTTGTCAATACAATTCATTATATTGTCAATACATTCTTTTCAAAACTATTCTTCAGTTGATTCCACATAATCTATCAGGTTATGGGCCCAGAAAGATTAGTAGTGACATTCCAGTGAAGCAGATTACAAAAGTTTTTGAAATAATGTCGACTGTGACGCAAGTAGAAAAATTGTCTAAAGATGAAATAGGATTCTTCAGTTTACACAAAAACTCCACAGTTCTCTTTTGTGATAATCAGGGAGCTCAGAAATTGATCAGGAATCCAGTCTATCATTCAAGGACAAAACATACAGACATCCGCCACCATCATGTTCGAGAAGTTTTTCAGCAGGGAGTACTCGATATCCAATACATACCAACAGAGAAAATGATTGCCGATATCTTCACAAAAGCACTTTTCAGACCAGCTCATGAAACTTATGTGAAAGCTTTGGGAATCGATATCTTACGTTGAGAGGGGGTGTTGGAGTTCGTGCAACGACCGTTTTCTTCCTCTATATGTTTTTATATATCATCAGAACAGTTGAAGTGCTCAACTGCTCAATACAATTCATTATATTGTCAATACATTCTTTTCAAAACTATTCTTCAGTTGATTCCACATAATCTATCATTATTTTTGTCAAAATTTCATTTCTTTTGATGAAGAGAACACTATAGCCATTAACAATGGGTATTCTCCTAACATAATAGATAATTTGCTAAAAAAAATCAAAATGTCCTTAATACAAATAATAGTGTAGTTATCGACCTAAAAATTAATTAAAATTACACACGATTTACGTCTCACGAAGATCTCTACTCTATCTTCCGGGATGTGAACTTTCAGCTTGTACAGAGCAGTACGAACAATCTCCGAATGTTATTAGGAGACCCGAAAGACAAAATTCCAACTTTAGATAGATCAGGAATTAACGAAATTTGATGTCTAAATTGTGATACTATGGACCATGGTGGCGTGCCATGGTGCTCGCTTCTTAATCCAATCACCCGTTGGTGCATGGGTTCGAATCAGCACGGTCACCGGTCTCGTGCAAGGCATCACATGTTTTAAAAGGTAAGGACTACGCCTTCCCTATCTCGCACAAGTCTCTCAGAGACTTCTGAGGGTTGTGCTCGTAAGGGTGCAGCTGGTTGACGGAAAAAACAATTTAAACAAAAATATATATTACGGCCAAACCAAGCGCAGTGAACATTTAGCCCGTGCTAAATATTCACCAGAATATAAATCGAGTGTTGCTGATCATCTACTAGAAACCCATCAAAAAGTCAATAATCAAAATTTAAAATTAGTGAAACCTCTTGATAATTACAGGAAATTAGATTTTTATGAAAATATTGATATTTACAAGAACGGTTCAAGCAGGCACTTGCTTAATAACGATAATGGTCCATTGAATTCAAAACTAGTTGAGTTGATACTGACAAATTGAATAATAACATTTTATCAGTGTGGGTAATTTTGATTATACCTGTCCGCAGGTATTTTTACAAGAGGATCACCCCCATGTTATTTATAATAATTATTTGGATTGATATAAATACAACTGGTTTGGTACTTATTATCTGTTTAATAATCCTACTGATTAAATTAACTGCATGGTTAACGAAATGCGCATCTAGGATGGAATTGGTAGTGTGGTGAAGGAGAAAACTATTTTTTGTTCTTATTGTGACACCAGTGGCATCGAAAACCCCATTTCCTATAGTTTTTGAAAGTACACAGCCCTCCCCCTATGGTGTCAGGCTGATACCTGATAGCAACGTGCTTGAGAAAGTTATGATAAGTAAACATATGGCTTTTTAAAATGATAAATTTAATTGCCAAGTTTTTTGAATTATTGTTGCTATGACATCTTCATTTCACTACTGATAAGTATCCATTGATAATTTTCAAATAAATGTTGCATTCATTCGTTATTTCCGATCACGTGATCAGAAATTTAAGGATAGGATAGGATAGGATATATTATATTTTTACATTAAATTTCTTCATCTACTCATGGCTTGTAATTCTCTGACCCAATAGCCTCTTAGCCCCAAGGATGTGACTGTTTGGGTAAATGATACTAATACACTCGAAAAGTGTGCCCATTTTTTGTGTGAAATATTTATTATAAACGAAATACTCATTACGCCAAGTATAGAAATTCACAACGACCAGACCAGAAATTTGCTGCTATTAGCTGTTCATGAACTGCAAACTAATAGAATCAAAACTAAAATTGGAAAAAAGAAGTATAATGCACAACGGTATACTTATTTATAATAAGCTACTAAGCACATTAAAGAATATCGAATGCTCTTTAAAATTCAAGTTCAAATTGAAACAATATTTCAAAATTAATCTGATTTGACAATTTATTATTTTTTCTACTCATGTATATGAAAATGATTGTTTTTCAACCGGATTCCCTACATGAAAGTGATAGTTTTTCACTCTAGAGATGAAATGAACATTATCATGCGACCCGATGGGAATATATGTTATAAAAACAATTTGATAGATTTTTGACACTAATGACAGTTAATCTCATTACTTGGCACTTGAATCACCAAACGAACGTCACTTCGTTTGACAGCTTATAAACATGTTCACGATTATATTTGAACCTTTCTCTATAACTATAATTAATATGGACTCTGAAAGCGAATTTCTAGTATTTCATAAACAACATTCATACTCGAGATGAAATACGTTTTTTTCGTTCGTGAAATTGCCACACTCGCTCCGCTGCGCTCGATGATAAACTCTAACTTCACGAAAAAAAAACATGTCTAATTGAAAAATATACTATTGTTACAGTTTGTTTGTTACTTCATCTATTAACGAATTTATTTAGATATTTTCCTAATATAAGTTGCTTATGTTTCTTGGGAATAATACAGTTATTATTTACAAAAAAAAACTAGTAGATTACAGTATATTTGACTAAAGAAACTAGTCGTATTTGGGAAAGCATTAACAGAATAACTTTCAATATTCAAATAAATTTTTTTTACCAATTCTCATTCCTTATTATAACAAGAATTCTACATTTAAATATACTCACTAAAATATAAAAGGAGAAATAGAAGTGACGCTGACAGACATAAAATCTTATCTCAATACGACTTTGTATGCTATACTAAACATCATCTAACAAATGATGAATTAGATTTCTTAAATATATCTAATTAAAGTATAATATAAGAAGAACCAAATTTTAACGCAATAAATATAACCGAAATGATCGTTGGGTACCCAATCGTTAACATTGTCGCAGTATTTGATCCACGCATCTTTCCGAGAATCCTTTGGGAATCTGTGGAAACTCAAACCAAGCACGATGCTTATAGAAGTATTGGAACAGTATTTCACGGCGCATTTTGAATGAAAACTGTCAAAAATTTCAACCAAACAGGAACAACTGAAGTTAGTTATATTCGTGGTTATTTTACCAAAATCACTAAGTAGGTTAGCCAACTTAATTTCCCAACAATCCCCTCTTTCCTCTGAGACCCCTCGTCTAAAAGCTCACTTATTTCGTAACCCCCCCTATATTAAGAACCCTGCTATAAACATGTTTTTACCATCACAATTTCTACAGGTAAGCTTCCTGATGGTGTCATTCCTGCATTGGTGAATGGCAACAACATTATGGACTTCGGTTGGGATCCATTCGACTTCCATCGGCTAGCAGTGGCCTGCGATGATGGTGTTGTGAAGTTATGGAGGATCCCAGAAGGAGGGCTAGTTGAACCCACTAATGAAGCAGAAGCAGAACTTAATGCACATTCTGATAAAATTTATTTTATTAAATTTCACCCAACTGCCAAAGATGTTCTTGCCACAGGTAATAGGAAAATGTAATTACTCCGTGAACTCTGGAATTAGGATGTTATCTAATAGCCAATTTTTCGTTCTGACAATAATTAGGATGTTTCATGATTCCTCTTCATTTTCTTTAGGATCGTACGACATGACAATAAAATTATGGGATCTGAGCACTTTGACAGAAAAAATATCCCTCAAAGGACACACCGATCAAATGTTCAGTTTCGCATGGTCTCCCTGTGGTTCCTTCTGCGCTACCGTAAGTAAAGATAGCAAAATCCGCATCTACAAACCCAGACAGAGCGAAAATACAATAAGAGAAGGCAAAGGGCCAGAGGGCAATCGGGGAGCTAGGATCGTTTGGGCACTAGATGGCCATTTCATTGTTGTTACTGGGTTTGACAAGGTATCGGAGAGGCAAATAACAGCCTACAGATCCAATGATTTGAACTCGCCACTGAACACGGTTGGTTTGGATGTGTCTCCTGCGATTCTGATACCTTTTTATGATGAGGACAGCTCAACCCTTCTTGTCACGGGGAAGGTAAGCATATGGTGATTAGTGAATATCTGTCAAAATGGTATTAATGGCTTTTACAATTTTAGGGTGACTCAACAATCTATGCTTTTGAAATAACAGAGGAAGCTCCATATATATGCCCATTGAGCCACCACCGATGCAGCAGTTTGCATCAGGGTCTGTCTTTTCTTCCTAAGAACGTCTGTGATGTGTCCTGTGTAGAATTTGCCAAAGCCCTTAGGCTCACCAATAATTCCATAGAACCTTTGTCGTTCACAGTACCTAGGATAAAGGTATGATCAGCTGTTCCATACAAGAAATACAATAGTTTTATGATGATAAGAATGATACATTTTTTATTGGAATCATAAACATGAATATTATCAAATTTTAAATTTGTTCAGGAGTAGGTATCTCAATATACTGAGCAAATGTGGCTTCGTTTAATACATTAATGGGCATACTAGCTAAAAAACCAATGAAAAATCTTGCATAGATCATATTTTCGTAAAGAGTAGTCAATGTACGAGTATGAAATCACTGATCATTATCCAATATTTCTTTAACACAATCTGTTCATTCCCAACAGAAATTATGACAAAATTTTTAATAGAGACGAAGTTGTCTACAAAATACTACATGAGAAGTGTGAAAGTGAAAATTGGAGCGAAATTTATGAGCTGAACAGTTCGGATGACTCGGCAGAGTATTTGATATATAGAATTCAAATGATTACTGATGAATGTACTAAGAAAATCAGGATTGACAATAAAGACAGAAAAATAAAAAAGAGTGGTTGACCTCAGCATCAGAAGAAAAAATGCACTATATAAACAACTCAAAGAGAATCCTGATAATGCACTAGTGAAACTAGATAAAACTTATTAAAACACACTGACAGTAGTGATTTACTTGGAAGTTTATGGAAATGTATAAAAAATATGTCATAAAAATAAAATCTATGATATTCAGTGATAATTCAATAACAGGTAAAAAAAAGGTTATTTAATACTACCTCATAACTAATGAGGCGGAAGTAGCAGAAAGAATGTATACAAAAATTATTCGGTCTAAAAAACACCCATATTTGAACCACCTAGAACATTGGAAGCATTTTATCTAAAAGGCGCAAACCCGACTGAAATAGAACTAACAAATAATAAAATTGTTGAAATTGAAAAAATCTCCAGGTATTGACAAAATCACTTCAGTCAAAGTCAAAATATAAGTACTTTATTGTCGGAAGTTATAAAAAACTTATAGACGAAGCCTTTTGGTTATGGATTAATATTAAAATTGAATTTAATTAATGATAAAAAGTATAATGGTGATACTCCCCACTATCAGCATATCATCCCAGATACGGAACACCACCACTATATGCGCTCCGGGGCGACTTGAAAATTTGATGGCGCATTTGCTATTTCAACTAAGTGCCAGGACAAAGACAAGCGAAAAGTCTAGTGTATCTATCGCCAAAGAAAGCTTAACAGCTTCTCGAGGTGGACAAGAAATACTTGAAGATGGTATCGGGACTTCTCACTGGACACTGCCTTCTGGGGTACCACCTTAAAAAGATGTGTAAATCAGAGAGTGATAGTTGCCGCTACTGCGAGAACTTCGCGGAAACTGCAGAAAATTTGCTGTGCGAATCCCCAGCGCTTTTCTGCAAGAGGCATAAGTTTTTGGAAGGGGCCTTCTTAACGCCCTCCGACATCAGGAACTTACCTCCCAGGAAACTGATAAATTTCGCAAGAAGTCTCGGAATTCCGGGCATCGAATAGATCAAGGGTCACGCACAAAGAACTTATAGGTCGAAGTGCTAGTGAGGCTGCACAGCCCGTACGACCCTCTTACAATCTACAATCTACCCGGAAAACTTACAGTACCACCATGTAGTCCTTAGCAAATGAGGAAATGAAACAAAACACGATACATGCTCTTCCATCATTACATCAAGACCTTCTTCATCTCTGTCTCTCTCTGCAACTCCAACCCGTGATCTCCAGTTTATGAACAGATGAATGAGTATGTAAATGAAAGCTTAAAAAAATGTTAATCAAACTGTGGATGATATAGAAATGATCAATGGCAAAGGAACAAAAAAAAATTGTTACCCTTACTATGCTCGATTCATGATATAAAAATTTTGATTTTTATTTATTATCATCATAAAACTCTTGTAGGTTATAATAAGCTTTTTCTGATAATAATTTTTCACGTCTTTTCTGAAACGATAAAGTGATGTGATACTTTTGATATTTATTGGAAGGTACATCTTACGGCCATTATAAAATATCGAGTTTTTGATGAGTGTACTTTTCTGATCAGGAGAACTGTCAATTAGAAATTCTAATATTTTTATGTAAAATTATTTCAGAATCCTTGACTCATCTGATGATTTTTTTATTAACAAACACGTATATAAATGTGGTGATAAATTAGAAGTTAAAAATTACAGGACTATTTCGCTAATATCAAGTTTACCTAAAATTTTTGGGAAACTTTTGAAATATAGAATGGAAATATTTTGGGAAAAAATCTCTAATTTGGATTTGTCATCTGACTAATAATATATATCAACACCTTGATAATCAAAATTCAGCTATAGCTATTTTTTTGGCCGTAGCAAAGCATTTGACACAGTTGACCATTAATGAAATTATGGAATATTCTGTATGTTGATATTGATGAAACTAGAAATAAACAAAAAACCTTTCAATTTTCGGCACTTCCCATTCTTCACAACAAACTCAATATCCCCTGGAGCATAAGGCAACGCCGGTGTCTCGTCTATACCGTACGAGTGTCGTAGGTGGTAGTACAACACTCGTAGGGCCGCGTTATGCCTGTGGATATAGGCTGAGACCGCATAAGCTGGACAAGCTGACAGCAAATGCATTATGGTCTCAGCTGCCCCACGACACGCTCTGCATCTATGGTAGACGAAGATGTTGAAGACACCATCCTGGCAGGCCATTAGGAATCCCTCGGTTTCCGACTTCAGCCCACTTAACTTGAGAAATGCAAAGGTCATGTTTCTGTGTATGCCAAGGTCTTCAATATTCTTGAAGAAGACCCCATGCATTGGCTTATCCTTATGTAGCTGCAGAAGACTTTCACTCTCCGCAGCTTTAACGTGGGATTTTTGCTGAACGGGTTCCATTTCGGTGACATAGTTTGGGTTCGTCCGTTCACGGGTTGCTGCCTTGAAAATAATAATAATAATAATCTTTATTGACCCAAGAAACATAAATATAAAGAAATGCTCCAATCTCTGCTTTTTCATGATCGTTTTCCAAACAGAGAAGGGGATCTTTACAGGCGCCATCCAGCACCATTCTGTTATGTAGACCCTCCAAACTCAAAATTAGTTACAGCAACTTTGTTCTTTCCCGACAGTTCTGATGGCCAGATCTGTCGGAGTTTATGCTGATACTTTACTTTATTTACTTTATACTTTACTTTATTGAAAATACATCTTGTAGACAGAACAAGTTCTGGTGTTAGGAAGATAATACATTAAATATAAAGATAACTTTTAACAATTTCAAAATGAATAAAAAGTAACAAATATAACAAGTTTGCATATTTATATATTGATGAACATCAGTATGACAACAAATTTCGTTTGAGTTTTTTTTTTTAAATATTTATTGACTTTGATTTTTTCATTTCATTAGAAAGTTTGTTGAATGTTTCTATAGAACGAGAAATAGGATTATTTTTGCCTTTATTTGAATGAATATTATTCAAATGAAAGTTATTTGCATTTCTAATATTATAGTCGTGCAACTTAGATTTTTTTTTGAAACAACTATTACTTTTTTGTAAATTATTTGTCAATTTGTAGGCAAATTTTGCTCTTTCAAATTGTATTAGTTTAATTAATGTTAAATTTTTAGAATTTTTCTATAATTCTGAAGAAGGTGTTTCCCATGGGATTTTGAAAATGACTTTTATTGCTTTATTCATCAAACGATAAATTATACCTTTAAGGTTTTTACTACAAGATGACCATATTGTTGACAAATATCTAATATGTGAAACAATATGGGCATTATAAATGAGATTTTGAGTTCGAGTATTCAGAAAAGCAATTCTTATTGCTCCAATTAAAGGAATAATTGATTTTTTAATTTTATTTACATGGCATTCAAAAGTTAAATTCTTATCCATCATCAGGCCTAAATATTTGTGTTCTTCAACTTCATTAAACATTGTATTCTTTATTTTTATTTTTAATTTTACTTGATTTACATTTTTCTGTTTGAAAATCATAAAAACAGTTTTTTATAAATTGATAGTTAAATTCATTTCATCTAACCATTTTTCAAACAATTGAATATCTTTTTCAATAGTACTTTTTAAAATATTTGTATTTTTGCCCGAATTATAGAGTACAGTATCATCTGCAAAAGAAAAATGTTTACCTATCAATTTTATTTTGGTTATATTATCTACATAAATTAAATAGAGAATTGGAGCCAGTACTGAACCTTGGGGAACTCCAATGATGGATTGTTTTTCAATACTTTTATTTTCATCAATAGCAACATATTGAATACGATTTTCAAAATAACTTTTGAAAAGTTTGTAAGAGTGACCTCTCACTCCTAAGTTATTTAAAATTTCCAGTAAGATTGTATGATTTACTGTATCAAAAGCTAAAAAAATGGCAACGCCATATTTACTTTCATCTAAAGTTTCAAAAATATCATTCATGAAATCAGTTACCGTTGATTGGGTATTTGAATTTGGCATGAAAGCGTATTGAAATTTATCATTAATAAAATTTATTATTTGTAAATTACAAAAATAAAACAATTTGACTAGAGTGAATTCTCCTCTCAATCCAACAAGTGTTAACAACAATTTATCTTAATTAGATCTTTTTGAAATAACACTGTTATTTTCAATACTGTCTCTCGTAATAATTCTTTTATAAATATGTTGAAGTACTCATTACTGTAAAAATTCGAACGAAGTTCGAAATATTGTGCCAGAGAGGTATCAACAATGTGAAAGAATCTCTCTCTCTCTAAGCGTTTCCACCAAGTGGAAAATTAAAGGCAAATATCTGTCAGAAAACACTACTTCCCTGGCTAATACCACGACGGACATTGAACTACATCTGACAGATATTTGTGCAGCGTTCTTCCAAGAAGACCCAATTGCAAGTGCTTGTCCTGTAACTAAACAGAAGATTATCCTTCATTTGGCTGGGAATGACCACCTGCAGACATGCATGTTTCGAGGTTTATTGCCTCTCATCAGTGACAGGGTAGGTCGGACAACATTTTGATTGTCCTGTCCCTGCCAAATGAATTATAATCAACTGTTTAACTAATATTTCCCCAAGGATGACATTACGATTCACAACAAAGTTGATCGCAGCGCCATCCGCACGGAACAAGACAAAACACTCCCAAGTAGCACAGACTCCGGGAAAAGAAAACTGTAAAAATTCGAAAAAAGTTTAAATATATTGTGCCTAAAAGGGTACCAGCAAAGTGAAATGAATACGGAGTTGCAATTGGGCCTTCTTGAAAGAACGTTGCATAAATATTTCTCAGATGTAGCTCAATGTCCGTCGTGGTATTAGCTAGGTAAGTAGTTGTTTTTTGACAGATGTTTACCTTTATTTTTTTACTTGGTGGAAACGCTTAGAGAGAAGATTACCCCGTATTCTTTCACATTACTCATTACTGATTCATCCAGATCTACAGTAGATTGTTTACTATAATCTGTAGAGACTTCTCTTATGGATTGATCGAAACTTCTATTTGGTGGATAATAAAGTAAGAGTATGGTACCACCAAACGTATATTCTCATTTTGCGCTACAATCAATGCTGTTAAAATGGCCGAGCCCAGGTGAATGGTCGAATAGCAGAAGAGGCCGGTAGATGAGGGGAAGCATTTTATCGCGTTCATCAGAAGAGATCCCAATGGAATAAAATTCTGCAATTTTGAATAACTCGAAAACGGTTAAGAATTTGTATAGAAACATTTCAGACATATTGTATCAACATAGTACAAATGTCAATTGTTTATTCAGTGTATGTATTATTATTATTATTATTTTATCCCTCTATGAACAGAAATGTTTCTTGGGATCAATAAAGTAAATAAGTAAACTTATGTAAAGTTCCAAATTTTTCGAATTTTATTCCAATAGAAACATCGAATTCTTCTACTGAACGTGTTACGTGATAATACGCTTCCCGTCAACCTCCGGTCTCCTATTACTCGGCCGTTTATGCGGGCTCAGCTGTTTTCAGTCATGTTTGCAAGCATTTTTCTCACTAGAGCATCCGAACACGCTGGTCACTGCAAGAGAGTGCAAAAAAATTCAAATTGTTATTGTGCCAATACTAATAATCCAACGGCGCCTGTTTAGTGCACACATAAAGTACAGATGATTAAATTCTTTCATAGGAAAGGCCAACCATGCAACTTGAAAAATAACGGAGTTATGAATCTTTTAAAAAAGTTCGGGTTTTTTTCAGTTTTTCTCGTGTTTTATCTACAACTTTTCCCATTGGAGCGACTAGATGGCTGTGAGTTTTCATTTTATACGCAAAACACTAAAAATTACGTGTTTTTGTTTTTAAATGTTGCGAGTCCAAAACATAACAGAATATAACTACGGATTATTTTTCATGTGATGTCACAGTTGGTTTTCTACCGTTGATTGGGTATTTGAATTTGGCATGAAAGCGTATTGAAATTTATCAAAACCGTAATTATCATTAATAAAATTTATTAGTTCTTTCAATACTTTCTCAAAAATTTTGGAAAAAACATTCAAAAGAGCTATTGGGCGATAGTTAGAAACATTATTCTTCTCTCCTCCTTCATAAATTGGTTTTAAAATTGTTCTTTTAAGGTAATTTGGAAAGACACCTTCTTCAATACATTTATTAATAATCAGCGATAGGGGTAGGCTAATTAGATCAACAATATCTTTCAAGTTTTTGAAGTTATTTGATCTTCCCCAGGAGCAATATTGGATTTAAGTGATATAATAATTTCATGAATGTCTTGTTCCGAAATTGGCTTTAAGAATATCGATTTGCCACTAAGTGATGACAATAATGCTTTTGTTTTGAATTTTTTTGATAATCCAATTTCTGAGAAAAAATTGACGAATTCATTACATATGTCTTTTTTAGATGTTATTAGTGTGCCAGATTTACTTTTAATTTTATTTATGGATTGATTCATTTTTTTCTTTCCTATATTGCTATTAATATCATCACAAATTTTTTTCTAGTTTTTATCAGCCTTTTCAAATTGTTTATTAAGTTCTTGTTTTCTTAAATGTTTACATAATGGTTTGACTTGATTTTCAATTTTTTTGTATAAATTTTTCAAGTCATCATTATTTGGATATTTTTTTAATTGTTTGTATAATTTGTCTCGGACTTTCATTTTACCTATTACATATTCAGTTATCCAGTTATTGTTATCTCGTGTTTTCAACTTTTTGGTTTCAGTAGATTTTTCTTTGCATTCTTTTATACAGTTTGCGAGTTCTTCAAATGTTGGTATATCACTGAAATAGTTCAATTGGTCTAAAATACATTCACAGAATTTAGTTTTGTCTAGAATTTTTATGATTTTTTTTATCATCCTTGGTTTGAATTTTATTATTTTTTCAGTTTTTATATTTATTACTTTATGATCAGAGAGATGGTTATCTTTGTATTCAATGAGATATTTTATACTTTCTAGTTGAAATTTTGTTACTACATGATCTATTATAGATTTTTTGTTGTTATGATTTTGTCGGGTATAATGATGTTCATCAATTACATTTAGTATTTTGTAACTATTAGTTTTGTAAATACGTTTGTACTCATCCACTAAATAGTTTTTTTCTAACAAGTTGATATTCATATCACCAAATAAAATTAAATTCTTATATGATCCAGTGATATTATTGATAATCTTGAAGAATTCCATTGAATTCGTATCTGGTGGTCGATAGATAACTCCAATCTTCATTTTTGGATGTACAGATATAAGTTCAAGAATAATATATTCACAATTCCCTGAGGTTTTCTTTTCAAGAATATTGAATTCCAAGTTTTCTCTCAAAAATATGGACACTCCTCCGCCACGTTTGGTTTTTCTGCATTCATGGACTTCAGAGTAGTTTTGTATTTTAATAAATGAAATTTCGTTTGGTATATAACCAGGTTTCAGTTAATGTTAAGATGTCGATTTCTTCTTTCAAATACAATTCTATATCCGTCAATTTGTTTCTTAAACTTCTTATATGATAGTGATAATTCTTTATGAGTCATAATCGATTTGGGATAGGTATTTCTTCTGATAGAACATTTTTACTGGAAAGTTTTCATTACTTGTTAGATGGTTGACGTTATGTTTCGTTTTGTAAGTATCATTTGAAAATTCACAGTTTGCACACTTGTGGCGGAGACCTTCATTATTATTATTTGTTTATTTATTGTGGTGATAAGTCATATTTATTTATTAGTTCAGGGTTGATGACAAAATTGATATGTCCCCAGTTCATTATACATTACTTTCAATTCTTATTGCTAGATGTGTATTGTTACGACGTTGATAAAAATCCCCTATGATGTCACGAAGAAGGATAGCTACCCTTTACCAAGGATTGACGATACATTTACAAATTTAGCAGGTTCACGTTTGTTCTCAACCCTAGATCTGAAGAGCGGGTATTGGCAAGTGGGCATACATGAAGACGATAAGGAAAAGACAGCATTTTCAACTGGAAGCGGACCTTATCAGTTTACTGTTATGGCTTTTGGATTATGCAACGCTCCAGCAACATTTGAAAGACTTATGGAGCTGGTCCTGCGTGGGCTCACTTGGAAGACTTGCCTAGTATACCTCGACGACGTTTTAGTCATGGGAAAGACATTTGAAGAACATCTGCAAAACTTACGAGAAGTACTCCAACGATTCAGGAATGCCAACCTTAAACCGAATCCCCAGAAATTGTTCCAGAAAGTGGATTTTCTGGGCCACACAGTGTCATCAGACGGCATCCGAACAGACAAAAGGAAGATACAGGCGATCCGAGACTGGCCGCGACCTAAAGACAAACATGAAGTGAGGAGCTTCCTAGGTCTCTGCACCTACTACCGTCGGTTTGTAGAAAAATTTGCTGATATTGCGGCACCCCTACATAATTTGACATAAGACCGAGTCAAATTCGTCTGGTACATTGAAAGTGAACGGGCATTTGGAAAACTGAAAGTTGCCCTATGTTCCAGTCCGATTTTGAGTTTTCCACGTCAAATAGGCCTTTTCGTTTTGGACACAGATGCCAGTAATAATGGGATCGGAGCTGTACTATCACAAGAGCAAGATGGCCAGGAAAAAGTAATTGAGTTTTACAGCAAGGCACTAACCAAACCAGAAAGAAATTATTGCGTAACAAGGAAGGGACTACTGTCAATAATCAAGGCTGTAGACCACTTCCACAAATATCTATATGGGAGAGAGTTCTTCATTAGAACAGATCATGCAGCTTTGAAGTGGCTACTCGAGATGAAGACCCCTGAAGGACAAGTAGCAAGGTGGATTGAGAAGTTGAACCAGTACCACTTCAAGATAAAACATCGACCAGGAAGATTGCACAACAACGCAGATGCCTTGTCCAGAAGACCCTGTTCGGATACCTGTGAGCATTGTGAGCGAATTGAACGTCGCAAAGGAATCAACCAGGTGAGATTATTGGTTGCCGACAATTGGACCACAGCGAAAATGAGGAAGGACCAAGAAAGTGATTCAAACGTTGCAGATTTTCTATGATGGAAGGAAAGCAGAGCGGAAAGACCCACCTGGAAGGAAATCTCCTTACGATCATCAGGTTTCAAGGCATTGTGGGCACAATGGAATTCCCTGATTATTGAGAATGGTCTGTTGAAGAGAGCTTGGGAATCAGCCGACGGCAGAAAAGTGATTTCGCAATTAGTTGTGCCGTGGTCGAGGATAAGTGATGTCTTGGAGGAGATTCATGGCAACAAACCAGGTGGACATTTTGGAGTGAATAAGACCTTGGATAAAATACGGCAGAGATTTTACTGGGTCCAATGTCGTGAAGATGTAGAAAGATGATGCCGAAGATGTTCGAAGTGTGAAGCAAGCAAAGGTCCCAAGACAAGATCGAGACGATTTTCGGTATTGAATATTCGGGATAATGGAATCGTCGCGAAGCATCTGGTTACCCTACTTGATGCGAGAAATATCACAGGGATGAGGAAGAAGTTTTTATGAAGAAGTGATTAGAAGTTTTTGTACAAGTAAATAAGTGTTTGGAATATTCAGTATTTTAATAACCATTTGGGGAATATAACTTTCAAATATTATAATCGCAAAGCACTACTGGAAACAAATTTATAATAGAATTACATGTACAAATTACATTAACATAAATTTTAATGCTATAAACTGTATCAATATAATGTTTTGCATACTAAATTTTTACCAATGCACCTTAGTGATACTTGTTTGTGCATTTGAACAAAAAAATTTAACTGTTATATAACTGTCGGCATAATAATTTAATACTTTTTTAGTAGGAAGTTGAAAGTTGTATTTTTGACAGAATGAGTTATAAATCTTTGACTACTGTTTGTTCACACAGAGGGATTTTTAAGTGATTATTACATGTGTTTCTTGTTGATTTTATATAATCCTTCTAGAAGTGGGATTTTTGCTTATGTTGAAGAAATAAAGTTATCTTATACTAAACATTTCACTAAAGTCTAGTTGTTTGGTGCGGAAGTGTCTTTATTGTGTATAATTTTCAGAAAGTATTTGTATAATATTCAACTTTTGCAGGGAATTTTTGTATAGTTTCTTGTTAACAATAACATAACTCTAAACTGTATTACAGCTAAACTACAGAGATTCCATGTAGTGCTTTCAGAGTCGCAATTACTGACGGATCCCGTGAAAAAAGAAAAAATATCATCTATCTCTCCTTTTAGTCTTAACTTCTTTCATTTCTTCTAGACTGATTTGTTCCAAGATGACCTATTTCCACTTACCAGGGTGACATGGACACCGACTATGACAAGCTCAGAATGGTTTAATGGAAGTGATAAAATACCTAAAAGGATAAGCTTGAAACCTGAAGGGATGGACCTATGTAAGTCGATTTATTAGTTTACCCCATAAGGGATCATAGGAATCCATAAATGATTGAAATTATCATTGGTGATAAGATGAAATAATTTTTCTTTTTTGTATTTGTCAGGTCAGCCATTTTTGTACATTGAAATCTCCCATAATGATAATTTCATTTGGATAGTTCTACTGGCAGAAATTTGCTTCATTTTTCCTCTTTGTGGGATAGTGTAGAGAGAAGGGGATTTCGACCTTTTTGAAATTATTCTTTTCACCTATTTGAAATTCTCTGACACACTTTCCAAACTTTGTTCTAATATATGTTGAATAGAAGTTTATATACAACATAATCCGATCAATATCAATCATTTAACATGAGTGAAAAGGGTAATCGTCACATTTAGTACGAAAAAACTTTAATTAGCAATTTTATTTCTAATTGAAACATTGAAATTGAAAATTGTTAAGGAATTAAAAAAGTGTTATATTTGGGTGGATTTATTGAGAATTTAGCAGAAATAACAGCACTACCTTCTATTGTTGAAAAAGGAAACTGAATGGAGTTGGAAAGATAGTCCACAAGATTTGGCGTTTTAAAATTTTGAAAAAAGTTATAACTGAAGCACCCTTATTATACAGTGTAGAAAACACTTATGAAATACAATTATTTGTAACTCTCATGATTCCGAAAGATTGCTTTGTGAAACCTTATCTACACATGATCTTCATTTTCATAGTATCAGAATCTCAAGGACAGCCAAACAGTACTAGCGAGAGAACAATCAACAAATCTGCCTCAACTCCGTTCATCGGCGGGACTCAGATGTATCGAGGAGTTGGATGGGATATAGATATTTCAGGCCAAACAAAACAGAGGCAAGAAGAGGTTAGTAATCATATTTGTTAAACAATTTGGAACTGCATAAAAAAATATGCCATCATGTAAAAATTCAAATTTTTTGAAGCCGGTTTCAGAAGAAATTTATAAAGTAATTATTGAGCGTCTCAATTGTCCTATTATTTTGATTTGATTTGAACCCGAAATATTTCAGCTGAAGAAGTCAGTCAGTAACAAACTGGAGGTGGATATGAGTTTGGAACAAGACAATATGGAGGGCGTGGACGAAAAGGAGTGGAATGAATGAAATTATGACTTTTCCATTGAACACCGTTATTTTCGTTTGTGATGTTTTTGGCTCTCTCATGTAAAGTATACTTCATAAAATCCAATAACATATTCTCTGCCTTACAGTATGACATGATAAAGTGTTTCTATAAGGTTATCTATTGAACAATCTCTTACAGGAAGCTTTTTTATTATCTCTTTTTATTATTTTTTTATATTTATATAACAAGTCCGCTTCGCAGTTTTAATATAATAAGGTTTTATCCATTAATTTGGTTTCAGATTCAAGGTGAGGGAAGAGGAAATTGGGGAAATTTGCAGTGTTCTTGCTTACTTACTTTTCTCAGTTATATAAGTGTACTAACAGGATATGATATATTCATAGTAAATATTGAAAAATCGGGTAAAGTAACATAATTTCTAGTCCTGTTATTGAGTTTCAAATTAATCCTTGTTGCTTCCTTATTATTTTTATATTTGAAAGTATACAGGTTGATTTGAAAAAGAAATCCTTCTCTTTCTAGTTTTGGGTTAAATTTTCAATACATTCTGTATCAATAAATATGACATGCTTCGTGTATTCTCCTAGAGAAAAAGCAATATTTTAACTAGTCGTAAGTTCTTGTATAATTACAATAATTATTGTATTATCATTGTTCACAAGTGTTGAAAGAAATACTTTAGTTATCATTTGGAGGTTGTTTTAAATATCTTGAATCAACTATCCCTTTTGGATTTAACGCAAGATATTATTTGATGTGCCCTTGGTGTAATTTTCCACTTTACTCTTCCTTCAATGGTGAATTGATTATATTCATTGCTTTTGATATGCCTGACATTTGACCCGAGCCCTTGTCAAAAATTTCACGTTTTAGGGCTTAAGACGAGATATTTGTCGATAAGTAATATTATTGAACCGAGCTGAAGATGAATATGGTCAATCACAATGTCGCCTTGAATCATCCCTAATGGTATTCATACTATTAAATCTATTTTTTATGCATAGTGTTCCTGAAACTAAGTCCTATGTTTTTGAGATATCAGGTATATTTTTAGCAATGTTTTGGATCATATTTAATGACATCTAGTCACTTTTAACGTGCTTTAATCAATATTTTGTGATCTCCATTTAGATATTCCGCCATGTTGTTTTTCTTAATCGAGGTTTTTCTATTAATTTTTTTGATTTCACAATCATTTCCAGCAGCTGGTCTGTGCCAAAACTTAGAAAATCAATATAGACCAAATATCGCTCATTTCTTAATCAACATTTTTACAAAAATAAACGCTCAAAAGTATATCAAGCGAAATGTATTTTGGTACATTTTTAGTCATTAAGTGCTATACATATAAAAGTAATAATTATGTATGGTGTGGTTCAATTAATTTTTCCTGTTGTTTTTCAAAATCTTTTATATAAATCCAGTTTAAGAACAGAAAATTATTCATTAAACAATTTTATATTTTGTGTTAATCAATAACAAGGCATAACGTACAATGGAAAAATGTGAACCACTAAACGGTGGAACAAAAAATGGATAATATACATAATCTCCTCTTGAGAAATTTGACAAATTAATTCAGAATTTTTGGTCCACCTAGTAGTTTTTGTATTTATTTATATGTGTAAATTCGTTCTCATTTTTATTAGTGTTGTAAATGTAGATCATAGTTTCATAAACTCAACGCTAGATAAATTATTGAAATAAATTATTTCTACCATTTCAAACTGTTTTATATCTTTGGACAAACCTGTTAAGGGTGATATTTGCCCCACTCGCATTTAACATCATTTTGTTAATGAATGGAAGATATCAAAACAGGCACAAACACCGCCCACAGTCGCCCTTACGCGGCCCCAGCACGCCGTTACTAAATATACTTGACACCAGCGCATATTTACACATCCTCACATACGACGGCAGGGAGCTGGAAACTGTGAGCATTTGTAAACAATAATTACATTACAAAATCTTACTGATTTCGGTACCTACGCGGCCCGCATATTTACAGATGCTACTGTATTTCAACACGAGTGTTGGAATCAGTTACCATAAAGGCAGCAACATGCACACTCAGCTGAAAATGCATAAATTGTTAACCAATCTAACCTGACCTGACTAACCTAACGTAGACAGAATAACCATACCAAAGGAAAGGAAACTTGTCTCAATATTTATAGCCGAATCTCCTTATAGGGAGACAGTATTGAAATGACTAATTCTTTTGATAAACAAAACATATCAAATTGTCTATCTCCTACTTCGAATGCATTTGTACGAAGGTGGAATAGTCTTCGCTGTTCTGCTACAGCACTTGCAGCATCATCTACAACTTCTGCAATAGCGATCATTGCAATTCCATCAACATTTGCCATTTCGATATACCACGAGTGAAACATGTCAAAAATGATTACGGTTAGGATTTAAGTCAAAAATCGCATGCGATATTGCGTCGAGTGAACTCAAAACATAGGGCTCCTGAACTCTTGATGACTACAGGCTCCATCCACTACCATTCTGTTTTTGTAGACACTCCATACTCAGAAGTCCACGGCATACCCGTTTCCTGGGGAAGTGTAACCGTGGAACAGACGATTTAGGATGCAAGCTCCTATGAAGACGCATCATTTTGAGAGTTTTTACGTCGAACTGTCGCAACTCTTCTTGAGTCTGTTTCATCACTTCAAAGTAGAATCGGAACAGCAATCGTATTAGTTGCAGCAACCTTGTTCTTCCCCGACAGTTCTGATGACCACATCTGTCAGAGGTAGTACTGATACTTGCCACGGAGAGAGTTTTTAACAGTGGTTACCTCGTGGGTGTGGCGTTGTTTAACCCCTCAGGTAAGTATACGTCTCTCCGGCATCGAGATGATGTAGGATACTTCCTCTTTTGAAACGAACCATACATAGCACAATTGTCGATCCAAACAATTTTATATTTTAAACAATTCCGAAGGCATATAGTTTCGAGGCCATCCATGTAAAACAGATGGGTGACCTTATGCCTCCGATTGCTGGGGGTGCCGCGGTTGTATCCACGGGTTTTCCGTTCAGACAAATCTCCGTTTTGGGGGATAAGCACGTTTCGCCCGTCGACAAACCAATCCGTAATCTGTGGCTCCCCATCTAGCCATGAGTTAAAAACTCTTACTAGATGGTGGTGGGTACATGGAATTTTCTTCCACCAATAGTTATTTAGCCCATCAGGGCCTGAAGCAGCAAGTTCTTTGAGCCTTTGATCGTTTTTGTTGTATTTTTAGGCTTGATGAATTTTTAAATATCTGTCTGCTGAAGAATCTCGAGAAATTGGTCATTAAGGAAAATGCGCTGAAATGGTTTGAAACATTCTATTTATTGTGTACACTATTGGTGGAGATCGCCCCGTGAAGAAGGATCATGTAGGGATAGAAACTTCGTAGCATACTATGATTATTATAAAAATCGTTCAAGCATTTTGCTAATGATATGAAAATAGAAAAGTTAATAGGAGTGTTAACACTTATTCCAGTGTACTGTATAATGGAGTAGTTTTAAAACTTATATGATCATGTTTCTATGAAATATTAATTACTTTTTATTATATTTGAAACTATGTATTTGTCATTTTTAAACAAATAAATAATAAATAAACAAAGTGTATAAACACATTTTTTTAAAACTATATATGGGATATCACCTGGATCACTACTCAAGTAATTAGAGCGGCTAGAGATTTAAATATGATTTCTAATAAGTCGAAACAAATGTTTATCAACAAATATATAATATTCATTTTTCACAATAACTGTACAAAAAAAACTATTTTTGTTTCTTTTTTCCTTTTCTTTTTTTCGTGGTTGGCTCTGGATCTTCACTAACTTCTATGTCATTTTCAGCCATTCGTTTCTCTCCACTGTAAAAGAAGAGAAAGTAAATGGATTAAAAAAAATCTTTAAATGGTCACCTGATTCATTATGGAAACTTATTCATCAGCCTGATTCTCCAAATTACTAAAAATAAATATTATTCATTGACATATAGAATTGATGCCATATAGCAGAGATTTCTAGTATAGTGTAATATAACTTTGAAGTTAAGGAAATTGACAACATAAGAACAATTAACTTAGATGTTGATCACAGCAATGATCTGTCGAATTGAAAGTGCCAAGACAGATATTGCCTTTAAAATCAAAATGTACCCATGCCCTGTATTCAAACTCTTTCTCGCATCAATAAATATTGGAACCAAATTGTTATGGTTCAACCATGAAACATGTTCACAATGTTAAGGACTTAGGAAATTCTTCAATTCGGAAACTAAACTTATGAGACTCGTAACATTTCTGAACATTACAACTTTTCATAACCAAAGAATATGCCCTGGACTATAATAAGACGCAATACCAGCAATACTGATCTTTTTAGCATATCTTTTAACAACAAACTATGGCCTCAACATTTCATTAACATAAATAATGAGACCAGGCAATGATTATTTCTGAACTACCTAGGGTTGATTATTTTCAATGTATCAAAAAAAAGTCAAAACCACTCTCAAAAGGTCTAATTGACCAGCGTAATATTGACAATTTATTTTCCATCATAAATTCCATAACTATTATTCTTTATCTT
This sequence comes from Chrysolina americana, assembly GCA_958502065.1. Lineage (NCBI taxonomy): Eukaryota > Metazoa > Arthropoda > Insecta > Coleoptera > Chrysomelidae > Chrysolina > Chrysolina americana. The sequence continues at coordinate 23,097,261 of OY293415.1, read as the reverse complement.
ATGCATATAATTTCATTTTTAATGTGTGATGTATTCAAATTATATCAATGTATTTTATGTAATGAGTCTATTGTAAAATTGGAGAATAAATTAGTATATAATAAAAAGATAAAACATAATGGGGACACTTCCCCCGTGCTGATATTATAATAATACCCAACAAAGATCTTGTTATCATAAGGACATAATTTCAATATGTTCAGGAAATGTAGCTAGTTTTTAAGTATTTGCAATGAAAAAACTCAATACATCCGAACTTACCTCTTCACAGTAATAATATTTTTCTTGCTTTTACTCGTTAAAATCTTTCCCCACTCTTCTTCACTACCCTTTATAGCGAATTGTTCCAGGTTCTCTTTCTTCAACTTTTCCAACTCCTTCTTCTGTTTTTTCTTCAACTCTCCTGCTGCCTCTTCCAATTCATCGTTCATGCTCTTAGCCACAGGTGTCATATCCACATGTTTCAGGGGCATTAGCATACTTTCTATATTCTGTTCGAGAGTTCGGTTTAGATTATCAACGTAACGACGAATTAGTCGGTTGAAAAGCCCAAGGAGTTGGGTAGGAGGCAGATCAAGCTCAGTGGCTAGATCGTCGACCATCTTGTGTTGGAGGCCTAAGCCCAACAGGATTGCCTGAAATGAAGGTTGGTGTTAAGATAATTATATGAACAATTCTCTCAAATATGAAGTTTTTCCTGACTCACTCAAGCTAGCATTAGTTGAACCAATAATCAAATAGAGAACTTTATACGTTAAGTTATTACTATTATTTTTTTTGTCCCTTTTTTAAACATGTAATGTTTCTTGGGAAAACATAAAGTTGATTGAGTTGATAATTGTCTTCAATCTCGAAAATCTTTAAAGCTAGATCATATTAACGGGTAATTAATTAACTTCTTTGAGGAATATCATCTTATCTGCAAGTGTTTTTCAAAACTTCTTGCAACAACTTAGGAAAAATAAGTTGATATTGGGATTATTTTTAGACTTGTCGAAAGCTTTTGATTGTTTGAACCACATAGCTCTTCTACAAACGTTGAATTCATATGGCATACAGAAAACAATGGTGTCTTTTAAAAAGAAAGGATTCAAAGCTGAATCAGAAATAAAATCAATCGAATTTGGGGTACCACAAGGCAGTATAATTATTGGTCTAATGATTTTTATAATTTTTTTTCAATAACCTGGAGGAGATTTGTGAGACTCTCAAACTACTCATTGGTAAATTATCCCAATCTGATATCCATGGCTACATGTATGCAAAGTAGTTAGGTCGAGCCTAAAGTGCAATGAGGAAAAAGGGTGATATATAGTTTTTGTTAATGAACGATATTTTGTTATTACATTTGGCTCGAAAATTTTGTGTATTTTCCATCCTCAGTAAATAATATATCAAATTTATATATCTGAATAAATTATTCTTTCCGCAATCTTTTCATAAAATCAATAATAAAAAATATGCTGACAAAAATATTTGCAAAATAAATCAAGCTGACCTGAAGGTGGCTGTCACATCTAATCTCTGAATGAAATTCAATTCAGAATAATTTATCTTGGTAGCATGTTGATACAATTTATTCTGTCCCTGTGTACATTTTTGCTGTGAATAATGTTTTCTGTTTGCATTTGGACACAGTATGATTTATTTTTTGAAAAAGTATTATTTTTATAATTCATTATATTTAACCGGTATCATTTTCATCTATATGTAGTATTTGAAATTAGGATACACTGTGCAGAAGAGCAGTTTTATCTGGACTTCACCTAGGACATAAATACTCACATAAAAGACATTTATTGTTATTACTAAATTATTGTGAAATGGGTGATTTTACAAAAAAATATCATTATGAACATAGCGTAATGGTGAGACATCATTAATTGAAAATTATGGAAAAGTTTGAAAAATTCGAGTACGGTCCTGTGCATCACTCATTTTTACAGCCTGTCGATTTTTGAGATTAGTACACTCAACATTTTATTTTCTTATAATTTCTATTTTGCAGATATTTAATTTTTTTTTCCGTAAAATGAGGTATCTCAGTTTGTGTCTAATGATAACCCAGACAGAACTTTGTGAGCAATCGCCCAATCATGAACACTCACCGCCTGCACTGCAGACATCTGCATCTCTCCCATTTGGTTTAAAAAGTAAAGTTTTCCTAGGGTTGGCAGCAAATCCATAATCAAATGATAGTCCACCAAATTTTTGCTGTACATTTCTAATCTCTTCACATCATAAGTTGTCAGGTGCATATCTAGTTCTTGCTTGGATAAATCTGAAACGGTAAATATTGGACGATAATACAATACTTAATTATTATGGAGGTTGTTTTCAAACAGATGTGAAACCTCAAGGCAGAAACATAAATTCCAATTATTACAAACATATCAATACAATTAATGACAATTAATGACTTATTCATTTTCCAGAAATTCATGATCACTTGATACATAACTTACCTTTAGCTTTTAGTTTTACTGCCTTATTTAACAAAACTCCTAGTGCCAATCCTGGTGAGAATTTGCTGAACTGATATGCCAACAAGTTGACAAACCTCCTTCTAAAATCTACCCAATATGCTGCCAACCAATCATCTTCTTTAACTTCATCAACATTCAAAACGTTCAACATTATACAGGAATGTTCGCCGGTCAAGTCGTTGGTGGTTTGCCGCAGATATACAGGAAGGTATCTGTAATAAATAAATACAGGTTTCAATGATTAAATTAAATAATAAAAAGTAATGCAAATCATCAGATAGTTACAACTTTTTGTTTTCTATCAGAACTGATGATCAAATCAAGTATATTTCTTACCCTGCTTTTTTCCAGAACTTCAGCAATTGCTCTGTCAGCCCAAAAGATACTCCAATATAATCCAACCTCTCAGGGGGTCTCTCACTCAATTTGAGTAGGAGCGGCGGTAAGGATTTACGAGGTTCAATGCATTCTTCTAAAAGAACCACCTGGTTTTCGTCTACATTATCGATTTCCTCTTTGGGCAGCTGCGACTCCTCTTCTATACTGGGGATTTTGTACTCGTAGTATTGCTTGAGCAGGTTTAAAGCCCTAGCGCCATAACCCATCTGGAAATACATTTGGAATGTGAATTTTATTCTTGTTGTTTTCAAGTTAAAAAAACAATGGATGTAATTCATATTAATCTTATTAGATGGCGTGGCGATGGGGAGTCCACTCAGTCCGGTGATAGCCAACTTCTTTACGGAACGGTTTGAGAAGAAGGCAATCGATGCTTTCGATTTCAAACCGACCATGTGGCTACTAAAGCCTTGGTTTCTCTGAACATTCGGTCGCGGAAAGCGGACAATCCGTCGTCCGTCGCGTTTTGACGATTTTATCCAACCAGAGTATTTTAAATGGGACCGGTTTTCTTGAATCCGCTTAGCTGAGCAGTACTGCGCCATTCCACAGATTTGTGCCGGCTAGTCGGTCGATATCTGTTGAGTTTGACTACAGCGGAATCTCCGTCGTGTGCTAAAGCCTTGGTTTCTTTGAACACTCGGTCGCGGAAAGCGGACAGTCCGTCGACCGCTAAGGACCGAATTTCGCTCGAGCAGGTGGTTTGTTAGAAATATAGAAAATGAGCGTTCCTTTTGTGTATGCCATGTGATTGCGTGCTGTTTGTATCGGGAATAGAAACAAAAGTACTAAAACATGATCCCAAATAAATTGGATGCGTTGTTATTATTGTTAGAAGAGGAAGAAGTTGCCGTTTTTTTTATTATCGCATCAATTTCATTCCAAATATTGTTTTCTACCAACATATCTCTATTGCGTTTTCCTTCAACACTAGATAACGGTGGATGCTGTCTCACCAAGTCTGTTGAGACTTAAGGTTTATATAAAGTCAAATATTTCGCGTGTCTGAACTGTAAGATGGCACTGACAAGATATGTTTTTCATACCATAGTTACAGCGATCTTTTATAATATTTCCAAATAAATTACAGTTTTTTGCAGGAATATCTACCGAACGGTCAACCCTACTGCTAATGCATTGTTGCCAAATCTCAAAATCATTCGAAGTACTGCGAAATAGCTCACAGGATGATTATTATCAGCTGGTATTAATTGTGGTAATATGGTTCAATGCATTATGTAGCTATATTACGGATAGGTGGATTACTGATAATAGTAATTATTATTACATTTCTAGTTCGATGTGGAGATGATTTTGTGATTTCTTTCTCTTCAATAATGAATTATTTGTCTACTGTATTAGGCGAAGGGCAGTCTTGACTGACTAGTTAAGGAAAAATGCGGATGGATCTTGAGGATGCAGTCAAAATAGTGGGGCTGTTTAAAAGAATACTCTCTGTTAATTGGTCGAGCTTTCGGAAATGTTCATTTTCTTTTTAAGACATTAAACGTGAAGTTTATAAAAAGTCAACATTGATGAGACGCATACAAAGTCATGATTCATAATAGTGGAAAACATCAAATTCCTTTTTTAATAATTATCATAATAATTTCGGTTTAAAATATTTTTTGAAACTTGCTCACATTACTCAGTACGGGGTGTTGAGTTTGAACAATGAGGTCTCCATCCAAGACAAATCTGAGGGCGCGCGCAACAAATTTCCTGAAATTTGTTGACAGAACACAGCAAGGGACATTGAAACCGAATAATGAGACCCCCGAGGTCTCCGCATCAAACCAAAACCGGAAGCACGGCACCTTCCACCAAATTCACAGACAATACTCTTCGGAGGCCATTGAATTCGAATAACGAGATCCCCGAGGTCTACATCCAATAAGAAACTGGAGACACTACAAAATCGATCAAATTGATAAGACAGGACCCAGTAGGGACCATTGAATTAAAAAAACGAGGTCTCCCAGTTTAGGAAATTTGCAGCGCCCTAAGATTTGTATTGGGTGAAGACTTCGTTTTTCGAACACAACCCCAGTGCCAAATCATGTCTAGAGTTTCGGAAAATTTGCGGAGTCTTCAGTTTTGTGATGGGTGTACACCACATTTTTCAGAAACAGTGATGTATTTTCCTTGTCTGCAAATTTCGATGGATTTGCAGAACATACAGGCTTACCATGGAAACCTCCTTTTGTTCTCAAAGGGGATATCTTTTCAATAGTTTTTAGTGTTTCCAAAGGTGGGGACCATTTTCTTTGAAGCTGGTTCTTTCTTTTTCTTAGATTTTGGTTTATTGATGAAACCTGTGCCGTCGGTTTTCCTGTGGAAGGAAATCTTGGGAATCTTTGGTATTGCCCTTTTTTTCCGGTTCACCAGTGTATTATTTATTGTATTCCTTCCGTTTGTTTTTCTGATATTCGGGTTTGAAGTGCCCATGGGTTTGTTATAGATATAATCAGTCCGTGCTAGATCTTGCTTCCTAGATTAGATTTGCTTTAAGTACAAACAACAAAATTGTTGGTAAAATTCAAAAATAGCAGCTAATATGAACAACTTACTATAATTTATTTTTATCAATATTTTTCAACTTTGTAAGCTGAACTCCGCGTATTATGCCGTTATTTTTTATGTATATAAGTTAATGTTATTTAAAAACAACTGGAATGGACAATAAAGACTATTATGATTATTATTAATTTTCAATTTTGTTTAGCATCCTGTTTCATTTTCAAAACTGATATTTTAAATCGCAAAACATAAAATTTATTACTTACATACTTCTTCAGTTGTGTCCAAGGACTCCAAGGCTTTAGGTGGACCAATCCAACATCCGACTGATGAACTAACAAACCCCTATAGACGTAACTTTCATTTTCGATAAATTAAACAAATTACATTGGTTACCGCTGTCTAGAACTATTGGCAACGCTGTACAGTAAATATGAAAGTGACAATAATTCTGTGCAAAACCTTGTGGATAGTGGCCAGAACTATTTTTCACTTACTGGAGCGATTTACCGTTTTTTGTCCGAGGTTTTGAAAATCATTATTAAAAATATAAATCGATCGATTTTATGCCTGAAAAATAGTACGAAATAGTTCCTCAATGTTCAGTCTTCTAAATTTCATATAAATATCACTTGCAAAAGCGATTCTTCTCAACTGCCTTTGATTTTATAACAAGATTTTCTGATTTTTTTTAAATTGTGATGGAACGTTGAATTAAAAAAATTCTGAAAAAAATCATGATTATCTTTTACTTTCACATTGATATGTCATGATATTTGACATGGAATCTGATGAATGGTTTTTTTCAATTTGAATGCCAAAATAACTCGAATTTTTTCTCAGAATTTTTTTATTTGCCGTTTATTTTTTCAAGGATTTACATGAACCTTAATCATCTTCAGGTGTGAATCTGTCACTCATTTTTTGAATATTTGTTCACAATTTATTTGTATTCTGAAATGTTAGTCGTCCTCACACGCCAGCGATTCCGCTGGAATCAAACTCAACAGATATCAACCGACTAGTCGGCACAAATCTGCGGAATAGCGCAGTACTGCTCAGCTAAGCGGATAAAAAAAAAGGTCTTATTCGAAATACTCTGGCTGGTTAAAATCGAACACAACGGGCGACGGACTGTCCGCTTTCCGCGACAGAAAGTTCAAAGAAACCAAGACTTTATGTAGATGACACCTTCGTCATTTGGAGTCACTGAAGGGACATACTAAACCTTTTCCTAGACCACCTAAATGCTCAACGCCCTAACTTCAAGTTCACCATGGAGACTGAACAGGACCAACGGATAGCCTTCTTGGATGTACTCATCGAAAGATGTGGTACGAGATTGACCGCAATGTGTACCGAAATCCGACGCACACGGATAGGTTCTGCACGCACTATCGAACTACCATCCGAGTTAGGGGTGGTATTCCGTGTACCATAGAATTCTATAGTCGACACAATAAGTGAGATGACATTATAGTTGAATTCGTAGGAAAGAAAGAGACATAACTGTCGACTATAGAATTCTATGGTACACGGAATACCCCCATGACTCGGACGTTAGGACACTATGACAAATCACAACGGCCTTTAAACCCATCAAACCAATCAAAATAGTGATAGTGAAAAATTCGGCCGCGAAAGCCTTAGCCGATTTACTATTTTCATTGTTTATATTCATTACCAGCAGATCAGCCAAGAACCTTGTAATATCAGAAATTAACAACAATAATATACTTCGGGATTTTTGAAAAACTACAAAATAACATTTTTAATGTTAAGATAAGTCTAAACTGAAAAGGGAACTATTTAATTATTCTGCTATAAAGTTGTTTTACATTTGCATGTTAACACTATTTAAGGTTTTAAAATGAACACTTACAAAATTAATATTGGAAAATTTTTCATGGGCAATGAGTTTGTTAATGCATGAATAATATAGTGATATATGATTACTTATAGTCATATTATTATTCATGCTGAATCGAGTGGAGTACTATAAAATTCGATGTATTGAAATATATTTAAAGAAAAAACGAATGTTCTCTGCTACTTGAAGGCTAAAAACTCACCCCTTGATAATCAGGATGAGTTGCTATTCTCACTACCCTAGCCCCAGATAGCCTTGGGAAATCTGCATCCTGATACTGTTGTCCCACTGTCCAAGGTATCAGATCTCCTGAAGCTCTTTTACCCCTCGAATACCCCTCCATAACTGATTTCTTGGAGATCTCCCCTTCAAGGCAGACTTGAATAATGACCAACACCTCTGGTAAAGTTCTCCTCTTGGGATCAACGGGGCCCAAGAGGCAGAAGAGGTGATGTGCTGGAGCGTCTGACATCATTTGCAAGTCGTTGGGTGTGTTCTGAAATAAATAATGAAATTGAATCAAATATTCTTTTTATTGATAAAACAGATTAACCACAGAAATGTTATTCGTTCAATATTCACTTTAGGGCAGAATGTAATATAGTCATAGTAAATTAATAAAATTATAGTTTCTATAGCTTTTTGGGAATTTTAACCGTCCTCAGCCTGAAAATGGAGAAACCTGTACAAGTGTGAAAGGGCAATGAATCAATCTGCACCGATAAGATACTGTGTGAAAACCATCTGTCACAAAAAAAAGTATCATTTATTGTAATTCCGGAAAGTCGATGATTTTTTCTACATAAAAAAATAGGAATGAATCTACATAATCGAAAAAAATAATGACTCTCCGGTATTCTAAATACCACCTTAGTATCCAAAAACTAACAATTGTCATGAAAACGTTTTTTTTAATTAAACGTTTTCATCTGATTCAAACTGACACCTCCATAGGTAGAATTCAAACGTTCTTGGATACAAATGAAACAGCGCACGTCGTCATCATTACTACCCAATCTACACCTTTTTCAGTTGTAATTCAGAAAACATTAAATGAAAATCAGATTGGTGAAATGAAATTCAGAAACTGTAACTTGTAATTCAGATAGTGAATTGTATTTCAGAAAGTGTAATTTGTAATTCAGATTGGTTGATTGTTAATCAGAAAGTGTAACTTGTAATTCAGAAAGCGTAAGTTGTTATTCTGAGATTATCAGCTGTAAGTCGAAACTTGTGTGAGCCAAGGATTAACGAGTTCTTACCTTTTAACATGCGATTTCTAGCACTTTCTCAGGCCTCCAGGAAAAATAAATTAGGGTCGCTGTGCTTTGAACCCACGACCGGCAAGCTAGAATCATTGAAAAACATTGATTCTAACCACTCGGCTACCTGATCTATAATAATAAATAATTTATTGTTCTCATAGTCCCTATTGTTACTTATCAAGTCATTGACGGTTTCTGAATTACAAGTGATGGTTTCTGAATTACAACTGACGCTTTCTGAATAACAATTCACTAATCTGAAATTGAAGTAACACTTTCTGAAATACAAATTACTAATCTGAATTACATTTCACGGTTTCTGAAATCCAATTAACACATCTGAATTACAAAGTACACTTTCTGAATTAAAATTAACAATTCTAAATTACAAGTCATATTTTCTGAATTACATTTCACTAATCTGAATTTCAAGTTACACTTTCTGAATCACATTTGAAAAAGGTGTAGTTTTGAGAACAATATTGGTCGCTGTCTTTGTTCACGGCCTCATCTACTCGATCTCCCTGACTGTCATCGTATGTCTTGGAGTGTCTCAGATGATTATACAACGCTATTAGATGAATTTGAATTCGATTTCACTGGCGTCTCCACAAATCACAAATTATTTTTCATTTCACTCTGGCGATTAGAGTTAGAGTTGTAAAGTGTTAGAGTTGTAAAGTGTTATTCTTGATGTGAGTGACACAGTGGAATAAGTAAATGAAAAAAATGATCAATCAAAAATAAAGGAATAACCTATTTTATAATTTGAAAATTAATAAGGCAAGTTTTGACTAGTATTAAAATATAAATGTGAATGAAGTTTGGCACACAGATAGTTTATAACCCGAATTAATATACCTGATATTAATATTTGACTGGGAAAAAAATTAAAATGATGGTGGACAAGTTTTGTGATTATGGTCCGGTACGAATCAAAATAAGCATGCAAGGGTTCTTGGGGTCAGAGATTACGAGTGAAATTCATAGAAAAAATAATGAAGAATAAATGATGTTTCAACAATACCTTGTAATGGGATGCCACATATAGTGCAACCAACCTCTGCAAAAATTCCTCTGAAGCTTTATGATAGCAGAAAAGGGTGTCTCTGTTAATATAATACAAGTCACAGCTATCGGGAGGGGGACATCCTGACAGAATTGGGGCCACTGAGGTGGAATCAAGACACAGCAGCTTTGTAAGCCATATTTCAACTTCATCGCCAGGTTTGTAACGGATTGATTCTTCTAAAGTTACCTATAAAATATATCAAAATGGTTCATTAAGAACATAATTATCAGTAGAAATGGAATATAACTTGACTTATGATTCAGCAGGTAAATCCAATTACAATTAGGTAGCATACAAGTAGATTTTTGACCTGCTTTATATGAATTATGAATGGTACAACAGATGAGTCACTATCTACAATTTAGGAACTAGACTATAGGTGATTGAATATTCAGTAAGTTTTGTGTTATTAAATTTTCAAATTTTTACGGTTATTACCAAAACCTGGTAAGTACTTATGGAAATATTTTTGAACTCTGTGTTTTGCAAACAAAAAAATATTTCAACTCTGGAAATTTTTCCAACACTTTATTTTAGATGAAAACGACTCAGTAGCACAAAAGTAATAAATATAGAAACAAAGGTAATTATCTTTTAAAGATAAGAAACAGAAAATATCCTGAAAATCTCATTATCTAAGCTCCAAAAACGACAAAATCGTAGTATGGGAATAATATCAACAGTTCAAAAAACCCATCGTTGATCAACTTAAATGAGACATTTAAATGCAATTTCATTTTAACTGAGTCAATTATTTTTTTTTTTATTCCAATTATTAATTTTTCTTATAGTGGCCATAAATTTGATTACCTTAATCTATTCAAATGGTTCTTAAATTGAATGGAATTATTCATTCATTTCACGCATATTTGAAATATTGAATATTTTCAGTAGCTCATGTTCACTGAATTTTGATTATATTTCATTTCTTTGTTACAACTTAGGTTTTTTGCATTATTTAAACTTTGTAATTAGGAATACCATTGAATATCCATAAATTAAAACATGTACTTACTTCATGTAATGTTCTTCCTATTGCAGCCCCATAATCTTTTTTATTCACAGCATTTGTATTAGCTCCAACAGGTGCTGCTTGAACTCTCAACTGATTCAGTAACTTCAATGACAAAGATCTACCAGTTCCTTCGTACCCATTAATAGTGGATGCTAAAAATACCAAGTAGGGGCCAAGCATAGCCTTGACAAAGGGCAAAGGTATAGCAGCAGCTTCGTCTATTACCAGAAGTTCTGCTTGGGAAAGTCGGTGGCTGTCCGTTGGATGAATGTACTAAATATAAAAAATTACATTAACTTGGTGCACAGTATCAATTCTATTTAGTTTGTATATTTATTAATTATATTTTGAAAACTTCTCCAATTTGAAATCAACAAAAAATAAAAATATAGGACTGAAATAAAAAACTGCAATTTTTCTTTATTCTTATGCAAAATCAGAAATAAGAGGAATGAATGAATTTTAAAAAAATCGTATGGCAGCATACCACTGATATTACAGAATCTTGTGTTATCAATTTTCTAGTTTGCATAATTTCAGAATTATTATTTAACCCAAATAATTTCGAAGAAATTTTAGTTGGATAATTAGTATTAAAGTTACTTTTTTATATGAGGAACTGAAATTAAAATTTACCTGTATTGTCTGACGATGGTCCCTAAACATATTAACCCTAACAATGGCTTTGTTAAACTCTGGATTGGTACTCTGCACCAAGCTATAGTCAATATGCTCCTGGTATTCCAAAGCATCAAACCCTTTGAAAACAAATTCAAAAAACGTATTCAAATTTTCAGGGCTAGGACTAGTCACAAAGATGTTAGAATAACCAAATGCAACAGCAGCAGAAACAGCAAGACCCAGAGCTGCTGATTTTCCTCTACCTCTGGAAGCTGTTAGTGAAACTGTTGATCGAAGAGTCTTTTCAGAAATACCTTCTACAAATTTGAGCAAGGCTTTTGCTTGGTCTAAGGTTTTGCATAAGTTCACTAGATTACCCACTGGCTGGGTATCACGTAACTGTTCTTTTAAATCAGTCAATTCAGTCTCATTTTCACTAATTTCTTGTACATTTTCTACAGGAGTTACATGTAAATTATGGGAAGATATTGGTAAAACTGACAACTGGTCATCAACTACCAACGAACGTTTACACGAAGCAAGTGATAGTAGAAACCTTTCATTAAATCTACATACTAAATTCTGATGAGCTTCAGTACGGAATCTCTGGTGCACATCCATACTCATAGTGTATAGCTGTTTCAGAGATGTAACTTTGCGCAATAGAAGAACCACCAAACCACCTCCTTCAACAGTTTCAATGGTACGTGCAAGCAAATTCGGTGTGAGTGCTTCAAAATCTTGTAGCACACACATTCCGTATGTGTTTCCAAGAATCTTATGTGTTTCGGAATAGTAACAGTATCGAATTTTGGTTGAGGCGAGGAAGAGTTCAAATGGATCATTTTCGTCAATGCTTAGTTTGCCTGCTTGTAACTTGTGTTGCACACTCTTCATGCGTTTTTTTCTATGACTGCTGAATCCTAGTTCTTTTTTGTAACACCACAACACAGATGGTCTGGCTTTCACTTCTGCCTTGAAAAGCATATGATGTAAAAAGACAACCTGAAACATAATGCAGTAGAGTGATTTCTCGAGAGGTTGTTTTCCTTATACTCACTTGATCCCTGCCTTTATCACCCACAATAACAAAAAGGGTTCTGTGTCCCAATTTCACCCCATTTTCGATTAATACTCGAATTCTGTTGTCGATTTTCTTTTTAACCATAATTGTTTTGGATTTATAAAGTTCACACTTTTGTTAACTACACTATGGACTGTGCTGCAGACAACTGTAATACTACTACAGAGTACATATATTCTGATAATGTGCTATAAGCAAATACAAATACAGACAGAAACAAATGTAACCTCACTTTTCAGCTTCTCACACTCGCACATCGACATAACCTAATATTTGACGTATCTCTCGAAAATTTCTTCTTCCCGATATGGTTAGGTTATTGTTTTCAAAAGATGCATGCATATAGCCAGTGCTTTTCTAGAGATTACAACTCAGGGTGCATTCCACTAGGAATACACAACGCTCACGATTGCAATCATTCCCGTTTCACTAGCTTGTTTGACTATCTCGCGAATATTTTGGTTATCCTACCAAGTGGAATGGTTTTGTTTTAATCAAACTTAAAGAGCGACGACGTTTTTCATTTTCTAAATTACTTTGTCGGTGTATTTCGTGCGTTCTAATTGACCTAACTTTTGTATGACATTTTTGCATGGACCAATCAGAACAGGTGCCAAAAAAGACGAAAAAAAGGCATATTCACCTGGAAAACTTACGTCTACCGTCAGAAAAACTACAATTATTGTTGGTAGAAAATGCGTAAATTATCAGCTAATTCAACCAGACCTAACAACTTAACGTATATAGAATAATTGGATGGTTATTAATCCAAAATTGAATAAATCTTCCAAGTTATATAGACACACCCACTCCACAGTTGAACTGATTGGTCCATGCGAATTGACCATGCTTTATTAGCTGTTCATGTTTATTTTTCTATTCTTATAGGTGATTTGTAAAATAATCGTTGCTTCTCCTCAAAATGCCATCCTACAGCTCTTTCTGCGGTCTAATCTCCTGCATTCACTCCATTTATTCAGCCGCTGCTTCAAATTATCGGCGGTAATTTTGCCATGGAGTTTTTCCGTCGACATGAGGCGGCTTCATGAAAAGCTTTCCTGTTTCGGAACGACCTTAAACTTTCATCTAAGTTGAAACTCAGGTACAGTATTGATTTTTTCCAAAAGTGTTGTGGGCAGTATCAATTCTGCTTTTCCAATTCATTGATCTTTTCCTTCACTTTTCCATTTCTGTCTTGATCTCTTTTCTTTGATTTCATTGATCTCTATCTCGGCAAGTTTCCATTATTTCTTCTACTGGGTTCTCCACACCACAAAGTTCTCTTTTTAAGCCTTCTTAGTTTTCTATGGGAGCTTCATCTCTTGAAGTTGTTTTTCCAATTTTCAAATTTTTTCCAAGTTTTCGTTCCAGGTTTTTCGAATTTTTGTGAAGTAGTTCTATCGAACTAACTATTAAAAAACTTTTTAGTAGTTTTTCTTCCAGATTTTTTGAATTCTCTCAAAATTTTCTTGAACTTCTTTCAAGGGCTTCCTCTGCAGTTTCTTTTGAATCCAAATAGTTGTCCACATATAATTTTTTTCGTTATGGCTGTGAGAATCTCCGATAAATTGATAACTTGCATTTCAAAGACTTCGGGGGCTTTTGTTAAATCCAAATGTTATGGAGAGATTTGGAATCTGTGATCTTTACATGGTGAAACATTTCTCGAATGTCAGCTGCAAAGTAAAATTTTTCAGACCACTATGACCACTTATAAGAATAAGTAGTCTGTACTAGTTTGCTAGTTTTTCAATCAATTTACAGCAAATCAAGGACCTACAACAAATTTACATTGATGCTTATATACCAATGAAAAGTAATCTGATTTTACCATTTTTTTAAATGTGAAATGAATTTAATAATAAATAAATAACATATAATTTACAGCCCGGATTTTCATCTCTGCTCATAAAAAAGAACATAATATGCCTTATGCCTCTCCTCTCACAAGTGAATCAGATGTAATTGGTGATACACGAGAGTCATTGAACACATGCCACTTGTTTGTATATGGATTCATGATGGCAAAATGTGGCAAATGGTAGTGGATTTTCTTAGAGATGACCTTGAATATATCTGCGCGTCGCTTACGGGCAACAATAAGTCACAAAATTATTGAAATGGAAACCAAAAGCCAAGCCGGTCAGGAGTAGGTTGCTTAGAGGACAAGCACTCATGAGCAACATGCACGGGAAAGAATAAACAAGCTATACGAAGTGTTGGAAAACAATCCTGTTATAAAAATGCCATCAGATGCAGATGGCAAACTTATCCAAGATAAAGCTTTGACAAAACTTTTAAGGTATCTATAACAGAGAGGGGTGCGTGGAAGGGAGGGCCTTCCATCAACGCGGAAATTGCTGTCTACACGGATGGCTCAAAAAATAATGAAGGTTCAGGAGCTGGCATTCATGGAAGCAAGCAGAAGATGAAAATCTCATATATATTTCAAGCGGAAATCGTCGCAATGCACCAATGCGCTCAAGAGCTAACAAGGAATGAGGTTTCAGAAAAAAACATTGTCATTTAGTCAGACAGCCAAGGTGCGATGAAAGAATAACTCAAACTTGTTTGGGATTGCATTGAAGCCCTGAAAGAGCTGGGCAGTCAGAACAGACGGACCCTAGCCCCATGGCAAGCCGGTATGATTTTTAAGTTTGAGAGCAGTGTGTCCATCATACCACCAAGGACCCCTATTATCAGAACCACCATTTTGACAGAATGGTTTGGATAAAGCCTGCGGAGTTCAAAGATAAGATCTCGATATTTGGTCCGTTTTTCGTCCTCTTTTCGAACGATATTCGTTTCGCCAGGAGCTGAAAACTTAATGACGAAAATCGTCCTACTTTGGTGATTGTATTTGCCTGAGGGTGGGGAATGAGTAGTTCCAATAGATTCGGCACTTCTCATTATCCACAACGGACTCAATATCCCCCGGAGCATAAGGCAACACCGGTGTCTCGTCTACACCGTACGAGTGTCGTAGATGGTAGTACAACACTCGTAGGGTCGCTTTATGCCTGTGTATATAGGCTGAGACCGCATAAGCTGGACAAGCTGACAGCAAATGCATTATGGTCTCAGCTGCCCCACGAAAAGCTCTGCATCTAGTGTCAGGGACCTCTATACCTATCACGCGACTACGGTACACCATCCTGGCAGGCCATTATGAATCCCTCGGTTTCCGATTTCAGCCCACTTGACCTGAGAAAAGCGAAGGTCAGGTTTCTGGATAAGCCAAGATCTTCAATGTTCTTGAAGAAGACCCCATGAATTGGATTATCCTTATGTAGCTGTAGGAGCCTGTCCCACTCCGCAGCTTTCACGTGGGCTTTTTGCTGAACGGGTTCCAACTCGGTGACAGAGTTTGGGTTCGTCAGTTCAGTGTCGAATACGATACCGTGTTCATCAGCTGCACGAGATGCTGCCTTGAAGAGAAATGCTCCAGTAGTTTCTTCAAAGAAAATAATTTCAGCCACATAAAACCATAAGTTTAGTTATCAACAAAGTAAAACAGATTCAAAAGAATAGGAAAACATTAGAAAAAGATTATTTCCAGTTGAAAATAAAATATTATTAGATAAAATGTATAACATCTTGTATATGAAACTGTCACACAGCCAATCACAGGTAGAGTTTAGAAAAAGAACGAGGAAACTTAAAGTCAAGAAAAAGGTCATATCAGCAACTAAAGAGGAAATAAATATCATGTATAAAAATGTAAAAACTCAATTAAATTTTAGTAGAAATAAAATAAAAATGTACCATATAGAAATAATTGTAAATAGGTTAATTAATTATAAGAAATCAATAAAAATCAGTGACTGACAACCATAAGTGATCGAGAGTGTTTGTGAAAATCGGAAAATAACGGGCCTGGTAACGGAAAAAAGTGAGGAGAGTGATCAACAAATAAAGAAGCGGAGGTCGATTTTGGAAAAAAGCAGAGAAACATTACATCAAAATTCCAATTAAATGAAGAATTACATCTAAATCTCCACAGAAACACTTAATATACCAAATTAGGAAGTACTGAAACTGAAATCAACTTACCTTGACAAACGTTTGGTAAGAAATCCAACCTGCAAGCCAAATAGGAGAAGCTGGAATCTACCAGAACCAGAAAGGTATTTGATCCTTATATAAATCCAAATTCAACAAGCAAACCAGTGCACGAGTTTGAACTTTCCTTTCTTTCCGAACTTTTCTTCATAACCAGTTAGATCACCAAGACAATTTCCGCGTATCAGTGCACATAAATTATTCCTTTTGAGAACTTTATTAGTCTTATTTTATCAATTATTTTCATTTCAACATACGAACTCTTCTGTTTACTTGTAATTTAAGGTTAAAGACATTTCCTTTGAGGAACCATATGAATGGCAAGTGTCTATTAAAACGGTGACGGTGCCGTTCCTCTAATGTTTGAAATTTACATGACTTTGCCAAGTTCACATATTTAGCAAGTAAGGTAGTTTTCGTAGGGACAGGCAGAATATGAATTTAAGAAATCTACTGATAATTATGAGAGATATTACATTTAAAAAAAATAAAATTTGACTATTGAGAATAAAATGAACAATATTTGAGTTGAATTCATATCTTTCTTTATTTCCAAGGTAAATTACATATTATTATTATATATCATTCTTGACATCCTTTTCCTGAATTCTACCTTGAGATTGAGAGTTTCTCATGTGGCGTACCAAGAGAGCAGCTGGAGCACCTGAAAAGAAAGAGAAAGGTAATATCTAAAAGCAAAGAGTAAGTATTTGTAAGGGCGTTCTGAAATATTATTTGAATACAATACTTTAATAACAGAAACAAATCAGTTTGCCAATATTAAAGTGGAAATACAAAACAAAAATATAGAATTACTGTTACTAGTGATAAAGGAAATGGAATTTGATGTGATAATAGGGACGGATCAATTACAAAGGATGAAGGCTAAGATTAATTATGAAAGGAAGGGTATAGAAATGGAAGGTCAATGGTTTAATTTTATAGAAAATGAAAAACAAGAATACTTTGATAAAAATATTTTGTGTATGAGAGAGATGAATGAATGTTATAATAATGATAATAATAATAATGAAGAAAATGAATATAAGGGTAAATATAAATGTAATGATAAAAATGAAGAATATATTAATGAAATATTAAATAAATATAAAAGATTAGTTATGAATGAATCGAGAGTAGCGAAAGAATATATGCACAAAATAGAAGTCAAAGAAGCAGATAAATTTAAATCAAAGAACTATCCTATTCCATACAAGTATAGAGAAAAAGTAAAAGAAGAAATTGAGAGAATGTTAGAATTTGGTATCATAGAGAGATCCACTAGTAATTACATAAATCCAATAGTTGTTGATGTTAAGAATAATGGTGAACTGAGACTATGTTTAGATGCTAGGGAATTAAATAAAATCACAACTCCACAGTATGAATCTCCGTTAAACATAGAAACTATATTTGGCAAAATCACAAATGCTAAATGTTTTTCCAAGATTGATTTAAAGCACAGTTTTTGTCTTATACCTTTGCACGAGAATTCTAGAAATTACACAGCTTTTTGTATAGAAGGAGTAGTGTATAGATTTTGTGTAGTTCCATATGGTCTACAATCAGCATGTCCAGCTTTAGAAAGGGCTTTGCATAAAATACTAGACAAATACGAAGATTTTGCACTACACTACATTGATGACATTTTAATATATTCGAAAGACGAACAAAATCACAAAGAACATTTAAATAAAGTTTTAGAAATACTAGATGAGGCAGGATTGAAAATAAACTTGAACAAATGTGAATTTTTCCAACAAGAAGGGACATATTCAGGAATTCAATTGAGGGAACACCTGAAACAAAAAGAGACATTATGTAAAATAGATTTGTAAATATGCAAATAGAAAACTTAAAATTCAAATTTAAACATTCCATGTTAAAATATTAAATTTTAATTTTGGGGAAATTGTCATGAAAATAGAATATAAGAGTAGTAGATAGAAATTTAAAATATTGGACTTAATAGAAATAAAGATAAAAATAATATTTCACAGAACAACCCTGACTGATACTTTTTCAAAAAGATATAACCTCTGCCAGTTCAAAATGTCACACTTTTAATTAAAAAAATCCTTCAGAAACCTTGCAAAATAAAGAGTTATTCTCAAATCATAAGATTACGAGCCAAGTAAACGGAACACTCTGAACTCATCCAAGAAAGCTAACTTTTCTTCAAAGAAAATAATTTCAGCCACATAAAACCATAAGCTTAGTTATCAACAAAGTAAAACAGATTCAAAAGAATACGAAAACATTAGAAAAAGATTATTTCCAGTTGAAAATAAAATATTATTAGATAAAATTTATAACATCTTGTAAATGAAACTGTCACACAGCCAATCACAGGTAGAGTTTAGAAAAAGAACGAGGAAACTTAAAGTCAAGAAAAAGGTCATATCTGCAACTAAAGAGGAAATAAATATCATGTATAAAAATGTAAAAACTCAATTAAATTTTAGTAGAAATAAAATAAAAATGTACCTACCATATAGAAATAATTGTAAATAGGTTAATTAATTATAAGAAATCAATAAAAATCAGTGACTGACAACCATAAGTGATCGAGAGTGTTTGTGAAAATCGGAAAATAACGGTCCTGGTAACGGAAAAAAGTGAGGAGAGTGATCAACAAAATAAGAAGCGGAGGTCGATTTTGGAAAAAAGCAGAGAAACATTACATCAAAATTCCAATTAAATGAAGAATTACATCTAAATCTCCACAGAAACACTTAATATACCAAATTAGGAAGTACTGAAACTGAAATCAACTTACCTTGACAAACGTTTGGTAAGAAATCCAACCTGCAAGCCAAATAGGAGAAGCTGGAATCTACCAGAACCAGAAAGGTATTTGATCCTTATATAAATCCAAATTCAACAAGCAAACCAGTGCACGAGTTTGAACTTTCCTTTCTTTCCGAACTTTTCTTCATAACCAGTTAGATCACCAAGACAATTTCCGCGTATCAGTGCACATAAATTATTCCTTTTGAGAACTTTATTAGTCTTATTTTATCAATTATTTTCATTTCAACATACGAACTCTTCTGTTTACTTGTAATTTAAGGTTAAAGACATTTCCTTTGAGGAACCATATGAATGGCAAGTGTCTATTAAAACGGTGACGGTGCCGTTCCTCTAATGTTTGAAATTTACATGACTTTGCCAAGTTCACATATTTAGCAAGTAAGGTAGTTTTCGTAGGGACAGGCAGAATATGAATTTAAGAAATCTACTGATAATTATGAGAGTTATTACATTAAAAAAAAATAAAATTTGACTATTGAGAATAAAATGAACAATATTTGAGTTGAATTCATATCTTTCTTTATTTCCAAGGTAAATTACATATTATTATTATATATCATTCTTGACATCCTTTTCCTGAATTCTACCTTGAGATTGAGAGTTTCTCATGTGGCGTACCAAGAGAGCAGCTGGAGCACCTGAAAAGAAAGAGAAAGGTAATATCTAAAAGCAAAGAGTAAGTATTTGTAAGGGCGTTCTGAAATATTATTTGAATACAATACTTTATTTACAATCTACAAACCACTGATTATAAATATAAATAAAAGGGAACAAATTTCTAACTACTACTATTGCTACTAGCAATCAAACTACTTTCACTAAAGAAAACTATAAAACAAAAATTCGAATTCAATACAATTATTTTTCTACGAATTCTACAACTACTAAAAATCACGAAAATAATAATAATACAGTTTATTATTATCAACAATCACTAATACTATTACTAATATTATTAATATATTCAAACTATTATTATTTTATTGTAATTATTGATAACCAATTCATCATAACAAATGTCACCTCAACTTAGGGCACTCTAGAATTCTTCACACACATACACAAATAGCATGTGCTTTTCCCTTAGTCATTGTATACACAATAAGTTTTACGAAGAAGATATAAAAAGTGAGAAAACGGTGTCATCAGGAAAATTAAAAGGTTGCACATCGTGCATTGTGTCTCAATCGAGAGAAATGCATCACAATACGTTAAAACCGTGTAATCTTATTGATGATTCACTTAGATTAAAAATCTTTAAAAAACAAACAATTTGAAAACATTGTCACATGTAACGGCCCAATACACCGGAAGACAAGGAACAGCAGACATGATGAAAAGAGAAAGATAAACTAATTGTCAGCTGTCAACTACCTTGAGAGCTGTTCTCTGTGAGTTCCAGCTGTCAAGCTACTCGCCAACTGTCATGTGATCCGTCCCCATGTACCCGTGCTAGAGACGAAACATGTTTATGTTCTATGGACAAGACAAAAGACTGCCCTCTATGGGGGATTATATGTACTAGTGAAGGAGTTTAAATTTGAAATTTGAGGTGATGGATTTGACTCTAATTTTAGAATAAAATTGTAAATAACAGATAAATTTGCAACATCAGACCTTTTGTTCATACTGTTAGTTTCATTATTGATATAAACCATCTCCAAAAAGTTCCTCTTGAGATAATTGCCTCCCTTGCTAAAATGGTTGGTTCATTGAAATTGATATGGTGCAAAGTTGTAATACTGTGTTCTGCAAGAGCACAGCTATTCTTTTTTAGTTTACAATCACTCCTGTGCGACGTGATGCGTCCTGACAGGTTTCTACTAGTCTGACCTATGTAGACTTTGTTACAATTTGAACAAGGTAATTTATAAATAACATTAGTTTGTTCTAATTTTGTAAGTGGAGTTTTAGTTTTAGTGTAAAGGTTGTTTACTACCTTCAGGTTTCTTTTTGCAATACGAAGTTCCTTTGATTTAAAAATATTGGAGAGCTTCGATGTGAGTTCTTGTATATACGGGAGAGTTCTATATTTATATGAAATTATTTGCTGAGGATTATTATTAGTATTTTGAGAAGATAAGTTATCTTTTATATTATTATTAATGGAAATTGAAGATGAATTTTGTAAAGACAAGGAACCATGATTTGGTCCTGTATTAAAAAGGAATTTATTAATGACATTATTAGGGTACGAATTCTCTCTAAGAATCTGTCTCAACTCCCCCAGGCCATCCACAGACAGGAGGTCTGATGTTGCAAATTTATCTGTTATTTACAATTATATTCTAAAATTAGAGTCAAATCCATCACCTCAAATTTCAAATTTAAACAACTTCACTAGTACATATAATCCCCCATAGAGGGCAGTCTTTTGTCTTGTCCATAGAACATAAACATGTTTCGTCTCTAGCACGGGTACATGGGGACGGATCACATGACAGTTGGCGAGTAGCTAGACAGCTGGAACTCACAGAGAACAGCTCTCAAGGTAGTTGACAGCTGACAATTAGTTTATCTTTCTCTTTTCATCATGTCTGCTGTTCCTTGTCTTCCGGTGTATTGGGCCGTTACATGTGACAATGTTTTCAAATTGTTTGTTTTTTAAAGATTTTTAATCTAAGGGAATCATCAATAAGATTACACGGTTTTAACGTATTGTGATGCATTTCTCTCGATTGAGACACAATGCACGATGTGCAACCTTTTAATTTTCCTGATGACACCGTTTTCTCACTTTTTATATCTTCTTCGTAAAACTTATTGTGTATACAATGACTAAGGGAAAAGCACATGCTATTTTCTTCAAACTATCCTCACGATAGTACGTTGTTTTCAAAATTTCCATATTATTAGTGTTATATTTACACAATTAATATTTTCAGATGTCTTGATAATGAAATTAAAGTATTTCGAAAGCTTGACTATTTAACCCAGAGTGTTACTTCAACAAGGCCTTTTATTCCTGACTGCATCCCCAAGGATATCCTCACTAGTCAGTTTGAGAATATCTAAATTTAAGGATTTTTTTTCAACTAGTCAGTCAAGAGACTATTTTCTCTATATATATGTATATATATATATATATATATATATCAGATTTTTTAATTTTTTATCCGTTAGGAATTACCCAGTCAGGCCCTGTCTCCGGAGCCCCGACACTTCCGGAGGACGCGTTGGTTTGTCATTAACCCCAGTAAACACTCCCCACGCCCATGGGGTAAGTGATTACTGGGTCCGAGAATCATGTGCTCTGAGTAGGCGGAGTGAACCAAGAATTATGGCCTTCTGCATTCGCCCGGCTAGGATTTCTGCCATGTCACGGCAAGCCGGTATGATTTTTAAGTTTGAGAGCAGTATGTCCATCATTCCAACAAGGACCCCTATTATCAGAACCACCATCTTGACAGAATGGTTTGGGTAAAGCCTGCGGAGTTCAAAGAGAAGATCTCGATATTTAGTCCGTTTTTCCTCCTCTTTTCGGACAATGTTCGTTTCGCTAGGAGCTGAAAACTCAATGACGTAAATCGTCCTACTTTGATGGTCGAGGAGTAAGTACTACATCAGGCTTATTGGCTTGTATTTGCCTCTGGGTGGGGAATGAATAGTTTCAATAGACTCGGCACTTCTCATTCTCCACCACAGACTCAATATCCCCCGGAGCATCAGGCAACACCGGTGTTTCGTCTACACCGTACGAGTGTCGTAGATGGTAGTACCACACTCGTAGGGCCGCGTTATGTCTGTGGATATAGGCTGAGACCGCATGAGCTGGACAAGCTGACAGCAAATGCATTATGGTCTCAGCTGCCCCACGACACGCATCAAGTGTCAGGGACCTCCATACCCATCACGCGACTGCGGTAGACGAGAGTGTTAAAGACACCATCCTGGCAGGCCATTATGAATCCCTCGGTCTCCGACTTCAGCCCACTTGACCTGAGAAACGAGAAGGTCAGGTCTCTGGATAAGCCTAGGTCTTCAATGTTCTTGAAGAAGACCCCATGCATCGGCTTATCCTTGTGTAGCTGCAGGAGCCTCTCACACTCCGTCATGTGGCAATCCATCGTTTTGGGCCCCACCACCTTGCCTATGACCCCTCATCCGAAGGGGTCGGTTGTGGGGGCCTCTTCCTCGTTCATTTGGAACCGAGTATTAGGGTATACCGGGGGGTTAGCCTAGTATACCCATGGCCGACATCAGAGGGAATGAGCATTCCCTCCAGGGTGCGCCTTAGCTGCCGGTCCGGTTTTGCACCGATTGCTCAGGTAAGTGGTGTCGCAACTCACCAAGGCCTTGGATGGTGGTTGGCCCTCCCTGCCCTGCGGGTTTTTATTATTATTATTATTATTATTATATAACAGCTCTTTAGTGCTTTGAGGAGCAGTTATATTAGTTGTGGAGGTCATTTTCATCATTTAACATGAATAAAACGTGAGCTTAAGTTATAATTAGCTAATTGAACATTCACCTATATGGCAATCACAACTGATACTGTGTTTTACAGATGATTTAGTGCCATTTGAAATGATGTATCACGACGTACTTCTTGCCATTCGAAAATAACAGCGTAGATCACACCCTTCCAGAAAGCTGAAGTAACAAAACAAGCTAAATAATAGAGATATGTACCCGCAGGAGAAAAACGATTTCTCGTAAAAATATTGAAATCTTGATGGGCCCTTTTCATTGGAACCCTGTATTTCAACAAACATTTAGGTCTGTTCGAATGTTGACGCAAGAGTTGTTGTACATATTCACAGTAGAAATTTTTATTGTTGATTGGCGAATCAAAAAACCGCAAAGCAGATGCGCATCTGAGGCCAATATTCTTTTTTGATTTGGAAACGTTCCAAGTGCTCTTGAGTATTTTGCCAATTTTTTTTAATTTATGGATTTCTGTAGGTTTCATTTGCATTGTTACTATGCGATTCGCGACGGAAAGATGTGTAGGTACACAAACGAATCTTGAATTATGACTTGTTGATGTTTTGTGGAAGAGTATTTTGTTAGTGGTGAGTTGACGTCATATGTCTAATTCCGAATTGTATTTGATTCAAGACTTTGTAAGAATAATTGGTAAAACAAAACTTGATGACTGAATTGAATACATGCAATGATAACTTTTCTGGGAAATATATTATTTTAAACTTTTGTGTTGATTGTCTCATTCAAGAATTGATTTCTAATATACAGGGTCGCTGATATAGGATTTATGGAAACGGTCCATTAGCTCCTAAAGTAGATAACTATCGAAAAATGTTAAATTACCAAAGTTATAGGATTTTTTAAAATCTATCGCAATAAATAGGCATACAGGATCAGTCAAAAAGTCATGACGAAACAAAGTTGCGTTTTCTTCAATAAAATACCCTATTCAGAGTGACCCAGGGTTAAACCGCCAAACGTTCAGTATCGGGTTTTTAGGTGAAAATAAGATTTTTTTCTAATATAAGCATGTGGCAAAACTTGATTCGTTCTCAAGATACAGGGTGTCAAAGTTGAAAAAAAATACTCTGTATCTCGAAAACGAAGCAAGTTGGGACATATGCTTATATGAAGAAAACATCTTATTTTCACCAAAATCGATACTGAACGTTTGGCGGTTTAACCCTGGGTCACCCTGTATATTGTTCCATATTTTAACTCTTCCCAAAAATTTGATTTATAACATATTCTTTCAACCGTTTTCGAGATATCGAATTTTAGAAATTATTTTTTTATAAAGTATACAAAAATATTTCTCATTAAGTTTATGGTTCAAGTTACCTTTGAAATTTTTTAGCTCCATAACAATGCCACGTCGTACTTTTGTCTATTACATAGTGATGATCCCTACAATATGTCAGAAAATACAGTCAGTATGAATAATTATTGCGCAAAAATGGCATTTTTAAGTAAAATCGAGCGTATTGAAATTATAATGATCATTGAATATGGTGATAGAAGACGAAGTTGTGACCAAGCAGTGGATATTTTTAATAAATTTCATCCCCATCCTTCAGAAGGTGTCTGACATTCTATTTTTGCTTCATTTTCATGTATTCTTGTATTTCTGTATGGATAATGTTGTTGTTTGTTTCAATTTCTATATAATATATGAAAATATACTTAAACATTATATTATTATTTATGAAATTTTATGTATATAAAAATTTGTCATTATTTTGGCACCAGTAGACTTGATGACATGCTATTATTTCAGAACAAAGACATTGCGACATTTCTAGTTTTTTACCTCCACCCTTCAAACGACACAAAACCCAAGATTTATCAGAAGACCAGAAATCTTCTACCTCTAAAATGCAGTAAGAAAAAATTTACAAAAAGTCTAATCCACTCCTGCAAATTTTTGAAGCACATGTCGTTTCCTCAAACTTCATGACGTTTCTGATATCAAGAAGATGTTGACACGAAAACTATATAGGTATGGGAAGCTTTTATTGTTTTCCTCGAAAGTTTTTCATAACTTCTGAACAGTTATAGAGGAATAAATTAGTCGGCCTTTGACATCAAGAAGTCCAAACCTGATTTTTCAGTGCCATTCCAGCAACGCCACTAATAAAAATACCTCCAAATTAGCATAAAGTCGTGAGAAATTTTATTGAAAAAGGGAAAACCTAATGGGTTTCACTTATATCGATCCCACTTTATAATCATCCCCATGGAGATATAACTTGGACTGTTGTCACGAATAAAAATAGCTTTTGTCTACAGTCAGTGCAGTTCAGAAGGATTCGTATAAAACCAAGGCAATGCAATGCAGTTGATTTTGGCAGATTTTTTTGGAAGTCACGATGGAACTGGAAAATGAAAGCAGCATCAAAGGTTGGTGGATATATATTCTGTTATTTTGAGTTGGGATATTTTGATTGTTTGGAAGTTCAAGAAAAGGTGGAGAAACTGAAATTTCTGAGGAGTTGTTAGTAGTTGGGATGTCTTTAGTCGATCAATAATGTCGGACCGGTCTATCATGAATTTCTTCGGATGAATGCATTTATATAGCCAAACATTCAACTACAAACATCGCACTATCAGTTGATAATATTTTCAAACTATAATTATTTCCAATGACAATTATTTCAGGTAAAGGTATAGAATATGGGTCCAACTGGGATTTTGTGAAATTTTCACTGATGTTTCGAAATATCATAAAAACACTACAGCAATCGAAATTTTTACGCGGAAAGACCTTTTTCAATTTTTTTGTTGAAAAAATTTATGTGGGTACTCACTTTTGAGAGACACAAAAACAAACCGTTGGATAGAGTAATTTTCAATTAAATCCACTGTATTGAACCATGAACACTTTTATCCACGCATATTTAGCATTGTGTAAGTAAAATAAACCTCTGATAAATAGAAAAATAAAAAACTGATTTTTATTCAAAATACATAAACAATCACTTTATTTAACAAATGACAGGCCACTTTGAACTGTCAAAATTAGTAATGCGACGTTGCCAATTTTATTACATAGAATATTTCAAAGGATGAGTTCAATAAATTTTAAAATTGTAGAGTTAAGGCTGAAACACAACGGAGGTTTTATGTTTTTAGTATTAATTTTCAGAATTTTGGATATTTTTTAACGCGAAACTATCATTGCCATTATTATTCTGATTACGCCTCATAAACAATCTTGTTGATAAAATTCAAGCTTAATTTTTTTATTCTGTTTTGCATCTTGTTTTATTTGTAAAACTGATATCCAAAATCCCAAAACTCAAAACTTATTACATAAAACTTCCATTGTGTCTACAGCTTTACGAATATAAAAATATAGAAAAATTTATTCAATTCTCAAATATCGATCGGGAAGCAATTTAACTTTTTATGCTTGATTTTAGCCCATTATTGTGTCAGTTTATTGAGCGCTTCTGTCATACAGCGATATTAATTGCAGGGATAATAGAGACTATAGAGGCAATTGGTAAGGTAATTGATGTATTTTGGGACTGTCCATTAGCGCATCAAGATAAATTATGAAATATGTGGACCAAGCGAGCGCATGTGCGCACGTGCATATTTTTGGAATGTCGGATAAGCGCAAAAGTGGTGCAGGTGCGCATGTTCTCATCTTTTCGAAATGTTCGTGGTAGATGAATAGAAATAGGGAGACCAGCAAGGAAAATGCGCGCGTTCGGCAGACATTTCAAAAATCCGAGCGCGCGGCTTTGCGAAATGTCTGCCGAACGCGCCCACTTCGCTCGCATGGTCTGTATTGTGATATAGTTCCCATTTTAAATCATATTATGGGTTGAAGGAAAATTAATTATAAAATATGTGGACCAAGCGAGCGCATATTTTTTAAATGTCGGCTAAGCGCAAAAGTGATGAGGAAAATGTGCAGATGCGCAGGTTCTCATCTTTTCGAAATGTTCGTGGTAGATGAATAAAAACATGGAGAGCAGTAAGGAAAATGCGCGTGTTCGGCGCGGATTTGCGAAATGTCTGCCGAACGTGCTCGCTTCGCTCGCATGGTTTTGAGGAAGATGAATCATAAAATAGGTAGACAAGACTAGCGCACCTGCACGCATAATTTAGAATTAAAACATAGGTTCGTGCTAGATGAATAGAAAATATCTGCCGAACGCCCTCACATGGTCTGTTTAATGAATGATAAAATAGTTGATTATATTGTTTTTGTCACGTTTTGAAGCATATGTTGTAATTTTACAAAAACCAGGCTTTGTCCCCAATTTTTCACCGATTCCTAACGTTTCTATCTTTTTTTCAACTCATATATATTCACCCATCTAATGCAATTTTCAACATGACATGTAAATATTCGACAAATATGATCAATAAGCAATCCTTCCATTCCCTAAAAAATTTGTCGAATATAATATATCTAAATCCATCATTTCAAGAATTGAATTGACAACGTCGCAATTACAATTCTGAAGTTTTCGAAGTTATGACAGATCGAGAGATAACAAACAAATTGATTGTTTATGCTCATAAAATAAGGTTAATTCTTTTAACTTTTTCATACTTGAATTAATTGAAAAAATATGTTAAATAATCCGTCCAACGGATTGTCTTAAAAGTGAGTGCCGAGATAAATTAAAAAAAAAAAAAAACGAAAAAAGTGTTTCCGCGGCAAAATTTCATTGTTTCTATTAATTTTATCGTGTTTTAAAGCATCTGTGAAAATTTCATCAAAATACCAGTTGAACCCATATTCTTTACCTCTTCCTTATTTCAACTATGGCCGTTTATAAATATGTAGTAAATGGGAACCCCCAAACTTCAAAGGAATTTGTTGGAGCCAGTTTCAGGTTAAGGTAAGGTTATCGGGCAACGCCTTAAAATCAAAAAAAGTGACTCAGCTCATGTAGTTTTGTCTCCTGAACTACTTTTCGACTTATGTCCTTCTGAATCTTGAAAATGGCCCATTTCCAAACACAAATTTTTCAATAAAAAAATCACACAAAATGCCTTCTCCGTTTTGACACTTTTTTTTAAAAGCTAATCCATTTAATTTCTCGGTAAAATTCCGTTAACTAATAGCCACAAGCTATCAACACATTTTTTTTTGAACTCACGTAGTTTGGTTCTTGAACCAAAAAAAATATTAAATATTTGGTGGTTTTCCTTTTTTGATATATTTCTTTGTATGCCGTTTTTATTTTTGCTGTGCCATAATATTGTGGTGTCATCCGCGAATAAAGTGAATTTTTCACCGATCCTTGTGTTACTCCGCAATTTATACTGGCTAGAAATGAAAAAGAAGTTTTGACAATTTGTTAAGTAATATTGTAGCCATTTAAGTGGAGTTTCATTCACACCATAGTGAGACAGTTTCTGCAACAGTATTCCATGGTTTAAACAGTTGAAAGCTTTAGATAAATCACAGAATACTGCTGCGATCACTTCACGTCAATTTATTGAGGTATAAGCTTCGTTTAGGAATGAAAATATAGCATCGTGTTTTTTTTTACTTGGAATCTGAACTGAACATTACTTATCACGTTGTTCGCTTCTAGGAATTCTTTCAGACGCTTTTTCATAAGTATTTCAATTAGTTTTGCTAGTGTGGGAATGAGAGAAATCGGATGAAAATTTAAGGGATCTTCCATATTCCCACCCTTGAGTAGTGGAATGACCACTGACGTTTTTAAGAAGTCAGGAAATATTCCATTATCGAATGATACATTATTTACGGTTACAAGGGCATGCAGACCTGTAACACGTCAATTTTCAAATATTTTTATCGATATTTCGTCATTTCCTGATGTATTTTTATTTTTAATAGTACCAATGATCTCTATCAATTCACAGGCATCTGTTTTAATTATCTCAAAATTCTGAGCATGGTACGTATTTTCGAGATATATAAGTAGGTCGTTTGCAGATCGTAAAGAGCTTTTTAATTTTCCTGCTATTGTACAGTAATGTTCGTTAAGTGTATCCGGTGAAATTGCTATATCTGGTTTAGGTTTTCTTTGTTTATTTTTTGCTTACGATATCCTTCTGTTAAAGTAGCTAAGTCAATTACTCGTCTGTAAATATTGCAATAGTTCTTGACGTAATAATGAAAACATTGTTCGTTTGTACATTTGCGTATATTGACACTTTGACACTTTTTGTTAACCAATTTTTTGGGCTTTACTTCAATTATTTGTTTTGGAAATGATTTGTTAAAATTATTAGTCATGCGGTTATACAGAGCTAGGAATGGATCAGTCATTTTCAAAATATAATCCGAGTTTGTTTGCAGACTTTTCTTATAAAACCTATTATGGTTTGTTTTGTTGTACAATCGATCATATTTGTAATTTTTCGATATGGTATTTGATAAAATATGCACTGTACGGCTTTACGGTACGGTTAATGGGTAATGTTAATTTTGTAAAGCAGAATGTGTATATTTTCGTTATAATAATATCATTTCCAACTCACATACCCTTACATGTCTGGTCGAGATTAACATAATTGAATAAACTACAACAACAAAGTTCTTGGGCTTACGCATTGATTCCAGTCTCGGATGAACAGAGCAAGTTAACGCAGTTAACACAAAATTGAATGAGGCTTTTTATGCAATTTCAAGAACTAAAGATTGCATGCCCACCAGTGCAGAAATTAACGTCTACTTCAGTTTGGTGTACAGTCACTTATATGTTATAAATCAATCCTATGGAAAAATTCCATTGATGCCAGTAATATATTTGTTACACAGAAAAAAATCATACGAAAAATGTTCAGCCTATAGACTTCAGACAAACTTGTAGGCCTATATTATGCCTTCCTAAAACATATACCGTGTGACACAGACTCATGGTACACGCCCTTTTCTCCTTTGTTTCTGTAGCTATAATTCTGAAATTTGGAATATTGAGTATGCTTACCATAGGGCACTTTTTGACTAATTTGGAAAAAAATCCATCTCTAGATTGAAAAATAAAAGGGGTGTTCTGACGAATGAAATATCATCAACTATGAGGTATCATTGGATTAAAAAAATTATGCATCTTTCAGATATGTAATAATATACAGGGTGTCCCATTTGAAAATCGAAAGTTGATGTAATTTCCGGAAATAACAGAAGCTGGAATTTTTCCAAATATGTTAAAAAGTGCCCTATAGTGAGCATATTCAATGTTCCAAATTTCAGAAATATAGCTACAGAAACAAAGGAGAAAATGGCGTGTACCATGAGTCTGTGTCACACGATATATACCGGGTGGCTACGTAAGTATTGCCTACGGAATATATCAGTTATTGTATAAAGTAGGCTTGTGAAATTTGGAACATAAGAGCTAGAATTTGAGCATATTGATATGTCGAAATTAACTTCCGCTCTAACCGGAAGAAACATCAACTTTACAATTTTAAATAGCAACAATTTTTTTTCTTCTCGCTTCATTCAGCATTCAATTCCTTTTCCAGTGTCATATCACAAGTTGATATCTAACCAGAAACTAGATCAGAAAAAATTTATTATTGAAATTCACTGAGTAGGTAGGCCGTGAAAGCAAAATGATAGCCAAAAATTGAAAAGTTGGCTATGGAAACCATATGTCACTTGATAACAGTTGCAACTACTGTGATATTTTATATTCATTCGTCAGCGTTATAAAATGCCGTCAAAAATTAGATTGGAAAAATTGGGGAAAAAACAATACCCTGTAGATCCATAACTTAAATAGGAATATACATTTTTTTCTTAATCCAATTATTATTCTTCAAAAAACAGAATAACAGATTTTTCGAAAAAAACATTCAAGTTGATAGGATTGAAGATAAAATAAATTCAAAACAAATGTTCGAAATGCATTTGCTCAGCGTCAATAGATTTATTGACTCTGTTGATATTTTCATGTAAAACATTTCTCAATATTTGGAGCGTGATATTTCAGAAAGCTCTCCGAATTTTCACTTCTAGCTCATGAAGAGTTGTAGGCTGTGTGGACACCCTATTTTTAAGATACCCCTATGGAAAAAAGTTGAACGGAGTAAGATCAGGTGGCCACCTGACTGGACCATGGACCATGGGCTGTTATAAGTTTATCTTGAAAGCGATTTTGAAGATAATTTCTCGCTATTCTTGAATAATGCGGAGGGGCGCCGCTCTCAGTTATTTCCGTAAATTTTTGGTGTAATCATTCATTTTGCTAATTTCACGATTCTATGCTAAACATTACGGAAGTTACAGGGTTTTTTCCATGAGAAATCAAACAAATTTGGATATTGCAGATCTGAATTTCTTTTGGGAACAAAGCGATTTAGTAGTGAAATGGTTTTTCTGATTAAGAATCCGAAGTCATTTATTTTTTGTATCTCATGGTGAATGAAGATGCTTTTTTAGTATTATTTGCGAACTATTTTGCCTTCTGCCATAGTTTTTCGGGGATGTCGGTGATTCCATCACTGCTGGCGTGCAGTGTATATGAAAAAAATCGTTGTGAGTGCGAGGAATATTTTTGTTTCCATTCCAAAATTACACGAAGCAAACAACGTCTTAGCTGCAACAATGTGTTCCATAGTAGTTGGCTTTTTCGATGATGTAATAAAAAGTTTTATAGCTACGTCACCCACCATAGGAAGTTTTTTTCTTGTATTATAAAATGTAGTGTAATGATATGATGAAAAATAAAACTTCCTGTGTTTTTGTGCCACTTTAATTTGTAACACTAATGTTACTGCAGTTTCATCCTATATGAACTTTCCCAAAACTACAATTTCAAACTAAGTTTTGAAAACCGATAAAATTATTAATAACAATTTTTGTACCTATACTAATGGCATCTTTTCATAAACTCATAACAAATTAATGACCCATTATTAATTACAATTTCTGGATCTGAAATCTGCCAGTGACAATGTGGGTACGCTGTGTTAAAAACTGGCAAATATACCGAATCTAATTGATCATTCGGTACTTTAGCACTGAAAAGGAAATTAGATTAATCTGGAGTTTATGAGCTGAAGTGCCCAGAGTGTAACAGTGTTTATGTAGGACAATGCGGACAAAATTGCCCTTGATTGCCTCCTTATTTATTGTGTGTGTAGGTAAGCAGTGGCAATTTCCTAGATTGCCTTCTTTGCAAGGGCGGCAGGTGCGCCAGACCCTAGCTTCCTTATTAAACTTCAGCCGCCCTGCCACAACTCCTGTGTGTAGCGTGATCGGGTCAATTTCGACTGAGTTTTGTAGAGAAAGACGTGCACTACTGGCCTCCAGTATTAATGTATCTTTTTTTTTTTCTATTAATGGTGTCACTATGCCAAGGATCTCTTCAAAACATCCATTCGTGAAAAGTTTCAAGATCTTTAAATTCTAATTCTTGCATGTAACACAATTAATTATTTTTGTTTCTGTAACCGCTTCTTCACCCAGTACTCCTATTTTCTTTACGGTATCACTACGAATACAGCTGAGGCAATACCGATATTTTGATTTTTTGAAAGTGATGGCACCATCTTCACAGATTCAAGTAATAGTCTGGGGCCCAATTCTCAAATGTCTATTACCCTTTAGGCTAGTTCATACCCTCGCGAATATTCGCATGTTTTCTGCGATTCGCAAACCGCAAGAAATCGCCGTATGAGCCATACGGAAAAAAAAATTGCGGTAAATGATGAATCATAACATGTTATTTTTCGATATTTGGGGTTAGAAATTGTATGTTTTTTTCTCTATAAGATATGTTTTATGTTTTGTCCTCTTTCCAAATTATTTCAATTATTTAATTCATTACTATACCTATACTGTCTTTTCAATCTACGTGTTTAATTTGACATTTCACCGAACCTCATTAATTATTGATATTAAGATTACTTCTCCTTCGCGCGAGAAGCACGAACTTTCTATCCTTTCGGAGATAATTCAAAAAAACAGTAAGCCTTAAGCAATCAGATACCTGTTATCCCCTAGCCAGCACACATTCGTATATTATTTTTTTACTCCTCAAGCAGCCCACAAAGAACCGGTTTCGGGGACTTTATCCTTAGAGACAATAGAGTCAGTGAGTGAATCTGTACCCAAGAAGCCAGAAAGGAAACAGGTAAAACCAAGTTTATTTTCAAGCCTGAAGGACACTCACTAGATTATGAAGCGTTTTAGAATGAAAGTAGAAAAGCATCTGATAAATAAGTCCAGTTTATTAAAGTAAATATGCCGATCAAGTACAACTTCGAAGTGCAGTTTGAAGTGGTCATAAACAACCACCAGATTTATACAGAGAACGGTCCTCAATTAGCAATGGATGCCTCAGTGTGGTACACAGATGGATCCAAGATGGACGAATGGGTTGAAGTGGGCGTTACAGGGTCAAATTTCAGGCTGTCAAAACCCTTTCGTAGGACCTCAACCATCTGCAAAGTACATACTATAGAGATTTGTGCCCAGGAATGCCTTGACAGGAGCCGAAGGACAAAAATCGATTACATACAATCCATAAAATAGTCTATGATTTAAATTATCGAACCAACAAAGTTCAGTAACGATATTATGGAGAATCGAACCACAGAATAATACTAATGTAGTATTATATTATTATTATTCTGTGACCGAACTAAAAAGAAAATTATTTTAAAACCAAAACAATACAATAACTAATTTTCATCAAAAACGAATTATCCCAGAATCAAAAATGATCACACACTAGACTTTTGTCGATTCGAAATTTGATGAACTGTAAAATTACAAGACGGTATATCTGTTATACCATAAAATGAGAATAAACGAAAATGTGAAGACGGATATACGATCAAACCATCAAATTACAAAAACAATATCTTGTAAAAATGATAGAATGTAGTCACATAATATTGTAAGTCTGCAAAGCGTAATACTCGAAAGTCAAAGGGATTAAAATCGTCGAATCAGTATACCACAAGACTCAAAATTGGGACATTGAAAGTCATCAGACGAATAAATGCTAATACCGAAAAGTAAAGAACCAAAAATTCTCAGAAATTGGAGCGGGTATAGCGTAGCAAAGCGCCGGTTGATCTATTCTCTCAGAGATGGCGTAGCGTGCGGTCAATATACTCAAATACATTCTCATGTCCGCATTAAATTTTCATTTCTGTCTCACCACCTGATATTACGAAAAGGGCAAGGCTCACATTAAATTTTATCACCAGTATTAGGTATCTCGAAAAATATGATTTCGCCAAATATTTTATGGATTGGCACGCTAAGCAGCAAACATCCTCTTTCTCTGAAAGTGTCCTTATGGTGGGTAGTAGGTAATATTTTGTCGATATATGAATAAAAATTGAAATCTGACTTATTTCTGAGGTTGATCGTAGCATGACCCTATATAAACAGATCACTGGAAAGTAATTCGGGATGAACGACTATAATCGCGTATGAATGCTTGCAGAATTTCCACGTTCATATCCAAATACAAATGAAGAGTACAGGGGAAGAAGGCGGTTAGTAATGAATTGTAAAGTTTACAGAATTGCGCTTTCAAGTGTTTGGGCTCAAATTTTGTGCTTAGTTATGCATTTTGCTACGAGCTTTTTTGAGGTATGATTCATTATTGTGTTTTATGGATAGCATTCAAGTAAAAAAGCTGCTTGACATACGATTTTTTTTAATAAGGTGTTTTCACATTCGTGTAGGAATGAAAAAAGCAAGAAGGCGTTATGTCAATATAATATATTCGTGAGAATGTAACAAAATGTTAATTTTTGGAAACTGAAAAAGCAATGATGGTTAAAAACATAACAGATTTTCACTACAAGTGTTATAATAATATGTAGTTATGAGTCATTATTAGGATCTATTAGGTTTTTTTCTTCCTCGAAAGAGATTGGTGTCACCCCGTTTGATTTAATCATAAACACGAAACACACTGATGAAATAATTATTACAAGTCTGTGATATCAGAAATATTAACTTCCTGAAAGATACCTACCAACACGATATAAGACATTCCCCCTTCTTGCAAAATACCGCATGGACCTCCCGCGTTATTGCCCGGTACTGAATGTATTTGAACGTTTATAACTCTTGACATAACGCATTCGTTCCCAAAACAAATAGCCCAATAAAAAGACTGAGCCTTTGGCTACAAGATGTCGTGAAAATACTGATTTTGGATTTTTACTGACAAACCGCCTTCTTCCCCTGTACCATTCAAATAGAAACGCTTCTGGAGCCCATCCTACGCCGATCTCCTGAATATATTAGTTAACCAACATAACATATCAAATAAGGAACACAACTAATGAAATATTGAATACTGACCTTCATTTTACAGCAGTTATTCATTCATATCTATTATCAGTCCTGGTGAACTAATGTTCAAAAGGCAATTTAGGACTAGAATCGACTTGTTTTCCAAATAGGAGATACAGTTCAAGTAAGATTCTACGATGGATCATCAAAATGGAAGTTTGGAACTATTATTGATAAAAGAGGATCTTTACACTATCAAATTGTAGTTTATGGACGGAACATCCTGAGGCATGTTGATCAAATTCAACCATCTAAATCCAGCGGTCCAAATGCTTCGAATCCTAGTGGATATTTTGGATACAAATCCACAATTACTCATGCACCAAGTATTGCTTCTGGTACAAGTGCAACACATCAACCAGAATGTTCGGAGGAATACGTAAAGAATCAATAGAAAATGAAGTTGCTGAATGGATGGATGGATTTCACAGCAGTTATTCATAAATATCTATTATTGTTACCTTTATGCTGAATGCTGAACATTCGAATGAATAAACCTTACATTGGCTGTTTTCTTCGATATTCTTGAAAATCACCACCCAGTAATTGAATTCTCGAATGAATCGTGAAAGGACCAAACGATCGATATAAGTCCGTATAAGTTAGCGCTATCTAAGAGCTAATATAGAGCAAGTTTCATAACGACTTGATCGTTCTCTACCAGACTGGTATATTATTCGCTAAAATTTTTGCTGGATTTCCATTCTGATTAGATTTATATCTGACACATTTTGATTCCATAGATTTCAGGATACTACTTTTTTCCGGATGATTTGTTGGTTTTACGTTTTTAGATAATATTAAATGGTTCTTCGACGATATTATGTTTCGTTAGTTTTAGTTTTATAATTTCAGTCACTTTCGTTTCTTAACGAATTCAGATCTATGAAAAATAGTTCTTACTGTTTTCGCGAATGATGTCTTATAAAAAGTTATTCTGATAAATAATTAATACTCCATTTTATTTGTTTTACGTTTTAACGGTCTTCGGTTTCGTATTGTTATTACGAAAGAAATTCGGCTATTCATTGGCCCACCCAAAAATCTATGTAGGTTAACTATCAGATAGCCAAGCAGCACTAAAAGCTCTGAAGTCACAGACTTGTGAGTCTAAGCTAACTTGGTACTTTAAACAAACCCTTAGACAACTGGCAGCAAACAATCAGGTAACCCTGATGTGGGTGCCAGGTCATAGGGGAATCAAAGGCAATGAGGAAGCAGACTGCCTTGCCAAAGAAGTGGAAAACACACCACTTCGTTACCTACAACCTTTCTGTAGACTCTCCAAAGCCCAATGTTTCGATATCTGGAATAAAGTGCCAGGAAAAAGACAAGCGAAAAGGCTACTGAGCCTATCGCCAAGGAAAGATAAACACCTTCTCGAATTGGACAAAAATGACTTGAAATCGGCAACGGGACTACTCACTGGGCATCATGCAGCGCTAAGACTCATCTGCAATTCTAAACTCTGCCATTCTCGTGCTAGGAATCGCACGTTAATCCTTAGCTCACACAAGTCTCGACATCTGAAGGCTGTCGTTCGTAGGGGGTAACAGCTAGTTGATGGAAAAAAAACAATTTTGAACCAAGTTCAGCACTTGTACAGCAATGCGGAGAACCTCTTGAAAAACTTGGTGAAACAAAGGAAGTTCAGGTCGTATGGGTCCGGGTCACAGGGAGGTGCGTGGAAACGAAATGGCAGACGAACTTGCTGGAACCGGTTTTGCGACGCCATTTTGAGGGCTGGAGCCTTTACTAGATATGACAAAAGAAGCCACACTTCTTCAGCCCTTAATGACTGGGCGGAAGAATAACTGAACGAACTCTGGAGGCAGTCAGATGAAAGACTTTGTGACCGACCCCAGCAAGTCAAGGACGACATGGCTCCTAGGCAGAAGTCTCCTTATAGAAATATTGACAGGACTCAACTAACTAGGCAGACACCTATCACTTATAGGCAAAGAAGACAACACCTGCCAAAAATGTGAAGAAGACGATGAAACTTCATATCACTTTCTCAGCGAGAGTGGGGGTCCATTGAAAGTTAAGATTTGTCATCTGTGGAGACACAAAACTCCCACGAGAGGGAATATTTAACCTAGAGAGGAGGAACATACTGACTTTCATTCGAAGGTCACGAAGGTTCGAAATGGACGTCTAGAATTTTTTTTGTAGATATGTGGATCTCAAAGTCAAAGAGTGATAGTTGCCGCTACTGCGAGAACTTCGTGGAAAATACAGAACATCTGTTTTATGAATGCCCAGTGCTCTTCTGCAAGAGGCTCATAGAAAGAGGCATTCTTAACGCCCTCCGACGTCAGGAACTTTTCTCCCATATATAGGGTCACAGGTCGAGGTGCTTGTGAGGCTGCACAGCCTGCACGACCCCCTAAAACCTACAATCTACCGTACGTAATTATATTGTTGATGGTTGGTGCTATTGTTTGAATTATAAGCGAAACCAGGTATTCATATGTAGGAATGTAGGCTTTCATGGTCAATATTTTGGTTGGTTTCCGGGTTTTGCCGTGGTCTTCTTTGGTTTAAATCTCCAAACGTTTCGACTTTCCACTGAAGATGACTGCCGCAGTTGCAGTCGAAACGTTTGGAGATTTAAACCAAAGAAGACCACAGCAAAACCCGGAAACCAACCAAAACAGGTATTCATAGTTGGTTTGCATCAAATTTATTCCATATGCTGCCCAAAATCAAAACGTCTATGTCATAAAAGTTACCAGACTCTAATGAAATGAAGAGTTCATCAAAATTTTCCAATACACTATAAATATTTAGATGCAAAATTATTGTAATCTTATTTTTTAATCCCTCAAATCAACCGACTTCATACCGATTCAATTTCCTATCTATTAATAGGTTCATTTTCTGATATATAAGTATCTTGTTTATGAAATAGCATAATTCATTTCTGAACTGGATATTCAAAGCTCATATTAAAGATTATTCAATTCCCTTTATCTTTCACAGGCCGAAATAATTATATATATATATATATGTATATATATATATTTATAAATAAAAACCAAAATTTATTTATTTATTCATACATTACAAATAATATACAGAGTGAGTCAGAATAAGACCGACAAACTCCGACTACAGATTCCTTACCTCATTTCGAGGTGAAAAGTTCCTATCAAGGTATGTCCTAAAACGCATCCCCTCTGAGATACAGGGTGTCAAAATACAAAAAAAAAATGATTAAATTTTTTTTCTCCAAAATTCCCGAAGCAAAAAATATCAAACTTGATACACTAATCAAGGTTCATCAACGTGATAATTTGAAGTAATAATTCTTAATTTTCGTAAACCAGTGGCGTAGTTTCGTTGGTATGTGGAAATATTTTCCTTCATATTTTCTTTGGACAAGTGAATGGACAAGTGAGCGTTTGACATCAGTTAGGCTCATAGATATTCAACTTACAAGTCATAACATGCCAGGTACCTAAAAGTAAAGGTTTCTGAGAAAATTGAGAAAAACTGAAGATATGTCCTGAATAGCAAAATAATTTCATGTGCAAAAATCTCATAATGCTGAGTTCTTACAACATATCGGAATATTTGTCAACCTCCTGATCATTTTTCAATGTTGAAAGAATCGAAAACATGGTACAGGTGAGTCATTCATTCATCATATCATTTGAGGAAATTGATGTCGTGTAATCACTGAGTTTGGTCTCATTCTGAATCACCCGTACTATTTTTCCGATTCACCCAACATTAAAAAATGTTGAGGAGGTTGACAAATATTCTAATATGTTGTGAGAAATTACTGTTATGAGATTATTTTACAGAGGAAATTATTTTGCTACTTCAGAAACCTTTACTTTTAGGTACATGAAATGTTATGACTTTTAAGTTGAGTATCGATGAGCCTAACTGATGTCAAACGCTCACTTGTCCATTCACTTGTCCAAGGAAAATATGAAGAAAAATATTTCCACGTACCAACGCAACTACGCCACTGGTTTACGAAAATTAAAAATTATAACTTCCAATTATCACGTTGATAAACCTTGATTAGTGTACCGAGTTTGGTATATTTTGCTTCAGGAATTTTGGAAAAAAAAATCTTTTTTTTTGTACTTTCGACATAGGACATACATTGATAGGAACTTTTCCCTCGAAATGAAGTGAGGAATCTGTAGTCGGATTTTTTCGGTCTTGACTCACCATTTTGAAATTTTCCTTGAATATTACTTATTACTTCCGCCACTGGAATCATCAATTTCTTTCTTTTTCTTCTGTTCACTACTGTCGAGGTACCTGCCTCTTCTAATGGAAAAGAAGACAATATACGCGTCGTTTTATTTCTTAGTCCGATGCTATCTTCTCCAACCTCCGCGTCTTTTTTAGTTAGTGATTGTTGCTCCTACATTGGCTAGAGCAGTAGCAGAAGTGCGACGAAGGCAATGTCCCGTACAGAATGATGGGTTTGGCAATCCCAAATAAATTGCAAATTTGCTGCGGATTTTCCCAAATTTGTTTTTTATTGAATTGGCAGAGATTAATATTTATTTTGACGGAAGCTCAAAAACATCGTTCAATACCTTCAGGGCGCAAGGACATACAAAGTCTTGATAAAGGCAAAGAAGAAAACTACTTTTCTTTCACATTGTACATTTCTTCGATACACCAGTTTTTTTTATCCGGTACGTTCACTACCAAAACGGTCCCGGTCATCTGTCTCTGCTATCTTCATATTTAAAAGTTCCTGAGTTCTGCATCCTCCAAAATAACCTAATTGAAACAACCTTCAAAAAACAACGGGAAATGAATACACACGAAAAGAAAAATAACAAGAAAAAGTTACCTAACGCAATAAATGAATTTCATTAGGAGCGTTCTTTAGACATTTTTGGGGACAAGACAGCAGACTCTTTCGGCTCATAACTCTCACTCTTCTGTTTCAAAAATGCCTCTAGTTCATTGAACTTGATGGTATCTCGTTTCTCATGATGGATTTGGAGTAATGTTTCTGACTGCAACGAATAACCACATCTACTATCAAATGGTGGTCGGTGGACCAGTGGCCAAGTTATCTAGCAGTGGAACTTCTGACTCGCATCAATCAGACGTTCGGGGCTCCGGTACGCGATAATCTTTTTTCTCAAGTACACGGGTTTCTTAAGGTGACTACGTGACTTGTTGTAAATCGAGTAAAATGTGAATTGCCTAGATGCCAATCCCGACGTCTGGTGCTAGCTTGAAGTGCGCACCAACCACCCGGGGTGGTGCTTTAGGTTTTCCGGGTTTTCCTACAGCTGAAAAGTGAATACGCCACCAAATAACAGTAAGTCGCCCCGGAGCGCCACGGCAAATAATAATAATGCCGTCCTCTACCCGCACAGGCTATGCCTTTGGGTCCACTCTGTGAGTGTTTATCAGGGAGTTATTATTATTATTATCATCTACCGGAAAACATTAAGAATACCTTGCAATTTCTCAAAAATATGCCAGAAAGACAGTGTTATTGGTAACTTTTGACATAACATTTCTCCATATCAGCACGCTCCAGATATATCTTGTATTACTTCTGGTATAGGGCTTCACTTTCCGATGGACGTAAAGATTGTCTTGCTTTTTCAGCGTTTTTGGAATATCCTCCATTTCATCGAAAAACGATCGTTTATTTGGGAAGAAAGATACTTTTTTAACACAAAAACAGCTATTGGTGACAAAGGTCTGTTTATAAACAAGTAACATAGCAACAACCTGACATCGACCAAAATTTCTATAATCGACTGTACTTACCTCAAATATACCGAAAAAGTAATAAATTGAAACATTTATTCCGTTTTAAGAATGAACACAATTTTATTAAAATCGTTCAAAAATTAAATTATCTACTTATATGTACCGCGGGAATTAATGGGCCTTATAATTCTCTTGATAGGTACAATAACTATAATAGAGCGATGATGAATGTTTAAAGCGTGTTTTTACCCTCTGGATTTATTTGTCTCTGAATATATGTATATTCAAATTAAATTAATGAATAATTGAAATGATTTCGTTTTCAGAGGCAGAAACTCGTGTTAAAACTCTCCAAGCGACCCTTTTTCCACCACAGATAACGAACACGAGCAGCTATTTTGCAAACTTCTTGGTGAAAAATCAGTTCGACGAGGATGACGACGCTAAATATAAAATTAGAGAATCATCTTCCAGAGAGTGGTTTCATAATAACAAAGACGTTGCTTTCACTTTACAACCACCAAGATGGCCGACGGAATGTCAGGTACGAAAATAATGATACACATATAGCTGACAGAGTTATAATATTGAGAGAATAAATGGTATGTGCCTTGCGAAGGCAAATAATTGAATATTTGGAACCCTTGGTGTGAATAAAATTCAGAAAATAGAATCTACCCGAAACACCTAAAAAATGTTAATTTCACTCCACTCAGGAGCTCATACTGAACTACTTACTCTAATTTCCCCATTTTACCTCTCTGCATCAAATTGTGTACTCACTACAATTATTTACTTCATTTTCTAATTACTATAATCCATTTTCTACCCACCAAGTTTTGGAATCAATGACAAATATAATTGAAAATTAATTAATAATAATAATTATTATTATCCACTTCTTTTTTTATACATTCATATTATAACAAAATAATAATGGACAATTGGCTATAATTGGTTCAGTCGTGGACGAATCCACCCCTGTTCTTCCACCAATGCCGATAAGATTAAAATAATAAAGTAACAATGATGGTGAGCGAAACATTTTTTTGAAAATGAAATGATTCAAGAAATGAAGGTGAAGTGAATATACAGATGTGAATAGAGTGAGAAGAAAGAGATAGATAATAAAGGAAAAAGAAGAAGGAAATTTGAAGAAAACTTTATTGTATGGTTAAAAGGTATGCTTTAAATTTAGTTTTAAATGTTAGTGTAGATAGTTTCAAAAAATTTGAATCAATTATGTACAGATTGTTGATACAGACTGTCACGCTGTTGGAAAATGATCGTTTGAAGACTGATTTGGTGTGTCTAGGGACACGAAGTAAAGTTTTTTGACGTATATTTAGATTATGAACATCAGTTCTGTATCTAAGTTTCTGATGTAAATAAGATGTTTTTGTAGAGTATATTTTATGAGCCAAACATGCCATATGTAAGCATCTACGATTATACATATTCAGCCAATTCACTTCTTTGAATTTATGTGAAATATGATGATATTTTCTAATTCCGTGAAAGCCTTATACATGAGTTTTCTGAATTCGTCTGCTCTCAATACCATCTATACATGGTCCATATATAGTATCACAATGATTTAGGTGTGACAGCACAAGCGAGTCACAT
Source organism: Chrysolina americana (assembly GCA_958502065.1). Lineage (NCBI taxonomy): Eukaryota > Metazoa > Arthropoda > Insecta > Coleoptera > Chrysomelidae > Chrysolina > Chrysolina americana. The sequence continues at coordinate 23,054,010 of OY293415.1, read as the reverse complement.
AATAATTTCTTTACATCAGATGATAAGAATTGTCTTCGAGCATAAATCATCTTCAGAGTTGCATAAGCGATGTTCAGTTTAGATGATATATGTTATATGAATCGCAATTTGGTATCGATTATGACACCTAAGTTTTTGCATTGTGTTTTAAAAGGTATTTCGGTGCCACAAATTTCAAGCAAAATGTTATTAGTTATATGATTTCGAACATTATCACTACAAAATATTGAAGCTGATGATTTTTTAGGATTATTTTCAAAGAATGATTTGTTGAAATATTAAAAATCTCATCAAAATCTGTATTAATAGCATTGATTGCTTCACATATATTGGAATATTGAAAAGAAAAATACAACTGTGTATCATCTGCATATAGATGATAATCACAAACTTTAAGCGAGTTTGGAAAATCTGCTGTGTATAGAATAAAGAATAGAGGACCCAATATACTACCTTGTGGTACTCCAGAAATGATTTCCAACGGTGCAGATGTGTCAGTACCAATAACTACAGTTTGTGTTCGCTTTTTTAAATATGATGCAATGAGTGAGCATGCACCGAAATCAAAATGGTAAAACTTCAACATTGCCATCAAAATATTTTATGGTTTATCATACCAAACGAGTAATCTAGTAGTATCAATATTGATATTTTGTCAGAATCCATAGCACTAATTATGTCATCAACAACATCGGCAAGAGCTGTAGCACAGCTGTATCCCCTTCTGAAACCTGACTGCTTCACAGGTAAAACATTTTGATCATTCAAAAATTTTCTAATTTGTATATACATAATTCTTTCAAAGATTTTTGAGAAAACCGGTAAAATACTGATTAGCCTGAGATCGCCATAGTTATTAGGTGAGCTAATTTTGGGTAAAGGTTTTGCTTTCCCAATTTTCCATATCGGTGGAAAGTAGTTTTTCAATAAACACTCATTAATAATGTTAGTAATAACAAGAATTATAACGGGACAACATAACTGCACAATAGTTATATTAATTTTTTTTAGAATTACAATTTTTTAATTTGGACTCCACTATTTCGAAGAAACCTTAAATGGTCCAAGATACCTTCAATTCCTACAGGATTATGTTATACCCAGTCTGGTGATCTTATTTCCTAACGCAAATAACCCTGCTATACCAAATGAAAACTTATGGTACCAGCAGGATGGTGCACCGCCGCATTACGCAGCTGATGTTAGAAGGTATCTTGACCAAGTCTTTGCCAATAGATGGATAGGTAGGCGTGGTGCTATTGAATGGCCCCCAAGATTTCCGGACCTTACTCCATTAGATTTTTTCTTTGGGACCATCTAAAGAATGTCGTGTACAAAACTAGACCAGATAATATCGAGGAATTGAAAACTAGGATTACAAATGAATGTAACAATATTACTCCACGAACTATCACGAAGGTCCAACGAGAATTTATTGACCGTCTTGGATACTGCCAGGCTCAGGAAGGACTTCAGTTTGAACATTTGATCAATTAGTTTTTGCAATCAACTGTGTAAAATAAATTAATAAAATCATGATAACAATAATTTTCTCGAAATTTCCTTATGTAACATGACAAAACTCTTGATGTGCTGTGTGGAGAACAATATGCGCTTTCAAATGACACTGTCAAAAACATAGGTTGTCATTTGAAAAAAAACGGATGATGACATTTCCGTAAGAGTAATGACGTCACCCTTCCGACTAGGACTCCAAAAGATGCGCATCTTGAAACAAAATTTGACGTGTCTAAGGGTTTTTCCGAAAAGCTTTTCCTTTTCTAGATAATGAATTTATTCCTTACTTTATGTACACACTGTACAACATGCCATGGCTGCGACTGCAGGTCTCTTTGAAAATCGTCATAGATGATTTTATTGAGAGATCTATAAGTTATTCGTATTTGGGGAACTGTGAAATTGATACTGAATTTGCAATTAATATGGGAATAATCTGTAATCAAATCACTTCCCACCACCTCATCACATTTATTTTTATCAAAATTAGTAATTATCAAATCCAGTAATGATTTCTTTTTTGAAGAAAATACACTTTCACTGCACTACGAATTCGAACGAGAGGCTGTTTGGTAAGTAGGGCCCTCATCGGAGCATATACAGCGTGACTCACGGTCGATGATAGGTTAGACGTCTATGGTAAAAGCAATGCAGGATTTTTCTGAAAATTCCACATATTACATTTTGTTACCTTTTCTGTCGATTTAAAATATTTCCAGTATGGCGACGTTGCCACTTCGATCAAAAAGTCCTAGCAAACTTTATTTTTTTAAATAGGACATATTAACACATTTTTGAAATTTCTATTTTATAATAATACTTTTTTGTTGATAATGTCCTATACCTATCTCTATCTGTTTTCGAGATAAAAAATTATTTGTGTCAAATATGGTCCAAAAAACATAGCCCTAATTGAACGTTAGTACATCAGTACTATCAATTCATGAACAGTTGATAGTTTGTTTATAGTTTGGTCAAGGTATTTAATTAACACCAAAAAATGTATTCCTCATCATACAGGGCGTGCTAAAATTACTGTTATTTCCATAATGCATAAAAGTTCATTTGTTCAAATGAAACCCCCTGTATATTACTCGATAAATCGAAAGATGATGAAAAATGCTTAACATGACATATCATGTCCCTTTACCTAAATCATCAAGTTTTCTCAATAAAGCTGTTTTCGTCGAAAAATTGTTATTTATGATACCAACAAGTGTTGAAAGTGGCATTTTATTTTGTGAATGAGGAATATTGCGAAACGATCGTCAGCGAGTGGAGCGAACCCACGAGTGGAATAAAATCACTCTTAACAAATGTATCAACACATTTTTTTGTACAACAGTTACTGCTAGTAATAAAAAAACAAAAAGTATTATGAGATCTATGGGATTCGAACACACGATCTAAGGCAGATGCTCCAACTACATAAACCAACGCACGAATTAGTTAAATGTTATTATTGGTTAGTCATGAACAACTTTCTACAGTTAGACTGAATACAACTTCTCACCAATTGCACAAACTGCCAAATACATGTGTGAACTTTTCTAAATAGTTTTTTCTAAATAGGAAGGTGTTCTGGTTGAAGTGTTTCTATTAGAGAGATTATTTTTAAGGAATTTGATATTAGGTAGCCGTGCATGGAAATATCAAGCTTTTAACAGTTTGGTGACTTATGTAAGTAATTAATAAATGGTTATTGACGGTGCTTCAGAAAATCGCCAAAAATGAATGCAAATATTGATTATTCAAACGAAGTTCTTATGAAATTATTTATTATACATGGACAGTGTGATCAAATTATTGCCAGAACTTGCAGAAAATTCAACCAAGTGTATCCTGAATTAACACCAATGAACGAGAGGAAGTTTGTAAGATTACAAAATAATTTTCTTAACTATGGCTCGAAGTTAAAAGCGCCTTCAACATTAAAACATGTTACTTTAAATGAGGAAGATACTTTTAATGTTTTGGCATATTTTTATGCATATTCAGAAGCTTCCATTTGTAGTATAGAAAAAGATTTTGGTGTATCACATGCTTAAGTACAAAGAATTTTGGAAAATCACGAAATGCATCAGTATATAAATTTACCAAAGTTCAAGCTCTCAAAGCAGAAGACTTTGTACGTAGAGTGCATTTTTGCGAATCCCTTTTAATACAAATACAGGAAGATCGGGAATTTTTGTCAAAAATAATTTGGAGCGACGAATAAAAATTTACGAGGGATGGCATTTTTAATAGAAGGAATAAACATTTTTAGGCTGATCATATTTCAAATGTGACTAAAGAAATGGGATTTCAAGAAAAATTTTACCGGAATGTTTTCTGTATATTGGAAAACAATACAATTAGCTCTTTCATTTAAGAAGACACACTAAATGCAGAGAGATATTTCCAAATATTAAGGACGACTGTTACCGATTTGCTCGAAAATTTGCCTTTAGAGGAATATAGGAATTCGTGGTTTCAACTTGACGGAGCGCCAGCTCATTCCACCCAGGAAGTTTCCACGAAACTTTACGAAATATTTGACGATCGTTGGTTTAGGCGTTTGGGGCCGTGGGATTGGCCACCGAGATCACCCGATCTCACACCTACTTTTTTTATGGGTTATTTCAAAAGAAAGGGTGTACAGTACTCCAGTGCCTACCAACGAAGAACTGCGACGGCGAATAGTGCGGTGTATTGAAGATCTGGATTCCCATGAAATTGAGAAAGCAACCACAAGTCGCGTACAAAAGAACATTTTAAAATCTTTAGAATGTAATGGACAACATTTCCAGCATTTATTGTAAAATTGTGTTATTTTGTTTACAATTTTGTTATTTTTAATTCTCCTAATTCTGTTATTTTCTGTACTTTCACAAGTTATAGCCCAGAAAATATTACTTTTTACCTAGAAATGCCTGATTTTTGGTACAGTTGTTCCCTAGAAATTTTGAGCCATAGTACTTCTTCTCGGAGTCCTTGCAAAAATATTGAAGAAAAAATACGTTTTCCATCTGAAAGCAATGAAGGCTATAAAGTGGCGATTCTTGATAAATCCGATTATAAATCCGAACTAGTTCATCATAAATAGACATATATGTTATTGTTTTTGCTTACAGGTGCTAGATGAAAGGGTGCAACACATCTATGACCTACCGCCAACCTTCGAATCCTACTATGTTCCTACTGGCAACGAATGTCAACCTAAGCCTTCAGGTGAAGAGTGTGGTATCGTTGTCTTCCAATACTCACCAATAAGTGCTGTCAATTATGTAAGATATAGAATAATGAAGTGTGCCTTTATGAAAGTTACCATTCGATGAAATAGCTACCAATGAATGAAAACTGAATCAAAACGCGAGCTCTGAAAATATAACTCGCACAGGACTTAGTCATAATATTATGAACTTGAGAATATTTCATTTTCTCACAAAACTTTCAACCGAGCCTAACTTGGAAAGTATATTATATTATAATATGGTATATTACGTAGTAGGGAACCGTAGTGCGTCTTTTCATCCTGAGGGCTTTACGCTTTACGCCAGCTGTATAGGTTGGAGATAAGATTTCTAAAAACCCTGGTGTGTCGACTGATAAGATTTTGTTTAAACTTTTTGAAGACGAAACGAATGAAATCGCGATCTGTTTCTGTAATCGGATCCAGAGATGGCGCCTAGTCCTCGTGTCAATATTCTAGGGACAAAGTGATTGTTGTTAATTGAATTTTACGGAATATCAATAAACTTTTTAAATATCATCCTTAAGTAATATACATAGTCTCCATACTCGAAGTGGAAGACCACTTTTTTTCGGAAAAATAACGACACAAATCGTGTGATTTTTCTAAAATAATCTAAATACCGTTTGAAATTAAAAATGGTTGTGGCAGAATTAAAAATTCCGTAGTGCAATATTCTATTATTAAAGACGAGCGTTTCTTCATTTTCCTGTATTTTATATTATTTTCCTATATAATTTGATCATAATCCGTTTTTGTGTGGATAAAATCCAGAAAGATGAACACAATAATTCATTTTATCTAGTAAAACCACTTAGAACATACTTTGAAACCAATTTGAAACTTACAGTTTATTTCTAAACTCGCCATGCTTCAATTAACAATACTTTTTGGCAAACATTTTTTCAAATCGATTCAATCAACTGGGTGCATGTTGTTATACCGTACTATTTCTTTACATCTTCCATAATTTCAAGTTGTGAAAGTCCGTGATGAAATAAAAAATCACCACTCCTACTGAAATCTATCAGTTTTGCATATATCATCAAGCTTGTTTGGGTTTTCATTATTTTACCATTTGTTTTCGTAAAATCTTTTCAGTATGGTAAGTTCATCCAAAAAGTAGTAATTTCCTGTCGAAAAAAACTTTCACAAAAAAAAAATCTTCACTATTACGTGACATTAATGCTGGATTTATGCTCAAAATGAACGACAAAATTATTACTTAAAGAACTTTTTAAGGAAAACTCAGATACAATTGCGCAGATACTTGCGCATTTGCTTGGTCAGATGTCAGATAGGCACAAGATTGACAGGTTCTAACGGTGAATTCCCATGCAGCTGAATTTGAATATTTTTATGTGAAATGTGTGATTATCATTTATTCCAGTAAATTGCATTTCAGCAAAACAAAAATAATTTAAGTCGAAAATTTAACGAATAAAATTGCTTGGGGACAGTGATTCCGTAAATTTGAATGATTATTTTGTTTTATTAATTTCATGCTTGTGCGCAATACTAGAAACTTCTGTTCCTGAATATGTACCCTAACAAAAAAACCGACGGTGGCGGGTCACGCAAGTATCACGGGATATTTGGAAAGTAGAGTAGGAAAAAAAGATGAGAGAAAAGCGAGAGGAATATTCTTCAAACTCAATAGCTACGATATGAAAAAATATATTAATGGTAAGAAAAAAATGCTGAAAGGAACTGGAGTTGTTAGAGAGGATTTTACATGCGTTAAGGTGAAACTCTTATCTTCAGCAATCTTCAACATGGAACGTTGAGTCGATGAGTGATTTTACTATACCAAATTATACAATTCATTACAATGAATCTAAAACAAATCAAAACGATGGACTGATAGTTTATATAAAAAATTCGTTGGCAGCAAATGTTGAAATAATATCTCTAACTGATACAAAGCTTATGAGAATTACCTTCATATTTAAAAATAATATAAAAGTTGGTATGACAGCTTCATACAGACTCCCCTCAATCAATATACAAGCATATCTTAGTGACCTGCAAAATTACTTTCTGAATATTGACAAACAAACACAAGAGTTATTTGTTGGTGATAAAAATATAAATCTATCGCTTCACGATGAAGAAAAACTCAAAATCATCTCTACAAATTTAATATAACCACCAAATGATAGTGATGTTAGAACGATAAAAGACGTTCGATCAGTTCAATGGTTTCATAGTAGTACATGTTGAATCGTTAACTATTTAAAAAACTTTCAAATTTCCTACGGATGTTACGCCCTAAAATTTACTGGGATATAGGCTCTAAGCCTCCCTATTTTATTTTGAAAACTGGGATACAGGCTCCCAGCCTCCCTTATTACCACTTTTACTTAAATAATTTTTATTAAACACTCAACTTGTTAGTGCCCACATAACGCCCTAGTGGAAACATGTGGTGACACTTATTTTATTTCATTAAAAGTTCTACATAATTTTCACTCCATAATTTTAAACTTAGCTGATGATGAACCTATATAGGTTCGAAACATGTACTACTATGAAACCATTAAACTGATCGATAGTCTTTTATCGTTCTAACATCCCTAACATTTGGTGGTTATATTAAATTTATGGAGATGATTTTGAGTGTTTCTTCATCTTGAATCTATACCACTCCACTTCGAGACACACTTCTACCACAGGTTAATAAATCTATCGGACCCAAATTCACATGTTAATTACTACCAAAACATAATGATTGAAAATGGTTTCACTTCATATATTAATACACCCACAAGGGAAACTAGAGAAACAAGTTCTATTATTGACCAAATTTTTATCAGGAATAACAACTGCTTGCGTAATAAAATTAATTTTGATGCATCAGTTATTCATAGTGGCATAACAGACCACCATTCAATCCTCATTTTTCGATCTATACCAAATGAAACAAAACACACACCAAATAAAATCAGCCAATATGAAAAAATCAATTTCGATAAGTTAAAATCACTTCTAAAAAGTGAACAGTGGAATGATACCATAACATGTGATGAAACGCAAGAATCGTATGATACCTTCATTGTAAAACTGAAACGGTACATATGCCAATCAACTGAGAATTTTATAATAAATAATAAACGTGATCGTAAAATAAAACCATGGATTGTAGTAGGTTTAATAAATTCAATCAAAACTAGGAACTTTTTAAAAAGAAGACTTTTGAACGAACACACTCCTGTTCCTAAAATTTAAAGAATACAGAAATAAACTCAACAACTTGATTAGAAAAACCAAAACCAATATAATAAGAACAAACTCGGCGAGACTAATGGTAATTGCAAACTGACATGGAAAATTATTAATGACAATTCTAACACCACATCCCACAAAAACACAATAGAAAATACAACTATTATTAATGAAAATAGTGATTATATAACAAATAATGAAGAAAAAGCTGACATATTTAACGAATTTTTCATAAACATAAGAAAAAAATGACAAACAAAATCGAATAAACTAACTTTTCAAATGGCTTTTTGAAAGAATCCGCAGTATCATCCACATTTTTCTTGGAACCAACAAATGCGAACGAAATAATATTATTCATTTCAAAATTGAAAAACAATTGCTCGCCAGGACCAGACGGAATATCGACAAAACTCATTAAAATCATCCATGACCAAATATTGAATCCACTTGTACATGTAATAAACCTGTGCTACAAAAATGGAAATATTCTACGTTAGTGGAAAGATTCAAGGGTAACTCCTGTATATAAAAGTGGCAAACGTAACGTTGTTAGTAATTATCGACCAATTTCAGTAATAAACAATTTCGAAAAATTATTCGAGCATTCTTTAAAAAAAGGTTGATAGACTTCTTTAATAAACATCACGTGATATCAAAACGGCAATTTGGATTTATGAATAACAAGAGTACTGAAAGTGCTATACTAGACTTTGTGGAACAAACAGTGGAAGCCTTGGAAAAATCTTCGAAATGCCTAGCGGTTTTCATTGACCTAGCAAAAGCTTTCGACACCGTGTCACATGATATATTACTGAGAAAACTGTTTGGATATGGTATCCGTGGCAACGTTCTAGAGTTGATGAAGAGTTATTTATTACAGAGGACACAGAAAGTGAAAATCGGCGAAAAACTCTGTAAGCAGTCGAATATATCTGTTGGTGTTCCTCAGGGTGCTTGGGTCTAATTCTGTTCCTTGTTCACATCAACAGTATCACTCAAATTAAAGATTTTCAGGGACACATTGTCTGCTACGCTGATGATACAGCCTTGATATTCAAGGTGAAACATGGCATGATGTTTTGCAAACTACAGAAATAGATCTCCAGAAAGTGTTGAAGTGGTTAAACGATAATCTACTAAGTTCGAATGTTTAAAAAACCAAATTCATGACTTTCTCACTGAGCTCAAGTGACCAGCCAAGCAACATTAATTTGAATTTACATAAACCCAGTTTGTTGCACAAACCAGTTATACTGTAATTGTCCTAGTATCGAAAAAACGACATCCATAAAATATCTGTGAGTAGTTATTGATCAGTACTTGAGGTGGGATGAACAAGTGGCTCATGTCATAAAAAGAATGAGACTTCTCATGCACAAGTTTTACATCTTCCGAGACATCCTCTCAAGAAAAAACTTGTTAGCAGTCTACAACTCCTTGGCAGAATCCATAATTCGATATTGTATTATAGTATAGGGTAGTACTTTCGAAAATACACTGCATCGCTTGCAAACCGTACAAAATTCAATGCTGAAAATAATATTTGAAAAAAATTGGCGTTTCCCAACGGAAAAACTGTACCAAGTATTGAATGTTAGATGTCTCTACAGCGACCACTGTTCGATATGGATGTTTTCAAACATTAACAGATATAGAACTGGTACACCCAGGCCATCAAGATTTACTGAACACTTAAATATCCAATTACCAATTTACAGAAAATCTTACACGCAGATATTTGTTTTTTTCTTAGGTCCGAAACTATACAACATGCTTCCAATAAACCTGAAGCATATCGGTAACGTCAATAAATTCAAAACTACCCTCAAATAACATCTAATCGAGAATCCGGTATTCATTAACATATTTTGAACACTGACTCGAAAAATCAAAAATCATTGCTATTTCTTCCCAACATGCCATCTTCTTCATATTTAATAATTTTCCATGAAAAATTTGAATTTTTTTTGTCATTATTAATCACTAACTTTCAATTATGTATTTATTGTACAGTTAATTTTTTCTCTCCATGAATGAATAAAGAAGCACAATACAGGCAATTGTATGCCTAGGTGTAATTTACCCATTCAGGAAGAATTATATAATAACATTCAACATGTTTCATTAGTTTATTGTACCTTGCAATTGAAATTGAATAAAATGAAAATTGAAATTGAAGACCGCGATTTCATTTGTTTTCCCGTAATGAAGCTAAGCGAATGTCCAGCGTTTTATTCTACAGTTTTACAGGTATGAGTCGGCACACCAGGGTTTTTAGGCATCTTAGTCGGAGCCCATTTGGTAGATCGCGGTTCCTACAAGCAGAGATCGCAGCAATGAACTTTCAAATTTTGCGCATACCCTGAGAACTAAACAGAAAAAGCGGTAAACTCAAACGCTATTTGTGTCCTGATGGTTACATTCTGAAACTGTTGCATACAAATATTCTTTCTATCTTGCTACTGGAGTCAACGTAAAGTTATTGGTATAGTTCCTACTGAAGCAATACTTACAGTTTTACGTTGATTCCTATAGACGAGGAAAGTGTGACGTCACAAATGTCCTTGTCAAAAACTGATTCCCCATAAAGAATTTGAGGTTACGTTCTCTGATGAATTGTTGTTGCTTTGCAAATTAGTTTGGACGTTTGAATCAAAGAAAACACAAATATTTTAATAATAACACGATAACACAATCTTCTACCAAAAATCTTAACGGAATAAATATCCGACAAGCTAATTTAAATTTCACAGGGGTTTGTTTGGAATCAATTGTTGTCAAGAATGACATTCATTTGTGACATCATGACTTTTTTCGTCCATAGCAAAATAGAAAAAATATTTATAAGTAAGGGAAAGTGGGGGAAAGGTGCACACTTAAGCAAGAATGTTTATTGTCGTGAGCATGCTATAGTTAATACCAATTTTTCGACACTTTTGCAAGCCGTAACTATTGCCCTAAAAGTATGTACCTAACCAATTGATTAAAAAAAAAATAAAAAACGAAAGAACAATTTTGAATAAAGTGTGAACATGTATTTGCGCATCATTCCTCATACCACCGGGTAATGGTGCGCGTTGATTGGGGTAATGGTACGCGTCGATTGGAAAAATGATGCGCAGTTATTATTAAATATTTATAACTGAAGCAACATTTCATTTAATTAAAAGTAATGAGTGGTTATAAAAAAAATATTGTTACAATAAACAAAAATCGCATCTATAGTCCTTGGGAGTATCGACGCCTGCCATGCTGAGCACTTAACACACCGATACCACAACTCTCCGCTCTCTTCTCCACAAATACCACACAATTCGTCAGGTTTTGTAGGTTTTTCTATAGGTTCTGGTGAAAAGGTGAAATCAGCATCATCCAATTCATTATCATCGCAGATATCTGAAACTATATCCTCAGACTCACATGAATCAGGTGTAATGCATTTTTTAGGTCTTGAGGGCTATATGGGACAATTTCTGTTTTCCGTTTATAATTCCGCGGCATCTATAAAGAAAAAATAAATAATCATAATTTCGCATATAATTGTATGTGGGGTAATCGTACGCATTAGTGCGCACCCTTTCCCCTTTGGCAGTTGAATAATAAACAACTTTCCAAAATAAACTCCACTTAATGAAATGATAGAAATAATATACAAAATTAAACGGAAAACTATAAGGTTTCAGGTGACTATTTGATTAATACTATCAAATAAAAAATGTTTTTCACTCGGCAAATTTTATAAATTTTCAACTGAATTTGGATGAGCACGTGTACCTCCCTTGATATGGCACTCGAATACTAAACAACTGGCAGTGTGTACTCTACGGTCAGCGGTCAAGGTACTATAGTAGGATTAGTAGGAAGGGGTTGCTAAATAGTCTCAGAAACATGAATTATGCCAGTGCGCCCGATTACCCGCCGCGCACCATTCACCCACTTTCCCTTAATAGTTTCAAACTGGAACTACGGGGGCACAAAGTGGCTATGTGGAACCATAGATGTCAATTGTAATATCAATTTTTTTTTTTCTTCAAGAGATCTTCAGAGTATAAATGATTTTACTTTTTATTTCTAGAATACCAGAAAAAGTGGGAACGAAACGTAATTAGCATATAAAGGGTGATTTATTGTTCTGTAATAAAGTTCACAATAATTTATCAAGAATAGTTAGGATGGTTCATTGGTTAAAGATGATACTTTCTGAAACTTTTAGACTCGCATGTATTTAAGGCGGCACTTCAAGTCCTAGAATTCACAAGTGAAATACTCTTTTTATTTTCAGCGATACAAAAATATACAAATTGTAATAAGCCCCTACTTTGCTTTTTTTTTCAGTTCAGTAGATCTAGCGTAGGAGGCAGTAAGTACCTCCTTTCAGTCAATGTCTGCCCGGAAGAAGATACTCTGAAATTCGAGTCGAGATTCGAGTCTGGAAACCTAGCCAGGGCTATAATGATAACGCCAAATTTTTACGAATTACATCTTAGATCCGATCTTTATACAAATAGACATATGCAATGGTTTTATTTTAAGGTTACCAATGTCAAAAAAGGATTTTTGTACAGGCAAGTATCCATAAATATTTCTCTTATTCCACGCACAAATTTGCCTGTCTTTGGTAATTCATTATTGAACTTGTCCAGTGGGGATTCCAAGGGAGGGGGGCAATGGAGGATGGAGGCAATTGCCACCTTTTTTCCTCCCTCTTCTAGTTTCCAGGTAGTGATATTGAAGTAGAAAACGAGTCTGTTGAGGTCACGTGCTTTCTACTGACATGGCATCTTGATTATGCAACGAGATACGAGATCATTTCATTGTAACTTTCCAATATCATGGTGTTCATGGTTGGTTGGTTGGTTTGAGGCTGACGAGCCAGACGCTGGGTGGTGTTCATACTGATTTGTTGATTCACAATATGGCTCATGATGTTTCTTTGATTTTTTTCCAAAGAAGCAACAGCGTATTCTTGATCTGGTTTATCGCAAATCAATTGCTTTGATCACATCTAAACCATTTATAAGGCCTCGTTTGTATCTACTGAGGGGGTTAAGAGTCTGTAGCTTTCCTTGGCAGTTTTCAGCTGATATTTTTGTCATTGCTCGAAGTTGAAGGAGTCCGTTATGAATTGCTGTTGCAGGTCCACATTTACTGTTGGAGGCATTATATCTTGATCTTTGCTTATCCCAGTTCGCGGGGTAGCTGTCTTTAGTTGGTCTTGAGATTTTGGATCCCGATTTCTTATCTTCTCATCAGCTGAAGGCTGTAAAGGAACAAAGAGTTCAATCGCATCATCCACTTTTGAGATGAACCTTGGTACATTTGCCAATAAAGAATTCCATGCCGATAGCATGCTCGTGGTGAATTCTATCACTCTCAAGGACTTGATATAGACCATTTTGTTCCATGGCATCAATTTTGAGGTTATTCATGTAAAATAAAAGGGTAAACTACTATGCCGTTGGTCTTGAAATTTTGGATCTTGATTTCCTATCCTCCCATCAGCTGAAGGCTGTGAAGGCACAAAAAGTTCAATAGCATCATCCACTTTTGATATGAACCTTGGTATATTTGTTAATACAGAATTCCATGCCGATAGCATGCACGTGGTGAATTCCATCACTCTCAAGGACTGACATAGACCATCTTGTTCCGTGGCATGAATTTTGAGGTTATTCATGAAAAATAAATGAGTAATCTACTATGCCTCTAGTTGATGGGAACTCAAGAATAAATCCTGTAAAACCACGGTCGATACGGGATCATCTCAAAAATTAAAATTAATTTAAATTCTAGTGAGATAAAAAAAAATACTATTTCTTCTACAGGTTCTCAATAACAAACTGTTCAAAAGAAAACAGCCTTTATAATGAAGGAATGAGACCTTTAATGTACTCTACCAAAGATTCACAGCTACACTCCATAGGCTGGCGAAGATGCGGACAGAACATAACATATTTCTGCAATGAGAACGTGTGAGTAAAACAGTTCTATAGAACTGAAATTCAGATAATAAGAAAACTTCTTCAGGACACCTGAAGAACCCGACCAACAAATGACCTACACTTTTTCATTCACCGTCAAATTCCCGCACGATGATGATGAGATATACCTTGCCCACTGCTATCCATACACATACTCGGATCTTCAAGACTATCTCTCGGAACTCTCTTCGCATCCCGTCAAATCCACCTTCAGTACAGTGAGGCTTCTGTGCAAGAGTTTAGCTGGGAATAATGTTTTTTATGTGACAATCACATCTCCTGTTGTCCAGAGAGAAAACAAGGTAAATGAGTTGAAATATTTCAAGTTTATGTACCCGCCATAATATAAGAAACACATGGATAAAAAGTGTTTCTTTGGAGTATTGGTAAACCATGTAAAGGTGGTCAATTGTACTCCAAGCATACGAGATCCGAAACTGATGTTCATCAGTAAAAATTTATGGGAGTTTTCTTCTCAATGGTTTTATTTGTAAACTACTCAACAGTAAATTCGTCAAACCCCAAAATTTTCCCCTGTTAAAATATGAATTACTTATTTCTGCTTTGAACAATTTGAATTCTGCTCACACTGTTCGCTAGCCCAGTCCTTCGTCCTTCAGCTATAATCTCGTACTTCTTCAAAACATGAGGGGGGGAAGGACATCAAAACTGGGGAATAGCAGAGTGGAATAGGTGTATGTTTACGGATGAAAGTAGGTTCAACTTGTTTCGAACGGATGGATAGTTGGTATGGAGGGGGAGGAATGAAACATTTTTGGAAGGGAGTATGAGGTAAGGGTGGCTTTTGGAGGTGGAGAAGTGACTGTGTTGGGGTGGAATATCGATGAATAGGAGGAGGGATTTGATGATCATGAAAGGAGAGAGTATGAATGGCGAGAGGAATAGAAATTTGTGTGTGAGAGATATCGTGGTCCCTTACGTCGCAAATATCGGCGACAACTTTCTTCTCGTGTGACAATGCAACAAGTTTTAGAGGGATCGCGGTATTGAGCGAATGGACTGACCACCTTTCTCTCCTTATATGAATCCGATAGAGCATGTCTGGAGTCGTATGAAATTGAAATTGATGAAAAGAATATGGGGAATGGAAAATTTGGATGACTTGGTGAATGCGATACAGCAAGAATGAGCAACTATTCCCCAGGAATTTATTGAAAGTCTGATAGACAGCATGCCGGACCCATCAAATACTGAATTTTATAAATATCTTCTATAATATTATCCAAGTTACCCGTTCTTTTTGTTATTCAATAAAAATTCAGTGAAACTTGTTTTCTTGTTCTTGCTAACTTACACAATCAATGCTTCACGATTGAGAATAAAACACTATTTTGGAATGAGCCTCGGCTGGTCGGGCTTGTTAGTCACTTATTGTGATTCTTGTTACGTTGATTACGGGCCATGCATTTCAGGCAAACAATGGCTGATTTTTATTATTTTTGTTTCAAAAACATGCCGTTTCAATTGGGTTTTCTCACGCCCATTCTTGACTACTGAAAGCAAGAAAGATCTGGACGTATCCAGAATGAATGATCCTTCCGAAAATAAGTTGATTACTTATCATTTAATTCTCCTCCCAACTGGGATTTCGAGGGTGTTTCAGAATTGGGTCACCTTCGAGGAAACCCTGGATCTTTAATCTTTATCTTGAGTCAATTCGATCTTTACCTATATCTCTTCATCTAAAGCTTCAGCTTCAAAATGAGTCTGAGATTTTGAAAATAGCCTGATAAGGAAAAAAGTTTTGACTGCAAAATGAAAAAGTAATCAATACGGAAATGTCTAAAGGCAATGAGATCATATTCATGCATCTGCTGTAAAAGTAAAAAAAAAATCTTTAATTGGGATCCTTTTTTATATTTTGAAGAAGTGCGAATAGTGTGAACAGAATTTAAATTGTTCAAAGCAGAAATAAGCTATTCAGATTTTAAAGGGGGCAAAATTTTGGGGTGCGACGAAATTAGTGTTGAGTAGTTTATTTTCGGTCACTGAATACGAATTTCAACTTTGCACCTCGGCAGAAACACGCCCATTCTGAATTTAACCTGCTCTGGTTGGAACAGTTGCCATCTTACTTGGTCGAAGTGTTAAAGTCGCTTTACAGTTCGCAATTTTCATTTCATGCAATCAATAGCGGGAGTTTTCAACCAATGAGACGCTATTTGACAGCTGAGTAGCCTTATCCATTAGTAGAAAACCCGTGCAATTTAATGAATGCAATCAAAATTGCTAACTGTAAAGCAGCTCTTAGAAAAATGAGATGTTAAAGGAAAATCAATATCACGATTGAAAATTGCTGTGGGTTCAGAGATTCAGTCAGTTATCTGAACATAAAGCTCTTTCGAGGGATCGTTAAGTAGCAATAGTCGTTGACGATTGTCATTTACCTAATTCATTATTATATCCCAAAGAAATTTCCCAATCAGGCCCTGTCTCCGAAGCTCCGATACTTCCCGAAGAGCGCGCTGGATAATTTTTCTCAAAATACTACAAGCCCAGGCCAATTTTGGGGTGGTTATTTGACCAAGCATGAATTATATTCAGAATTATAGTGCAATACGAAACAACTCCTTTCCGCACTGTGCCGTCAGTTGTGAGCGGTGCGGATGAGTACGCAGTTCAAAAAAACTTTCCATCCAGAGGAGGGATTTTTCGACAAAAGATTCTTGGACGGCATTTCTCAAGATGATACATAACTGAAAAATAATCAAATAGGACCTAATGCCATACAACAAGAACGGTACTGAAATCCAGGTTTTTTTTTATTTTTCGCAAATTTTTCTTATGAATCTAGGTGATTTATTACTGTACGGCATTTGTACAATTGAATTTGTATGACTACATAGATTCATTTTTTAGGAACGCCGTACATATTTACCAGTGCAGGGGGTCGGGAGCCCCGCACTTAACCCCCCACCCCTAACTAGTATAGGTTGGATCATTTGATACAACATCAAACTCAATTATCTGAATACTATTCTATGGAACGAAGTCATTTTTTGTTATGCCGTACATTTTTCATGGAACATATGGCTGACCGGGAAAATTTATTTCCCTCTGAAAAGGGTAATTTTACGGTAATTTGTTTTTTTTACGGCGTATAAATATTTTACTAGTAAGTATAGCAATAATCAAGAAAAACTCTATAAAATTTGGTGCATTGCAAAAAACTTGCACGAAAGTTATCAGAATTTTAAGTTTCTAAACGGTATACAGGATAGAACAAAAAATAGGAAATTTGATCAAGTATACGAGTAAACTTCCCTAATTTTTGACATTATCAAAAAAGTTTATCTAGAAAAGTTGTTTAGAATCAGGAACCAAAACTCAAATTCAGAATCATAGCCACCTAAGCGGAAAAAATGAAAAAAAATCACATGTTTTATGATTAAAGTGATCGTAAACTTAAATATTTGTATCATTTAATCGT
The DNA here is from genome assembly GCA_958502065.1 of Chrysolina americana. NCBI lineage: Eukaryota > Metazoa > Arthropoda > Insecta > Coleoptera > Chrysomelidae > Chrysolina > Chrysolina americana. Next base: position 23,036,600 of record OY293415.1, on the reverse strand, counting down.
TTACCAATAATTAATTAATTGATTCATTAATTTCCTTCCATATCACGCTGATAGTTATTATGGACATACATACAGAGTGAAATAGGTATCCAATTTGCACCAAAAAACTAGTAAAAATAACAACCATCGATATTCTGGTACAAATGATAAATAAGACCAACTTTTGCATTGAAATGTAAGTGGGGCGAGTGATTACTGGGTCTGAGAATCATGTGCCCTGAGTATTATTATTATTATTATTATTATTATTATTATTTCCTTAAGGATATTTTGGGTAAGATCTGCCTCCGGAGCCCCGGTACTTCCGGAGGGCGCGCTGGATCATTAAGCTATATAACCACTCCCCACGTCCGCGTCCGTGGGGTGAGTGATTACTGCGTCCGAAAATCATATGCCCTGAGTAGCCCTAATGAACCAAGGATGACGGCCTTCTGCATTCGTCCGGCGAAGATTTCTGTAAGCTGGTATGATTTTTAGATTCAAGAGCAGTGTATCCATCATTCCACCATGGATCCCTATGAAGTTATTTTGGGTAAACTCGCAATATTATCTCATACCTTAAATCTATGTATCATTTAATGCTAATTTATTAGGATTCAACTGCAAGAAAACTATAGATATGAGTTCCTGTAATTTCAGCTTGAAAACCATATTGAATAAATTATATCAGTTAGACTCCAACAAAGGTCCAGGACCAGATGGAATGGCTCCACTATTTTTAAAGAAATTTTGATTTACCTTAGCAAAACCTTTGTTCCTTCTTACTAAACCATTGAACTTAGGGAAATTTCCACTTTTGTGGAAATCTAGTTTTATCAGCCCAATCTTCAAGTCAGGATATTAAGCAAATATACAAAATTATAGACCGATCACAATTCCACGTACCTGGGCCCCTTCTTATTCATTTATCATACTTTTGTCAAAACATATTTTTGAAATGAGTACCCGTCAATGAATGAATATAATCTGTGAGAACATTCTTATCCAGATTGAAAATAAAAAATTATGGTGTTTCAAAAAGCGACAAAGTAAAATACTTGAGTATAAAGATTGTAAGGTACAGTAAAATAATTTACGTTGAACTGAGAAAAAAAGCTGGAATTTTCAAGTTATACGGTTTCAGAGTAGGTATTTATAACCTCTCTTAGAACAATGTTAGACCTAATAGAGGTAATTTTTCATTTTATTTTATATTTATTTTTTGCACCAAAATTTTTAGACGGCATAATTTCTGAAAATCATTTTATATGTTGAATAATAATATGGAACCGATGCCGTACATTTTCCAAAGATCTTGAAACATACAGGTCTAAGTATGAATTTACGTGCGGGGCTCCCCCCCCTGTACCGGCAAATATGTACGGCGTTGCTAAAAAATGAATCTATTTAGTCATACAAATTCAATTGTACAAATGCCGTACAGTAATGAATCACCTGGATTCATAAGAAAAATTTGCGAAAAATTAAAAAAAATCCTGGATTTCAGTACAGTTCTTGTTGTACGGCATTAGGTCCTATTTGATTATTTTTCAGTTATCTATCATCTTGAGAAATGCCGTCCAAGTACCTTTTGTCGAAAAATCCCTCCTCTGGATGGAAAGGTTTTTTGACCTTCATACTCATCCGCACCGCTCACAACTGACGGCACTGTGCGGAAAGGAGTTGTTTCGTATTGCACTTTAATTCTGAATATAATTCATGCTGGGTCAAATGAACCCCCCAAAATTGGCCTGGGCTTGTAGTCTACAATAACCACTCCTTACACGGTGGGATAAGTGACAAGTGGGCTCGGAAATCATGTGCCCTGAGCAGGCGGAGTGAACTAAGAATGACGGCCTTCTGGATTCGTCAGGCTATAAGATTGCTGCTATATTTTGGCAAGCCGGAGAGCAGTGTGTCCATCATTTCAACAAGGACTCCTATTATCAGAACGACCATTTCAACAGAATGGTTTGGGTAAAGCCTGCGGAGTTCAGCGAGTAAATCTCGATATTAAGACCATTTTTCCTATTCTTTAAGATGTTGGTTTCGCCAGAAGCAGAAAAGTCGATGACAAAAATCGTCTCAGTATGTACATACATACATACTGGTATGTACATCAGGCTTATTGGCTTGTATTTTCCTGAGGGTGGGAAATGAGTAGTTGCAATAGATTCGGCACTTCTCATTCTCCACAACGGACTCAATATCCCCCGGAGTGTAGAGCAACACCGGTGTCTCGTCAATACTCTAGGAGTGTCGTAATCCGCGTTATGACCGTGGATATAGGCTGAGACCGCACAAGCTGAACAAGCTGACAGCAAATGCATTATGGTCTCAGCTGCCCCACGACACGCTCTGCATCTAGTGTCAGGGACCTCTATACCCATCACGCGACTACGGTAGACGAGGGTGTTGAAGACACCATCTTGGCAGGTCATTATAAATCCCTCGGTTTCCGACTTTTGCCCACTTAACCTGAGGAAAGCAAATGTCAGGTTTTTGGATAAGCCGAGGTCTTCAATGTTCTAGAAGAAGACCCCATGCATTGGCTTATTCTTATATAGCTGTAGGAGCCTCTCACTCTCCGCAGCTTTGACGTAGGCTTTCTGCTGAATGGGTTCCAACTCGGTGACGGAGTTTGGGTTCGTTCGTTCAGAGTCGAAAACTATACCGAGTTCATCGGCTACACGAGATGCTGCCTTGAAGAGAAATTCTCCAATCCCTGCTTTCTCATGATCGCATAATTAGCAGAGAAGGGGATCTGAACTCCTGTTGACTTTACAGGTTCCATCCAGTACCATTCTGTTATGTAGACACTCCAAACTCAAAAGTCCACGGCCTCCCCGTTGTCTGGGGAAGTATAACTTGGAACAGAAGATTTAGCATGCAAGCTCCTATGAAGATATTGCGAGTTTTTACATCCATTTCATTACTCTAAAGGAGTAAAGTGGAATCGGAACGGCAAGCATATTAGTTGCAGCAACTTTGTTCTGTCGGAGATTGTGCTGATACTTGGCGAAGAGAGAGTTTTCAACAGTAGCTACCTCTTGGATGTGGCGTTGTTCCAGCCCTAGGTAGGTATACGTATCTCCGGCATTCAAATGATGTAGGATGCCTCCGTCTACGAGCTGGACGTCCTCTTCCCTCTCCCTATTGCTCTCATCATCCTTTTTTGAAATTAAACGTGACAGATTTGTCGATCCCAAACTCCATTCCGTTAGCATGCGTGTACTCTTGCACCACCCTTAATTTTCTCTGTAGGCATAAAGTTAAAGGTCATCCATTATTATTTTTGTCTATTTGCCCCAATACGTACATACCCACACACACTCTAAGTGGATGGAAATGAAAATGGTTAAACAGATCGGCAATCTAACGATCTCTCAAAGGAACATATGTGCTTTGTGTTCAGATACTGAACTTGAAATATGTTTCACCGAAAGCAATGTTATTCTCTGCAAACTACACAGTTTTTTCAAATAACCACCGCTGGGCTTCCGTTTGATTTCGCCAATTAACTCTAGGTTAATTGAATATTTCCCTTTCAGTCTATTTTCCGCCTCGAACCATTTATTTCAATCAAACTGCCATGTGTTCTCTGTAATCGAAACCCGATGTTTGGCCAAATTGAGATTTTTTTGGTAGATCAAATAAATAGCAATGAAGCAATATGTTAAGTCAAAGGATCCCGCACTTTTTTTAATGTCAAGCAAACGTAACCAAAAATGTCAATGTCCCAACTCAATATGACTAGTTTTCTAGATACGGGGTGATAAAGTTGGAAATTGCCCAGATTTTCGGATTTCTTTTTCAAAAACTTACGGATTGGATTAAATTTCTTGTTCAAGTAATGCATTAGTGAATATGTACAATAAAAATATTTATATTTACATGGTGATTCACAAACGTATGAAGGTCATATTTTGCAAAATCTCAGTTTTTGTACTGTGACGTTAGAGAAGCATATTTATTTTTCAAACGGTTTTCCTCAATACAGTATTTTGATGAGAAAATATTGCTTAGTACACATTTCTTAAACAGGTTATTTCATAGGGACAATCAGTCATAACATAATTTTTTTGAAGATTAATTCAAAACCCTGTACTTATGGATTGATTTTTGGGAAAGCTGATACCACTAAGATTTGAGTGAATCTAAGCTTCAAAATATACAAGATGTCTTATTTTTCGGAAGGTGTTCTATTATAAGAAAATTGGAAAAATCATGAAGTTTCCCCAGCCAAATAGAAATATTTTCTCAATATACAGGCCGTTTCTTTTATCATGTGGTAACATTGCTATATTCTAAACCGTAATAGATACAAAGACGATTAAATGGGAAAAAATGTAACTATTGTGGTGAGCAGTACATTGGTCAGAGAAAATCTACGGGGACTCTCGCCCTTCCCGACTTATACAGGGAAAACTAAAAATGCTGTTTACGGTTTTTTACGAGTAGAATGGATATTTCAGAAAATATAAAAAAATTAAAGAGGAAAGTTTTATTGAATTCAAAATGTATGAATACTAATGATAAATTTGTAATGAAACTTAATTGAAAATTGTTGTTACTGATGCTAGTTATTTTATATGAAACGTTATAAAAATGTCGAGTGTGATATACCATTGAATTGTGATTTTATAAATTATGTATGGTAATAAATATTTGTGATGAAATAGACAGGAAATTTATCGTTACGTAGTTCTAGCACATTTTGGATACAATAAAACTTTCCTTTTTCATTTTTTTATATTTTCTGAAATAACAATTATATTCGTAAAAAACCGAAAACAGCATTTTCAGTTTTCCCTGTATGAGTTGGGAAGGGCGAGAATCCCTGTAAATTTTCTATGACCAATTTACTGCTCACCACAATAGTAACCTTTTTTCCCATTTAATCGTCTTTGTATCTATTACGGTTTAGAATATAGCAATGTTACCACATGATAAAAGAAACGGCCTGTATAATAATTTCAATGAAGTCTTGACATGTATGAATTCTACATCCGATCCTATCACCAGTTTTCGAGATACAGAGCGTTAAGGTGGAAAATTGTGAAATAGTCATAAATACACTATTCAGAATGATTAAATAAAAGAATTGTTGTCTCCGTTTCAGAAAAAACGAGCAATTGTGATATCCGCCCGAGTACATCCTGGAGAAACTCCTTCGTCCTGGACAATGAAAGGCATCCTAGACTTCCTCACCAGCGACTGCGGACCTGCCAAAGAATTACGCGACAATTTCATTTTCAAACTTGTGCCAATGTTGAATCCGGATGGTGTTATTGTAGGCAATAACCGTTGTTCTCTGTCTGCCAAGGATTTGAACAGGCAATATCGTACAGTGATCCGGGACGCATATCCTTCCATATGGTATACCAAGCTAATGGTTAGAAGGTTTGGCATAGTTATTTTATGTCATGAATGATGGTAGATTCTTTTCGCTAGCTTGCAAGAAATCAGCTCGAAATTGAGTCCTGTACATATCTAACTTCATGTATAGTAATCTCAACTTTTCTTTCTTCAATATTCAACAATACCGATGTTTCTCCAATGAAGGGGATCTTGAATTGTTCTCCAAAAGCCGTTGTCATCACCATCGATGTTTTTTCATGTTATACGTAGCCAGTCCGACATATCAGCCATCCTTGCCTAAATTTATATTTCTTAATACTGTTTCTGATTTCTTTGTTTCTCCGTAACCTTTTGTCAATCTACATAATTTATTCTTATATCCATATTTGTGACAATGAACCTTTCCACGGACTATGAGAAAACACTGTAATTAGAAAGTATATATGCTAATATCACTTCGAAACTTTTATTTATTTTTTCTGACCGCCAGTTTTTCTATAGTTTGAAAAAAAGGGGTTTCGTGACGTCACGTTCATCAAAATTAAACTTGGTAACGTCGTACGAGTTGTACACCATGGAATCTCAAATTATCATTACATCTGGATTGTGTACTATGATAGTTGTCATTTTATACCAGATGGGTTTGTTCGTCTGTTTCACAGAGCAGATCAATAACAATTGGTTTTCTCTGTTTAACTCATTTGCTTACCTTATGTGATACAAGATAAATGCTAGAGTAGATCAAATATGTATGCTGGAAACTACCATACTATTGAATATTTTATTTTCTGCGGTTAAAGCGGTTTCCAAATTCAAATTCAAAGTTTTGTTGTTTGTGTTGATCCAGTGAGAAAGTTTCAATTACCTATTTCTCGATGGCTTATAATCAGCCAGTAGGTATTTTTATGTGATTTTATGGGAGAACGATATTCCCTATTTCGAAACGTGGATTATGGTGGGGGATGTTTCCGATGAACGTGACGTCAGAGGCACACTTTGAAATATGATAATTTTCTTAAGTAGAGTGGCACTCGTTGATAAATAGACATTTTAGACTATTGAGAATCGATTAAAACGAGTTTTGCAATAAATTTTTTGTAAATGTAAAAGTCCATTGTGACATTTTCCTTTCAGTTTATTCATTTTATATCACCGTAGCTAGTGTCTTTTTTTAATTATAAATAATGCATTTGCTCTTCTTCCGTTTTCAAATCGAGTTGCTTCTGCTGAAAACCTTTTTTTAGTGCAAAACATTGTTCATCGACAGATTAAGTAATGTCCTGTAAGTTGCTACGGGTCACCCAATGAAATTGCCGGTTCCTTATCAACTTAACTCAGTTTATTTGAACTGTTGGTGAACTTTTTTTGTACAACCCGCCTTAATCTGTCAATTCCAAACCACAGTTTTCGAGTGCTATGATGGAAGGGTTTGAAATAATTGGAAATAATAACAAATCAATGCTGGTTTCATCCATTCCTGATCATTCAGAAAAGCGAATAAGAACTAGTTGTTTGATGAGAGCTGCTACCTAGGAAAATCATTTGGATTCTTATAAATATGTCTCAAATGACACCAAACTTCTTATGAATGCGTGTTTTTACATAAGATATACCAGATATTATAGCTGCCAATGTTATCGTTATAATCAAGATTCCTTTGACTTTTATCATGACATAATCTATACTTCCTTTCAATCTGTTAAACGATGGAGGAACATGGATGACATTTCGAAATTACTCGTCTGGATATATTTTCATTTAACATAAATTAAATTTCATAATTTTGAAGAAAACCAAACTACAATGTCATATCTTGCCCAGAAAATATCCACATTGGCCTGTAACCAGAAAAAAAAAATTGTTTTGGTTAATGTCAAATTATTGTGTTTAATAAATCGAGGTCGAGAATAATTCACGAATAAGTTTTATGTACAATGTTATCCACACAAGACGAAGTGGAAATCGTTCTTTCAAGTGCCGAGAACGTGCCATATCAAGATGTTGCTTGTATTTTCAATCACCGGTATCCAGGAAGAAATAGTTACATTACATAATTTAAAGATACTGGCTCAGTGGACAATCGTTTCAAGAAACCTCATACTCCAATAAAGTGTAATGAAGAAGAACAACTCAATGTTTGTGAAAAATGGTGGATTACGTAATCCAATCTTCCGCCGGAAACCTATACGATAGGTATGGTCGTCGGCAAGTATTCAACAGAAAACTACTGCCACCTACGACCGTTGAATTACCTATATCTATTTAGTACTTGGCAAAGTTTTCTACAAGAACTACTTTGCAATGCATTTTAAATATCAGAGCTGAAATTATTTTTCGATTTAATTGGGGGAACACCTCCGTACCGGTTTTAATGGTCTTTGCCAATCATCAGCGAAGGCTAGTTCGACCCAATGGCATGTATTCTGGCAAGCTTAACGTAGATGGCGCAATTGTTAGTGGAGGTCAGATTGGAGTAGTTGATAAGTGCATAACGGACATGAAACGTTTATTCCTATCATAATTGAGTAATCTGAAAGAATAAGATTTATAGCCAGTAAATAAATTTCACCAAATATAGACAAGTTAACCTACAAACTGACGTTTATGCACCGATTCCATCCACTCATTTTCGTATCAACTGTTCTTTACGGCTAAAAGTTTTTGCTTTTCCTTTATTCAATTCATAAATGAGGCTTCAAACTTATTTCCCGTATTTCTCCATAACAGCAACTAATTAAAGTGTTATTGTATATTATTACTTGTTATTACTGTCACTCATTACCTCCACTCACACTAGCGCTCTCTGGCGGGAGCGATATCGTCCATGCCTGCCATTGAATCCACCATTTTTCACAATTTGATAATGGTCTTCCGTCAAGTAGTGTCGCCCCTCTTTATGATGTTTCTGGCTTCAAATTGAAGTCGACACGTAGTCGGAGTGCATTTCAATCTGGAACCCAGAGATGGCGCAGAATTCATACTCCAGTGTTTGTCGCAGGGATTTCCAATTAGGGTAAAAGGATTTTTCGATTCAATTGGGTCTAACTAGCCTTCGCTGAAGATTGGCAAAGGCCATGAAACCGGCCTCATTTATGAATTTTATAAAGGAAAAGCAAAAACTTCCAGCCGTAAAGAACTGTTGAAACGAAAATGAGTGGATGGAATCGGTGCATAAACGTCAGTTTGTAGGTTAACTTGTCTATATTTGGTGAAATTTATTTACTGGCTATAAATCTTATTCTTTCAGATTACTCAATTATGATAGGAATAAACGTTTCATCTCCGTTATGCACTTATCAACTACTCCAATCTGACCTCCACTAACAATTGCGCCATCTACGTTAAGCTTGCCAGAATACATGCCATTGGGTCGAACTAGCCTTCGCTGATGATTGGCAAAGACCATGAAACCGGTACGGAGGTGTTCCCCCAATTAAATCGAAAAATAATTTCAGCTTTGATATTTAAAATGCATTGCAAAGTAGTTCTTTGTAGAAAACTTTGCCAAGTACTAAACAGATATAATTCAACGGTCGTAGGGGGCAGTAGTTGTTTTCTGTTGAATAGGTTTTCGGCGGAAGATTGGCTTACGTAATCCACCATTTTTCACAATTTCTTAATGGTCTTCCGTCAAGTAGTGTCGCCCCTCTTTATGAAAACTCAGTGTTTGTTTGAGCGTTGTTGACAACGGAAAAAACTAATACTAGGAGTATGAGTGAATATACAGGCGTTGGTAGAGAAACTGTGAGAGGAATTTTGCACAAAAATAATTTCCATCCCTTTAAGCCATAGTTCGTACACACTCTTAAGAAAGAGATTTTGATAATCGAGTAGGATTTTCATTTTGGTTCCAAGGTGGGAAAACGGTATCACAATTTTTTTTTTGGCATTTTTCTAAATTACAAAAAAAAGTAATTTTTTTTGAGGATTTAAAAAGAGACAAATTTAACAGGTTTAGAGTAGTCAAAACGAAATAGGCTGTTTTTTACTCATTTTCCAAGCACAAACTAATTGCGAAGTAAAATTTGCATTATATTTATTAATATAAAAAAACTTCCTTAAGTTGCGAACTTTAATTATTGACATTGTTATATGCTCCAGATCCAGTCACTTCACATAAAATACTTGGCTCATAACCTTTTAAATTGAAAGTGCCTTAATACTCTGAATGATACGCAGTAATTGACTCTTATTCATTCATCAAGTATATAACAATCCACATATTAAAAATAAAATATCATCAATAATAACCCACAGTATATCATGAAATGTATGACAATAATGAAAAAAAAACATATTCAACATTTAAAATATATTCATCAAATTTCTCTCTATGGAAATGGTTGGAGAAAAGGGTATTGCAACAGTGTAGAAATAATTCGTTTTATTATATCATGAGTAATATTGACAATTGTTGCTAAGGCGATGTGCCAATTTCTTTGTTCTGAAGAAAATCTGATGGTTTTTAGAGTGACAAAAAAAGACAATAACGTGAGGCCGGGAAAACTTGAAGGTCCCCTAGCAGGCCAGTTTGAGACATTCCAAGATAATCAGTCACTCAAAATCACAACCATCGATTGCTGTTTCGATAGACCTTAGAAAAGCCTTGGACACTGTCGACCACTCTATATTGTTGAACCTCCTAGAAGAAGGCATAATTAATGAACTTGTCAGAAGTTATTTACTGAATAGAAACCAGAGGGCGAGAATAGAAAATCATGAAAGTAGAGAGAAAACTATTCCATGTTATGTGCCTAAAGGGGTGGTGTTAGGGCCAACCCTATTTAACATTAAAATAATATTTTCTTACTCGAAACCAACATTATAAGTTTTTGCTGATGATACCGTATTGTTATGCGAAGACAATGAGTGGTTTGACCTAAAACGGAAATTTGATCTAGATAAATTACTTACCATTGAGCAGTTATGAAGTATCTCTTCCAAAATATAGAATAAAAATTTCCGATACGGCAACTAGTAAACCAATAAAAACTTTAAAGATCTTGGCTTATTTCTGATAGCCATTTCAGATGAAACCACCACATAGACTACTCATTGTATAAGAGGTTAAAGGAGTCCCATCTGAGCTAAGGCATAATTGGTTGGGGTAGAGTATCCAGAACTTACCTACAATCTCTTGACGTTGTCCAAAAAAGATTACCCAGATGCATCCTACAGAAAGACTATGACTACCCTAGCGACCCCTTTACTCGGAATCTGCGACATTTGATCTCAGACAGCCGTATTTCATGAACATTATTATTGTACAACATAAAAATAAAAATAAACTCATCACATTTAGCCATCAATACACTTCTCGTCAAAACCATAGAATTGTTGCACCACTGATGCACAAAACAGTTGGGCGAAAAATCTAGGACCAAAACTGTACAGTCTTTTACCTGATAAATCAAGATTCAAGTCTAATTGTCTTTTGAATTTATTGAAATCAAAGTCAATCATTAAGAACTTCACCTCAGGAAATCATTAGACAAAAAGAAACCTGAAAGATTGAATTACTACCCATATTTGATTATATGATTTGTATATACACTGTAATCCAATTATTTATACAATTATTTTATTATATTTTATTTCATTTTATTCACCCACTTACTAAGTGACTACTCGTTCAATATTAATTATTTTCTCACACATACACAGGCAGATAACTCTAAATGTATGTATCTCAACCGGTGTGAAATTAGCAGCTAATTTCTAGCAGCCAAAATGCCGAAGATTGCCGAACATCCATAGACGTACCAATTTTTTTTCAATTTCTTATTAAATTATAGATGATTGGAATATGAAATAGTTTTATGGAATTTCGAATATTTTCAAACATCAATTTACAATAAATGAGACATAACTACAATGAAATGAAAATAAAGGTTTAATGATAAATAAACTCATCTTTCCCGTATAAGAACAGATAATACTCGTTCGATGAAAAACGTAGGTCCCGGACATAGGTATAAGGGTATAGAATTGATTTAATAAACGGAAATATGAACAAATGAGCCATGAAATAAAATGAAAAATAGCACACCAACAAACACGCATTCGTTTCAATGATTATTAAGATCCAATTTACCTTTCACACCTAGCATCGTCGACATATATTTTCTTCTTATAGTTTCGAATTATTTTTCTTTTCTTATGGTGATTTCGACCCCTCCGACGGCCGGTCACTGATTAATTTTTTCACTAGGTGTTCCGTAAAGTGAATTAGATTATTCCATTAAAATATGGATCTGACATTTCATTTTCTTCTTATAGTTTCGAATTATTTTTCTTTTCTTATGATGATTTCGACCCCTCCGACGGCCCGTCACTGATTAATTTTTTCACTGGGTGTTTCGGAAAGTGAATTAGATTATTCCATTAAAATATAGATCTGACATTTCATTTTCTTCTTATAGTTTTGAATTATTTTTCTTTTCTTATGATGATTTCGACCCCTCCGACGGCCCGTCACTGATTAATTTTTTCACTGGGTGTTTCGGAAAGTGAATTAGATTATTCCATTGAAATATGGATCTGTTATTTCAATTTCTTCTTATAGTTTCGAATTATTTTTCTTTTCTCATATTGATTTCGACCCCTCCTACGAACCGTCACTGATTAATTTTTTAACTGGGTGTTTCGGAAAGTGAATTAGATTATTCCATTGAAATATGGATTTGACATTTCATTTTCTTCCTATAGTTTCGAATTATTTTTCTTTTCTTATGATGATTTCGACCCCTCCGACGGCCCGTCACTGATTAGTTTTTTCGCAAAGTGAATTAGATTATTCCGTTAAAATATGGATCTGACATTTCATTTTCTTCTTATAGTTTCAAATTATTTTTCTTTTCTTATGATGATTTCGACCCCTCCGACGGCCCGTCACTGAATAATTTTTTCACTGGGTGTTTCGGAAAGTGAATTAGATTATTCCAGTAAAATATGTATTTGACATTTCATTATCTTCTTATAATTTCGAATTATTTTAATTTTCTTTTGATAATTTCGACCCGTCCGACGGCCCGTCACTGATTAATTTTTTCACTGGGTGTTGAAAGTGAATTAGACTATTCCAGTAAAATGTGGATCTGACATTTAATTTTCTTCTTATAGTTTCGAATTATTTTTCTTTTCTTCCCCCGACGGCCTGTCGCTGATTTATTTTTCTCTGGATGTTTTTTTATGTGATTATGCTTTTTCCAGTTTCCCTGAATCTGACATTTCGTTTGCTTCCCGAAGTTTCGATTCTGGCTTATTTAGTTAGTGCTTGTTGCTGTGCTATTTTTCATTTTATTTCATGGCTCAAGTTTCAAGTTTTTCATCGAACGAGTATTTTCTGTTCTTATACGAGAAAGATGAGTTTATTCATCATCGAACCTTCCTTTTCATTCCATTGAAAGTATATCTCATTTATTGTAAATTGATGTTTGAAAATATTTGAAATTCCATAAAACTATTTCATATACCAATCATCTATGATCTAATAAGAAATAAAAAAAAATTGGTCTATGGATGTTCGGTAATCTTCGGCATTTTGGCTGCTGGAAATTAGCTGCTAACTGCACACCGGTTGTATCTCATTCATCCACCATTTACTCCGTATGTTGCACTACTTGTGAGTCATGAGGAGGTGTATACCATCTTTCTGGAAATAAATATTATGGAATGAAAAGGTGCATTCTCTTTGAAACCAGCTATTTCACTCTGTAAAAATCCCAAATAGCGTTGCTCATTCAACCGAATATTAACGGCTCAACAATTTTTAATCCAACCAGGCCCATTTTAACCTTGACTCTGAAGCGTTGCTGCACATGCAGTTGCCTGAAAAAGAGTGCCAAATCCAGGCAGAGTGAATAAAGCGAGTTTCGAACGAAATCTATGACAAAATTTAATCATTCCGACATAGGTCAAAGTCAAAGTGAAAATGTGCTTTGATGTCACAAAGTTTCACTTCACATCGACAAAGCGGCTTTAACTGGAACTGGACATATTAAATTTAAATGAAATTGCATTATTAATTATAAAACGTGACTGATGCCACCCCTCCCCCCACGTGCATTAGCCCACATCAGAGGAAGCAACCACTGTAAGCTGCGCTTTGACGATTTAATAAAATTACATTCGCTATTTCGATGGAAAATCCCGGAAAATACTAAATGAAATAATTCATAGAATCCCAACTCTCTTGATGAATTTTTCATTAATATGCTGTTATTGAATGGTTTCAAAATCAGGGGCGATAGTAGGGTGCTTGTCTGTTTTTTTTATGTTGCATTCATTCCATAATAACTTTGTCTAGGGATAACCAGTACGAACATAATCAAGGCACTATATCAACCTATATCGATTACAATTATTGTTGATAGAATATTATGAAGAAAACTCATTAACTCATTCTGTGTCCTTTCATACAACGTAAGACTGTTGAAGAATCGGTCCAAAAGTAGTTTCATCAATGGTTTTTTCTAGTTCTTCGTTGATACAATTTGCAAGGCGGCTTCCCATTCGAGCTGCTTGTAGTTCAAGTCTGGGAATCGACAGAGCTTTATTGGGAGCTACACGAGCTCTGGCAATAATCAGTGATGTCACTGTCAAAAAGCCGCGAATGCTTTTTTACTGGCGTCACAAAAGACATGTAACTCAATTTTGTTAGATTTTGGAATTATGAAGGAGTAACATCTGGGAATTTTTGAGAATGGTATTGTCTATACTAAATCTGTTTTCCAAAGTGTCCACGTTCCGTAACTTTCATCGTCAATATAGTCATTCGATCCTATACCAGATCTCCGAATGTCTTGTATCAATATTCTCCCACGACTGATTTGAAAATTTCTCTTTTTGTAGGCTTTTTGTTTTTTAGAATTTTGATAATCATTCAGCCCTATGCTGTATCAGTTCCGTTAAAAATATCGTCACCGTTATTCGCCATTTCCGTTATTTTGCTATTGCTTGGTAATAGCTCTGGTATTCAACCATTGAGAAAAAATACCAAGATCAATCTCTCTTTTGCTCTCATACACTATATTATTATTATATATCCATTGAAGTTTGAGCATATCAGAAATTTTCCCAAGTAAGTCTTTGAGGAGTTGGAGATTTTTCAAATGACCCGCACACTTTTATTTTATTGTCTCAACAAGATTTCTTACGAGGTTAGAAAAATGAATCAACTTCTCAAGGTTTTGGTCTTTGATTGGTTGAATAGCTCTAACCTGGGGAATAAGTAGTGTTTCGATTACTTGATCAGGACGTCCGAAACGCATTTCCGAAGTGTGCATTACCAAATTTATATTGGAAAGACACATCATCATTTCTGAAACAGCGAGTTTGGGCTCTCCGCGGAGGCACTTCTGCATCTTAACCACCTTTTCTTCATTGAAATATTTGCACATGGAGGATATGAAATTTACCTGGGATATGAACACCATACCATGAAACGATGTACTCTGGAATTGTCTTTGGTAGGTATTTGGGTTGCTTTCTGAAGAGTTTCAGGAAGTGTTTTACAAAGTAATTGAATGTCTGGCATTTCTCTTGGCGGCATAGCTGGTGGGTCTTCTTTTCTTGATTGCTCTTGTTGGGGTTGAATTTCAATTCTGTTTATCCATTCTTGGACAACCGTCGATTTTGAAGATGTCGGTTGGGGAATTGGTGTTATAACTCTAAGGGTGGGGTACAGGTTTCTAGCAGATTTATATTTATATACTCACTCAATTATCGTTGCTTCGAAGACAGGGCCTGACTGGGAAATTCCTAATGGAAAAAAAATTATAATATCTTCCATTCCATTGTCCAACAGGTACTATTCACAGGTCAATATCAAATTAGGATTATTCATTCAATACAGAGTATTAGAAAGTATGTGAAAATAAAAAATTTACAACTCTCCTGTATAATAGATATATTCAAAGAATAAATAAAGAATAAAACAATTTATACGATTGTAGAAATATAAAAAAAGTTTACGTGCTGAACAAAATTTAGGATATGTGTGGAGTAAGTACTAATTTTATTGGGATTTTCAGAGAATCATAAAAATATGTAAGTCGGACCAACTGTTTTTTTAACAAAAAAATTGGAGATTTCCGAAGAGTATCCATGAAACTGAAAGAAAAAAATTTGTGAGTTGGAAAACCAAATTGATACTGCCCACACCACTAAATCTGTTAACAAAAATTCATTGCTGGACCTGAGTTTGAACTCGAATAAAGTTAAAAAAAGGGATAAAAGATGTCAAGGTCAGTCACGGAACAGAAAAGATTTCCATAAAGCCGTCTCAGTTTGACGGAAAAACTCCATGGGCAAATTATTGGGGGGCTTGTCCAGTAAACCCACCGCTCACACCGGCCGGGCCGATTTTGCATCCTTTCCTCGGATATGTGGTATCGCTAGTCATTAGAACCTTGAGTGTTGATTGGTCTCGCTGCTTATTCATTATTATTATTATTGAATAATAAAAACTAGTAACAGAACCCCTACTACACAATTTCACTTCGGTAATCGATACACTAAACCACGAAGGTCACCAAGTGATTATCTTGAAACACGTGTCGAGGTGTTTGAAATAGTGTTTTGTTGCTGGGGTAAAACTGTGTTGTACTCATCCATTATACAAGTACAAGCTGGGTGTACTCCCCTGAAATTGATTTGATTTTTTTTAAACGTTATGCCCGGTATATTTTATGTGGAGGTTTATTTCCTTATTACTTTCATCAATTTATTTATGACTGCAATATTTGTATAAAAAACCATAACTTCCCTTGAATATTTTTTTAATGGTTTATTGAAAGCCATTAAGTGACTGATTTCAATAATCTACATGTTGTGACCTGTCAAAAATGTTCAGACAACTTTTTTTCCAAATGAATTGACATCTTTTTTATTGTAAATTATGATAGGGTCTTTCTGAGTTCAACCATATAAAATAATATATATTTTGGTCATGAAAATGTCGAGTGGTACGAGTGTTAAAAGGTCTGCTGGGTCGCCATATCTCATCACGATGGAATTTTTTCTCTGGCCCTATCTCAAATAATGTGTTTACATTGAAGCCCTTGCAAAGATCGAAGTCTTTAACAACATAATAAGCCATGAGTGTCAGACGTTGAACAATGTCAGTCTCCAAAGATAATAAGCACTCGGTTGTTGTAACAGGGGAAAGGGGAAAGTTGGGTTCTGAAAACAATTGAGGACGTCACTTCGAACATCTGATCGATTTGTATTGCCTTGTTGGTGTTCCATTTTTGCAGAGGAAAAATTACCATCGTTTTTCCTTGACGTTACATTTTCCATACATCCGTTTACAGTAAATGACTGCATAAAAAAATCAATTCAATTTTAGAATAATTTATATTCTCGACGTTATTATGAAGGGAATATTTAAAGTTTTTAATATGGTTGAACTCAGAAAGACAGCCTCTATGATAATTTATAAAAAAATTAGTCAATTGATTTAAAAAAAAAAAGTTTACATGAAAATCTTTGAGAGGTGACAACATGTAGATAATTGAAATCAGGCATTCAATGGCGGATTCCAATAGAGCTGCAGCAATATATCGGTTTTTTTAAGACAAGTTTTCCCACATTATGCACTTGTTGATATTGGAAGAAAATATAATATTCGATCTGAAACTCTTCAATATACTTTCAGACTGTTGGAAGACTGTGGAGTGGCTATGTATTGCGATCTTCATGCACATTCTCGAAAGCATAACATTTTCATTTATGGTTGTGAAAACAGAAGAGGTGCCGAAAGAAGACTTCAGGAACAAGTTTTTCCCTTGATGTTACACAAAAATACTGCTGATAAGGTATATTATATATTTCAAAACTTTTTTGAAGATGTACAATTAATTAACTTTTCTTCATGATGTCAAACTTCATGTCTCACACTGTCTTCAACAACGTCACAACTCAAAAACAAAGATTTTTCAGATAGAGCACATACAAATTCTGTACAGTAGTGTAAAAATTACTAAAAGTTGGAGTTGACCGGTGAAATATATAATATGAACAGTTTTATCTACAAGTTTTATCTCCAAGATTCGGGTGGCTAAAAAAGATATGGTGTCAGTTAAGGTATTATCTCATAATCGACTCATTTTGAGTTGTGACGTTATTGAGGACAGGTAACATCGTCTAATTGGTATTCAGCCCTATGCTGTATCACTTCCGTAAAAAATAACGTCACCGTTACTCGCCATTTCCGTTATTTTGCTATGATGGGTAATAGCAAAATAACGGAAATGACGAATACAGTCTAGTTCATACCCTCGCGAACTTCGCAATTTTTCTGCTAATAAAATGACTGCCGACATGGTTCTGCATCAACGATTGGTCCGGCATGGCTGGGAGCCATTTTATTCGCAAGGATATGAACTAGACTTAACGGTGACGTTATTTTTAACGGAAGTGATACAGCATAGGACTGATTATCACGTTATATGAACGAATTTTTTGGAACTGTAAATGGGTTATAAGTAGTTGACTTCCAGATATTTTTATTGATATATATCATCCACCTATGGACAATTGAGGATGAACCAATTTGAATTAAGCGACATCATAAACAAACAATATCGGAAAGAATTTATCTTGGGTATGATTTGATGACAGCGTAAAGAATAGCTTGCTAAATGTTGAGAGAGCATTACAATTTCGCCTCGAATAGCTCGAAGCGATATCCAATGGACCTTTCCACGGACTATGAGAAAACACTGTAATTAGAAAGTATATATGCTAATATCACTTGGGATTTTTTAAATATTTTTTCTGACTGCTAGTTTTTGTATAATTTGAAAAAAAGCGTGTCGTGAAGTCACGTTCATCAAAATGAAACTTGGCAACGTCGTATAAGTTGTACACCATGGAATCTCAAACTGTCATCACATCTGGATTGTGTTCTTTGATAGTTGTCATTTGATACCAGATGAGTTTGTTCGTCTGTTTCCTGGTGCAGATCAATAACAATTGTTTTTCTCTGTTTAACTCATTTGCTTACCTTATGTGATATAAGATAAATGCTAGTAGATCAAATCTGTATGCTGGAAACTAACAGACTCTTGAATATTTTATTTTCTGAGGTTAAAGCGGTTTTCAAATTAAAAGTTTTGTCGTTTGTGTTAGGTTATTTCTGTATTCCTTACAATCGTGAAAATGTCTGAAAAGTGCTTTGTACCCGGTTGTCTTAGGACGGGTTTCCACCAAGCGGACAGGACAAAAACAAAACATGAACTGTCCATTCGAACAGAAATTTCCAATAGTTTTGTTTTGAAAGTGTTTCAACACTGTAGGGTCCCCAACGGACTTTGTGTTTACACCAGTCACGAACAGAAATCAACAAAAACTCTTCATGTTTTGTTTGAGTTTTATTCAGTATATAGAGACACCGGACGTGTAGTTGTGGACTTCAGCAGTAGACACCTTACACATTTTCCCTAGTTCTGTTAAAGCAACCTCTTTCTTAATTCTGTTTTTGTAGTCGGCGATTTTGACATCCCATAAGCATTTATAATTTCTGTAGCCCTTAATTAGGTTGGAGGTTTCTTCCGTTGTCCATGTTTTTTTCAGTAGTATTCTAGAAGTGCATATACCTACCTGTTTGAAGGTGTATTTTGATATAATAAAATAAATTACTTAAATCAAACATTGCTGCTAGTTCCCTTTACGCACCAAATCAGGCTACCACTAAATCAGAACATCGAGAATAAAAACAAACAGGTTCTAATTTCCAGGACGTTTACACCAAGCTGACAAACATTCCTAGAACACGTGGACGGTTTGAAGTTACCGACATTTGCCGGGACACTGTTTGTGTTCGTAAAAACTCTATTCGCGGACTAACCAGTTAAGAAAACGCTCCAAAAGTTCTAGAACAGTTCGCAAACATTTCGCGGACTGTCACAAACGGACCGAGTTCGTGTTTTGTTTTTGTCCTGTCCGCTTGGTGGAAACCCGGCCTTAAGACCAGTTAAAATTCAAATAAACTATATGTGTTCTGTGGTAATATCAACTCTTGTTCTATAAGAACTATTATTATAATTTGCGGTGTAGCCAACAATAGTTTTTCATCAAAAGGCAGGTTCGTTCAAGAAGTTTGAAAGTTACAAATGATATAAAAAATTGCTTTCACGTAATTCGATTGAAATGAGTTTGGCAATAAATTTTTTGTAAATGGAAAAGTCTATTGTCGTCCAAATTGGCATAGTAACGTAGTCAGTTGAAGAATCGAATGGGGTAACAGTAGAGGAGAACAGTATTGCGTTTCTCTTGATTAGGTGGTATTATAATACGATTCCTTGTTACTCTTTTAGATTTGTCTATACCGAAGATATATTTTTTCCGATACTGTATAAGCTTTTGCATCATGAGCAAAGATTGGGAATGAGAGGTGGGATTCCGTTTACCATAGAATTCTATAGTCGACAGTTATGTCTCTTTCTCTCTCATAAATACAACTATAATGTTATCTCACTCATTTGATGACAAGTAGAATTCTATGGTATACACGGAATCACACCCTCAGAGACACGCAGGGCCTCGGGGATAAGGACTCAATTGCGGGCATCGGTACTTGTGGGTGTAAGGCAGGCGATTGATTCGATTGACAAACATTGAATGTAGACTTATTTGTCAATGTAAACAAATTTATATATTTATGTATATTTCCAACATTGGGCAACAGGGTATGTGTACTTTATTTCCATTGGCAACAATAGGAATAATTTATTTCAAAGGATATATAATGACCTCATTTACCTAGGAGCTCAGAACAAAGTAAACTTACCTGGGTACCGGGTCACAAGGGTACCAGGAGAATGAGATCGCAGATGCCCTAATAAGAGCGGGGGTAGCAACAACTTTCATTGGACCAGAACCAGCCTGTGGAATCCCATTTGGGGACATTAACCAGAACACGATGAAATGGTTCAAGAACCATCATCAATCTTCCTGGGAACACGCCACAGGCAATATTCACGGGGAAATGATGGTGATTGGACCAACTGACCGACTATCAAGGCATCTTCTTTAACTGAGACGGAACTCCCTCAGGAAGGTGGTAAGACTAACAACAGGACCCTGCTACCTGAAAAAACACTGCAGGTTCTGTGATGAGGAGGAGGAAACAACCTAACACATATTATTTGAATTCGAAGCCTGTCTCGCATACGGATAGAAAAACCTCGTAAGAAATCTCCAGGAGTTCAACAGAAGATCTGGAGTACTCACGAAATAAACCTGACAGTGGGGTGCAGGAAGATTATACGCAGAACTACCTGGATTTCGGTCAATGGCCAGCCCCGCCGCATAATAATAATAATAAATGCACAATATCGAGAAAAGTTGTTTGCAATTGAAATATATTGCCAGTTGCCTAGTTTGGTCTACCAATTACTAACTTCAATATCTGCTCAATGGCTCAATGCCTTAGCCCCTATTTCTTATGAAAATTATTGACAATATTCCTAATTTCCGCTCAGCCGCACGCCAATGATTATAACGGCTATGCGCGCATTGAGTCCTATTGAATACACCAACTTTCATGAAAACTGACATTTTCTGAGGAACTATTAATGAAACAGTTTTCAATTTGGTTCCAAGATTTTACTGGACACTATATATGGAATTGAAATTAGTAATTTGAACGTATCCAAAACCCTCTAGATTGAAACAAATTTCAAATAAAAAAAAAAATTACAAAAAATTACATCTGATTCATCTTCAATAACAAATGAGCCACTTTTCGCGGATACCCGCTATATTACGTTTACTGTCTTCTCAATGTGAATAGTTCTGATGAAGATTTGGAGGAGAAAACTACTTACAAATGCATGCATCTGCAATCGTCTTCAGGTGAATACTGACAAGTTCAAATGCTACGAAGTCTCTATAGGTCTGTGGATGTGGTGTAATCGAGGTGTAATTATAGCGGTGTTGTGGCGCGTGTAGTTTCGCGCTTCATCCCTCCAAAGCGGTCTATGAGCGGTCTCCATACGTTTTTAATTTCCACGCTCGGCTGACTGAAAGAGTCATTTGCTTCGATATACGCGGTTTCTATGAATTTTTGTTCCTCTCTATGAAGAACACCAGCCTCGTTACAAAAAATTAGATGGTGCTCAGTCCAGCAGCAGTCCAGTCAGCAATTCCTGATTTAGATGTCTCCCTCCGTTGAGTCCACAACAACAGACCTATAAAGACCTCGTAGCATCTGAACTTGTTAGTATTCACCTGAAGACCATTGCGGACACAGAGCAATCGAAGCATTGTGAACAAGTAAAAAAAGTCAAACATCTTTCAACCCATTATAGACGTCCGACACCTAAGTAATCATCCTAATTGACCTAATTCACTCATCGGTTCAACAATAATTGTACCGCGACTAACAGAAAATACTTTGAAGATATTTGAATGTACAATAATTCTTTGAAATTAATATTTTTCAGTTTTCGTTCGAGAGTTGCAAATTCAGAATTCAGAAAGCCAAAGAGGGCACTGGACGAGTAGTAATGTGGATGATGGGCATAGCCAACAGTTACACAATGGAAGCTTCATTCGCAGGCTCTACTCTTGGTAACAGAGCCGACACCCATTTCTCGACCCAGGACTACGAGCAAATGGGGCGGTCTTTTTGCCAAACTTTGTTGGACTTTTACGACGAAGATCCCAAAAAGGTATGGTGTTGTAATACCCATTTGTTTTTGTACAAGTATCGTTCGATTTTTGTATGTTTATTTGCTGTCGGTATGTTGATTCTATTGCATTTTATGTATTTCGACGAATAAAAGCTTTTATTGAAACTGCGTTTTATTTTTAGGAGAAACTCCGAATGAAAATTGTCGAAAGACTGGTGAAGGAAGGGTCGAATGCAGATGAGCCCATGAATATTCGTCTAAGTGACTATTCAAGGTAGGTGAGAGGGTAAATATCGAACGTAGCTTGTATGTTTGTAACCAGGAGCCAACAATAATTATACAGATCTGGTGAAATAGTATCGGCATATAGCATACCCTATATGTTTGATAATCGACCAGTGATTCATTCACGTTCCTTCTCAGATATCGGAGGTTCGGAAGATAAAGCGGTAAGGAGGGTAGTATCATAGTAAAGCTGTACACTGGACAAGTGATAGCTCCCAACAAATTATTCATGTGAAGATGAAACAGTGTTGGTGGGAAAATGAACCCCAGCGAATTCATTTATAAGTAGAATGTCGGATGAAACTCCATCAACCATCACGTGGAGAGGTCTGCATGAGAGAAAACTGTATAGCAAGAAACACAACTGGGAGGAAAACCATAAGGTGGGAGCTTAGAAAGATCTCCCTGGTGATAAATGCGAGAGTTATAGCATATTCTTCGATCGATTGCTGCTATATACAATGTGGCCTTTTAGGTGTGAAACATAAGGGATATTTTTCAATTAATTGCACAACCAAAATACCAAGCGCGGTTTGAAGCTTTCTGCAGGAGGATTCGTGAGCACAATGAATTACGCATGCGGATAATTCCGAAAGAAGTTCGACAGGCCCTTGAAGGCTCGAAGAACTTTGAAGCTTCAGGCATAGATGGGTGAAAAGTTTCTCAAGCATCCACCACCATCTGGCGATAATTTTCAACTCAATGCTAGATGGGTTGCAACAGATTCCGGATTGGTCGTCCCAAAAATGGAGATTTGTCGGGTCCAAAGAACTACAGACCGGCGATAAAATGCTTGAATGCGTGTTATATAGATGCAAACACTCTCTGCAATTGAGTTAGTGCCTGAGCGGATATACAGTGTGTCCCAGCTAAAACTTGTCACCCCCCTAATATCCGAACTCATGAAAAAAATTGAAAATCGCTCAGACCCGTCGATTTTTATTTCAAGGGGGAACACTTTCACCAAATACACCATCACTGTGTTGTCAACCCCCTCAACCCCAGCACCCCCTAATTCAGAATTTTCAATGGGACTACTATACTTGTGAAACATCATTTTGAAGGGAATTCAATCCCAAATACATCGGTGTACTGAAATTGAGGATCGATCAAGTGTTGTTGAAGTTTTCATGAAAACTAAGTTTCATCCAGATATTTTAATTTTTCATCACCTCAAATGTTAGCGTCGTAAGAAAGGTTCACTGTGGGTACGCCACTGTATTGAAAAATAATATGCTGTCAGAAATAATAGTTTCGAAGTTGAGACAGACGTTTTTATGAAAAAAAAATTGCCCTCATGTGTTTTTGTATACGCATATCTTTGTTTACGCCTTGGTAATTGATGTATTCGAGTCACTGCATTCAACAATTTGAAAACATTCGAAAATGGTTTATACTGTACAAGAGAGAATATCCATTGTAGCTGCGTATTTTGAAAATGGACGATGTGCTAGAGCTACGGCTCGAAGTTTCAATGAAAGTCATCCAGAAAGCACCACATCATATCAGTACGTGCTTCAATTGATGAATAAGTTCTTGGAGTCGGGATCAGTGCTGAATAAAAAACATGAACGAGAGAAGCCTATGAGAAATGAAGGGGTCGCTGTTGCAGTTGTAGGACATGCAGTGATGGACAACATTCAATCGTTAAGACAACTTGAGACTATTTCTGGAGTTTCGAAAAGCAGCGTACATCGAATTCTGAAAGACGCAATATTCCATCCTTATAAAATGGAGAATGTACAAGAATTAAATGAAGATGATCCTGACAGACGTACAGAGTTTTGTGAAATCATGAGTCAATTATTGATTGGTGATAATAATTACCTCTACAATGTGTGCTTTTCTGACGAATCTTCTTTTTATTTAAATGGACATGTGAACAGGCACAACTGCAGATACTGGAGTGACGTAAATCCCCATTGGTACAGGGAAACTCATTCACAAACTCCCCAGAAATTGAATGTTTGGGCTGGTATTCTGGGAGACCATATTGTAGGTCCATATTTTATTGATGGTAACCTCAACGGACAAACGTATCTTGAACTTCTTGATACAACTGTGAACCCCAGAATCACTCAGTTACTTGAAGATGATGATAGGTTACTTGACGGTCAGCTCACCTTTCAACAAGATGGAGCTCCTCCACATTTTGTTGCACCTGTACGTCAATTTTTAGATGACAATTTCACAGGGCGATGGATTGGAAGGCGAGGACCAATAGAATGGCCGGCTAGATCTCCTGATTTATCACCATTAGACTTCTTTTTATGGGGTCATTTGAAATCCAAAGTTTATATTACCCAGCCAACTTCTCTTGATGATCTACGCAGGAGAATTGTTGTGGAGTGTCGTGCAGTGACTCCAAAAATGTTGAGCAATGTGCGAAGAAATTTCGAAGATCGCTTATACTTCTGTATGGAACTGAATGGTTCACATTTTGAACCTTTCATACGATGATAACATGTTAGGTGATGAAAAATAAAAATATCTGGAAAAAATTAGTTTTCATGAAAACTTCAATAACACTTGACCGATCTTCAATTTCAGTACACCGATGTATTTGGGATTGAATTCCCTTCAAAATGATGTATCACAAGTATAGTAGTCCCATTGAAAATTCTGAAGTAGGGGGTGCTGGGGTTGAGGGGGTTGACAACACAATGATGGTGTATTTGGTGAAAGTGTTCCCCCTTGAAATACAAATCGACGGGTCTGAGCGATTTTCCATTTTTTTCATAAGTTCGAATATTAGGGGGGTGACAAGTTTTAGCTGGGACACACTGTATGAACAAAGATGGTCATGGAAGAGGGATCGCTGACTCAAAGAGAAACTGCTCATCGGAAGATGTATGATGCAGGATACTGGGTGGCTTCTGCTGGACAGCTGTATACACTTACACTGTATACCATCCTATGGGAGGAAACTAGAGAAGGCAAACATATTCGGTTGGTTGCATTTGGTCATACATACGCATACGAACGAAACGTTGCAGCCATTTGTTTGCCTTCATTCACTTTATGAAAAGTGTGTTGTAATCATTTTCGATCATTAGCTCCAGACGAAATGACTTTCAAGCGAGATGAATAACATATCTAGATTTACTCTATGAACTCACTGGCTCTATTAACATCACTCGACTCGGTCCCAATAGTAGTTCCGATAATTATAGGAGTTCTTAGTGAATTGATACATTCACTCTCGAACCTCATAATTATACCGACTTGTCAGAAGATAACAAGAATTTTAGGTGGCAAAGGTTCTCATTACTGGTTTCAGTTATCTGATCAGTTGAACCTTATAACCACCTACCCCATGAATGCGGGTAAATGCAACTAGTGTCCCTCCCAAATTTCCGAATCATGAGCCGGAAGAATATTCTGAGGAGAATATGTTTACGGTATGTGCTGGCGTGGTGCTGTGGTTTGTGAATCTCACTTATGGGCCATGGGTCCATGGAACGATTCCTGGCCTTGGCAAGAATTTTTCATTGAATTCTAGTAGTAGATATTTTGTTCAAAATTTGTTCTATTCCGCAATACGGATGCACCCATACAAGCAACCCTCAAAAGTCTTGTGCGAGCTGGAAATGATGTGGGTCTTACCTTTTAACGTACGATCCCGAGCACGGTGACTCAATTTAAAATTATGTTTACTGACCAGAAAGTATCGTCCATCACTCACTGTTGGGTTCAAATTAACAGTGCTGCTCCTAAGGTAGAGTATGGAGTTAGTTACAACGCCTACAAGAACACTTTGCCCTTCTACACATGTCGATATATTTCATTACTACTATACTGGGTGTCAACGAATCTATTAGACAAGGCAGAATATCAGGTGTATCAAAATGAGATTTGGTATAGGTAGATGGTATGTGGAGAGGAGAGTTTTCGCATATTTTTCACTTTCTGGTCACTTTCGGTATCACTGGAAATGGCTCCGGTTTTGAATTTTTAAATGGAACACTGTATATCGTAACATTTTTGGATTTCCGATCAAATTCTGGATCAGAATGTGATATTTTAAAAAGTGTTTACGTCTACTTCACTTTTTCTAACTTTTGAAAGTGAAATATCCTAATTTCTTGAAAATTTCACTGTAGTAAATTTTATTGTTCAAGACACATTTCATCTCGTTTACTTGTTTCTTTCAACACGTTTCGTAACATTTGAGACGTTATACTTCTAAATGCCTGTAAAATTATTTCCTCTAAAATTTCAAGAGTGGCTCTGGCATAGTAGACCCTTTTTTCAACATATCCCTAAATAAAGAAATCGAGCACAGTGAGATCCGGTGAGCGGGCAGGCCACCGTACTGGACCATTGGTTGCAATAACTTGGTTATTTAAATACTCTTTTAAGTGAATAGGAACTTTTCTGGTATTATGAGGAGGTGCTCCATCTTGCTGGAAGTGAATTTGCCGTAAACTGCTAAAGGTAGATTATTAAGATGATCCTCGATTTCATTTCGAAGGAAACCTACGTACCTAACGTTAACTGACCTTAAAATAATATTGTCTCAATTATTCTGTTTCCAACGATATCAGCCCAGACATTGACGCCAAAGATTTCTTGAAAATTACTTTCTCCCATTGCATGTTGGTTTTGTTGGGCCCAATATCGTCTATTTTGCTTATTAAACATACCATTATTTGTAAATCGTGATTCGTCAGAAAATAGAATAGAGTTGATGAAATTTGGATGAACTATTTGATTTTAAAGTAGGCAATCTTAAACCCTATCCATCTACCTCTATGGTCAGCATACAAATGTTGATATAACTGATATTTAAATGCTTTTTCTGCATTTTTCTTGCTGATTCGTGACTTATTTGCATTTCTTGGCAAGTTTTTTCTAAAGAAACCGTTTTATCAATCTAAACCATAGCAATAACGTATACCATAGTCTCTTAATTTGTGATAAACCTCTGTTCCGTTTCTCCATTTCGCCGATTAGGATATCTCTGAGCATAAAATTCAACAGCATTACTTGCATACCTATGACAATCTCCAAATATAAATAACATATCCACTTTTTCACTTTGAGTATACATTATTTTGACGAAAATTTTAACTGAAATAAAATGAAAATTGAGAAACGTTAGCTATCCATGGCACACTTGACAAAATAAAATAAATTAATTATTATCCAGTACTTTTTTTTAGTCATATTCAATTTACGTTCTTATTTTCAATCAAATCGCAAATAAATTAGTATCGTTAGATCCTTTTTTTGCACCCAGATGCAATATCAAACGTGATTCTAAGAAAGTGAAGCAGACGTAAAAAATCTTTAAAATATCACATTCTGATCCAGAATTGGGTTAGAAATAAAAAAATGTTACAATATACGAAGTGTTCCATTCCAAACTTCGAAACTGGAACCATTCCCGGTGAAACCGGAGTGACCGGAAAGTGGAAAATATCTTTTTTGATACACCTGATATTCTAGAAGTTATGCCTTGTCTAATAGATTCGTTGACACCCGGTATTCGAAAAACAGAGTATGTTGAAATATGACATTATTAAAAACGATTATTGCAATATGTTGAGACCTGTCATTTTACAAACATTGTGCTTTTTGCAGTGACGATGGAGATACTTCGAGCAGTAGCGATGAAGTAGGACGCGAAGAAGAAGAAGATGTCCAGTTAACTGCGCCGCCTCCTTCTCCAGTGAACGTCACGAAGAAATCGAAAAAATCAACTTCAGCAAAAACGATAATTTCATCGAAAAGTCCGTCTGTTCCTAGAAAACCGTTACCAGTAAATAACCCTAATAATAACGATAATTATTAATTTAAACACGTTTTCAAGGCTTCGTGGATCAAGTAGACTAGATTATTATATATGTTGTTTTGTTCTGTATTTAGAAGTAGTGGCACTTGAGTGATTTTCCAACTACGGCACAAGAGACATGGACGTACTCTGGTAAGGGTTTTGTGAGAGCTTGCCATCTTGTATGGAATGAACAGATAATAATCGTAACTAACTGATACTTTCTTCGAATCTCAACCAAAACTATCATTTATGAATGACTGTTAGATGTCATCTGTATGACAATTTGAGCCGTTGAGTGTGACAAAAAGTATACAACAGCAAAATGATGAACTAGGAATAGAGAGATACTTATGAAATATAAGAATATAAGAAGTATAAGATTCCTATATTAGATCAGTCGACAGGTTGAAAAAAGTGGGGTTAGGTGGAAAAAAGTCGGAAGTTAATGAAATTTCAGGAGATTCTTCAGGGATGGTCAATCAACATTTTCTCAAGTTTTGGACCTCGACGACCCTGTGCGAAAAAAGTAAGGAGAGGGGGAAAAAACTGCAAAACTTTTGACCTCTCTCCGGTTTTTCCTCGATTACTTTTTTCTCTTACGTCCTACGGAAAAAACATACCTATACTTTTTTGTAGAGCGTAAAATTTTATACAATTTATACCAAAAAAACATGTTTGTATGTGAATTCGCTACCGAGATATGGCACGTCAAAAAAAAAGGTCATGTTTCAAAATTTGCTAAGAAATGACAAAAAATGCAAAATTACAACTTATTTCAGCCAATTCTCAAAAGCTAACTTTCTGATGAAAGCCAACCATACCTATTCACATCATTTTGGTATTGATATCAGTTACTTTTCGGATCGATATCCCCCCGTTCCTCTACATAATTATCCCAGGACAGGAAGAAAAAAAGACGTATTTTTGATGATACTCAGCATTGACGGTGACTTAATCAGTGTCCAAATTCTGCAACTGGCTAATGCGCTCTTCTATTTTCTTCCCCCAGTTGTCTCCACGCATCCTCGCCTTTTCGATGATACTATTAGAAATTTCGGGGAGTTACTTTGACTGTTGCATTGCGCCTTTCCAAGGGCAACTTTGCCTGTTTCGCTCTGAAATCATCAGTGATAGCTTCCGCACAAAGAAAACACGCATTGGTGAAGTCGAATTTCGCAACTTGTGACCGTCGGGTAGGTGCAGGAGAAAGAGCTTTGGATGCGTCACATCCACAACGTGTAAATGCAGCAATTAATTCCTCATTGTTGTACCTTGTTTGGCAAGTACTGTCCACTCTTACTTCACTCAACTCACGCAGAAACTGTTCATCTGCCAAAAGTTTCCTTTTTACTCTAGACTCCAACAGTCTGGCAACTCCTCTGGCTTTCACTACAGTTAGTTCACCTGCTCCAACTCATGTCAGAAAATTAACCAAAAACCAAAACTGTTTTTTTTTACTCTCCGTCCCATTTTTACCAATCCCTAATTTTAATTTTTTTACTAACTAATTTGACTATTCTACCTGAGGTACTTATACCCTTCTATAATTACAATTTTTCGATTTCTTCTTGGAATTGATGAATAATAGAGTCATGTTGAAAGAATAAAATGAAAAGTGATCTGATATGACTTCAAAAATCGAAAACAAATAGGTCTAAGTAGCGCAGGTAGAATAGACAAATTTCAGCCTCATCGTTTGCATTCCGCAGTTCTACAGGAGCAGTGTTCTAACATCTATTATTTTCCAGCTTTTTACTGCTGTAGCTGATTACACACTCCCCTCGGCCCGACACTATCTTGTCCTTGGGAGGAACGACTTGACACCCGGTGGGCAAGCAGGGGTGGAGATTATCTAAAGTTGGTGATTTCAAGTAGGAATTATAATAGCAACTACATTTCATCATAATTCTTGTATAACAGAAGAAATAGGGTGGAATTCTGCATTTTGTGGCGAAATTTGAAAAATTACCTATTCTTCGAAGCGCTATATCTCGGTAAAAAATTGACACACAAACATGTCTGAGGCAACAAGTTCGTTGGGAATTTGACGATTGACAAAAAAGTAAATCAACATTTTTGCTGTAGAACGTAAGGCAAAAAAGTTATTGAGGAAAAACCACACCAAGGTCGAAAAATTTGCAGTTTCCCCCCCCTACTTTTTTAGCACAGGGTCCTCGAGGTCCAAAACTTGAGAAAATGTTAATCAACCATCCCTAAACAACATCTTAAAGTTTCATTAACTTCCGACCTTTTTCTATCTGAAACTACCTGTCGACTGAACTATATGCGCTTTAAAAAAAATCTTGACATAACTCTGGGTCGCAGTGGTCATGATGGTAGAGCGCTAGTCTATCAATCAGAGGGACGTGGGTTCGATTCCCAGCATGGTTACTGGTCTCGTGCTAGGAATCGCACGTTAAAAGGTAAGACCTCATTAATTCTTAGCTCGCACAAGTTTCGACTTCTGAGGGCTGTCGTTTGTAGGGGGATGACAGCTGGTTAACGGAAAAAAACAATTTTAAACAATTTTTAACTCATACAGAAAAAGTACTAGTTCCGTACTTGTGATGTTTCCCTTGTATCTTTTTTAACATTGCAATAACCTTCCCGATTCTTTAAAAATGATTTCATCCATTCAGCTAGCAAGAAATTATACAAACTTTCGTTGCATAAAAATTTTGAATTTAACTGAAGTTCACCCAATAAAGGAAAACCCATTTAAATCACGGCTTTTATTCTCTTTTTGATGTTTCTCCCACACACAATCCACGAACTTTTATTCAATTTTGAGTGAAATTGCAAAGCCGTATTAAATTGCTCTCTTGTTTCCCGCAATCGTAAACAATGTGTGACAGTAATGACTCTTCAATATCGGACCAGATATGATTGAAGTCTCCCATTTGCAATCCAGAATAATTTTGGAGCAGGGTACAACTTCTTTTTAAACTTTATTACTTGAATTTTAAATCTTCATTTTGTCCCATGCACCTAAGATGTTTTACTGGCTTCTTGTACACCTGACGAGTAGGTACCTTAATTTTTAAAAATTCTTTATCAATTATTACTTACAGGTGAAACGTGTACCAGCTTGACAATTTCACTTTAATGAATAATATTCGTGAACAGATCTGGGACCCTATTCTCGAGTTTGTCGTACATGAATTCGACCTACTGTTTCACACCAATAACCATGAAATATGTATATTTGTCCCTTTTATTCGTATACGAATTGAAAGTCGAACGATTCGAGAATAGCCCTCCTAAGGAACATGCGAATTCCTATCAGTATCTATCCAATTACATCATGTGCAATTTTTTTTCTTTTTTTAGATATGCCAAGCCACATTGAAACTATCTTTATCAGACAGAGATAGTTCAGATTTCAGTATATCTGACAGTCAATCGGAAGCAGAAAAAGTTAAAGAAAAAGTGAGAATAATGAGAAGAAAAAGGAAGAAAAAATTATTGAGAAAAAAAAAGGTACATGACTGAAGAGAAATCCAAGTTTGCTTTACACTTTTACCTAACGTGACATCATCCAACCAATTTTTAAAACAATTTAAATTTTCCTCACGAGTTGAATTTCTCTAGATTTGTACGATGTTCTTCCATTTCCTGAGAATCCGATGGTAACCAAATTCCAGTACCATGTAATTTTTTAATTAATTCTTATAAATGACTATTTTTTGTCCCGATTCACCCAGAGGGCACACTGGTGTGACATTAACCGCAGTAAACATTCCACACGTCCGCGGGGTGAGTGATTACTGGGTCTGAGAATTATATATTGATAGAAAGGTGTTTCCTATCATTTTTGTCCATATGAATATGTATGAGGATTAAGAAAAATGTACTGTTAATTTATGACACCGTAACCAAGAAAGGATTCTGGATATATCATATTATTTTCAATGAATTTCAGATCAGGTACAAAATTAATTATTGTTGTTTAATCTGCAAATTATTTGAAAGCCACCATCAGCGCGTCACACCGAACAGTCGAATTTATTCCTCACCCTGCGCACCGAAGGTTTGTAGGCATAAATTTAGGCAGCAGGCACACTGAGCAACCACGACCGAC
This sequence comes from Chrysolina americana, assembly GCA_958502065.1. NCBI lineage: Eukaryota > Metazoa > Arthropoda > Insecta > Coleoptera > Chrysomelidae > Chrysolina > Chrysolina americana. Next base: position 23,004,475 of record OY293415.1, on the reverse strand, counting down.
CGTCCGCGACCGTCCAACTACTACCAAAATTTCCAAAACGTGTATTCTTATCGGATAACTCACACTGAATGATCGTCTTCAACCAGTTTTCGAAGACCATGTTTAAAATTGCTATCTTTTGAAAATTTTGGTCAGTGTGAGTTTGAAGGTTTTAATTGACCCCTTTAATTTCTTGGTCGTTGCTGGACGGTTGCGGACGGTCGATGCTGGTTGGTCAGTGTGATTCCTAGCTTATGAAGCATGTTAAAGAAGATATTGAACTCGTGAAATCTTAATTCAATGCTAATATAATATGTATCACGATCGTAGGATCGGTTTTTTCCAAAAACCATTGATTTCATGAAAAATATATTTTTTTTTATGGGTTTGGTGGTCCCATAAGAATTCAGGAATTTCTCGATTTCTTTAATTCATCATGTCATTCCAATTTTTTCTACATAACAATTATCATAATCAAAAATCACTGAAGTTCCCGAATTAACACAAAAACATTTGCAGAGAAAAAAAATTCCGATTCCCGTTTTATCAAGGTAGTGTTTGCCCTTTTAACTTTTAAGACACTCTTTCAATTTCACGAGAGAAATAGAATTGATATAAATGAGGACTAGCACAGGTCCTAAAACAGATCCCTGTGGTACACCATAATTCACATTTTTGTACTGACTTTTATTTTCTTCAATGCGCACGTATTGTTTGGTACGTTTGTCATGATAGCACTATTATTATCGACAAAGAGACCATCTAGGGGCATTGATGATGTCCATGTGCACAACGTGTGCAGAAAACAACAGAGTATTTGAAAATATGCGAAAGGCTGGATTCTTTTTGAAATTTTTTCATTTTTCTTGCATATTTTTCAAGTGAGCCCAGAATGTTAACATTTCATTCATTTTTCTTTGAAGACAGTTCCTTATGTTTATTTACTTTGCGTATATATCTATGAAGCTCTCGAAAGGACACCTAAAATTAAAAAATGTATCGCCTTGAAATTTCTAGTGATAACTTGAAAAATTTGGACCTTACAAAATTTCAAAAGTCCTAGACATAACTGAAGTTTCAATTTAAAAAATTTTGAGATCTAACTCGCAATTTTGATGTTTGATTTTAATCGAAACATCTCAGCTCAAAATAAAAAAAAAGTTTTACGGTTAATTTTTCCAAATTTTCGGTATATTCAATCCTACGACTAGTTTTCGAGACACAGGATTTTGAAGTTAATAGTTTGAAGGTAATATTGCTCTTAGGAAAACATTTTAAATATGAACCTTCTCTGCGAATAGTATTGCTCACACAAGAGGCATTGATTTAAGCTTGGTTTAAAAAAAACATCAGTCAAGTATTACTTAAAATAAAATATTTGATTGACCTCATAAATAGAAGACGTTATCGAACCAACAATCCTACTGAAATTTTTATCTTTCAGTCACAAATTCAAAAGTTTGTTCTGGGTGATTCAAAAAGTCACATTTTTTGGTGAGTGTTTGTATACCTACTTTATTTTATATTTCAAGTTTCATAGAAACTTGATCACGAACCATACAAATATGTGTCTTTTCCGAAATTGATATACACTAATACAATATATGAGACAAAAGTTAGATGATAATAAAAAGTGCGAAGACATAATTCACCCTGTATATGAGAATTTCGTGGGTCGAATTTCGCAATACGCTTATATTTCATTAACTTGAAGGATGATGTGACATTCTTATACTTATATCTCAAAAACTGGCCATGAGCAAATCCATATGTGTTTGACGTTATAGTAGTGTACTCAAGCAAATAAAGAAATTGCAAAATTTGACCGACAACATAGTGAAATAAAGGGTGAATTTTGAAAACATCTTTTTTTCGCAATTATCATCATCACCTAGCGTGTGTCTTATATCGTATATCAATTTCGGACAAGAAGTATTTTGAATGGTTCGCAGTCAAGTATCCGTAAGATTGAAATATAACACGAAATTATGCCTAACAAAAAAAAGTTCAATTTTTGTCTCACCAACAACAACATTTTTAGTATGATACTTGGTTTGGTCATAGTTTTTATAGGTTCAATTCAGAATGTAATTTAATACATCTTGACTCACTTTGTATCTAACTCAAACACTATCTCATTGCTTATGACAAGCAATATGCACATTTGAGATGTTTTTCACTTTCAAAAAATGTACCACTATTCAACACCCTGCATCTCGACAACTAGTTCTAGGATTGAGTTGTGTCCATGGCACTTTTAGTTCAGGAGATCACACTTTATAACATACCAACAATTCTGAAAAATTATCCGGTAACAATTTTTTCATAAGGAAGATGCCTTGGCCTTCAAAATTCCAAGTTGAAACTCGGAATTTTAGGAGGAGAACATTTTTAATTTCTGTTGTTTTTTCCAAAGTTTCGTACATATCAATCTTTTCATTCATTTGATGGTTTTTAATTTTAGTTCATATAAGTTTAATTTATTATTTATCTTCAGAAAAAGGAAGAATCGTGGGATGGATATGATAGATTTCTTGTGATAGAAATTCAGGTAAACTTCTTGATAATCTTTTTGAAATATTCAGTTTTATTTTTACGCAGACACAAATACTTTTATACGGTTTTATTCGCTTCAGTTCGTTAAAATTGTTTCAATAATCTTTTGAAATAAAGTGATTTGTAATATTATTCTGATAACTGAAATTGATATTTCGTACAGTGTCCATCAAAGAGTTAATTGGCATCATGTGGAAAAAAGTTTTAGTAATATAATTAAAATTTATTTCGAAATTTGACTTAAACTTTATTATGCCACTAAATTTTAATTACTGAACATCGATGAAAAAAATCTTTTCTTTAAAAAAATAAGAAATGCCTTCTGTTCTTTTCGATGCAATGTTGTGGCATTTATACCATTTTCATGTCATATCAATGCCGATTGTGGAATCCTGTGATACTCTTATGACTTACTATAAATATTTCTCTTGTTGTATCGTTGTCGAAATGAATATGATATTTAGACAAATGCATAATTTTAATAATAAAAATACTTACCCATTAAGTACACGATATGGGATCTTTGACTCTTAAAAAGTGGTATCGTTTTCAACTTCTTTTTTTTTCAGCCTGTCCAGGACTACTCTGATAGTGAAGTGCAAATTAACAAAACTAAAAGGAGTATTTCAGTTTTTGATTTAATTCCTACTGAATCTTTGGGATCTGAGCTGTTCACCAGAAGATCGAAAACACCACAACCAAAGTAACTATAACTACTTAATTCGATATTATATTCAAAGCACTTTCGTACAAAAAATTCAAAACCAATTTAAAAAAAAAAATAAGTAAACAAATAAAATTGTATCTACCATGTCACTTGTGGGTACTTGTGGTATCTGAATCACTAGAAATATAAAGAGTTCACGAACCAGGAATCCTTTTGTGTATTCTTTTCTGCTAATCATCATCATCATCGTCGTCGTCGTCGTCGTCGTCATCATCTCCCTGAAATTATTTTTCACGATTTTTCAGGCATCTTGTAGATAAAAAACCGCAAGTCACCAGACAATTAGCTGAGGTGCAGGCTAAACTATATAGCTTAAAAAATAAATTGTGGTTTGGAGTAGGCAATGGCGACGTACCTTTATCATGGGGTGGTGGTGAAAGAGGCTATTTTTCCGATGGTCGAACATCCTCTCCTCAAAAGTGAGTAAACATTATTATTATTGTTAGAATTTCATTTCAAGCAATGACTCGTTTTTAGGAGTAATCAAACAAAATGTTCGAAAAAACAGCAGAAATCTGACAAAAGTAGCATATCAAAGGAAGTCAAGTTGAAAGCAGAGGAAAAGGGAAAAGCTTCCAAGAATGGGTATAATATAATCATTTGATTATCATCTTCTTTCATAGCGTGTTGTTATTTTTTCAAACAAAATTTGACAATACTAATTTTCAAACGTTTTAGAAAAAGTACAACAATGACCACTACAGCTAAAACGTATACGGCGAAGAAAGCGTCACTGCCGAACGAGTTATTCGATCGCTAAAAAAAACTCTTCAAATACTTCAGGTTGAATAGTATCTAAGTGGCTGGGCATTTTGTTGAAATGAGTCGAAAACTGCAATCGGCGAAAACAGTAAATGATCGTTATAAAGGCAATGGTATATGTTTCAATTCTAGACAAAAGAAAATAGACGGCCATTAGTTATTTAGGTACACAGATAACTTTACAGTCTTCTGTCATGACCCTCTCTGGCATTGATGAGGATAAAGAGCTCTTACACAGGTCTAGATCGCAAAGTCCAAATTGAACATATCTTTGCTGTTCAAACGAAGAGCATTTTGAAAAATACTGCTTATTGTCAGGTTATACGTTGACCTTCAGGTTCATACAGAAAGGAAAAATTCCATTTTAAATTTTATTACAGTATTGTTTTTTTATAAGACTCACTCATTCTAAGATGTGTAACTGTAAATATTTTTTTTTTTGGTTAAGAATTTAGATAAATAAGCCTCCATCAATGTTGTCCCGTTCTGATATTTGCCTTTAATTCCATAAACCCAGTGGGAATCATTCATCCACTTCTGAGAATTCCTCTTTAATTCATTCAAATTACGAATAAAAGGCTTATACAAATATTAAACATTGCGTGTAACGAATCATATCCAACAGTTCAAAACCGCTTTTAAATCTCCGGATTAAATTATATCGTACCCATTATGTTTCATTTGTAGTATTGCATTGAATTTTGAACTGGCGGAAATTGTGAATTAATATTCCGAGATTCATTCAGGAATATTTTATTCGTTTTGTTTTTAACGAAATGCATGTGATTTATTAAACATAATGGATACAAATGAATTAGATTTGGATTCAATGATAAAAAAATTCAATGAACGCACATGAGTACACATTTTGTGATCAGTCGACTCGATAACGATTTGATTTGTTTTCTGTAAAAAAAATTTTTGCATTAATGTTGGGTAGAAAAACAGTTGATGAGTGACAGAAAATGCTGCTGCTTTCCTTTCTTATAGAAATTGAATTGACTAAAATCGGATTGAGTGTTGAATAGATTGTAGGAATATTATTTAAAAAATTAACTAAAATCTTGAATGTTGAGTAAAAACATTGTGCTAAACTGTAATTGAAAAATAGTGGACGTTTGCTGGAAGGGTTGACACGTAACTGAACTTTTCTTGATGAAATAAAATCAATTTATTTTCCATTTGATCACAAAAGTACATTTTGTATGGGAACAGTCGTCGGTATAGGAGAATACATTACGAGGTAATAAGTCAAAATTAAATACAATTTATCGAGTGACCTGTATAGATCTGAATGAATAATATTCGTTCGTCTATGGAATAAAAACAATGTTGTAGTCTAACAAAAATGATCTCAAATTATATTTGAATTCTTCAAAATTGCAGGATATTTTAATATAAATGTGATAAATTATTATATATAGAATCTGAGACCGATATACACTTCCCCAAGAAATTAACGCACCGCCAAATATTGGGCCTAAGTTTAAAGATATATTAACGTCAAAACTACTTGTCCGATTTGGACGTTTTTATTTAATGACATGTTATTTTCTTCTGTACGTTGGTGTGTAAACTGTATGCGCATAACAACCTCTATTTTATCAATACCGGTTGTAGGCGTTTTTATTTCCATACAATTTGTAACACGTTATAGAGTGTAACGGTTAGAATCAACTTAACACTTTATTTAGCCTTATCTTTTTTCGAAATTTTATTTTTTGACTCACTTCATTATCTTTCCTATTTCTCTAGGAACACCATTTGATATCATAACATGATTTTATGGAAAATGAATATCCAAATTTAACAACGAAATAATGTAACAAAAGAAACAAGTAGAACGACAGTGTCAGTAGCGAGTATTTCCACCTCTGGCATCTGGCACGAATAACTTCTTGGCAACGACGGCCCATACTTAAAATAAGAGACCTTATGTCATTTTGGTCTAGGTCTTCCCAAATTGCAATCAGTCTCTACCGTACGTCTTCCGAATTATTCAAGTTTCAATCAAGGATTATGGTTTCCGGGCTTGGAGCCGTGGTCGGTTCACCTCCGTTAAGGCGGTATCTACAGACGCAGACGTTTCGATCACAACTGCGGTGAGCATCTTCATCGTGGATTTTGTCAAACAAAATCGAGACTCATACGTATAAAATACATGTTGCCATGCAGCCTCTAACTAGTTAAGTTTAGCCCCCCTCTCCGATGAACTCTAGTTGAAGCTGGACCTCGAACAGCAATTCTAGATCTCAAATTATGTTCCTTTAGTCACTGACGAACAGTTCATGTACAAATTTGTAAACCATTGGCATCTCGAAGTATTGCCAGAGAACCGGTTTTGTGTCAGATTTTTGAGTCACATACCCTATTCTGGAGGTTTTCTACGAAATAATTCTTATTTATGTGGGATAAAACCCTGTATATATATATATATCACCATAGAAATTAGTCAGTATATTTGATTTGTAATTCATATATCATTATTTTCCTTAAGAGAATAAACTGAATGGTATTCACTGTATCACAATTCACACGCCTTTTTCAAAACATACTTCGGATTGATTTCTCTTTTATTATTCCTTTTTTTTATAATTTTCAGATTGAGAAGGCAAGCAAATGTCGATTGGCCCTCTCAGCCTCAACCGATCGAAAGAGTTAGACTTCGGAAATTCAAAAGCCTTCCAGATACATCATCCTACGAACTGGTAGGGGAAAAATCAAAATCCGTAATAAGTGGCGAAAAGGAAAAAGTAGAGAAGAAGACGAAAAAAAAACGTGGCAAGCTGGCTAAGAAAAATAGGGCTGTTAGTAATTCGAGAACTTTCACACAAAAAGACTGAGCATTTAAAAAATCCGTTTCGTGGTGATTTGTTGTGACTTCTGTAGTGGAATTTCTGTTCATGTCAATGTACTGCCGTAGATGTGATAAATATACAAAGTATACTCCTTGCGTATATACATTTTTTATTTCAGTTAGTTAGATGATAAGGTGATGTCCACCCTAACTCGGATGTTTTCATCTATATCAGTTTCATGAGTGTCATCCGGTATTGAGTTGTTCAATACTATACCTAGGTTGTCCATAATGTTTGTTGCAGAACCACTTTGGCTCTTTACATCTGCTACCAGGATCATTGATAGATTCATCCTAGAAATTTATGGGTGAAACTCTACTGCTTTACAGCTAAACTGGTTGAACAGTAATACCTTCAAAGTTCCTGAAGTCGGTCCTCACCAGTTGATGTTTCCACATAGCAAATCAGGGTGCATGGGAGAGAAAAAAACTGTCAAGAAATTGTGACAGAAATTCAATTACATTTTCATTCATTGTCAATATATTTTCGAAAGTAAAGTTCATTGCATTCAAAGTTAACACCTTTATTCATTACAAAAATCATTTACGAAAGATACACGTTACATGGTCCAAACGAGCGGATAATTGAAGAAAGCGATATTCGACAGAAAAGCATCCCCAGAAACCGGAATATCAGAAGCCATTACACCGATCAAGGGTGAGATTAATCCATTTTCCATTACCTTTCCTCCTTATTATAGTACATATATCGATATTGACGGGTGGAGTTTGAACATCTGAAAGGACACGAAACAGATTCTTATTTTTCAGTAAAGATTTGAGTCAATTCAGTTATTCGTAATGCCTAATGACATATTAAGTTCTTTGATCAAAAGGCGAGGTATTCTAAAATCAAAATTGACATTATTCGAAAAGAACATAACCTCCTTTCAACATATTAATGGCGATAGGGCTCAGATAATTCAGTTAGAATCAAGGGTTTTTAAAATTGAAGCGCTCATAAGTGACTTTGATACTGTGCAGACGGATATCGAATACGAAACAGATTCAGATGATCAGATCGCGGAACGCGAAGATTTTGAAAACAAGTTTCATGCATTAACAGCACAAGCAAAATTATTATTAGAAAAAATTTCCAAAAAAGAAAACTTGTCATTCAATAATTCGTCAACAAACCAAACTGCCATTTGTCTTGCGGACGATGTACACAATACCATTTTCTCAGAAATAAATGTACCTAAGTTTAATGGGTCATATGATGGTTAGAGTTCAGAGACTTGTTTATATCGTTGGTTCATGACAATAATAAACTAGGTGACATACGAAAATTCCATTACTTAAGAGGTGCACTGGTAGACACTGCGTCACAGGTTATTCAATCAATTGAATTTACAGAAAAAAACTATACAACGGCATGGAACACTTTATGCGATAGATTTAATAATAAACATCTTCTGATTCACAATAATTTAAGCGCCATTTTCAAAATGGAAAACATTATTGCTGTTTATGCAAGTAAAATACGATTTTTATACGAAAATTTATTTAACCATTTGAGTTGTCTCAATCAATTAGACGAACCAACCGACTCATGGGATACGTTACTCATTTATATTATTTCCAATAAATTAGACAAACAATCTGCCCAAGAATGGGAAAAGCACAAATTCAATTACGACAAAGTCGATCCGACTATTTTCAGAGATTTTCTCAAAAAGCGAGCAAACATGCTAGAAACAATGGAAATAAAATTTCCTAAATATGAAAACAGACACGACACGCGAATGACAGGTTCTTATTCGAACCAAAAACCTCATTATTCGAAAGGCGAAATCAATACGCGAAGTTTTGCAAGAGATATCAACTCAAATGCGAACAAATACTCAAATAATACAAATGTGGCAAAACAGATGCTGTGTCATAATTGTAACGGGCAGCATAACCTATTTTATTGTCCCGATTTCCTTAAACTTTCTATCAAAGATAGGTATGCGAAAATCAATTCATTACATTTATGCGTAAATTGTCTACTACGGAATCACGCGGTAAACGATTGCAATTGGTCAGGATGCAAAATATGCGGCAAAAAACATAATACGGTATTACATGACGCGAACGACAAAACGAATTCGGCAATTGCTATAAGCGAAACAGAGACTTCAGATAGTCAAAATTCGTCATGCGAGAATATTCCTAGTTTCCAAGTTACAAATTGTTCATTGGCAACATCACAAAAATCGATTCTTTCAACGGCTCAAGTCTTCGCACGAGGACAGAACTCAGATTTCGTAACAGCGCGAGTACTGTTGGACTGTGGTTCTCAGTCAAGTTTTATCACGACTAGATTATGCGACAAACTCAATTTGGAGAAAATGCAATGTAAATTAGCAGTTTCAGGAATAAGCGAGAATAATTATAAGTGTACCATCACTATAATGTCTAAAAATAGTTCATATTCATTTGATTTGTCTTGTTTTGTGTTAGATAACATAACTTCCGACCTGCCCGATTCCTCGATCGATGTACATCATTTAAATATACCACTTGATATCAAATTAGCCGACCCGACTTTTTTTATTCCACAGCCTATAGATATCTTAATAGAGTCAGATGCATTTTGGAACCTTTTAAGAGTGGGAAAAATAAATTTAGTATTTCCATCTCCAATATTGCAAAATACTCGTTTGGGTTAGGTAATCGCTGGTGCAATGAGTGTGCCCAAGAGTGGACATACCTTAAATTCAAATAAAACGCGTTGTCATGTAAGCACTAACGTATCCATTCAGGAACAATTGAGTAGATTTTGGGAAGTCGAAGAAGTTGATAACGAAAAATCGTGGTCACTCGAGGAGCAGGAATGCGAAAATCATTTCATTCAGAATATAAAGATAAACGAAAACGGACGCTACGTAGTCACAATCCCATTCAAAAAATCCTTTAAGTTATTAGGTGAATCACGAGAAAATGCAATTAAACGATTCATTTCTCTGGAAAGACGACTCTTGACTAATGAAAAGTTAAGATCGCTATACATTGAATTTTTAAATGAATACGAGCAACTAGGTCACATGACTAACATCAGCGACTGTTCAGGAGATGACATCGAATATTACATGCCTCATCACGGAGTGCTGAAGGAATCAAGTACCTCCACTAAGTTGCGTGTTGTATTCAACACTTCAGCGCCCTCTTCGAACGACTTACAAATGTGTGGACCTACTGTACAACAAGATATCTTATCAATCATTTTACGTTTTCGAATGCGACCTATAGTTCTGTCAAGTGACGTCAAAATGATGTACAGACAAGTTTTAGTTAATCCAGAACAATCACGTTTGCAAAAAATTGTATGGCGGAAAAACCCGAACGACAGTCTTCAAACATATCAGTTGAATACTGTTACTTATGGTACTACCGCAGCATCATTCCTAGCGATTCGTTGTTTGCACGAGATTGCTAACGAATGCGAAACCGAAAATCCTCTGATCGCTAGAATAATCCGAAACGATATGTACGTTGACGATTTATTAACAAGCGTAGAATCCGAAGAACAGGCTAAATACGTTTATTCGGCTATTTCGAACATTTTACTCCGTGGATTCGACCTCCGAAAATGGTAGTCAAACAACAAAAACATTTTCGGCATAAATGCGCAATGCTCTAATATTCTTGATTTATCTATGACAAAAGATCACGAGAGCAAGATATTGGGTCTTTCATGGGAATGTAGATCTGATATTCTCAAGTTCAATATACAGCATATGAATCCAACTAAAATAACAAAGCGCGCGATTCTTTCAAGAATAGCTATTTTCGATCTGTTAGGCTTAGTTAGTCCTTGCATTATAATAGCGAAAATTTTGCTACAAAAATTATGGTCAGAAAAGCTAACGTGGGACGATATCTTACCAAAACATATTATGGATTCATGTTTACAATTTTCTTCAGATTTGTTCCTATTAAACGATCTCAGGTTTTCTCGATACGTTTTATGTGACGAGCCAGTATACATATCATTGCATGGGTTTGCGGATGCGTCAGAAACAAGTTACGGTGCCTGCGTTTACGTTGTTTCGAAGAATATGAAGGGTAACATAGAGTCGAATCTTTTATGTACTAAGTCAAAAGTCGCTCTTCTAAAGTCATTGACTATGCCTAAGCTTGAATTAAGCGCTAGTTTGATTTTATCTCGACTTATTCATAAGATTGTACAGTCCTCTAATATCGAAATCAACGACAAATATTGTTGGTCCGATTCAACCAATGTACTGGGGTGGTTAAAATTAACACCCAATCTATTCGTATCACATCGCGTAGCCGAAATACAAAGACTGAAACAAAATTTCGAATGGAGACATGTACCAACTACTTATAATCCCGCCGACATTGTGTCACGTGGTTTGAGCCCCAATGCTTTGATTAAATCCAAAATGTGGTTTCACGGGCCGCCTTGGTTACTATGTGATACTTTGGATTAGCCTAATATATCATTTTTGATATCTGATTTACCCGGAAAACAGAAGTGCCTCGTTTCCAACTGTAAAATAACTTTTTCATTCGAACGTTTCTCGGATTTAAATAGAATAAAAGGGGTACTTGCATACATACTGAGGTTCATAAAGAACTGTAGGATGAAATTAGAGTCAAGGAAATTACTTACTTATTTGACAGTTGAAGAGTTGAAACTAAGTTTCACACTCCTAACTAAAATTGCTCAACAAGACTCTTTTGATGAAGATTACTTATCTTTAAAAAATGGTCGTACTTTACAGTCAAATAGTAAAATTTTAAGTTTGCGTCCATTCATTGACTGACAAATTCGGATTTTCCTTATGATAAAAAATATCCTATCTTGTTATCTCCAAAACACAGATTGGCTCAGCTTATCCCTGAACATGAACACATAAATTTATTACATGCTAGACCTCAACAACTACTTTTATCTTTTGTTAGAGATACCTTTTGGATTATATCTGGTCGCAACCTCGCAAGAAAAATTGTGAGAAATTGCGTTCTTCTTCTTCTCTCCGTATTTGGCATTAACTACTAAGCTAGTTTGTCAGCCTCGGAGGCCTATTTGTGAGGGGGCCACGTGGACCGTGAACCCTAACCTCACTTTTGGGCCCCCCTTCTGTGGGCTAAGTGGAAGTCTCACTCGAAGTGATACCACGATGCCCGGAATCCTTTCACCACAAGTAAATACACAATATATAATAAATTATTCAATGCGATGCACGTTAGACGGCAATATCTTCTCTCCTTAAAAAACCCTCTTGATCCGACAAATCCGTTGTCATCCGGCCTCTAACCGGCGTAGAGATCAAGAGGGGCTGACAATTACACAATAAGTTCTTGAACTACACAAACAAATTTATATTTGACTTTGCAATGCACGTTAATACGGCAGACATTTACAATACATCACAATACATAACCTAACATGACTCCTGCCTACACGACGGTCAGGAGTCGAATCCGAGAAATTGCGTAAAGTGTTCTAGGTACGAATTAAATAATAAGGTGCAGCCTATCATGGGCGATTTACCTCGTGCTCGTGTTCAACCAGTTCCCCCCTTCATGTTAGTTGGAGTAGATTACGCTGGTCCTTTTATGATGAAGGACAAACCTGGTAGAGGTTGTAGACCTATTAAATGCTGGGTTTCTTTATTCGTGTGCTTCAGTACACCAGCCATTCATTTAGAATTAGTGCATTCTTTGACTAGTGATGCTTTTTTACAGACTTTCATCGTTTCATTGGCCGTCGTGGGAAACCCTCCGAGGTATTTTCGGACAACGGTACTATTTTTGTGAAAGCCAATAAAGATTTAGTAGAACTTAGTGAATTCTTTAAAAATAATCATTCATACATTTCTAAATTCGTTGCTAATATAGACATTAAATGGCATTTTATACCTGCCAATTCACCACATTTCGGTGGCTTATGGGAAGCAGGGGTTTAAGGTTTGAAATACCATTCAAGACGAGTAATGGGAAACCAAGTTTTATTCTATTTTGCTTTTCAAACGTTGCTCATTCGTATCGAGGCAGTACTCAATTCCCGTCCCTTATTTCCCTTAACCTCCGATCCTGAAGATTTATCCGCTTTATCTCCCTCTCATTTCTTGATGGAAGACCTATGATGTCCTTGGTAGAACCGTCCGTTGATGTCATCAAAGAATACCGACTATCACAATACCAATTACTTCAAAAACTTTACGATCACTTTTGGCGTCGTTGGAGTCGTGAATACATCAGTGAACTTCAACAAAGAAGATGCTGGAAAAAGAACCAAGGAAAATTGGAAAAAGGTCAATTGGTCCTTATACGTGATGACAACCTTCCACCAACCAGATGGCGTCTGGGTCGCATATTAGACTTTAATTATGGTAGTGATGGATTAGCTCGAGTAGCCTCTATCAGGACAGCAGACGGCATTAGTTCCCGGGCAGTAAACAGACTCTGTCCACTTCCAGTTGTCGGCTGAATCCTCCAAGGCCGGGGGCATGAACAGTAATACCTTCAAAGTTCCTGAAGCCGGTCCTCACCAGTTGATGTTTCCACATAGCAAATCAGGGTGCATGGGAGAGAAAAAAACTGTCAAGAAATTGTGACAGAAATTCAATTACATTTTCATTCATTGTCAATATATTTTCGAAAGTAAAGTTCATTGCATTCAAAGTTGACACCTTTATTCATTACAAAAATCATTCACGAAAGAAACACGTTACACTGGTGCCACGACTCGTTTTTTGTTATGTATTTTTAACGTGATATGCATTCTTTGTGGTATTTATTGCAGCCCTGGGTTTGTGTCCTCTTCTGGCCCTTTGTTGGGCTACTGTGGTTTCTCTAACTTCGCTTTTGAGCTTCGTAATGGTGTGATCTCTGATTTCAATCTCACAGGCAGGGTTTCATCGAGACGAGAAATCTCGTCTCGAAGGCACTTTCTCGTCTCGTCTCGATCACCCAAAAAATCCATGATAGGGTCACCGGAGATCATCTGGGAATGATGAAGACCCTCCAGAAAGTGAGGAAACGGTTTCACTAAGCCACTTGCCAAGCTGACGTCAAGGAATGTTGCAGAAAGTATGCTATATGCACTGCCACTAATGGATCCCAAACACGATCCAAAGCCCAGATGCGTCAGTACAGGTCCTACCATTTAACGTGCGATTTCTATCACTTCAAAGGCATAGCCATCGACATCTCTGTCCCGTTCCCGGAATCTGACCACGGGAATAAATACACATCCTTGTGGCAATGAACCACCTCAGTAAATTAGAATGATCCCGCCTTCCGAATTCATAACACATCCCGGAGGAAAACATATTATAGTCGTCCATTTCAATAGTTCGGAGGATGAGATGATGTTCTAGAAGTTTATGTACTTCTACCCAAACTGGAAGTATTTGCTAGGTCACTGCGTGGCAGAAGATTTTCAAAAATCCAGAGGCATCGCTGTGGTTTTCTCGACTCCTGTTCTCGTAGAACAAAACCCAGATGTTTGAGGAGAGCTACAATTGGAGAAGAGCCACAAAAACTTCTACTACTTGTACAGAAGCATTTTCGAGATCAACCATTTTAAGAAGAGCCAGAATCTATTAGAAACTAGCAATCCCTGTGAAATTGATGGGCTGGATTGAAGAGTTCAAATCAAATAAAATGTTTTCAAGAATAGATTAATTACATAGGACAAAATGAGAAAGTGGTTTTACATACAGACAAAAGTGATAAAGAGTCATAAGAACTATATTGGAGGCAATATTCAGATCCAGCGGCGTCAAGGGTTTGGTGTGTTGTAACCATCTTCCACGACCGAACTTGAAAACTTCCATCGAATTTCATGGTGCAGAATATAGGGAATAAAATACAGGTATCGACATACTAAAAAATATGTTTGTTCTAAAATGTGTTCTAGCCGTCAACCGGCTACATTCTTACGAGCGATCCTCAGAAGTCTTCGAGAGACTTGTGCGTGCTAGGAAAGACGAGGTTCTTACCTTTCAACGTGTGATGGTGGGCACGGTAAAAAAGACATCCCGAGGCGAAACCCCTTTGAGGAGCAGGCATTGCAACAAACTTCTTAAAGGTGTCTGATAGATGTATTTCAACTTATCATTACAGAAGTCGTGAAAATTCAGGATATGAATCTTGTATTCCTGCTTCACAAGAGCAGTCGATTCTAGCCGCCCTGTGCGATCGGGTTAAGCCAACCCTTAATCAAGAAGAGGGCAAAAAGATTAACTCAAAGTAAATACCATTGAATTTCACGAAGTCACTTTCAATCCTTTTTTGCCCTCAAAGTATCTAGTAACATATGTCTTTCAAATATTCGGGACATATTTCTTAATCTCCTTTCTTCCTCTTCTCCTTATTTTTGAATCTTAAGTCGTCCGTGATGCGGCAGAAATCCTAGCCTCTGCTCAGGACACATGATTCTTGGACCCGATAAGCACTCAACCCACGATCGTGGGGACTGGCTACTAGGGTGAATGATACCAGCGCGCCATTCAGAGATAGGGCTTGACATGGATAAGGCGAGTGAAATGGACATCCTCAATTGTGGATTTCCGTAAAAAAATTTATTTTGCTTATTTTTTTTGGTTTTACAGATCACCCAGATTTTTGGAGAAACCCCCTTAAAGCAGATCTCATGCGGGCGGGGGATATCCGGGACCTACAGCGTACGTACAAGTGAATTCCGAACCACTTCAGCTCAGTGACAAGCGGAGGGATTGAACCAGGGCGCATATACGTATACTGCAGACGCACAAGGAAAGGCTAAACAATTCGCAAATGTTCGGCTAGAATCGGGCTAGTTGGATCTCACACGTCTGCAATTTGCATTAGGTGTTTAGATACATTTTTGGATTCTACGCAAGATTCTAGGCAGATTTTGTGTATCATGTCCTATATCTAAATTCAACTGTTTTCAAGTTACCTATAAACAATTTAAAATCAGCATTTTACCAACTTCATTTCTCATTGCAGTGACAAAATGATTGAATGTAGAAAAATTATATTTCACATTTTTATCCTAACTTTTGAATAGCTATCTGATGATAGTGGTACCAACAAGGTACCATGGGTACCATTCTCAACCGGTTTTTCACTATAATGGAATAAAGTTGGTGAAATCCGATCCGATATAATTTCATACTCAAGGGTACAAAATTTTCTTAAATTCTGATAAGAGGTACCTGCGATATTTTGCCGTATCCTCATTTTTGATAAATTGGTTAAGGCTGTCGCGGCCAAAATTTTCACTATCACTATTTTGATTCCGGTTTAAAAGCCGTCGTGATTTGGAATAGTACCCTAACGTTTCGCTAGCGCGAGTGGCTAGGCTTCTTCAGGATTTCAAATATACAGGAATTCCGTCTAAAAATAAGAGGCAGGCAGTATAAAGAAGAGAAAAGAAATATCTGTACAACCGACTTCAGTTTCGAAACGTAAAGTTACATTGGCAGCTAGAACAGCATCGTTAGCTGGACGAAAACCAGCAAAAAAGAAAACAGCAAAAAGAGTACCACACAAATTGCAACTGTGTGTAGAGAGTGATATTGGTCTAGGTGACAATAAATTTACGAAATTATTATTTTTGCGAATGTTAATTTGTCACTATGTTAATTTACATAACAGCATAAAATGTAGACGTACCAGAATTAACTACGTCTGCTCTTTATCAGTTGACCAACCTTAGTAAAACTACAGACGTGTAAGGACAATCTATGTCTCCACTTTACTGCTATTTTCATTGGTCCGATAGATCTCAAGAAGCCGAATGGTTCAGCTATGTGGGCTTCTGACAAAAATTTGTTCTGACGAGTTCTGATGAATTCGTTGGACCAACGCCTGTTTTTCAATAAAAGTGTTTATAGTGGCAGCGAATGTCACGTCGTACATGTTCTGACGTGATACTCGCTGCCAGTATAAACACGTTCATTGAAAAATGGGCGTTTGTTCCGACGAATTCATCAGAACTCAGTGTTGCCAAACGTAGCGGAATTCCGCTACCGTAGCGGATTAATGCACCCTGTAGCAGCGTAGCGGAATTCAATGATAAAGTAGCGGAATATCCTGAAATGTTCGAGGAGTGAATGACGGATAATATTCTACTTCATAATTTCAATCTATTTACTTCAGTGTCGCTTATTTCAGTATGAGTTGTTATTAATAATGAGAGCAACGACCACAGAATTCGTAACCGAAACCATGTAGCTGAGGTAAGAAAACAAACCTGTTAAAGAAGAAGAGTTGAGGTTGAGAGTTCTATCTATCCTGTGTCAACTGTCAAGAGTCACAAAATATCATTCAAAACAAATACCATTGTGTAATTGTTTGGTTTGCCGGTGTGGAGTTATCTCATCTTATCAATCTTTCATGATTTTATAAGAATTTTCAAAGGTCATCATTAAAAATAATGCTTTCAAAAAAACGCTGCATTTTTGAGACAATGCGCAGGCGCCGTTACGTCATAACGACCGTAGCGGCTTTGGCTGTAATGTAGCGGAATTTTTCGACTAGTGTAGCGGCATGCTTGGTCAACTTGTTGGCAACACTGTCAGAACGCGTCCCTACAAATTTTCGTCCGAATTCGCATGCATAGTAACCGTAGCAACGGTAGGTACGGTTACAGTGGATGCGTGTTCTGACGAAAATGTGTTCTGACGAGTTCTGATGAATTCGTTCGAGAAATTAAACGCCTGTTTTTCAATGTGAGTGTTTACATTGGCAGCGAATATCACGTCAGAATATGCACGAAGTCGTCAGAATCATTTGTGCGTTCAAACAAGTTTAATTTTTTCGTGCGAACTGCGTCTGTTCTGGGTGTTTTCGTAGCTGTATTTCAAATGATTTTGTCTTTTCTACGAGAACTGGTCTTTGTGGGATATGAGAGACAGAAACTATCATAACAGAGATATTGATGCTTTTTTCTATTCCCTTCAGTGTGTATTCAAACGTTGCTGGTCTTATCCCGAAATACCCAAAAAGCATATCTGGTTGGTTCCACAATTCTTAAAATAACAATTGAAACTCTCATTTGTGGTCCCTACTAGAAAAACGATTCACGTGCTCTGTTTTTCCAACACAACAATAACTTCAATAAATCGAACATAGTTCGATATGTGTGTACACGGAGAGGTATCAAATAAATGAAAGAAAATAATTCGGACTACGGTCAAAAATTCACCTCACACATTACCACAAAGTGGAAAAATTATGCAAATATCTAAAAGAAAACAACTACTTCCCCATAAGGACTTTGAATGAAATCTGTTATCCATTTGTGCAAGTGCTGATTGCAATAAAGCTATTGAATATTATTCTATATTTGGTTGGAAATGACCACCTGTATATATGAGAAATGTGTGTACACGAAGAGGTATCAAATAAATGAAAAGAAATAATTTCGACTACTGAGTTGAGTACGGTTTTTTCGACCGTAGTCAATTTTTTTTTTAATAAATTGATACCTCTCCGTGTACACACTTCTCGAAGTTTATTCCATTTATTGCATTCGTCCTTCCTGGAGTATGTGATACCGAGAAATACTGTTTTGTTTTTCCTCGCGGTTGGAGCTGCGACTGCATGACTTGTAAGTGGGAATAATTTGAATATTATCGTT
This sequence comes from Chrysolina americana, assembly GCA_958502065.1. Taxonomy (NCBI): domain Eukaryota; kingdom Metazoa; phylum Arthropoda; class Insecta; order Coleoptera; family Chrysomelidae; genus Chrysolina; species Chrysolina americana. The sequence continues at coordinate 22,986,004 of OY293415.1, read as the reverse complement.
CGTTTTGTTATCTGATCTACCCTAGAGAAAAGAAACTCGAAACATGCATGTATGCAAGTGGTCATTTCCAACCAAATGAAGGATAATATTCAATGGCTTTATTAAAATCAGCACCCTGTCCTCCTTGAGGAACATTGCACAAATGGATGGTATATTGAATTCGATGTACGTATAGAAAAGTAGCTGTTTTCAGTCAGATATTCACCTCATTTTTCAACTTTGTAAAGAGAGAGGTATTTTCGACCGTAACCGAAATTATTTCTTTTCATTCAACAGTAACTTCAGTAATGGACTTTCAAGAAAATAAAACTTATCTATCATTCGTCCATTTTTGCAGTGCGGCAGAAACATACTGATTATCGGAATTCGGAATATCAGAAAACGCGCACAGTGTAACCTCCTCGTTCTGACGAGGATTTCGGACGTGTTCGTCCGAACAAATTTTCGTCCGAATTTGCATACATAGTAACCGTAGCCTTGTCGGAATTTTAACTCAACATCTCGAAATTTGCATATTCTGAGATACTAAGTCGGAATTCTGACTTAAGCAGGCGCTACACGATGCCTCGAATATTGGCTCCAACGCTGGACCGAACATTTGAGTCAAAAAGTTCGACAGTTGGTTCGACAAACGTTTCTGCTACACGGTAAAACGAATATTCGAAGCAAAAACACTTGAAGCAAATGTGGTACAAACATTTGCCTCTGATATTCAGTATGTATTATTTATCTAATACAATTCAGAAACTCTTATTTGAGGGAATACGAAATAAAAATTATAATAAAAAATATACACACCTTTTCAAACCATATGAATTCATATCAAACCCTACCACTACTTATGTCAAACGACTTCGAAACTACGAGTCGTGTAGCAAGTACATCAAATCATCGAATGTATTCCTTCCAACGTTCTAGGAATTCTTGACTCCGGTCAAAAATACCGACAATTGCCCGAACGTGGTCCAACGCGAACGTTGGAAGCTCGACATTGCTAGCTCGCAGGTTTGAAGGTCGGCCACACGATGTGACGCCCTATCAAGCCTCCAACGTTGGAGGGTGTTCGTGGCATCATGTAGCGCCGCCGGCTTTAGTATATTTTTTTTTATAAATAGTGGCCCTTCTACGCCTCTGTATCATATAACTTGTAGGAGCGAAAAAGTATATAGGGCAATTCAAATTCGACCCCCACCATTGGGATCTCCTAAACTACAAGAGATACGTCGAACTTAAATTGGGGCAAAGTTGCGTATTCTAGTGCTTAACAAAATACTGTTTGAAACTTGGAAAATACCGAGTATTTCCGGAAATATCAGGAAAAAACTGAAAATCGGAATTTTTGTTTTTATTTTTTTCTATCGTTATTTGACAACATAGCTCAAAACCAGAAGTACATTTCATTGATACTTTTTTTCAGCTACACGTTTTCATGTTCAGATTTACTATCCGACATTATTTGGACCGACGAAAGTACTTTTTCGAACTGTGGTGTTTTTAATAGAAATAATGAGCGCATTTGGAGTGAAAATAATCCACGACACTTCAGAGAAGTCAGACCACAAGTTCGGTTTCGTTTGAATGTGTGGGCTGGAATTTATAACGACCGAATACTTGGACCTCATTTCTCTAATACTTTGAACGGGGAAACCCATCTTCGATTCTTAAGAAACGAATTCGAAGAATATGTGGATACGTTTCTCCTTGTTAATTATAACAGCTACTGGTTTCAGCATGACGGGGCTCCTCCACATAATAAAAGAGCAGTTTGCGAATATTTACACCAAAGATTTCCGAATAGGTGGTTAGGAAATTCTGGACTAGTGAGGTGGCCGGCAAGGTCACCTGACCTTACAGTTTTGGATACTTTCTTGTGGGGCACTTTAAAGAACAGCATGTATGGAGAGCAAGAATATGACACAGCAGATGAACTTAGAGACAATATCATCATGCAATTCAGGTCTATCAGAAGAAGGGATATTGTTAGGGCTGTTCTTAATTTGAGACGACGAGCTCGGTTATGTATTCAAGAGGAAGGCCATCATTTCGAACACTTGTTGTAATACTTTTTGTGCATTTTTTACAAGCTCATGATTTCATTCTTGTTTTTTGAAACGCACCGTACTCAGCCAAGTGTTTTCCCAAAATTCCGAATAATGTTCTATCCGGCTGTTGTCTTTCCGGATATAATTCAAAATAAATTTGTGCTGTTTTCGTACTATTCCTATCAAATTTACAATAAAGTTTCAACATATCTCGTTTTTCTTCATTTGAGAATGAGGACATGTCGACTGAAGTATTTGTGCAAACTTATGATGTTTAATGAGTTCTGACAACTAGTGTTTATTAAACAAAATTTTTCGATGGAGTCATGACCATCTCAGATGACGTTGTTTTTTTTAATATCTGTGGTTTCAGAAGTGCAAATCATAACAAATTATACATCAATGAAATCAGAATGAGAATCACTAATTTTCTGTATAAAAAACAATATGGCGCCCATAACAGAAAAAAAAGTTGATGATGAATGCCAGAAGACGAAACGTCGGATAGTAAATCTGAACATGAAAACGTGTAGCTTAAAACAATTATCAATGAAAATGTACTTTTGGTTTTGAGCTATGTTGTCAAATAACGATAGAAAAAAATAAAAACGAAAATTCCGATTTTCAGTTTTTTCCCGATATTTCCGGAAATACTCGGAATTTTCCAAGTTTCAAAACAGTATTTTGTTAAGCACCAGAATACGCAACTTTGCCCCACTTTAAGCTTCGACGTATCTCCTGTAGTTTAGGAGATCCCAATGGTGGGGGTCGAATTTGAATTGCCCTGTCTAGTGCCAAGGTCGCCAAATAGTCTTAATCCGGCACTGCTTAGAACTTTCACATAAAACCTAGAAACGCGTCATATAGTTGGTAACAATGTTAAACTAAAAATCACATGTCCATTTCCATTTCCCTTTGTCTTGTTGAATCTACAAAATTCTCGTAATTAAACGGCCGATGACTACAAGCTGACCCTCAAATGAAAACGCTCTTTACTTAATAGATAATAAAAAACTGACGCAATCACCTAATCAAAGTGATTCAAATGCTTGTGTAGTGTCATTTCTCTCGTGGATACCGTGGGTGGAAGATATAAATAAACTGAATTATTGACATGTGGGCGATGTGAACCTAAATTCTCGCAAGTGGTGTCACCTTTTACTTTACTGTTCACCTCCAATTCATTCATAACTCATTCACGGAATATGGTTCAATTAAATTAGTTTAACAGAAAGGACAAGAAGAACTCTGAAGCAGATCTTACTAATTTTTTGATGTTTTCGAGTAATTTTAACTCATAAGTGAAAGAAAGTGTAAATTTATTGTATGTTTTCTTCAAACTGTTTGTCTACTAAAATGGCCATTGGTACTGAGCAACTTTTTTTAATATATACCTACCCAGGAACATCAAAATTGTTGTCTTCTCTTGTATAAAAGATAAAGTCGAGAATTCGGAAAAGTCTGGAATTTAAGAAATTAAATATAAGAAAACATTTTTGAAAACCTTCCAGGAGATGCCTCAATACTTTAGTCATGTCTCCTCTAGAAATTACGGTAATAATTTCAATGCAAAGGGGCGGGAATTTAGATGATCCTTCAATTTTTGGACCAATATCACTCATACCGTCTTTTGCAGAAATAATTGAAATGCTGGTTGAAAAAAAGACTAAATGTATTCCTTGACATACAATAGCATTCAATAAAATCAGTTATTAACACACATGAGGTTTTATTGTGACCTAAGGCTTTTAACTGCATGAATCTGAAAACACTCTTCCGGAAGTTTCGTCGGTATGGGTTTACAGGAGTAACTTTGAATTGGTTCGACTCACACCTCACAGGGCGTACACAAGAAGTGAAGAAGGAAATATTACGGTCTTCTAACACAAACTTGGAAGTACCGCAAGGGTCAGTTGTAGGTCCAATTCTGTAATTATTATGTCAATGATCTATCGAATCTGAAAACTTTTTGTAAACTTGCGTTACTTATTTGCAGACGATACTAAAATCATGTGGAGGAGTGAGACCGTTGAAGACCTTGATGTAAAAGAATCTTGTGATATAAAAATTGTCATGGGTTGGTGTGATTCAAACCTCTCATCCTTTAATATCACAAAAACGAATACAGTCTCCTCCAAATGTACTGCTCACATTATATGTTCAGAAAATGATTTCGTAAAAAGTAAAGATTTTGTCAGATTTCTGGGTTTGTTCATTGAGCAAAACACCTATAAAATAATTGAAAAGAAAATTGGCGGCTGGATTATGCCGTTAGAGTAATTGCTAGAGAGGTTCCCGAACGGTATCTGGAGGAAGTGATGGTGAGTGTTGAAAGTGGCATTAAAATCTTGCCAGAAAGATCTAAGAGTTTTTTGAGAAGCATGCAAGAATGAAGTTACGGAAAATAATAGAAAGGTAAAAAATGTTCGCAGGTCGAAAATATAAATGAAAAGAAATTCATGAAAAGATTGAAGGAATAGGACGTTTTCAATATGAAAGCAAATAAGTGCAATAAAGTGATGATTCTTGATAAAGCCCAAAATGATTTCGTAAAAAGTAAAGATTTTGTCAGATTTCTGGGTTTGTTCATTGAGCAAAACACCTATAAAATAATTGAAAAGAAAATTGGCGGCTGGATTATGCCGTTAGAGTAATTGCTAGAGAGGTTGGGAAATCTACTACTTAAACTGCATATTTGAGCAGTGTGTATATTTGGGAGTGTGTAGCTCAAGTTTTCTAGACTCTGTCCTCAGAATACAGAAAACAGCTTTACGAATTATTTGTAAAGCCCGAACGCGTGAATCGTGCAGACAGCTGTTTGTAGATAATACGAAACTGACCTTTGTTGCTCTTTTCATTTTGGAAACTTTGTCTTATAAGAAAACATATTCAGAAATTCAATACTATTAATAATTTCTTCTCGATACTCCACAGGACAAAGCACTAGAATTAATTTAAAATTACCATACCTTCAGCCCCTCTAATTAGAGATTCGTTAATTTATAACAGAGTTAAGATGTACAATTATTTGCCAGTCAAGCTCAAAGACTCTTATGCAGATTTCGAGTATTTCAGAAAAAACATAAAAACCTACCGTATTATACAGTGTCACCGTTAAAGTCCGCATCATATGGGACTTTTTTTTATTATTCATTTATTGCAAATTTAGAGTTCGTAAACAGTTTTTGCTTTGAAAATAATGCAAAATGACGTTTACGATTGTTTTCCATCGATTGGCTACACCTGTCAAATTTGACATTTTTTCAAAAAAAATTCAAAATGTTAGGTTATTTCTCAATTTTTCGAAAAATATTATATGGAAAAGTTGTTTATTTTTCGGTTTCCTACCCACCTACCAAATCTGAACCAGTTGAGAAACTTTGATTTTTTTCGAGTTTTCTTAACCTTACACTTTTTCGGATAATTTAAATTTGGTAAAATCTGAAATAACCAGTTGAGATGTAATAATCCCATCTGCTGGAAGGATTTTTTCTGTTTAAAAATGTTTCTACTTGGATATTTTCAAAAAAATACAAATATGCTAAAAAAATTATGTTATAGTTGATGCAAAGTGGCTCTAGTTTCGAATTATCGAATATTTTTCTAAAGCAATAGACCTAAAGTATTTTTTACTTCACTGATGTATTGTGATAAAAATAATTGAAGCAAATTTTGCTATGGAATATTGAAACTAGAGCCACTTTGCATCAAATATGATGTTATTTTCTTAGCATATTTGTATTTTTCTTGAAAATATCCATTTAGAAATATTTATAAACAGAAAAAATTCTTTCAGCAGATGGGTGTATTACATCTCAACTTTTTTTTTCCAGATTTCATCAAATTTAAATTATCCGAAAAAGTGTAAGGTTGAGAAAACGCGAAAAAAATAAAAGTTGTTCAAACTGGTTCAAATTTGGTAGGTGGGTAGGAAACCGAAAAATAAACAACTTTTTCATGTAATATTTTTCGAAATATTGAGAAATAACCTAAAATTCTGGAACTTTTTTGAAAAAATGTCAAATTTGACAGGTGTACCCAATAGATAGAAAACAATCGTAAACGTCATTTTGCATTATTTTCAAAGCACAAACTGTTCACGAACTTTAAATTTGCAATAAAAGAATAATAAAAAAAAATCCCATATGATGCGGACTTTAACGGTGACACTGTATTTTACAAGAATTTTATGACGACAATCCGTCGATTAAATGATTGTCTTATTTATTTTATGTGTATGTTTTTTTTATTTTGATATCATTACTTATATCAATGTATTGAATTTTTCCAAAAATATTTTAATCTTGGGCCAAAAAAAGTATATTGTTTGTTATTATAAATACCAAATAAATATAATATTATTACTAGTAGGTACGTGATTGACCTCAAATTCTATGTAATGGAACTGATATTATTTTTATCTGTACATGTATTCGAAATTTTGTCAATACGATTTCATCTTTGGACAATAAAGTGTTTTTTTTCTTTATTGAATTGGCATAGACTGCAATGGTCAGCCCTCAGACGTTTCGTCGAAAGAAAGCAATAAAGCTGTTGCTCCTCTGTCACATCAGGTTATTAGATTTTAGAAACTAGTTGGGTAAGTCTTAGGAATTCGATTATATTCTTTTCATTGATGGGCTGAAGAATGTCTCTGATAGAGTTGGGAATGGAAAGTTGTTGTCGGATATTCGTATATTCAGAGCAGTCCAGGAGAATATGCAAAACTGTTAAAGGCTGGTCGCAGCGAATGCATACTGGCGGTCGTTCTATTATTATTGTTATCATTACTATAAACTTCAAAAAAATAATATACTTACCCACCCAGTTCCTCAGTTTCGTTTTGTGTTGCGCTACTGCTCATTGCAAATCACACTGCCTAGTAACCGGAAATAGAGGCAACATAGGAACTTTTATGTAAATAGAAATTATTGTTTTTCCATGAAACATGTTCATTACTTACTTCCCCGAAATGTTGAATTTGTCGTCAAGCTGTCTCACTGGATCACGTTGTTCTGAGTATTTATATCTTTATTTTACTCCCATACAGGGTGGATGAAATCGAAAGTGATGGAGCGAAGGACACAGAAATATCAATTAGAATATTACTTATCTAATTAACTATTGAAAAACCTCTAATGTGACTGCGACGTGAAGAAAGATTGCTAACAGAAATCAATTTACATTTGATATAGGTAAGAGTAGCAACTAAAGTAAGAATTTCGGATATGAGTAGGTAAATAGCCTACAAATCACGCTTCTTGTGATAGCTACTGTCGTTCTTAAGAATAGTAATAAAAATAATAATGATATATAGAATAAATATATTTGGAACCTTTAATAAAATGAATGAAAGAGCTTCTGAATAAAGGTATAAAATTTGGTCTAAGTAAGTGTTCCCGAACGGTATCTGGAGGAAGTGATGGTGAGTGTTGAAAGTGGCATTAAAATCTTGCCAGAAAGATCTAAGAGTTTTTTGAGAAGCATGCAAGAATGAAGTTACGGAAAATAATAGAAAGGTAAAAAATGTTCGCAGGTCGAAAATATAAATGAAAAGAAATTCATGAAAAGATTGAAGGAATAGGACGTTTTCAATATGAAAGCAAATAAGTGCAATAAAGTGATGATTCTTGATAAAGCCCAAAATTGTGAAATGGTGGTTCTGATCATAGGGGTACTTGGTATATGCTGCTCTCGAATCTGAAATTATGTCGACTTGCCGTGATGCGGCAAAAGTCTTAGCCGGAAGAATGCAGAAGGCCGTGATTCTTGGTTTACTCAGGACACATGATTTTCGGACCAAGTGATCACTCACCGCATGGCCGTAGGGAGTATTCTTTGGTGTTAATGTCACACCAGCGCACCTTCCGGATATATCAGGGCTCCGGAGACACGGTCCGACTGGGATATTCCCAACGGGATAAAAAAAGGTTTTTCTACCGATGTAGTAGTAGTAGTGGTTTTTATCGAGAGGCTGTTTTCACAGCCAAGCAAGTAGGCTCCCGTGGGTCTTTTTTGCTATCCCATGCCCTCCTCATGCATGGTGTTCTTCTGACTATTGTTTCCACCTGCTCTCCTCAAAGTATGGGTGTGAGTGTAGGAGCTTTTCAAGGAATCGAGTTCCTTCAATCCACCTCCACAAGCCCTGGTAGGGCTGGTTCTCGGTTGGGCGTTGCGGCGGCTGCGGGTGATTCCATCACTAGCTACCAGACCTGCAGTATCCGACCCAAGGCCCTCCTCGGCTTTTATTGGAGGCTAGCCCTTCAGTTCTCGCTGCGAGTTCCTTCCTTCCGCCTTCTCGGTAAAGTCCTGGTAGGGCTGGTTCTTGATCGGATGGTGCGGCGGCCGCGGGCGATTCATTCACCGGCTACCAGTACCGCAGCACCCAATCCGAGGTCCCTCCTTAGCTCCCACTGAAGGCAGATTTGGAAGTTCTTGCATCCCCCTGTAATGTTTGAGTGGGTATGAGTTTCTAACACAAAACAATCTATCAGAAAAATTTAAACAACTGACAAACATTAGAGATTGATGAGTTATAGAAACTCACATCATGGTTTCTGCGAGTGAAATCCTATCCCACTTCCCAAAAAACGCGTTATTGTCTGCAATGATCTACAAGAAGGTGAATTCAAACTTTCATCGCATGTATACGAAAGTGATTTCAATCCTACGTAACGAATTTGAATTTATTCTAGATTTATTGCCAGTTACAGCAGTCTGACATTCTATTTTTGCTTCATTTTGATGTATTCTTGTGAGAATTCATTATGTCTGTATGAAGAATGTTGTTGTTTGTTTCGATTTCTATATAATATATGAAAATATACTGTTGTAAAACTGCACTTAACTAATTTTGTTAATTTATTTACACACGTCTTAAACAATAATTTATATCACAAGTCACTATTTTTATTTATCTTTACTGTGTCAGTCTCTATCCGCAAACTCTCGAACTATATTGGTTACTCTCTGTGACTGTCTCTGTCGCCCTCGGTTATACAGCTTATATACTCTCAAGCAGATTCCATCCACGGCTCTCGATTATTCGGGAGTATAGGACGATTCATCTAGATGGCTCTTAGAACCGTATCGAAGAGATCGATTTTATTCGACATTGTTCTCGGCGATCCGTTGGCCAGTACAAGTTATTTGCTTTTGAGATCGACTGATTGAATGATCAGGGCCGGTCTCGAAATCGTAATCAAGTTTTTAATTGGTAAAATGCGATATTTCTGAACAAAGATATTGTGACATTTCTAGTTTTTTCCCTTCACCCTTCTAATGGCATAAAACCCAAGATTTATCAGAAGACCAGAAAGCAGCTGCTTCTAAATTTTTCCTCAAACACCAGAAATAAAAAATTTATAGAATCCCTAACCCAGTCCTAAACTTTTTGAGGCACATGCCGTTTCCTGTTGCATCTTTCACGTTCAAAATAGTTTTTTTCTACTCATGTATATGAAAATGATAATTTTTCAACCCAATACCCTACATGAAAGTGATAGTTTTTCAATGAAAATGAGGAAAATGAAAATTATCATGCAATCCGATGGAAATATACTAAAAACAATTTGATTCATTTTTGATACCAATGACGGTTCGTCAAAAACGTCAGTCAGACGGTTTGAAAATTTAAAAGTGTGTATTATGAATAAACATGGACGATACTTATTTCATAGGTTCAATCACGGTGGAGTGCGGGTTCAGTTCTCGCTCCATAAGCCAAAGAGCATGAGTTCGAATCTCAGCATTGCCACCGGTCTCGTGCATGGCATCACACGTATTAAAAGGTAAGGGCTACGTCTTCCCCTAGCTAGCACAAGTCTCTGACTTTTGAGGGTTGCACGTAGGGGTGCAACCGGTAGACGGATATAACAATTTTAACAATTCCGTTCTATTTATGATAAATTGGATAAACAACTGTCAGTCGTGCCAATTCTTCTCTCCTTTTTTGTAAACTGTACATTTCCATTACCTTATCTTGTTCTTGCGTTACCTTACATTACGTCTACATGAACTACCTAGCCCTTAACTCACTACTTGCCACTTGAATCAGCAAACGAACGTCACTTTGTTGACAATTTATAACATTTTCACGATTATATTTGAACTTATCTCTATAGCTATAATTTATATGGACTCTGATACCGAAATTTCAGTTTTTTTATAAACAACATCTATCGTAGAAAAAATAGCATTTCATACTCGAGATGAAATACGTTTTTTCGTTCGTGAGATTGCCACACTCGCTCCGCTCCGCTCGTGGACAAACTCTCACCTCAAGAATAAACAGTATTTTCATCTCTTGTTAAAAAAGGATCATACTCAGTTTATTTATTAAAATATTGAATCAACATGAAAAATAATTAGTCTGCGCTTCGGGGCGACATGAAGAAATACGCTGGCGCATTCGCTTTTGCAATTGCAGGGAAACCTGTAAAAACCTGCTACACCACATCTGAAGAGTTGGAAATGATTGAAGGAAATCTTCTGGAGATGTTCGTCAAATCAGGATTATCTGCTTTTCTGTAAAATATGATGTAGGTATGGTGTCTCCAGAGGGTCCAAAGAATGCATCCTATTGACGAAACTATTATCAAATTTGTACTATAGTGCATTCATATTTCAAATACGGACGATGTCAACAAAAGCACGTGAACCAATGAAATTAATTTCAAAATGTAACATCATCCAAAACCAACCCAGAACTTTACACCAAAACAAATATTCGAAATGAATAATCAATAAAGTAATAAAAAACACAAAAATAAATCAACGCTGCACCTTGGAACGAATGGCAGTTTCAATAATTGCAACGCAGCCAAGCAGAATACATCTCTGCAAAAACATTTCGTTTGGTGTTGTGTCAGGTTGATGTTCTATCGACCAATAGCGTTGCGAGAATTGGCGATCACGATGTGGACACGCTGCAAGCATGCATTGATCACTGTTTACATCGAGCGTATTTGAAATATGAATTCACCATAGTCCGTTCTGTCTTTTGCCAAGGTATAATAGTGGCCGGAATCGGTTCCAGAACCGCAGTGAATGATGACTCATAACGGCAGTCAGCTAGATTGGTATGTTCTTCTAGCTTGATACGTTGTAATAATTTTATACTTCTGAAGAGTTTCAGAGTTAGGATATTCGTTATTTTATAGCTGTCGGTTATTTTGGTACATATTCGGCAATACACTTGACTATCACCTCTTAGGTGTTCGGTTCTCAGGTGATGAATAAGTAGGTTCTGCACGGACTGGATTTCCAACAAGTTGGGAAAACTGTAAGGATTTTTCCTCTAAAAGACTTCTGTACTGAAAAAGTGATAGGCTCTGTGCCATCAGAGAGTCCAAGAACATCGAATGAATTATTCTCCTGCTCACGTAGTGTATTTAGCAGGTATACCAAAAATTCGGAAACATCTTGTTGTCTTGATGAAAAACTTGTTGACCTCAAAGACTCTATGAAATCATGTGGAGAATAAGAAGAAACTCTTTTCGAAAATGTAAGTTGTTTGAATATCTGTTACAGCTCAACGAATAAATTGGAAATATTATTGTTGGTTAGTATATCGTCTCTGAACGATTCTGTCATAAGTAGCGCTTGTAAAACGCTATTCATATAACAAGTATTTCACAAATTATTCAACCCAACTTTACTACCATGACTTCCAAGTTGATTTGTAGACTTATTTGCAATGTCTACAAATCAATTTTACACAATAAGAAAACATCAATAATAGTAAAATATTAAATTAAGGTGAATAGGTACTCTGAAGTGATTTTAGGTACTTAAATTGGTGTAAAGTCACAGAAGCAGATTTGAGTGTGCGTGACACTCCAAGCTAACACAAAATTTAAAAATAGTCACAAATGTATGGAAGGAATTATATTCGGTAAGATCACTTTATTTTTCGAAACTGAGCTCATTGGAATGGAATGGAAATACCTTTCGAGGAAAAATTGCTTATCATACCTACTCGTATCTTTATGAAAATTCAGTATTATTTTTTCCTTTTTCCAGTAACTGTATAATTTATTAACTAAATAGTTGTCCAGCATCCACTATTTTGTATGTATGCAGGTGATCGAATCAAAGCAAAATTCTGCTTGATGGATACAGGAAGCACTTGCAATTGTATCCTTTGATACGCTGACGATCATCATTGCACAAGTTTCTGTTGGATATAATTCAATACCCAACGAGGCATTAGCCAGGGGAGTAGTTGTTTTCTAATGGGTATATGCCGCAATAAGCCTACGATATAGGTATATATGGAATAAAAGAGGTTTAAGCATTTTTCATTACTAAACGATCTTCGATGAGAACTCTAAGCGTTATGTTCAATTTCAAAATAATTCTCTTAACCCGGACGCTCGGACTGTTTCTTGTTCTGCTAGCAAGGTGGAGCGGCCTAGACCCCGTTTCATCACGTGAGATCAGAGTGACTAAAAAGCCAGAGTGTGTTATACTCGGCCTAAAAACAGGCAGAGTATTTCATTCGAAACAATTCAGAAATTGAAATTATAAAGTGCGAAATGCAGAGAAATATCGAGATTTCTCTGCATTGTCGAGAATGGGAGTTGGTAGGATTATTAAAAAAAATGGAATTGTTAATTTGAGGTGCCTCGGCCAGCTCCGGGTTCGACCTCATTCTCGCCGCCCAGAATCTCTCCATTTTTACAACAAAAATTACAAAGAGAAAATTCTGTAAATGATAGGGAAAAATGCCAACCAGTGAATTTTACAAACTAGCCTACTCCTAGCAAGAGCCCTAAGTCCCTAATTTAACTTACCAGAGTAGCTGAAAGAGAGATTATGATTAGTCGATAGCTAAACAAAATCTACTAAGTGTTTTAACGCGCCTATCCAGGGAGTTTACCCGTGTCTCTCCCGGGAGAGAAGTTGCGCTTTACCGCCCCGTCTCACCTTAGTGCAATGGCTCGTCTTATAACGGAAGACTCACCCCAGTGATCCGGTAGGCATCACCTGGCATAGATTCCGGGACCACGCAATCTAATCCAGGCAATACGGAGCCGCTGCTTCCACCGGCGGTGGAGGCCAGGCTAGGCTGAAAGAGAAAAATTGGATTAGTAAATATCAAAGAAATTTTCAAAAGTTCGAATTCTTTTGTAGTGGGCTCGTAATGAGTCCCAAAATTTAACACTTCTTATTCAGTTCTGAAAAGAACTAAAGTGTCCAGCAATCATGTGATCAATCGAATTCTTTTTGGAGGGATGTTTGTTTTTCTTGATATCCCTCCAAGAAACACAAGTTGAACTAGCAGAAAAATGTTGGCTGAAGATCTTCTTTCTTGAGCCTGCACACCTTCTGGAATCTTCTCTCTTCTTTGAAAACCCAATATTTCCAATATTCGGATTCGTAAAATTCTCCTTCTAGAACTTTCGTTTTCACCTTCGTCGAAGGACTTTTCTGGAACACTATTTCGCCAAATTTATATTATTCTCTTTCGCCAATTATTCTCAGGAACTTTCTGGAACTCTCGTACTATCGATTTTCGATACTTTGAAACTTGTGAAATTACTAACTTTTCACTATACTTTCAATACTTTTAGAATAATTCTCTCAGCTGAGTATACGTAGCTTTTTCGTTTCTAAAACTTAGTGAGCCGGAACACTGTGTCGAGTCGCACAAAGCGCTCTATATTTATAGTTGCGGTTCAGAGGGCGTGGCCTGGCTTTAGCCAATCGCGCTCAAGAACGGCGAACAAAACTCGGTCGAGAAATTCTGACGCTCATTTCTCGACGGAAATTTCTTGGCGAATAATGGTTTGGATTCTTTCTGAATCATTTCATTAAAAATTTTAATCAGATATTGGGTTTTCATGACACTCCCCCCTTTCGAAAGATCGCTGACATCTTTTCTGCTAGTGGAATGCCAAACATTTTTGCCGCCGGAGCAACATGCGCCTCGGGAGGGTTTTATTTTCTTTCTCTTTATTGAATCTTTTCAAACCACAAGTACAATGTATATTTTTTTATGGGCGATGCCCCTAAACCCGGCTGGGTGTACAATATTTTGTCCCTAGCCTAACTTGTATAATGCTACCTTAACTACCTACGCTAGCTAGAACGAGAACTAACTTATGTTAGGGAGATAATTTTTACAATGTTTACTTACTCTACAGGGACGTTAACAATTAACACCTTCTGGGCATAATAATGTCCGGTGTTCCACGGGCCTATCTTACAGACTAAAGAGGGGTATGTACAACATTCAGGGTCTACTCGTCCTCTCCTGGGGCTGGAGTTGGACGTGGATCCAGGTGGTCTTGGCCACTTCTGGGATCCGGGGCTGGTCGGAGATCATCGGCGGAGATATTCTGTTCGTAGCCTCCTTTGAGGACCACATAACAGTTGGGGCCGATTTGCCGTTCGACTTGGAATGGGCCGACCCAGGTCTGGCCAAAGTTTTTCCGTCGCGGACCAAAATTCCGGCACAAAACCCATTGTCCTGGCGAAAACGATACAGGTTGGTCATCCTCTAGATCTGGGAAAAGCTTACTCCGGTAGTTTGAGGAAGAAGCGGCTGCTTCTGCAACGCGCTCTGCACGGTTCTCGTTTCTTCGTTTTCTCTTCTTCTGAGAAGGAGTTATCCACTCTCCGGGCTGGGGTATCTCGTAGCCTAACAGCAGCATGCTCGGTGACATCCCTGTTGCGGCGTTAAATCGAGTCCTCAAGTTGAATATTATACTAGGAACCTGCTCTTCCCAAAGGGTTTCCTCCTTGTTAAGTAAAGCAGCTCGTAGCATCTTCTTGATCTCCTGTACTCGCCTTTCTATTGGATTCGCCTGTTGGTGATAGATAGGTGACCACTTAATTTCAATACGGTAGTGCTCTGTGAACTGTTCAAAGACTCTGCCCTTGAATTGGGCTGCACTGTCTGAAATTATTAATCTTGGGTAACCCCATCTTCCAAAGACATCCTCCTGAAGAAATTTGACTACAGCTTCGGTATCGGCTTTTCGTACTACCTTGGCTTCAACCCATTTGCTAAAACAATCTGTGGCCAGAAGAATGTACCGGTTCCCGTTCCGGGATGCGGGATATGGACCCATGGCGTCTATAGAGACGATTTCCCATGGCCTCTCCGGACAATTTGGCCTTTGGATCATTTCCTGTTGAGGGGCAGCACGTTTGGTTGTCGCGCAAGTGAGGCACCTCTTGATGTAGTCATCGATGCGAGATTTAAGGGGAGAGAGTTGGAAGTGTTTAGAAATTTGTCGATAGGTCTCTAGGCTTCCAGGATGCCCTATGTCGTCGTGATACCGTTTAAGCACTTGGTGCAGAAAA
The DNA here is from genome assembly GCA_958502065.1 of Chrysolina americana. Classification (NCBI taxonomy): domain Eukaryota; kingdom Metazoa; phylum Arthropoda; class Insecta; order Coleoptera; family Chrysomelidae; genus Chrysolina; species Chrysolina americana. Next base: position 22,970,648 of record OY293415.1, on the reverse strand, counting down.
TTCTTCGGTATCACAACCCGCCGACTTTCAGGATCCTGGCCTGTAAAGTAGAGCACGCCATCCTCTAAGACGAACTCGTCACGAATTCTTCGCTCATAGGGATTTGGATTTGGCGTATTCCTTGCTCTGATGATTCTCTTTATGAACCTTTGGAGACTAGGACAATCTCTCTGTCTATCTTTAACTTCCTCATAGAACGTTCTTAATTGGGTGAGTGTCGGTAATTCTCCTACAGGGGATTTTTCCTGAGTCTCTTTGACTGGAAATATCATCCGCTCTGTTTCAGAGTGTATGTCATGGCCTGTCGGCTCGTCTATAGGATTTCTGCTAAGAAAATCCGGGAGCTGATTCAGCTTCCCTGGAATATGGATGATCTCAAAGTCGTACTCTTGTAATAGTAAGGACCATCGTGTTAATTTCGCTCTTTCGTCCTTCATTTTTCCTAACCATAGGAGTGCTGAATTGTCTGTGTACAGTTTAAAGTGTTTGTCCTGTAGGAAATGCCTATACTTTTTGATGCTCCAAACTATGGCCAAACATTCTATTTCGTTTACGTGGTACTTCCTTTCAGTCTTAGATAATTTCGCACTAGCATAGGCGATTATATCCCTATTACCATTTATATTTTCCTGAAACAGGACTGCCCCCATGCCAATGAGGCTTGCGTCCGTCTGGAGACAATAAGGTCTCTGGGGATCGGGTCTGGAAAGCTCAAGGGGTTGGCTGACCAGCTCTTTTATTTTGTTAAATGCTGCTTCGGCAGCAGGGGTCCATTTGAACCTCTTCTGGGTATCAATGAGATCAGTAAGGGGAGATGCAATTTCTGCGAAATGGGGAATGTATTCCCGTAGCCAACTGGCTGTTCCAAGAAACGCTCGTAGCTGTTTCAATGATTTGGGGGTAGTAAAATTTACAGTATTTAAGATGTGGGCCTCTTGTGGCCGATTCCCTTTTGCGGAGACGATTCTACCCAAATAATGCAGTTCTCTTGAACCAAAGTGGCATTTTTGGGGAGAGAGCCATAGACCATGAGTTCTGAGGCGTTCCAAAATCCTCCTTAAATGTACGCAATGTTCCTCGACATCGCGGGAATAAACAATAATGTCATCGAGATATACTTTACAAAAGACATCAGTATATCCGACTAAGACTGAAGACATAAGTTTCTGAAATACAGCCGGGCCGTTCTTCAGGCCAAAGCTCAGAACTTTAAATTGGTACACTTGTCCGTCAGGAGCACCAAATGCTGTGTATTTTTGCGACTGCGGGGTTAAGGGTGCTTGCCAAAACCCGTTTCTCAAGTCAAGTGTGGTAAAAATCTTTGCCTGCCCCATTTCTCTGACAGTCTCCTGAATAGGAGGTAAATTTGGAGCTTCCGAAACTATCAGCTTGTTAATCTCTCTATAATCCACACAGAATCTCAGCTTTCCGTCCTTCTTTGGGACGAGAACTACAGGGGAGCAGTATGGGGAGTCGCTTGGCACTATCACGCCAGCCTCCGAAAGTTTCCTTATCTCATCATGTACAATTTGTTTTCGGCTTTCCGACATTTTATCATAACGAAAGCGTCTGAAAGGGCGTTCCTCTTTGACCTTAATGTCGTGTAACACGGCTTTAGTGATCGGCTGCCTGATGGTTTCCTCGAACACATCAGGAAAGTCCGTTATTACTTCCATAATCATGTCCTTTGTTTCGGGCGAAAACTGCTCTTCAGCGAACTCCGCTAACTGAATCTCGGCAATTGCCCTCTCTGAAACTGGACTCCAATAGACCGTTTGCCTGGTCTCACTTCCCAAGATAGTTCAGTCCGAAAGCAGAGTGAAAGCTTAGTCTGAAAGTTAGTCTCAGAGACATTCAAAGTTTATTCAGATTATTCTAAAAACGAATAATCTCAGTCAATATAAGTTGATACTACGAATATTAGAGCCAGTAAAAGTGCTTTTACTGGCCTCTATCAAATTAAAACCCGCATTCAGCGAATTGAATGCTAAGAAACTCCAGATTAATCGACGTCAAATCGATTAATCGTTCCTGCACAATAGTCAGAGGCTGTTTAGCCAACAAATTGTTTCGAAACCTAACCTGGAGGAATCTTCGGCCGTCAAAGTCGAACATTTTGGGTACAATTGGAGTTGTGAAACCTCAACTCACGACTTTTTATTTGGAGAAGAGAATCACCCTTATCTGTAGCTGGAAGCTGGCAGCTGGTTCCTGATTCAGAAGAAGAAAGAGGCCACAGGGTAAGCCGAAATCTTTGACATCAGATCAGTTCCACGAGTGGGAGTCAGCATAATCCTGTTTATGCTACTTGCAGTGCTAAAGTGAAAAGTAGAACAAATAATTTTTTTTACTAACTTTTACTTTCAAACGAGAAGAACTTTTTCTTGAAACATAGTTCAACAAGATAACTTTGAAAACTCTCATTTCATAGAAACACTTTGAGCTTTCATATTAGTTAGAGTAAGAATTGAAAGTAGTGATTCTTTGGGACACTTTTAGTGAACTTATTTATTTCTATTAGTCGTATTATTGTCCACTCTGATCTATGAAAGATCCTCAGACCGAGTGGAAACATTTTACATGATTTGGTTTCGCATTGGTGATTTCGATTGTGTATTTCTAAGGAAATTTACTCCTTCACACTGTCATATATTTGCGAAGGTTAATATATCTAGGTGCAGCCACGTATACTACGTATATTGCAGGGTATAAGGGAATTTCAGACATAATAAACTTTTTCTGAGATTCCGAAATGGACGGCAACCACCCTACTATCTCCGAACCTGAAAATCTAACTCGATTTTCACATCCGGAGCAGGAGCGTATCGGCGGAGAGTTTACCGGACCCAGAGCTAGCCGGAGTCTAACAGGAGAAATTTTCCAAAATTTTTCCTTTAACCATATACCGCCTTTACGACATGGCGCTGGCCACCGTGGGGCCAAGGTTAGGGCCGGTTCATACACGGCGCGCAGACCGCTCCGATTTCAAGGAGATCGCGCGGTTGCTAGCGTTTCATTTGGCGAAGATGAGAGCCCTAACACTGTTCCTCTGAATGAGGAAAGAATTTCTCGGCAGTCTGCGAGAAATATTAGGAGTGAATTGTCGTTCACAAATTCATCACCTGTAAGGCATGCAGGACTTTGCAGCCTAGACGAGGCGAGGACTCCACTGTTGCTCGATGGCACCTTGGGGAACTCTCTCCAGAAAACGGATCAATCGAGTCCGGTGTATCACAGTGCCCTCCTAGAGGGAGAGGCACGGATTCAGGACATTATGGGAGACGATAACTGGAGGACGATTTCCTCACTGGACAATCGGACTACTGAAACCCTTCAGAGTCAGAGTGGTCTTGGAGGCTCCCCCAATAACCCCTTTAAACTTCTTATGTCCCCTCTCATTCAGGACACTAAAAATATGAATGAGTGGCGCCCAGAATCGACAAAGGCTTCGAAGGTGACCTTCGAAGCAGACCTAGGAAACCAGCAAGGCACTGCTGGAACAAATAACTCCCAGCAGGGGGATTCGATGTTGCAGCTGGCAACAATCATGAGAGAGATTGTAAACCAGCTGCAAGGAGGAAAGAAGTTGGACAGGTCCCGCCTCCCAACCTTTTCAGGAGGAGAAGAGGATCCTAAGGCTTTTATTGCTCGGATGATAACCGAGTTCAATCGCGCCAAGGTTGAGGCCCAGGATTGGGTAGTGATTACAAAGGGACAGCTGAAGGGCGACGCCCAAGGCTGGATCAACAGTTACTCAGGGATAGAGATGTCTTGGACATCCTTCCTGTATAAATTTTTCGGCAAATTTGACAGTCCAGAGCTGGTCTCCCGATTGATGTCCAGCCTTTACGGACAACATCAAGCTAAGGAGAAGGTCGACATTTTTATAGAAAAGAAGAAGGCCTTAGCCCAACGCTTGATTCCAACAATCACGGAGACAGAAGTGATCCGATTGATCACTCAGTTAATCACTCCGAGAATCAGGGCATTTTTGCGAGGCAAAGCCTTTCATGACATAGAAGAGTTTAAGGCACTATGCAACAGCCTAGAAGAGGACCTTGGGGTGGCAGGAGCAAGTGTGCCCCCAGTGAACAGCTACAACAAGCTGGTTCAGAAGGCAAATGCTTCCGGGCCAGCACCCAGCCAGGCATTGCAGCCTAGGGCAGTTGAAAACAGCAACCGCCTGAGTCAAAGCCAGCCCTCAAATAATTCCTCTTGGAGGAACAACCAACCAAGTGATACGTACTACCAAAGAGGAAGCTACTCCGCAGCCAGAGGCCGAGGTGGCGGCCGAGGCGGCGGAAGCCCAATACACCGAAACCCTACAAATCCCCAGTACTCCTCGAACGATGCTCGCAACTTGAATCAAGTAACGAGCGTCGACGAAGACGACGACTACTCGGGAAACTACTTGGAGGGGGCGGCATCAGCGGCGGCGGCCCCTCCGAGCCAACGATAAGCCGCCAGTGGCATTCAGGCCCCTTTTCTCCGCGTGTACATAAATACTCTTTAGCCACTAGTGACGAAACCCTGGCGGTGTTGCCGCCTCTTCAAAAATTCCCAGCATACAAGGAAAACTCCTTTGATGCTCAAGCCCTTATAAGCCTTGATGATGGCCGACGGCCAAGCCGAAATCTTCCCCGGATCCCTGTGATAGTCAACAACCAGCAGGTGACCGCACTGATCGACACCGGAGCCAGCAGTAATTTCATACGTGCTGAAATGCTTCCGCAGTCGAACTTCTTTGATGCAGAGGACTCCATACCCATTCAGCTCGGCTGTAGGGAAAGCATAACCAACAGCCTGGGCCAAACAGATGTTTCGATTGAAATAGACGGCAGCCGCTACGACATCTCAGTAGTAGTGCTGGCCGACTTGAACGAGCCCCTTATCCTGGGAGTACCTTTCTTGATGAGTCAAGAAGCTATACTTGATATCAAGAGAAAGTGCATATATGTGGGCATTAGTCCCAGGCAAACACTATTTTGGAACGGAGTGGCAGAGCGACGGCTGTGTGACATCACGATGCCGGAGTTCTCCGAAGAACAATTTTGTCCCGATACACGGGAAATGATTATGTCCGTAATCATGGATTTTCCCGACGTATTCGAAGAATCCATAAGACAACCCATTACCAAGGCGGCTGTTCATGAAATCCGGGTGCATCAGGAAAGGCCGTTTCGCCGTTCGCGTTACGGCCGGATGTCGGAAGAACGGAAGGCCCTGGTACACGAGGAAATTAGAAAATTATCAGAGGCAGGAGTAATTACTCAAAGCAACTCCCCTTATTGTTCACCCGTGGTCCTCGTCCCTAAAAAAGACGGGAAGCTTAGGTTCTGCGTGGACTATAGGGAAATGAACAAACTTATTATATCAGAAGCCCCTAACCTCCCACCCATTCAGGAGACGGTGCGAGAGGTGGGAGCAGCCAGTGTGTTCACCACTCTCGATTTAAGGAATGGCTTTTGGCAGGCCCCTCTTACGCCTGAGTCGCAAAAGTATACGGCTTTTGGAGCACCCGACGGGCAGGTCTACCAGTTCAAAGTGCTGAGCTTTGGACTGAAGAATGGACCTGCCGTGTTCCAGAAACTAATGTCCTCCGTGCTTGTGGGGTACACGGACGTCTTCTGTAAAGTGTACCTCGACGATATAATCGTGTACTCCCACAGCATAGAAGAACATTGCGACCACCTAAGGAGGATCCTAGAGAGGCTACGGTCACACGGGTTATGGCTGTCCCCCGGAAAGTGCCGTTTCGGCTCTAACGAGCTGAAGTACTTGGGCAGGGTTGTTTCAGAGAAAGGCAATCGACCCCAGGAAACTCATATATTGAATGTGAGTAATTTCCCCACTCCCAAAACTATTAGACAAGTGCGCGCCTTCCTTGGCACCGCAGGATGGCTTCGCGAATACATCCCCAGATTCGCGGAAGTAACGGCTCCTTTGTCTGATCTCATTGACAAGGAGAAAAGGTTTAAGTGGACCGATAAGACAGAGGAAGCGTTCCAGAAAGTGAAGGCATTAGTGTTAAATCCCCTTGAGCTGGCAAGGCCTGACTCTACTCGTCCCTACTGCCTCCAGACGGATGGCAGCACGGTAGGGATAGGAGCTGTATTGTTTCAGGAGAGAAGTGACGGCCAAAGGGATATCGTTGCTTATGCGAGCGCGAAGCTCAAGAAAGCAGAGCAACGATACCACGTAAATGAAATCGAATGTCTTGCTTCTGTCTGGGCCATCAAAAAGTACAAACATTTCCTACAAGATAGGAAATTCAAATTATATACAGATAGTTCCGCTCTGTTGTGGTTACACAAAACCAAGGACGAAAGAGCAAAGCTGACCCGTTGGTCGTTGCTCCTATCGGAATATGATTTTGAAGTCATTCATATTCCTGGCCGATTAAACCAATTGCCGGACTTCCTATCGCGAAACCCCGCGGAGGAGGAGACCGGCCACGACATCATGACAGATACGGAAAGAATGTTTTTCCCTATTGTAGGACCTGAACCGATATCCCAAAAGGAGTGGGAGAGTCTACAAGTGTCCGAAGCCGACGTGACTTCTAAGGAAGCGCTAACGCAAATCGAAACCTTTTATGACAAAGTGCTACAAGCACAAGCGAATTGTCATGGGTTGCAAAGATTCGTGGAGCGCATAATCCGTGCCAAACAGGCTGCTGCTCCGAATGACTACGAGCAAAGAATAGCAGCGGAATTCCTCTTAGAGGAGGGAGTTTTATATTTCGTGGGCCCGGACCAGACAGAGAAACGCCTGGTAATACCTAAAAGTCATTTCCACGAAGTCATGGAAAGGTACCATGACAATATTGGGCACCCGGGAGTCGACGAGACTTACCGTCAGGTGTCCAAATACTATTACCTATCCCCTTTGAAAGACCGCGTCCGCGAGTACGTGACGAGGTGCTTAATATGTGCCACCACCAAGCGCTCGAAGCCTCAACCAGCCTCGAACCTGAGACCCAATACTCCTGAACGTCCATGGGAGATTGTTTCCGTAGACGTTATGGGAGCCTATCCCGCATCAGTGAACGGAAACAAATACTTAATAGTTGCCACCGACTGCTTCAGCAAGTGGGTGGAAACAAAAATTGTCCCAAGAATCGATGCCACCGTAGTGGCAAAGTTTTTGCAGGAAGATGTGTTTAATCGTTGGGGCTACCCGAGGTTACTCATCTCGGACAGCTCTGGCCAATTTAAAGGGCGGGTGTTTGAGGCCTTCGCTGCGAGGCATCAGATGGAATTGAGATGGTCCCCAATATACCACCAACAGGCGAACCCGGTGGAACGCCGCATTCAAGAAATAAAGAAAATGTTACGGGCTGCCCTTGTGAACAAGGAGGAAAACCTCTGGGAAGGGCAGATCCCGGACATAGTCTTTAACTTAAGGACACGCTTCAATGCTGCCATTGGCACCACCCCGAGTACCTTGCTACTAGGTTACGATCTTCCCCGGCCAGGAGAATGGGCTACTCCCGCCCAGGGCCGACGGAGACGGCGCCGAAATAATGATAGGGACGCGCGAGTAGCCGCCGCGGCGGCAGCATCGAATACATACAGAAATAAACATTTCCCTAACCCAGATCACCAACCGATCACATTTCAGCCCGGCCAGTGGGTACTGTGCCGTAACGGCGAAAGATTTAGAAAGAATTTTGGACCCACTTGGGTAGGCCCTTACCAAGTAGAACGGGTAGCCGGGCCAAACTGTTTTGTGGTCAACAAAGCCGGTCTCGAGCAAAACGTTCACACCGACGACTTAAGGCTAGCCCCAGACCTCAGGCGAGGTCAGGATAACCTAGACCCTCGACCTCCTCCTCCGGATGATGATGAGGATTAGTTCGCGAAACGCGGTGGCACCAAACGTGTCAAACAACTTCTTATTTTTCATTTTTTCCCCTATAGCCTGCCATAAATTCCTTTCTCAAACCTTTATTGCCGCAAATATATGGCCATAAAGAAAAAGGAAGAACTCATATGTACATATTTAGGTGTAAGAGTGCCTTTAGGTTAGATAAGGAGTGTACAGGTGTATATATGTTTAAAGCCAAATAGTTGTCATTAGGATTAAGAGTATAGTTAAGTTCTTTTACATTGATGTTACGCTGTTATGTTAAGTATCCTAGTTGTTAAACACCCAATTGTACAGGGTGAGACATGTTATGTTACTGTATGTAATATTTCTGATTGAGTTCAAAATAAAGCAACAGATTGTTGGCTCCAGTCGTGCCCACAAGATGGTGCTCACTTTGACAGCGATTCCTTAAAGGGGGGGCGTGTTATACTCGGCCTAAAAACAGGCAGAGTATTTCATTCGAAACAATTCAGAAATTGAAATTATAAAGTGCGAAATGCAGAGAAATATCGAGATTTCTCTGCATTGGAGTTTTGTTCATAAGCCACGCCCCGCGCGGCCGGCGATTGGCCTAGACGGCGTTTTAAGGAGGTGACCCGCAAAGCGGACACTATAAATATACGCGTTATTCAGCCTAGTTAGTTAGTCTGAAATTGCAGTCAGATAGTTCAGTCCGAAAGCAGAGTGAAAGCTTAGTCTGAAAGTTAGTCTCAGAGACATTCAAAGTTTATTCAGATTATTCTAAAAACGAATAATCTCAGTCAATATAAGTTGATACTACGAATATTAGAGCCAGTAAAAGTGCTTTTACTGGCCTCTATCAAATTAAAACCCGCATTCAGCGAATTGAATGCTAAGAAACTCCAGATTAATCGACGTCAAATCGATTAATCGTTCCTGCACAATAGTCAGAGGCTGTTTAGCCAACAAATTGTTTCGAAACCTAACCTGGAGGAATCTTCGGCCGTCAAAGTCGAACATTTTGGGTACAATTGGAGTTGTGAAACCTCAACTCACGACTTTTTATTTGGAGAAGAGAATCACCCTTATCTGTAGCTGGAAGCTGGCAGCTGGTTCCTGATTCAGAAGAAGAAAGAGGCCACAGGGTAAGCCGAAATCTTTGACATCAGATCAGTTCCACGAGTGGGAGTCAGCATAATCCTGTTTATGCTACTTGCAGTGCTAAAGTGAAAAGTAGAACAAATAATTTTTTTTACTAACTTTTACTTTCAAACGAGAAGAACTTTTTCTTGAAACATAGTTCAACAAGATAACTTTGAAAACTCTCATTTCATAGAAACACTTTGAGCTTTCATATTAGTTAGAGTAAGAATTGAAAGTAGTGATTCTTTGGGACACTTTTAGTGAACTTATTTATTTCTATTAGTCGTATTATTGTCCACTCTGATCTATGAAAGATCCTCAGACCGAGTGGAAACATTTTACATGATTTGGTTTCGCATTGGTGATTTCGATTGTGTATTTCTAAGGAAATTTACTTCTTCACACTGTCATATATTTGCGAAGGTTAATATATCTAGGTGCAGCCACGTATACTACGTATATTGCAGGGTATAAGGGAATTTCAGACATAATAAACTTTTTCTGAGATTCCGAAATGGACGGCAACCACCCTACTATCTCCGAACCTGAAAATCTAACTCGATTTTCACATCCGGAGCAGGAGCGTATCGGCGGAGAGTTTACCGGACCCAGAGCTAGCCGGAGTCTAACAGGAGAAATTTTCCAAAATTTTTCCTTTAACCATATACCGCCTTTACGACAAGTGAAGTGATGGTTCGGACGGGAAACGAATAGCTTTAAAGAACGTTTATCAACGTGATAATTCGCGAAATGCGTTCCCGCTAGATGGCGCTCAGAATTAAGGCGCGAAACTGTGTAATGGTGATCAGCCTACAAATTCCATAAGAGACCATAGTGTTTAACTTTATTCTCATTCAAATTTGATTAAATTGCTGAAGATGTCGATAATTGAAATATGTTAATCAAACATTTTCATATACGTAGTCATTTTCATTTCTATGTTTTCAATGGGAAAATTATGTAAATAAACTTTGTGTTTGGTACTATTGATGTTGCATTAAGCATTGGGGCACTGAGCAAATACGCGGATTGCTTAATTCTGCCGCCATTTCAGTTATTATATTCTGAAACTATGAACATGAAGGAATATCACCAAACTCAATTTAATATCCAAAACTCGATTAATTATGAGAAAACCGATTAAATATATACACAAGCTCTTATGGCAAAACAAGACCTTGCAACATTACATGAGTTCAACGAAATAATTATAGGTGTCGCACCCTTCGCGCAGGTCGCGAATTTGAAGTTATCATTTTTAATTTTCGTAAACCAGTGGCGTAGTTACGTTGGTATGTGGTCATATTTTCTTTGGACGAGTGAATGGACAAGTGAGCTTTTGACATCAGTAAGGCTCATCGATACTCAACCTAAAAGTCATAACATTCCTTGAACCTAAATGTGAAGGTTTCCGAGATAATTGAGAAAAATGATGATATGTTCTGAGCCCCAACATAATTTCCTCTGTACAATAAACGCATAATACTAATTTCTTATAACATATTGGAATATTTGTCAACCTCCTATACATTTTTTTATGATTTGAGAATCCGAAAAATAGTACGGGTGAGTCAGAATGAGACCTAACTCAGTGATTCCACGACATCGATTTCATCAAATAATAAGATGAATGAAAGAAATGGAGTTGTTTGTCACATTCCGACTCATCCGTACTATGTTTCCGATTCTTTCAACATTAATTGATGTTCAGGAGGTTGACAAATATTCCAATATGTTGTATTATGCGATTATTGTACAGAGGAAATTATGTTGGGACTCTGGACATATCATCATTTTTCTCAATCATCTCGGAAACCTTCACTTTTGGGTACATGGAATGTTATGACTTTTAGGTTGAGTATCGGAAATTATTATCACATACCAACGTAACTACGCCACTGGTTAATGAAAGTTAAAAATGATAACTTCAAATTATCACGTTGATAAACCTTGAAAAATGTATCAAGTTTGATATTTTTTCCTTCAGGAGTTTTGGAGAAAAAATGAAATTTAAATTTTTTTCGTACTTTTGACACCCTGTATCTCAGAGGGGATGTATTTAGGACATACCTTGATTTGAACTTTTCACCTCGAAATGAGGTGAGGAATCTGCATTCGGAGTTTGTCGGTCTTATACTGACTCACCCTGTATACAATTTTTTCAATCTTTATAACCGAATCGTGTCATTCAGCCCTATGCTGTATCACTTCCGTTCAAAATAACGTCACCGTTATTCGCCATTTCCGTTATTTTGCTATTACCTAAACATCTTTCGAAATTACCAAACAATAGCAAAATAACGGAATTGGCGAATAACGGTGACGTTATTTTTAACGGAAGTGATACAGTGATTGTTCAAAAAAATTGTTTAAAATTGTTTTTTTTTGTTAACCAGCTGTCATACCCCTACGAACGACAGCACTCAGAAGTCGAAAATTGTGCGAGCTAAGAATTAACGAGGTCTTACCTTTTAATGTGCGATTCCTAGCACGAGACCAGTGACCATGCTAGGAATCGAACACACGTCCCTCTGATTGATAGACCAGCGCTATACCATAATGACCACTGCAGATATAATCAAGCTATCATCTTATTAGATTCCTATTAACATTGTTGACTGGAAGGAATCATATAAAGGAGATCTAAAAATGATAGTGAGTTGCCACGATGTAAGATCCAAGGCATATACTTCCCCCAAGGATCAGTTCTTGTACCTCGTTGTTTCTAGAATCGCCTGTGATCATATATGCTTACGATACTACGGTCACAATTTCAGGAGAAAATGTAGAAAGGTGTCACCGATATCGAAAAATTCTCAATATGAGAAAAAACGATGACCATCAATTTCCATCTGAGAAGAGACATGACCATTTTTTAAACAACAACATAACCATCAATCCAATAATGGACTAATCCGTTTTTTAGCCCTACCGAAAGAGTGAAGTTCTTAGGTTTAGTGGTAACATTTACAGGCAAAGTTATTGTGCATTCTATAGTTGTGGACAGTCCTAAAAGTTTGCGGGGACCCTAAAAAGAATTTTCGCAAATGACTTGTTCAACATGAAATAAGATTTGTTTAGTCTCGAGCAAATAATGTCTATTCGGGAGTCCCAAATTAGTCTTTTATCTTAATGAAGACCTAAGAACTTCACTTCTTCGTTAGGATTATAATTGCTTGGGTTGATGGTTATGTCCCTCCTAAGACGAAAGTTGATGGTCATTGGTCTGTCTACATTGACAATATTCCACTGGCTATAGGTGATTGGTTTTTTGCTGTCAGGTTGGTAATGAATTTTGGTTTTTAATATTTGAAACACTGTATTTCGATACACTGACATGTGCCATGTGTCAGCAATGACAAATGTCAAATTATTATAACCAATCCCCAGCCAATCCATTGAATATGACAGATGTCAGTGTATCAAAATACAGTGTTTCAAATATTAAAAACCAAAATTCATTACCAACCTGAAAGCAAAAAAACGATCACCGATAGCCTGTGGAATTTTGTCAATTGGAGAGCAGCTCTTGTTATCTCAGTTTCACAACAACTGTCAACAACAGTGAGATCCAAAATACGTCTAACAATTCAGCTAGGGAATCTTGATTCCTGCCAACCTGAACTAACGCATTTGCCACCTCAGCTATGCTGTGAATTGGGTGTTTGCTCTGTTTCGTGTCGTTTCACTTGAGTGTATATTCGCCCAGACGGCAAAAACATTGTCAAATTGTGGATGAATATGATTTGTGGCGAGAAATTTGGAAAAAACACTTGTTAACGACGAAAACTTGAAAAAATCGGCAAATTACCCATAAACTAGCGTCTAACTAGAAAGCATCACTAATTTTCCCTGAAGTATTGCCCAGCGCGCCCAACAGCTGATGATAATCCCGATTTTTTGTTGAATTTAAAATAAATGTTTTTGTATGTCTGACAGGGGCTTCACTATTAGAAATTAATCGAATAGATAGACGAAAGAAGGGCAAATTCATCTGGAAATATTACGACAACGTGTAGAAGAGTTACAATTGTTGTTAGTTGAATATGTGTAAATTACTAGCATGTTTTCTGTAGTGCGTTGATACTCAAAATCAAATTCAAAACATAGTCTATTCTATTAAAAATCATTTCCTACCCCCGGCAAACATTATTGACTGAGCCAACAACGTGTATTTCAAATTTCGCGCCTAAAATCTTATCTATCCACAATTTGGCAACGTTGGTGCCGTCTGGGCGAATGACTGTCATTCATTTTACGCATATCTTTCAAAAGTATCAAATGAGATGCTTTAGTGTGAAACGGAGTACAATAAAGTATTTTTTTGTGTATATAAACAAGATTTTACACCATTTCTTCTGCCTTTGGCGAGTGTCCTTCAAGCAAAGAGTACGTATGTTTTGGCCAATCCTAAATAATAGTAATTTTTGTTCTAAGTATGAATTTTAAGGGATTGTTTGATATTGAATATCAGAATGATGCGTAGACCCTTTGGATTATTTCAGATCTGAAGGCCAAATAAGGGAAATCCTAAGAACATATGACACAACATTTTCTATGATCCTGGTGGAATGTGACCATGATGGCTTGAAATTGGACAATTTGGATTAGGATTATACTATACTGCAGGTAGGGCTAAATTTGGAAAACCCAAACAGGATGTCCTGTGAATGGTCATGATCTAAACACAAATGAATGTATTGGGAAGAAACATTATTTTGGCACCAACAGCTTAGGATCTCTTAGTACCCTTGCAACCTTCCAAAAAATTCAGGTTAGATCCAACCATATTATTCCGCAGTCCAATGGCTATATTATATATTTGTAAAGCTTCGATTGCTGTGAACACCAGAATTTACAAAATAAAAAATAGTGGAACTTACGTATTTCGGTCTCCTGTACAAAAAATCCACATGTCATGAATATTTTCGAAGATTCAGGCCCATTTCATTCTAGACAGCTCAAATTTCTGCTATTTCAATCACACGAAATGCCTCCTTCTTTCTGGCGAAATTACTAGCATCAAAATTTCACAAAAATTTCACCTTTTTCTTTCAACCAAGTAGTAAACAATTTTTCCTATGTAGTTTGAAATATGCTTGCCTCGATCGCTTCTAGATATATGGCTTAATCCTATAGTTACTTTAGCAATAAATTCTGCAATTTTTCTATTGGAGGTCCTGCCGTTTTCATATTTTATCAGAGCGATCATGATCGAGAATAATGAAAGATTCCATTGACAGAAAAAAATTACCGAGCCTTGAGGGAGAGATGGACTCAGCAATTTTCTTATTAAAGGTCCTGCCACTTCCATATTTAGTCAGATTGTTCGTGATTAAAAATAATGGAATATTCCATCGACAGAAAAAAATAACCGAGTGTTAGGGGAGAGTTGGACTCAGCAATTTTTTTATCAGAGTTTCTGCCACCACTATATTCCGTCATAGCGTTTATGATTGAGAGTAATGAAAAATTTTATCGACAGAAGAATATTCCCGAATGTTGGGGGAGAGTTAGAATCAGCAACTTTCTTATTAAGTCCTGCCGCTTCCATATTTTGTCAGATTGTTCATGATTGAGAATTGTGAAAGATTTCATTGACAGAAAAAAGTACCGAACCTTGGGGCACAGTTGTGCTCAGAAACATTTTTGTTAGGGATCCTGCCACCACCATTCTCTCAGAACGTTCTTGAAGGAAAATAATGAATGGCTCCTCGGAAATGAGAAGAAATCAGGAAAATTAACGGATCCGTTTTCTTCATACAGAGTATTTCTGTAATTTTTCTACATATTAGTTTCGTGTATACTTGAGTCACACTGTATAATATTCATAATTTACGTTCTGTCACGTGGCCACATCGGACATATAACTGGTGCACTGAATTGATTAAATCACTTAATCCCAAGATTATCTAACAGAGACAAGTATACTTTCAATCTCCCCTGTATATATAAAAAAATAAAAATTAAATCGAATGCAGCCGATCTTATCGTATATATCCAACACAGAAACTGCAATTTTTGTTCGATCCTACCTATGACGTTGATGCTTAATTATACAATTATTTTAATTTTCCGTAACTCAGAAAGAGGTCACGATTTACCCTGTATATTGTTTAAAAGAATGCTTAGAAAACATACTGTTGCACTGGCCAAGTGTAATACTGTGGTGTAGATAAAAAAACACTATTAATTTTGTGATATTATCGTTAGGAAAACACAAGATCTTTTTTGATAGGAAAAATTTTGGTAACCAGTAATTTTACGATGGAAACTGCCATGAAATAATTGCGGAAACGTAGGTAGAGCAATTTTGATAAAAGGAAAATTTTGAGTTGAAAAAATGTATCCAATGAAACAAAAGTTCTAGTGATTTTTGGCAAGATGAATCACTATAAAATGTGGCAAAATATTTCGATTTTTAGAAACTTGCTTCTATTTTGGACCCCCAATTATTTATTTATACATGGTACATTAACTGAATTGAATGGAACTTTCAGAATAATCGATAATATAAAAGATGATCCATTTTAAAAAATGCACCTTCCTCCATTTTTGTATCTACAGGTAAAATCACAGATTTTTAACGATCCTGTATGATGTGAAACAAATTTCCTTTGATATACGTAATACACAGGACATTAGTAAACTACTCCCAAAATTTCATCTTTCTACGAACCCAAATACCGCAATTATATGGATAAGTACATAAATAATAAAATCAATACATTTTGTAAAAACTGCTGGAGATAGGCATAGGAAAGTATTTAACGAAAGTTCTTAAAAAATGCAATAAAGTACAGGGTCTCGTTCAAAATATCAAGCTTGTCACTACTTTTCAGTACAAGTGTTTTTGATCGATAACCAAATTTTCAAATTAATCCTATATCCCTTTCTCCGTAAACGTGTTATCTACAATCGACTGTGAGTGACCCTGTATAAATGCACTGCATTAATAATTTCCACTGAAACGATCGTTTGAAGAAGCAGTTATTGAAAACATGATAGATAAAAAAAATTGTATTTGTTCAGACACTTCAAAACGACTCATATTGTGTCAATAGTGCTCGTCAATCATAGCTGGCAAGGGATATTGAAGTGACGCAACAGCATTTTTGTCGCGAAAAAGAGGCATATTTTCTATTGTTGTCAAAGTGATTCGGTTGTCATCATTAAATGGGGTATTTCTGCAGGAGTAGCAGGAGTTGATTTATCAACAGAGAAGACAAAAGAATTTTTTTCCATCGACCGTTTATTTACGATATATTTTAACGCACTCAAAATCGTTGATTAATGACCCCTGTTAATGAATTATTTTCTATTAAACAACGATTTACTTATATGCAACCCAACGTACATTGCTCCAATACATATTATATTTATATAGTGACCTGTGGCGTATGAAACCAAACATATTTATACTTACCCGCTAAAAAATTTATTTTGAAATTAAGTAGCTGTGTTAATACTATCTGTCATTATTTATTTCATTGTTGTAATTTCTTAAAATTCTACGTTTATTTTGAAATTAACAGATGGATAGTGACGAAGTTCTGTAAAAAAAAACATCAAATCAGTAATGTTGTCAGTAGCATTAATAGATAGATAGTTACGCAGCCAGCTGGTAAAATGCTGGTTTGAGTCCTGAGGTGATAGCAACGTCGAGGGTTCAATCAATCAATTTGAAAATTACGGTCAACGGAAAAGTTTTGTAACGAACTCGTGAATTAAAATGGCGATTAACAATCTCGAACATTAACGCGCTCTCTCCGCTCACGCGTTAAAATATCTCGATTGTTAATCGCCCTTATTAATACACTTGTTCGTTAAATATCCATTAAAAGTACAAAAACTTTGACATGCATAAGTTATCAAAGGCTTTTTTTTAAATTAGAATTAGAATTACATTTGTCTCTTGGCGTTTCGTGAATGAATCTTTTCACCTTATTTTTAAATACAGTGTGTCCCAGCTAAAACTTGTCACCCCCCTAATATCCGAACTCATGAAAAAAATTGAAAATCGCTCAGACCCGTCGATTTTTATTTCAAGGGGGAACACTTTCACCAAATACACCATCATTGTGTTGTCAACCCCCTCAACCCCAGCACCCCCTACTTCAGAATTTTCAATGGGACTACTATACTTGTGATACATCATTTTGAAAGGAATTCAATCCCAAATACATCGGTGTACTGAAATTGAGGATCGATCAAGTGTTGTTGAAGTTTTCATGAAAACTAATTTTTTCCAGATATTTTTATTTTTCATCACCTAACATGTTATCATCGTATGAAAGGTTCAAAATGTGAACCATTCAGTTCCATACGGAAGTATAAGCGATCTTCGAAATTTCTTCGCACATTGCTCAACATTTCTGGAGTCACTGCACGACACTCCACAACAATTCTCCTGCGTAGATCATCAAGAGAAGTTGGCTGGGTAATATAAACTTTGGATTTCAAATGACCCCATAAAAAGAAGTCTAATGGTGATAAATCAGGAGATCTAGCCGGCCATTCTATTGGTCCTCGCCTTCCAATCCATCGCCCTGTGAAATTGTCATCTAAAAATTGACGTACAGGTGCAACAAAATGTGGAGGAGCTCTCCATCTTGTTGAAAGGTGAGCTGACCGTCAAGTAACCTATCATCGTCTTCAAGTAACTGAGTGATTCTGGGGTTCACAGTTGTATCAAGAAGTTCAAGATACGTTTGTCCGTTGAGGTTACCATCAATAAAATATGGACCTACAATATGGTCTCCCAGAATACCAGCCCAAACATTCAATTTCTGGGGAGTTTGTGAATGAGTTTCCCTGTACCAATGGGGATTTACGTCACTCCAGTATCTGCAGTTGTGCCTGTTCACATGTCCATTTAAATAAAAAGAAGATTCGTCAGAAAAGCACACATTGTAGAGGTAATTATTATCACCAATCAATAATTGACTCATGATTTCACAAAACTCTGTACGTCTGTCAGGATTATCGTTTGCGTCTTTCAGAATTCGATGTACGCTGCTTTTCGAAACTCCAGAAATAGTCTCAAGTTGTCTTAACGATTGAATGTTGTCCATCACTGCATGTCCTACAACTGCAACAGCGACCCCTTCATTTCTCATAGGCTTCTCTCGTTCATGTTTTTTATTCAGCACTGATCCCGACTCCAAGAACTTATTCATCAATTGAAGCACGTACTGATATGATGTGGTGTTTTCTGGATGACTTTCATTGAAACTTCGAGCCGTAGCTCTAGCACATCGTCCATTTTCAAAATACGCAGCTACAATGGATATTCTCTCTTGTACAGTATAAACCATTTTCGAATGTTTT
The DNA here is from genome assembly GCA_958502065.1 of Chrysolina americana. Taxonomy (NCBI): domain Eukaryota; kingdom Metazoa; phylum Arthropoda; class Insecta; order Coleoptera; family Chrysomelidae; genus Chrysolina; species Chrysolina americana. Next base: position 22,952,342 of record OY293415.1, on the reverse strand, counting down.
CAAATTGTTGAATGCAGTGACTCGAATACATCAATTACCAAGGCGTAAACAAAGATATGCGTATACAAAAACATATGAGGGCAATTTTTTTTTTCATAAAAACGTCTGTCTCACCTTCGAAACTATTATTTCTGACAGCATATTATTTTTCAATACAGTGGCGTACCCACAGTGAACCTTTCTTACGACGCTAACATTTGAGGTGATGAAAAATTAAAATATCTGGATAATACTTAGTTTTCATTAAAATTTCAACAACACTTGATCGATCCTCAATTTCAGTACACCGATGTATTTGGGATTGAATTCCCTTCAAAATGATGTATCACAAGTATAGTAGTCCCATTGAAAATTCTGAAGTAGGGGGTGCTGGGGTTGAGGGGGTTGACAACACAATGATGGTGTATTTGGTGAAAGTGTTCCCCCTTGAAATAAAAATCGACGGGTCTGAGCGATTTTCAATTTTTTTCATGAGTTCGGATATTAGGGGGGTGACAAGTTTTAGCTGGGACACACTGTATATATATCTCTTTCATATGATCAGGAATGAAATTGAACGCATTGGGTGCTATATAGGAGAATGATCGCTGACAAACAGATTTCCTCATCTGTGGAATAACATAATGGTGTCTTTGTCAGGTACCATAAAAATATGCGTAAACGGGCATGATTTTTAACTTTTTTTCATTTCAATACAACATTCAAGCAATATAGTTGTCTCAAATCCAGTATCCTGCTTTCCTTGTATAAAAGATTTGTAGAATGTCGGCGGGATTTTTCTAAGATCAACTTCGGGAATGTTTTGCAATCAGGATTTTCTGCAGAGTAAATGGAAGCTCAAGATGTTTTTCCAAGAAGTGATTTCAGCTTACTTTGATCGATATATTGTGTACTAGTTGACGTATTTTGGTTTTGTTTAGGTGTATCGAAAACTATTTGTAATACTGTTGAATATGGTCCCTAATATTCGTTTCTGGAACGATAGGCAAGATGTTCTCAAGTACGTATATTAAATTTTGATGTATGTGGTCTATACAAGTTTTTTTGTTGCCCTGGACTCTGGTGATATTATTGATTGTTGAGTTGTTAGCCAAATTCATTTAGCGTATTTAGGTATTCATAAAATGCTGGTATATCCTTAGAATTGACCGTTCTACGTTGCTTTAAGGGAAATATTAGTCCAGTGATTCCAAAAAAACAGGGGACCATTTATTTCGAAGTGCTTCGTGTGCGAACATTTTTCGTTATATTTAGTTTGTCTTGAAAGACCCATACAGTCGATTGTTGTTGTAAAACAAAATTCAGAAAACATCAAATATATCAGTTGTCAGTAGCATTAATAGCTAGATAGTCACGCAGCCGGCTGGTAAAATGCTGGTTTGAGTCCCGAGGTGATAGCAAGGTCGAGGGTTCAATTCCCAAGTAGTACGTACCATTTTTTTTTGAAAATTACGGTCAACGGAAAAGTTTTGCAACGAACTCGTGAATTAAAATGGCGATTAACAATCTCGAACATTAACGCGCTCGCTACGCTCACGCCTTAAAATATGTCAATTGTTAATCGAATAGATAGGCCTTTTCATTCAGATGACAGACAAATTACTTTACTTTGTTTACCTTTCAGACCAAAGGCAGTTACGAGTGACGACGAATGGTTGACTTAACTTTCCTATAGAAGTGTGGATTTATGCAGCACCAATTAACAATTATGAATTAACAATTATCAATCAACAATTATCAATTATAAGTTGAACTCTTTATTTTACAATGACTGCATTTATGCAAACATTTATCAATTATAGTTTATCTATCAACAATCACAAAGTTGGCCAACTTTTAATTTTCTTAGTTTAATTGTATCGGATTTTTTCCAAGTGCGCAACTAACTCGCGGATTCCCTCTTCTTGGTCCGTCCAACGATTCTTTTCTTTGTATATTCGTAGGCTTTCCACTTTCCAGCCCACCTCCTTTTTTCAATACAAAGAAACTTCCTGTCAACATCATTAGTAAAGGAAAAAAAAAACAGCTTCTTCAGTTTTTCATTTCAAAAATCGTTTATTTACATGGAACAATTATAGACATGAAACAGTTTATTAAGGTTATTTCAAATGATGATCTCGTATTTGTGCGCATGCTTATTATTTTCTCCTAATTTATAATTGTGACTGCATGAATGATAGTATTTTTACTAATTGTTAATTGCTAATTGTTGATTGATAATTGTTAATTTATAATTGTTAATTGGTGCTGCATAAATCCACACTTGTGAATAGATGGTACCCGTTATCCTATTTAAAAGAAAATAGTTTTATTCTGCTTTTAGTAATACTTTACATTACATAGCAATGGCCAATAAATGTTCAATACCATTTATCAGGTAGATAACACGCTCTGGAAAAAATAAGTGAATACATATTTAGTTTAAAATGATTGTGGGATCATGTCCATAATTTTTACTATGTTCGGACTAATCAATCCATGTTGAAAGTTTTTCACGATACAGATTATACAATGTCTTTCAAAAGTATCGGAACGGTCTCATATTTCAGAAACGGCACCGAGAAAATTTATGAAAATTTCGACAGGGTGGTTTTTGATGATGCCCGATGATATCGGCAATGTTGCCAAATCAACAGTTTTCCAGATATTGAGGGTAACTCAATTTTTTCAAATGGAATACGCAATTTGTTTTCATTGCAATCAATTCAGCGACGCCACATTACTTTATGTCTCCAAATATCAGATTTTGAATTAATGCAGTTTTCGAACTTTTGTTCAAAAGTCTGGGAACGTAATACAGTTCAAGAAAAATTCGTGAAATGTTATACAAGGCGGTTGTTTTTGATTATGCCCGATTCAATGGTGATATCGGCAATGTTGCCAAATCAACAGTTTTTCAGATATTGAGAATAACTCAATTTTTTCATATGTTCATATGGAACATCCTATTTGTTTTCATTGCAATCAATTCAGCGACGCCACATTACTTTATGTCTTCAAATATCAGATTTTGAATTAATGCAGTTTTCGAACTTTTGTTCAAAAGTCTGGGAACGTAATACAGTTCAAGAAAAATTCGTGAAATTTTATACAAGGCGGTTGTTTTTGATTATGCTCGATTCAATGGTGATATCGGCAATGTTGCCAAATCAACAGTTTTTGAGATATTGAGAATAACTCAATTTTTTCATATGTTCATATGGAACATCCTATTTGTTTTCATTGCAATCAATTCAGCGACACCTCATTACTTATGTCTCCAAATATCAGATTTTAAATTAATGTAGTTTAAGCTATCAGCAAATTTAGAAATCTTAAAAAATGAAATATGTCAGGCAGCTCTTTCTATCACGCTTCAAATGCTAACTAATACCAGGCGGGAATTTTATGACCGCTTGGGCTATTATTTAGCAAATGATGGCAAACATTTTGAGCACTTGGTCGGATAGTTTTCAGTTTATGTTATTTGTTTCTTAACTCTATCCGAAAAGAATCCAGTTATCAAAAAGTTGTTTCAACAAAAACCATTTTGTATGAAATTTCATGATATTTTCTCGAGCCCTTTTGAAAATATTGGAACGTACGCAGACATTTCGACGAACCATGTTCTCATATTTCAAAAACCACATTAATTCACAATCTGGTATTTGGAGACAGAAGTAACGACATTGAATTTATTGCAATGAAAATAAATATGGTTTTCCATTTGAAAAAATTGAGTTACCCTCAATATCTGGAAAACTGTTGATTTGGCAACATTGCCGATACCACCATTGAATCGAGCATCACCAAAAACTATCTTATTTAAAATTTCACGAATTTTTCTTGAACTGTATTGAAAATATTGGAACGTCTTCAGACTGTTGAACGGAAAAGCCATGTTGTCATATTTCGAAAACAGCCTCAATTTAAAATCTGATATTTGGAGACATAAGTAATGAGGCGTCGATGAATTGATTGCAATCAAAACAAATTTGGTATTCCATTTGAAAAAATTGAGTTACCTTCAATATCTGGAAAACTGTTGATTTGGCAACATTGCCGATATCACCGTTGAATCGGACATTATCAAAAATCACTCTGTCGAAATTTTCGTGAATTTTCTCTGAAATATGAGACCGTTCCGATAATTTTGAAAGACACTGTATATATGATGGGCTTTGGCGCTCGCCTCTCAACCACACGGGTGTGAGATCGATTCTCAGCATGGTCACTGGTCTCGAGCATGGCATCACACATTAAAAGGTAAGGGCTACGCCTTCCTAGCTCGTACACGTCTTTCGAAGACTTCTGAGGGTTGTGTTCGTGAGGGTGCAGCCGGTTGACGGAAATAACAATTTAAACAAAAACAATTTTAACAATTTGCAAATTTTCTTCGGGTATGACATATTTTCATTTAAAATTTTTTCATTCGGTTATGGGGTAGTGGCATTGAGCCATCGATGTGTTGAACCTATGGATAGATATAGAAAAATGAAGTTCCCAAAGGTCAAAGCTATTTTCTGTAAGTTTTTATTCGTGCTATATATAGGACCCAAATTATTCATCCTCCAATAATACACAAAGGAACTAAACAAGTTAGTCAAAAGGGTTTCCCAGATTGTATACTTCAGTATAAAAAAATTGCACTTTTTTCAAATTCAAACAGTAGTAAAAATGTACACATTACAACATTTAAATATTTAAAAATGCTAAAACTAAGCCACAGAGGGGGTAGGAGGGGGAGTTATATTGTAAATAATAATAATAGCCGTCCTCTACCCGCACCGGCTATGCCTTCGGGTACACTCAACGAGTGTTTATGAGGGAGTATTATTATTATTATTATTATTATTATTTAGTGGTGAGGGATTTACTCCTACCCTGCTGAGCTGTCAGCGGGCGGGCAAAACCAGCTCACACCTGCCCTATGGCAGGCCCTACGGTGTTATGTAGGCGGTTAAATGCTGTAGGTGCTAAGGTGTCCATTCAATTCATCATAAAGTATCCCATCATAACATCAATGGAGAGAAATTTCAAAGCATCATAATGCTACAGGATCATAATCGTAACATACAGAATACGTATTAATTCACAACGTAAAACATAATAATGTACTTTTTCATAACGTAAAAGTTCATAACGTAAAAGTTCATAACGAAAAAGTTCATAACGTACTGTATAGAAACGATATCAGATCATATTCGTAAAGTATCACAATCGCATTGTATCACAAAGTCAACGTATCATAACGCTACAGGACAGAAATCGTATTGAACAGAATACGTACTCGATCATATCCGTAATGAGTAGAATACGTAATATTTCAGAACGTAAAGTTTCATAATTTGGATGCGCGCGCATCAAGACTGTCTCACGTATTATAATCGATGCGCTGAACGAATATTTTCGAATAGGAATAACTACTAGTAGAGTAAGTACTTGGCGGAAGTTGAGCATACTTCTCTATCAAATTGAGAAAGATGTTACGACTCGGAATCAACAGAAATCGCGATAAAAATTGCAAGCTTTCATAAACCCTATATCTATTCGGCTGAAATCAGTGAATGCTATTACTGATAATCATATTTAATATTACAGCATTTAGTAAAGAATACAATAATCATAATAATATTAATAATTCCTAATTATTTCTCCAAATAAAAAGCACCAGCGTTTCTATGTTTGGAAATCGTTAACATGGGTAGAAATTGGTCGAAGTCTTTTACTTTGACTTTTTCTAAGAACACCAAAGTTTTATGTATTTAATTAATGTTTCACACTCTTATTCGGTGCTATCAATCTTGCATTTGGATAAACGAGTGATAGTTGTAGTCTGTAGAGCTTTCATCGACGCATTTGACATAATTTCAAGAAAAATGAATTCCTGATGCCTTCTGAAATGTAACGTAATATATTATAAATGAATGTCGATTGATTGCAATATCCGGCCTTATATTTTGAGTTAGGTCTTATACTGACAACTTGTATGTCTTTGGTTTACATTCTATGGTAACCTGTTTTTTATCATAGGGTTTCAGAGGCTCGAAAGCATTGTTAATTCTTTTAGAACTTTTACTACTTTTTATTATTTTTTCGGGGTCTATGGCTCACGGTCAAATAGATTGATCAAACTGCTTTGAAGTGACATTTTCTCACTCAAATTGTGAGAAACGAATTACTAGAAATGCCGTCACTTCAAGGCAATATGATCAAGCTATCTGACTGTGAGCCACACGGGCTTATTATAACTATTTTGTGCGCTTTCACGAAATGCGCCCCACTAGATGACGCTCATAATTCAGGCGCTAGCCTTTTTGGATTTAAAATTTGTTAGTAAACCTAAGCAGGCGCGAAACAGTATTGTGGTGATCATCATTCAAATACCAATAAAAACTGTAGTGTTCTAGGTTATAAACAAGATATATTTGCTCCTATTTGCTATCAGTAATTTGCTAATTTCGACGGTTTAAGTTCCTCTAAATATATCGAAAGTGGTATCAAAATCTGCAGAAAAGTCTCATACACCTGTTACTATTCATAAATCTCAAGCAAGAAGTGTCCTTTCAAGCAGAAATTGCAATTAGTGCAATGAATTAAACATCAGTCCCAGAAAAAACTTGTGCAAGCAATAAAAACACTTCAAATAAAAAGAGCATTCTGCTCGTGCTTCTTTGTGACCAGTGGCGCAGTAAATTGAATTTGCAAATCACCTATAAAAATGGAAACTTGTGTGAAGTGCAACAAAAAGTTTGATCCTGGTCAAGTATTCGCATGTGATAGTTGTAAATTACTACTATGTACGGAATGTGGAAATTTAACAGGATCTGAAGTAATGTGTATGCAGTTGATAACCAGAAGAAAACTAAAGTTTTTCTGTGAGCAGTGTGAGGATGGTTTTTATAAAGTCCCAGCTCTTATCAAGAAAGTATCGGAACTCAAAGAACTGGTTATAAAACTTACAACTAAAGAAGACAACTCGCAAGTATCATTTTCAACTGATGTATGCCAGACACCAAACATGGAAGAAATTATTTCAGAAATGCTAGATAGGCAAAATAGAGCTTCTAATGTTATAATCTACAATATAAATGAATCCCAGAAAAATTCACAAAATGAACGTAACTCAGAAGATAAGAAAACAGTTGAAAACATTTTAGTTAATTACAATATTAACAAAAACAATTTAAAATTATTTAGGCTCGGAAAATTCAATGCAGCTAAAATCAGACCAATTAAAGTTATTCTAAGCTCTCCAGAAGACGCTAAACTTGTTCTGAAAAACAAATCGACTGAAATCCCAGTAATAAGAATATTTGGAGACCAAACCAAAGCACCGCAAGAATACTTTAAACGCATCAAAGCCAAACTTGAAGAGTATAAAAGAAATGGTGACGAAACAAAAACAATAAAATTTATCAACAATAAGGCAACAATAGTCGATAAAAAGGAAACCTCACAACGAAAAAACATGTAAATAACCCTAGTATAAATCTCCACACTGATATAATCTACTTGAACGCTCAGAGTTTAGTAAATAAAATCGATCAAATTCAAATAAGCATTATGAGCTACTACCCAAAAATACTTCTAGTTAGTGAGGTAAGAGTAACAAGTGAAATTCAAGATTCAGAAATCAAACTTGATGGTTACAGTCATATCAGATGTGATTCCCCAAATCGCCATATGGAGGTGTTGTGATGTATGTGAAAGATGGTCTGCAGTTTTCAACAAAGAAGTTTTACATATTACAGGATAACTACTGGTGTAAGGTGGTAAAGGTCAACTTTGGTGGGTGTCAATGGTTAGTTGGGTGGCTTTATCATTCTCCATCCAGCTCCGATGCGGTATTCTTAGAAAATTTTGAAAATATTTGCGATGATTTCTTTGCTAGTAATATGCGTTGTATTTTGGTGGGAGATTTTAATTTAGATTTTTTAAATAACAGTTTTTACGTAAATAAAATCAAAGCAATGTTCTTACAATATGGAATTGATCAATTGGTACTTGACCCTACCAGAATAACAAATGAAAGTGAAACTCTAATTGACTATGTACTAGTAGTAGATAATAATTTTGCAAAATGTTTTGTTCATGATACTCCTAAATTAAGTGATCACTCTTTAATATCTATTTGTCTCAAAAATAATGACAGACATGAAAATACTTCCAGTAAAATGTATAGAAATCTCAGTGAACAGAATGTGGATAAAATTAAACTAGATTTAATTTCATGTGATTGGAATTTAAATTAAACAGATGTTAATGCTATATATCAAAATTTTTTCAATAACTGTGAAGCAGTCATAAATAAGATAGCACCAATTCAAGTATGTCATTACAAAAATAACATACCATGGTTTGACAATGAAATTCATAAAAAAATAATGCAACGTGATAGAACATATAAAGATTTTGTATCAAATACGGATGAGAATAAAAATGTTAAATGGGAAGAATTTAAGAAACAAAGAAATGAAGTTGTAAATATATTGAAAAAGAAAAAAGAGCACTATTACTTCGAAAAAATAGATAGGTATAAAAAAAAACTCTCAACTTATGTGGAAAACATTAAAAAACTAATAAATTCAAATTGCCAATATTTTCCAAGCTCTATAGAATTAAATTCAACTAACCAAATAAATATAGTGAGGAATAAAAATGAAATAGTGAACGAATTTAACTATTACTTTATTAATAGTATTCACCAGATTGTTGATAGTATTGATTATGTTCAAGAACGGACATTGTATAATTATAATTTATATCACAATTTTTTCGAATTTCAACCATTAACCATGAATGAACTAAGTCTACTGATTAAATCCTTAGATAACAAAAATTGTGTTCACGAAATTTTAAATGCAAAAATGCTCAAAGAAATCTTTGAAACTTGTGGTCATATAATTTTGAATCTTATAAATACTTCTCTTCAAACTTCAAAACTGCCAATTTCTTTAAAAATTAGTATTGTAATTCCTATACCAAAGGTAAGTAATACAATCAAGGCAAGCGAATTTCGACCGATAAATACATTACCACCAATGGAAAAGATTCTTGAATTAGCTGTTCACAAGCAGATTTTAGAACACGTTGAAAAAAATGAAATTCTAATAAATAATCAATCTGGTTTTCGAAAGAAATAATCATGCGAATCTGCATTACAACTAGCCCTGTCTAAGTTCCAAAGAGAAATTGATAACAATAAATATGTGGTAGTGGTTTTTCTTGATCTAAAAAGGGCTTTTGAAACGATTGATCGTAATATGCTTTTGATGAAATTAAGAGGATATGGCATAGATGGTAATGTTTATCAATGGTTAGTGGATTATTTATCTCGTAGAAAGCGAAAAGTTAGAGTCCGTGGTGACATCTCACAAGAATCTGGTATAAATATGGGCGTTCCACAGGGTAGCGTTTTAGGACCACTGCTTTTCATTTTATACTTAAATGACATAAACCTGTTTGTTAATGTAGACTTCGTAAATGTATTTGCAGATGATACACTTTGGCATGCTATGATTATAACTTAGATAAAGGCTATTGAAAAAATGAATTCTGCACTAAAGGAGGTATGACAAATAAATTGAAACTAAATTCAACCAAAACAAAAAGTATAATAATAACAACCAAATATAAATTTAACTCTCTTGATTTGAACGAAATAAATTTGCAAATAAATATCGAAAAAATTGAAATTGTAACATCTATTAAATACCTTGGATTTCAGTTAGATAATGTATTACACTTTGGTAATCATTTCGATTATATATGTAAAAAAATATCCAAAAAACTTTATTTTTTTGCAAGAATTTCCAAAAATCTATCAACTCAGACCAGAATTACTGTATATAATGCAATTATTCAGCCGCATTTTGACTATTGTACATCTATTATTTATCTTTTCAACTTGAATCAAACATCAAAACTACAAAAACTTCAAAATCGCGGAATGCGTATAGTACTGAAAACGAATAGATACACAGAGATACAAGTAATGTTACAATCAATGCAGTGGCTATCATTTTCCATGCGGTTATATTACATGACAATGATTTTTATTTATAAAATACTCAATAACCTTGCACCTCCATACTTCTGTGAATTTATCAATTTGAATTTAGATATTCTTAATTATGCCACAAGAAACAATTCTAATTTGCATGTATGTAGAACGAATAAGAGAAGTTCTATGAATTCTTTGTATTTTAAAGGCTTTGATACATACAATAAATTACCATCCATAGTTAAATCTAGTCCATCGTTGAGAATTTTTAAAAAACAGTTAATGGAACATATTCAAACCATAAGATAGCATACAGGTTTTTCATAACATTTTTAAATTTTTTTTTTTAACATGTGTTTGTATTTTATAGTTATTTATTTATACGTTAATGTACTTACTATTATTATTGTTACTATTATATTAGGGTTACCTATTTCAATAAAGATTATCTATCCATCTATCTAATTCAAATTTGAATCAATTCCTTTTATAAATAATGCAAAGAATCTTCTGTTTGTGATACTATTCGATCACCAAATACGGCTGTAAAAGTACATCTGACATCTGTGAACTTTTATTGAAAAACTGAAACTATGAACATGAATATTATCACCACAACATAGTATAAAGAGTTATAAGATAGTAAAGGCGGATTTATCGAATTCATAATGCATTATTTATTGCATATGCTTAATTTTATTGCACAATTCATAAAATTTCAATACACGGACTCAAATTAAATGATTTATTCGTTTGATAATTTATAATTGATATTCACATTCCATAATGCATAACGATGAAGTTTCCAACTTTCAACTTTATGCACTAATGAAGTGGAAAAATAAGTTATGCTCCTGTGTAGCCTCAAAATTTGAAGATGGCAACCGAGGTGGTGCTGTAGGTTTTCCGAGTTTTTCTACAGCTGAAAAGTGAATACACCACCGACAATATCAGTAAGTCGCCCCGGAGCGCCACGACAAATAATAATAATAGCCGTCCTCTACCCGCACAGGCTATGCCTTTGGGTACACTCAACGAGTGTTTATGAGGGAGTATTATTATTATTGTTATCATTATATTTTACTTAAAATCCCATGGTCTAGAGCCAAAGTGTTGTTTTGTCGGTGTTTTATTTTGAGAATGAGTATGTAGAATGATTTTTTCATCAAAGAATTCGAGTTTTTCTTGTGTTGAGAAATTGTAAACTGTCACTTGTCAAGTATTTATGCTTATGCATTGAAGAAGTAGTAAATCATATTTTTCTAATCTCTTATGCATTGATAAAGTTCAAATATTATGCATTAGTGAATAAGTTATGTTTATGCATCCGCTAAATCCGCCTTATCCGATGGGAGACGACTTGGTCTCCCAGTCAGGTCGTAGATCATTGTTTGAGTAACACTATTCGTTAGTCGCAACTTGATGTGTTGAAACTACTAACTAATAAGTGGCGATTAAATTTTACATTCGATACCGTCTATAGGTAAGTAATACTGGAAAAGGGAAAGAAAATATCTGTTTTTTGGACTGTTGCAGAAAACTTCATGAAATATTTTGTATAAAGTAGGAACCTTCTACAGTTTTTTAAAAGTTCCTCTTAATTTTCAACTAAGAACGCTAGATGGCGATCGCGTTTTTCGGGGTCGCCACGAAGTGGGCAACATCTACATTTTGAAATGTGTACGTCAAACACACATTCTGCATTGTGCCATAAGATCTCATGTCAACAAATTGTTGATTATTTCTATGTCGTTCTATATTTGGTTCGATTTTTTTTATTCAATGCAGAAAGCATAGCTTTGATATGACTTGTAAGTCAAAAAAGTGTTGTTCAGTGCCGCAGTGCAAGAATTATTTATCTGCGAATGTGTCCGCGCACTCTTTTCCCAGAAACCAAAAGTGCCAGAAATTACTTAAAGCATGGGGAATTCGATTGAAATATGTGTGTTTGCAGCGAATACTTTATTTTGGAAGATTTCATAACTGGTGAATATATTTTGTTTATAATAATTGGCGTGAATCTATCCAGTTATTTTCTAGACACAAGAAGCAAAACATTTAAACGATTGATGAAAGGGGTCATTCCATCTCAAAAACTTTCAGAAACTAGTTCATCAAAGCAACGAAATGTTAACCGATCTGGAAGAAAATGGTTACAGGATTTTCTAACAGTAATTGTTTAAAGATTTCAATACTTTTCAAGGTTAGACGCTGTCGATGGTGCAGAAGTTACATGATTTGGAAATCTTTTATCATTTCAGTGCTTTCATTGGATGTAGCCAGTTCACTTTCAGTCTCGGAACAGACACAGCAGTATGGCAGTAACATCGAACCACTTTCCATTAAATTAGATGAATTTACAGACAAATCGGTTTGAACATCATATTTCGTTTATACAATCTCAGTGCTAATCTTTAATCAGACATTAATATGATGTGTTTTACTGTTATCGAGAGAAATATTGTGAAAACTCTAGAAACATTTGAAAATATTCTTAAATCAGATTTTCCAGATAATCTCCAAGCAACACTCAGAACTCTTTGAGAGATGTGTGTGACCTAGGGAAGACCTATCCCTCACCTTATTGAACGTGGTGCCAAGCATGAAACCAGTGACCCCGCTGAGGTTCGAACCCATACACCTATCGATGATTGGATTGAGAAGCGAATGTTTAACCTGCATGCCACCATGGCTCGTGAAAATATCGAAATGCAAACATACTTTTCGCTGACACAGTTTTTAGTGATCCTAGTTATATTGTTAATGGTTTTGCTTCATTATTTGAAAGTGTTTACTGAGCAGAGAGCTAGAACCACAGACCTCATAAAAGAAGTAGATGTAGCATGCTAAAATTCTGATGGAACCTATGCAGTCGTTGCCATATGTAATCCGTTTTATGTTTGTACTACAAAAAGTCAGGGTCGGTGTCGTATCATTATGCCAAACTCTATTCGAATTTCGGATCATTAATATTCTTCTGTTGTTTATAAATGTTCATGTCCATTGTCCAGCCAGCGATTCTTAAATAAGGTAAATAATTATAGGCAACTCTAGAATTCGGCTCCGATTTTGGAGCCATTTTCAAGAACTGAAATAGAAAGAAAATTAATGAAAGGTTAAAACGTAATTCTACGCTGAGGTCTCAATCTGCCTACTCCTCAGGTATAATTACGTTAGGTTTTTGTGACTTGACGTCGGGGTCTCAATCTGCCTACTCCCCATGTCTCGTCACTGGTTCTCTCTAAGGTCTCAATCTGCCTACTCCTTCGAGAGAACTGAGGAATTGTGGGTTGAGGAACTGTATTTATAGTGGACGTGGCTGTAATGGCCGTGTGCAATGTATTGGCGCGAGGTGAACTATGGGCGGGAACTGAATTGGCGCTAGATGAGCTGTGTGCGGGAACTTGGTTGGCGCTAAGTGAGCTGTGTGCGGAAACTGGGTTGGTGGGAAATGAGTTTATGCGTGCAATGAGAGGCTTCCAGGTATTGGGAAGTCTACGTCCGTCGTCGCGAGTGTTGAGGCAATTGGGGCGCTTCTCTATCTCAAGGGCTTCTCGGATGATCCTGGTTTGCAGAGTTTTCTCGGTGGAAATTGTTTTTGTGTTTTTGAAGTCTATTTTGTGACCTGTGTCTTCTCGATGTTTATAAAGTGCGGAAGTGGAAGATGCCTGACGCACAGCAAGTTCGTGTTCGTAGACTCTGGAAGTTACTCGTCTATTAGTCTGGCCAATATAAGTTCTCGGGCAGTCTGAACATGGTATTTCATATATACCTTGAGAATCGTTTGGTATTGTGTCCTTGGGAGATCTGAGGAATTTGGATATTTGGTTGTTGGCCGTGAATATTGTTTTTATCTCGTGTTTTCTCAAGATATTACTGATTTTGTCTGTCACACCTTTGATGTATGGTAGGAAAGCTTTGTGTGGCTGAATACTCTCTAGTGGATCGTTCGTTTTTGGAGGACGGGTCAGTTGATGGCGGATAGACTTGTCGATTAGCGAATTGTTGTAACCATTTTGGAGTAAGGCTGATTTCAGTTTGTCCAGCTCTTGTGGTCTATTCTGGTTGTCGGTAAGCTGAATTGATCTGTATATCAGGGAGTTCAATACGGAGTTTGTTTGTGCTGGATGGTGGTGAGAGTTTGCGTGTAGGTATCGGTTGGTGTGGGTCTGTTTCCTGTGTACTGTGTGGGTGAAAGAGTTGTTGGATTTCGTGATGAGAACGTCCAGGAAAGCTAGGGAGTTGTTCATTTCGGTCTCCATTGTGAATTTCACGTTGGGATGGATATCGTTTAGGTGATCTAAGAATGTGTTTAAGATTTCGTAACCATGAGGCCATATGACGAAAATGTCGTCAACGTATCTGAACCAGCAAGTAGGCTTGTGGTCAAATTCTTCTACAGCCCTAGTTTCGAAGTCTTCCATGAAAAGGTTTGCAAGGACTGGAGAACCTCCACAACAACCCTGACATAATCATTCTCCCAGCAGACAAAGGCAACGCCACGGTAGTTCTGAATACCTCAGATTATGTAGACAAAATGAGCACACTGTTAAACTCATCCGAGTATCAGATCACCCAACGAGACCCGACAACCTACCTCGAAAAGAAGACCAAAAATCTGATCAATAATTCTAAACTACCAGCCGAAACCAAGAAAGGCACTATCCCTAGAGAGAAGTCATCACGCACCCCTCGTATCTACGGACTTCCAAAAATACACAAGCCTGATATCCCACTCCGACCTATTGTCAGTGCCTTTGGATCACCAACCCAGAACCTGGCCAAGTATCTGGCGAGTACTCTTCAGCCACGAGCAGAAGAAGCTTCATCCTACGTGAAAAATTCATTCCACTTCTTAGACCTTCTCAAATCCTATAGAATCCAGAACACCGATATCCTAGTGAGCTTCGATGTTGTCTCCCTCTTCACAAACATTCCCCTAACGGACACGCTAGAAATCCTTGAAACTAAACACAGAATTCCAAAAGACACCCTGGACCTCATCAGTCACTGTATGAACAACACGTACTTCCTCTTCCAAGGAACTTACTACAAACAAGTGAAAGGTGCTCCCATGGGTTCCCCCCTTTCTCCAGTCCTTGCAAACCTTTTCATGGAAGACTTCGAAACTAGGGCTGTAGAAGAATTTGACCACAAGCCTACTTGCTGGTTCAGATACGTTGACGACATTTTCGTCATATGGCCTCATGGTTACGAAATCTTAAACACGTTCTTAGATCACCTAAACGATATCCATCCCAACATGAAATTCACAATGGAGACCGAAATGAACAACTCCCTAGCTTTCCTGGACGTTCTCATCACGAAATCCAACAACTCTTTCACCCACACAGTACACAGGAAACAGACCCACACCAACCGATACCTACACGCAAACTCTCACCACCATCCAGCACAAACAAACTCCGTATTGAACTCCCTGACATACAGATCAATTCAGCTTACCGACAACCAGAATAGACCACAAGAGCTGGACAAACTGAAATCAGCCTTACTCCAAAATGGTTACAACAATTCGCTAATCGACAAGTCTATCCGCCATCAACTGACCCGTCCTCCAAAAACGAACGATCCACTAGAGAGTATTCAGCCACACAAAGCTTTCCTACCATACATCAAAGGTGTGACAGACAAAATCAGTAATATCTTGAGAAAACACGAGATAAAAACAATATTCACGGCCAACAACCAAATATCCAAATTCCTCAGATCTCCCAAGGACACAATACCAAACGATTCTCAAGGTATATATGAAATACCATGTTCAGACTGCCCGAGAACTTATATTGGCCAGACTAATAGACGAGTAACTTCCAGAGTCTACGAACACGAACTTGCTGTGCGTCAGGCATCTTCCACTTCCGCACTTTATAAACATCGAGAAGACACAGGTCACAAAATAGACTTCAAAAACACAAAAACAATTTCCACCGAGAAAACTCTGCAAACCAGGATCATCCGAGAAGCCCTTGAGATAGAGAAGCGCCCCAATTGCCTCAACACTCGCGACGACGGACGTAGACTTCCCAATACCTGGAAGCCTCTCATTGCACGCATAAACTCATTTCCCACCAACCCAGTTTCCGCACACAGCTCACTTAGCGCCAACCAAGTTCCCGCACACAGCTCATCTAGCGCCAATTCAGTTCCCGCCCATAGTTCACCTCGCGCCAATACATTGCACACGGCCATTACAGCCACGTCCACTATAAATACAGTTCCTCAACCCACAATTCCTCAGTTCTCTCGAAGGAGTAGGCAGATTGAGACCTTAGAGAGAACCAGTGACGAGACATGGGGAGTAGGCAGATTGAGACCCCGACGTCAAGTCACAAAAACCTAACGTAATTATACCTGAGGAGTAGGCAGATTGAGACCTCAGCGTAGAATTACGTTTTAACCTTTCATTAATTTTCTTTCTATTTCAGTTCTTGAAAATGGCTCCAAAATCGGAGCCGAAACGTCGAATTTCAACAAATTCTAGACGCGGTTCAACCCGAACTTTTAGTTTTCAAATATCTGACCGCGGAAACCTATCTGAACACATATATATATATATATATATATATATATATATATATATATATATATATATATATGAAAACTAAAAGTTCGGGTTGAACCGCGTCTAGAATTTGTTGAAATTCGACGTTTCGGCTCCGATTTTGGAGCCATTTTCAAGAACTGAAATAGAAAGAAAATTAATGAAAGGTTAAAACGTAATTCTACGCTGAGGTCTCAATCTGCCTACTCCTCAGGTATAATTACGTTAGGTTTTTGTGACTTGACGTCGGGGTCTCAATCTGCCTACTCCCCATGTCTCGTCACTGGTTCTCTCTAAGGTCTCAATCTGCCTACTCCTTCGAGAGAACTGAGGAATTGTGGGTTGAGGAACTGTATTTATAGTGGACGTGGCTGTAATGGCCGTGTGCAATGTATTGGCGCGAGGTGAACTATGGGCGGGAACTGAATTGGCGCTAGATGAGCTGTGTGCGGGAACTTGGTTGGCGCTAAGTGAGCTGTGTGCGGGAACTGGGTTGGTGGGAAATGAGTTTATGCGTGCAATGAGAGGCTTCCAGGTATTGGGAAGTCTACGTCCGTCGTCGCGAGTGTTGAGGCAATTGGGGCGCTTCTCTATCTCAAGGGCTTCTCGGATGATCCTGGTTTGCAGAGTTTTCTCGGTGGAAATTGTTTTTGTGTTTTGGAAGTCTATTTTGTGACCTGTGTCTTCTCGATGTTTATAAAGTGCGGAAGTGGAAGATGCCTGACGCACAGCAAGTTCGTGTTCGTAGACTCTGGAAGTTACTCGTCTATTAGTCTGGCCAATATAAGTTCTCGGGCAGTCTGAACATGGTATTTCATATATACCTTGAGAATCGTTTGGTATTGTGTCCTTGGGAGATCTGAGGAATTTGGATATTTGGTTGTTGGCCGTGAATATTGTTTTTATCTCGTGTTTTCTCAAGACATTACTGATTTTGTCTGTCACACCTTTGATGTATGGTAGGAAAGCTTTGTGTGGCTGAATACTCTCTAGTGGATCGTTCGTTTTTGGAGGACGGGTCAGTTGATGGCGGATAGACTTGTCGATTAGCGAATTGTTGTAACCATTTTGGAGTAATGCTGATTTCAGTTTGTCCAGCTCTTGTGGTCTATTCTGGTTGTCGGTAAGCTGAATTGATCTGTATATCAGGGAGTTCAATACGGAGTTTGTTTGTGCTGGATGGTGATGAGAGTTTGCGTGTAGGTATCGGTTGGTGTGGGTCTGTTTCCTGTGTACTGTGTGGGTGAAAGAGTTGTTGGATTTCGTTATGAGAACGTCCAGGAAAGCTAGGGAGTTGTTCATTTCGGTCTCCATTGTGAATTTCATGTTGGGATGGATATCGTTTAGGTGATCTAAGAACGTGTTTAAGATTTCGTAACCATGAGGCCATATGACGAAAATGTCGTCAACGTATCTGAACCAGCAAGTAGGCTTGTGGTCAAATGCTTTTACAGCCCTAGTTTCGAAGTCTTCCATGAAAAGGTTTGCAAGGACTGGAGAAAGGGGGGAACCCATGGGAGCACCTTTCACTTGTTTGTAGTAAGTTCCTTGGAAGAGGAAGTACGTGTTGTTCATACAGTGACTGATGAGGTCCAGGGTGTCTTTTGGAATTCTGTGTTTAGTTTTAAGGATTTCTAGCGTGTCCGTTAGGGGAATGTTTGTGAAGAGGGAGACAACGTCGAAGCTCACTAGGATATCAGTGTTCTGGATTTTATAGGATTTGAGAAGGTCTAAGAAGTGGAATGAATTTTTCACGTAGGATGAAGCTTCTTCTGCTCGTGGCTGAAGAGTACTCGCCAGATACTTGGCCAGGTTCTGGGTTGGTGATCCAAAGGCACTGACAATAGGTCGGAGTGGGATATCAGGCTTGTGTATTTTTGGAAGTCCGTAGATACGAGGGGTGCGTGATGACTTCTCTCTACCAGCCGAAACCAAGAAAGCCACTACAGACAAAATCAGTAATGTCTTGAGAAAACACGAGATAAAAACAATATTCACGGCCAACAACCAAATATCCAAATTCCTCAGATCTCCCAAGGACACAATACCAAACGATTCTCAAGGTATATATGAAATACCATGTTCAGACTGCCCGAGAACTTATATTGGCCAGACTAATAGACGAGTAACTTCCAGAGTCTACGAACACGAACTTGCTGTGCGTCAGGCATCTTCCACTTCCGCACTTTATAAACATCGAGAAGACACAGGTCACAAAATAGACTTCCAAAACACAAAAACAATTTCCACCGAGAAAACTCTGCAAAC
Organism: Chrysolina americana; assembly: GCA_958502065.1. Classification (NCBI taxonomy): domain Eukaryota; kingdom Metazoa; phylum Arthropoda; class Insecta; order Coleoptera; family Chrysomelidae; genus Chrysolina; species Chrysolina americana. Next base: position 22,933,524 of record OY293415.1, on the reverse strand, counting down.
CAGGATCATCCGAGAAGCCCTTGAGATAGAGAAGCGCCCCAATTGCCTCAACACTCGCGACGACGGACGTAGACTTCCCAATACCTGGAAGCCTCTCATTGCACGCATAAACTCATTTCCCACCAACCCAGTTCCCGCACACAGCTCACTTAGCGCCAACCAAGTTCCCGCACACAGCTCATCTAGCGCCAATTCAGTTCCCGCCCATAGTTCACCTCGCGCCAATACATTGCACACGGCCATTACAGCCACGTCCACTATAAATACAGTTCCTCAACCCACAATTCCTCAGTTCTCTCGAAGGAGTAGGCAGATTGAGACCTTAGAGAGAACCAGTGACGAGACATGGGGAGTAGGCAGATTGAGACCCCGACGTCAAGTCACAAAAACCTAACGTAATTATACCTGAGGAGTAGGCAGATTGAGACCTCAGCGTAGAATTACGTTTTAACCTTTCATTAATTTTCTTTCTATTTCAGTTCTTGAAAATGGCTCCAAAATCGATATATATATATATATATATATATATATATATTATATATGTTTACAACCGCTTTTTACATTTTCCCATAAATTATTGAATAAGCATGTAGGTATATTTTGTTTCAGTTAAACCAAAACGTTGTGGCCAGGTTTGAGCAGGTATGAAAAATCCGAGATCAGCCCATTTGATAATGTTTACCAAGGATTAATTCAGGGCCAACTCTTGAATTAGAAAGTGGTGTTTGATACTAACTACATCGATATGCTTGCATAGAAAAATGCAACTTGCTGAAGCAGTGACAAATTAATCAATAATAAGGTAATACTATTGGTTCAATCACAAAGACTTTTCACTATTGGAAATATTCCTGTTACTTATGTAAATTAATCAAAATACTCACCAACCTCACTTAGTTTTTGCAAAAAGGAAGGAATTTAGTTTCCAACCAATTTTAAATAAGGCCATAAAAAAATTGAAATATTTGGATAAATTCACTTTTTTCAAGATTTTATAATTGAGTCTGAAGAAAGCACTGTACTTAGCAGATATCTCATTCTGTTATGTTCAGCCTTAAGCAATGATTTTTAAAAGTTTGTTTCTGTCTATAAAAAATATGAAAAGTTTACAACAGGATATACCTTCAAGAATTTCTCAAAATATATGGTTTTTACAAAAATATGCATCTTATTTCAGAGCATTCTTTAATGACAATAGTCCTATGAATCAATGGATTAACTTCATTATCTCCTATCAGACATGGACTTGACAAGTGATTCCCAATAAATAATAATAAATACAACATTCCCAATAAATACTATATAGTGGTTGCGGATCATTTCAATAATATCTACTACTTTGATCACTATTTCTCTTTCAGAAACATTGGAAACTCAAGCATATAGATCTGAAAATATGTTGAGAGTCTCAAGGCCAATGGTCTGAACATGTAGAATGTAGACATGGAGAAATAGAGAGATCTATATATCGTTTAAATGAAATTTCTGAAGGGTACGTCTAAATACACACTTTGGATATATATGTAAGCAAGCTAGCCAAAGTCAAACGTGGGATCCAATCCACCAGAGGTAGCAGACTCCAACATTATAATGATGTGCAGTACTGGACCGTCAATAGAACAATTACTATCAACTAAAGAAAGATGATACAAGCAAACACATATTGTTTATTAAATCCTAAATATCTTAAAAAACACCTGAAATTTGCTTGAGAACCATAATTGGCCTATGAAAATTGTCAGAATACAGTTATTTTCGATCATAGAAATTAATAGTAGTTGGTTTATCATCAGTTGTTTTGCTTTCACTTGGTTAAAAATTTAAATCATGCTTCTCAGAATGAGTAATCTCTTAATATGTTGTTCAATAACTAATTTTGTGTACTTCGTAAACATTCTTTGAAGTTTTCAGTTTTAAACTATGATTTTTGTACAGATTTTCCTAATAGATGGGGTACTTTACTTCATCTTTTTAGACCAGAATATCAACTCACATACATACATTCTCAATACAAATACCTTTAATTTGAGTTGTATGGAAGAACTCATTTTAGTGGCGTAGAAGATAGCATAAATTTTACTCTGTTGTATTATATGTTAAACCAATACCAAATAAGGACAATTTACTATTGCCCAACTCCCTCTTAATGAATAACCCCTGGCATAATATCCAGAAATATTTACATTTCACTGCTCAAAATATGTCACAAATTCTGTTACCGCCATGGGCTCATCACTGGACATCAATTATTATCAGTTGGTCTTATTTTAGGATCCTCTCCTTGTCTCGTTCAATTTGAGAACATCAGTATAACCTATTGTTTAATAGAACTAGAATAAATTGATCTATTTGGATGCTAGAATAGTAATATATTTCCAGTTCGCAAATAAATTTTCAACTACTTTTTAATTTTTTTCATCAAGTCTAGGTTGAAATTTAAGTAACCTCATATCTACATACTCAAGTCATTTATATTACTTATACAGTGTGATTCAGCCTATTATGTTATTAGCATATAATTGAAAACATTAACTGTTAAGTATGTATTTATATTTTACACATTTAATACAAAATTATAATATTTAAACTACACATATAAGAGCTGTGGAAGATCAAAAACCATCTATAATTCAATGTACACAGTAACACATTATATGAATGAATTAAAATACAAGCTGAATCTAAACTATAACTGTATTGAAATTGTATTTTCAATTGCCTCTGCCATACTTGCTGAAAATTTATTTAATTGAAATATGGAGTTGGTGGCCACATTTTCTCCTCCACATATTTTAATAAAATAAAGGTTTTTTCTTTAATAAACGTGTTTTATTTCAATTCTATCATCATTGTACAGGATCAAGATGTGATTTGTCATACAAATGTCAAAACACTTTCCACCCATTATATACCATTTGATATCATATTTATGATTGAAAACTATTTTACATTTGTCTTTTTACCAAAAACAATTATTTATAAAATGACTATATATATATATATATTATATATTAATTAATTTTAGATTCAACGACTGAAAATTGGTAAACAGAGGGGAATAACGGGGATCTTCAGTCAGGAAAGTAAACGTTACGTTAACTCTTTATTACTATGTACCATCCCGATCTCATTTTAACTAAATCTGATAAAGGTAATGTTGCAGTTATTATGAAAAAATCTGAATATGTTAAAAAATCTTATAAGATTCTTAATGATGAAAACTCGTACCTCAAATTGAAAAGAGATCCTACTTCAACTATACAACAAGAAGCAAATAGTTGGATCCTAGAATTGAAAAAATCCAAAATGATAAATGAACAAGAAGCAAAAAAATTTATGATTTACAGTTCTATATCACCTAAATACTATGGCTTACCCAAAATTCACAAACCAGTAATGAAATTAAAACCTATTATTTCATCTATTGAATCACCTATCAGTAAAATTTCCAAAATGATCACAAACATCTTACCTGATGCATATGACTTTGAAAATGAATTTCATGTCAAAGATTCTTTCGAATTCTCTAAATTTGTTAATGAAAAACAACTTCCACCAGGGTATGTCTTGGTAAGTATCTGGATGTTGTTTCATTATTTAGTAATATTCCCATAGAGTTGGTTCTAAAAAGTATATCTAAAAGATGGGATAAAATAGATACTGTAAAATTACAAAGACTAAATTTTTAGAAATCATTCATTTCATTTTCAACTCAAGTTTCTATTCATTTGATGGAAATTACTATAAGCAAATACTTGGAACGCCAATGGGTGCTACGATTTCACCTATTCTTGTTTCATATGTAATAGATGATCTTGTTGAAGAAATATTGACACAACTAACCTTTGAAGTATCTTTTTTAAAGAAATTTGTAGATGATGTCATTTGTGCAATATCAAGTGATAAATCAGATGAATTATTGAATATAGTTAACAACTATAATAAAAAATTACAATTCACTATAGAACTTGAAAGCAACAATATTAGTATTCCTTTTTTAGATACTAAAATAATCCGTAGAGATAATAATTCACTTATCACCGATTGGTATATAAATCCAACAAACTCTTAGAGATACATCAATTACCATTCTTTCCATTCGAAAAAAATGAAAAATAATTTAATCCTTTGTTTGAAAACAAGAATCGAAAGACTAGTCCATCCTTCACTTAAAAACAAAAATTCAGTAATTCTCAGAAATAAAAAAAACTTCTGAACAAAATTCTTTTCAATGTCAACTCTGATAGGAGACTCAATGATATCTCAAATGATCAAAATTTGGAAAATAATGAAAATGTCACTTATTTCTCAAATTTATCATCTGATATAATCTGATATAATCAAATTATTCAAAAATTAAACAAACATAAAAATCACCCAAAAAAACATCAAAACTATTGGTAATTTAAATACAAAATTGAAAGACCCCACACAATGTTTGAAGAAATCCAATGTTGTCTACAGTATACCATGTAACAACTGCGATTTAAACTATATTGGTACAACCTCAAGAATTTTGACCAGCCGTATCACATCTCATAAAAGTGATATGAAACTCAATAAAAAATCATGTGCGTTAGCTCAACATGCTATCGAAACAGGCCATAAGATATCATTCGAAAAGGCAAAAGTTTTACATTCAGAAACAAATACATCCAAACGATTATTTCTTGAATTGATTGAAATTAATCGAACTACTAATAATATGAATAAAAAAACAGATATAGAAAATCTCAGTAAAATATATAGTTATCTCTTACAAATAACTAAAAAATAAAACGTTTTTTGACACTCTATATAATATTTCACAAAAACTTCATCATAGTTACATATTTTCTTGATGTCAATCAAAGTACCTTGGAATTCAAAATCAATAACTTTCAAATCATCAAATGTCAATGTAGAAGATATAATTCTACCAATTTATTTTAATTTATACAGTATTTTTATGTTCTTTTACAAAGTTTATACACGTTTGTTTTCAATCTCATTTCACTGTAAGTATTTACTGGAATTCTTTTAAAAATTGTACAAAATAATATACATTTAGGACCCTGAAGAAGTCCCAAACTTGGGACGAAAGCTTCGTACATAGTAATAAAGAGTTTTTAACGTAACGTTTACTTTCCTGACTGAAGATCCCCGTTATTCCCCTCTGTATTGTTGAAAGTTCAACAATTTCTAGAAAGTTTACATTTCAAATGAATATTTCATGGATGAATAGCATCAACTTTTTCAAGACACTAAAACTTTTTATATCTTTAACAAACATTCTTTTAGTAAACTAATAACTAATGAAGCGAATAGTATCATTGTGCAACAATATTCGGCAATAGCCAAATCTCAAGAACAGGCGGCGCCTGAACCACCTGCGGAAGTAGTAACACAGTCCCCTAGAAAATTCTATGATACCTCAAGAGTCAAGGAGATCTGAGCTCAAGTTAGATAGAGTGTATTCAGGGGCCTCTTTTTGGTTCACCTGATGTGAGGAATACGTATGTCTGCATGAGTATCCGTGCATGGCATCACACGTTAAAAGGTGAGGGCTACGTCTTCCCTATTTGTTAGATAGGTAGGTATGCTGCATTGGACAATTCAACTCGGAGTTTTGTAGTGTTTGATGCATTCTTTATCCCAGTTCCATTTTTAGCAATAGGTGGAATCTAGATACGAAAAACAGAGTATTATTTATTGTGTGTTTGAATTAGGATCAAAAACTTATTTTTATTTCTACAGTATTTATTAAGTATTAGATACATGAAAGTTATACTGAAATATTTGTTGAAAAAAATTCAGTAGTTATTATTGAGCAAATCCATGATGTTTTTAATTTCCTACAGGAATTTGAAAAACTGAAATTACTAAATTAAATATTGGAAAGTTATTCGTAAGGAGTGTAACCAACTTTAGTTGGATATCTTCCCCCATATAAGTCAATGGTGAATAATTCAAATGTTCTTTTTTGAAATGAAATAAAATAAAACCATATATTCATTATATTCATATTTTGTTTTAGATATTTATGACTTAGAGTGATATATTTCTTGAAACATCCATAGTATAACATGTATATAGATACCAGTAACTTTTCTCTAAAATACCTATATCAGTTCAATTCAAATTCAAGTAGATTGGATATATGTGTTGTTTCAAACAAGTGATTCCATAATGACATCTAGTTGTTTATTATATCTTCTTTATGCTATACAACTACTTCATAGAACAAGATGATTTCTATTTTAAATTAACATACTTATGCTACCTGATACCAAAGTGGAAGTAGCAAGACGGCATTGCCAAACAGATAAATATCGCCACCCTTCGATAAAGTCATGCTCGGTATCGTGGCAGCGTAAACGGAATTCATTTAATCACGTTTGTCTCCATCAATGTTGGTGTAATATTTCTATGTGAACTTTCTGGAGAGATGAAAACCTATGTAACTTCAGAACACTATATTTCCCACCCTACGGTCATTGCAACACTAAACAAATATTTCATATAAACATCCCAAATACATATAATATTCGTCAAGACCATGTCTCAAATAGATTTAGCGGTGTTCTTATGGATGTAATAAATCTGTTCAGTATGTTTCTAAAGCCGGGTTTCTGCCAAAACGAATAATGAAAAATTGAGCATTGACCACGTTGGATGTGAAAGTTGACTTTGTACCATTTATATTTGGTCCCCTTATATAAATAACCCTCTAGAAATAATAAAAAAATCATGTCCAGTTTTGATTATCATTTTGTTAGGATAATTTTCAAGTATAATATTGAAATATGAGGTGTTGAAATCGTTGAATATAAAAGTTAACCTAAAAGAAATTATTTAAACCTCTTTCAACCCCTCAAGAAATGATTGAAAAAATGATTCCAGGTGATAATGATATACCCTTGTCAGGATTTTTTCGACGAAGAATATAGAAAATATTCCTCTGTGAAAAAAAATTCAGTTAGATGATAATAGAAGCCAGAAATATGTTTTCCATAATTTCTAGAGGGGCGGAAGGTGAAATGAATGCTACAGATAAAATTTTATAAGTCTCAAAATATTCATAAGCGATACCAAAACCATGAATCGTGTTTTTTATTAGTTTGACGAAAAGATACAGTCTTCTCTATGGTTATTGATCATAGTACTTTGAAGAGGTTCTCATCTCCCTAGCAAGATCATATAAAAATATTTCAACAACACGGTCGAAAAATAAACGTAATCACATGAATACCCCTACGCTGCCAAGTACGACTTCATCAAAGTGATTGCCCTGTCCGTTTTGCTGGCAATGCCGCCTTGCTAGTTATTCACTCCGGTACATATGCTAGATTGTTCAAATTGAAACAAACAAATTTTATTCATATATGATTGTTGTGGAACATTCTTTGAAATTATTTCTATATTCTATTAGGCTTTGTGTGTAATTTTTCCTCTTCAATCAACCTTTCGTCAGAATACAATTCACACTGCATTTTACCTTGGTAGGTTTTAGGAGCAGAACTAAAAGTATAACCAAGATTTTAAAATTGTCCAAAGAAGGTTGAAAGTTATTCTTATATACCTACATTTTTAGTATCATTTAGCAGATGTGCTGGATGGAGTTTTATGCATATATGTATGTGATTGCGAGCATTGAAAAGTTGAATTCGGTGGTAGTTTAGATGATTTTTTTTGAGTTCAAGGCAGTTTTTCTTGCGAGTCATGTCGTGATATAAAAAGCTAATTGAATAGTCACCCTGAACTGTTTACTGTGTGTAGTTTAGACACTAATAAAAAACTCATCGATTTAGGAATTGAAATTTTCTTTCGAAACGACATCTACTCACTACCTGTGCTATTGACCTTTTAACTCTTCTGCTTCAATCAATGAATTATTTAGAAACGTTTTGTCCATTAGGAAGGTAAACAAGAGCCTTATGAATTTATATATAATACGAAATAAATAATGTTTCGAAACAGCTGGTTAACGGAAAAAATTAAACTATTCATCTAGAGTTCGGTATAGAATAATTATTTGAACGCACATGTGCGTTAATATGCGCACACGCATGCGTAGTAAGTAATGTTATTCTGTAAACACAGAGAGAAATTCGGCGTTCAGCTTTACAAAAATGAAGACTACTTTTTAAATAATAGAACGTCCTTAATGACTTTAATCCACATACCTAAAATGAGAATGGGATTGTTCGGGTTTCGTCGGGTCTAGTCGGTAAGCAAGGTAAAGGTAAGTTTTTCGGCAGGATGTGTGCGAGCACCTGCTTTGATTTCACTTTTTCATACCAATTACTGAACCGAAGATTTACCGAAAACAAGTTCTCGCATTCTTCGCCCTCATAACGCTGGCTTTCCTTGTGCCAAGACTGGTTGATATATTCCATAAAGTTCACATCTTCACCTGTTTTCAGAATGTTCGCAAATTATGTTTCTAATTTTTTGTTTCTTGTTCTAAAATATTCCTATTTCGAATATTTCTGGAATTGAATTCTTACTTTAATAGTGTTTTTATCATGTTTTAACCCATCTGTGAAAATTTCGTACATATCCGACTCTTAACCATATTCCCTACCATTGCCGTAATTCATCAACAATAACCTCACCTCAACTCACTCAAATCAAACCACTCCTAACAGTCCAAAACTCGAACACGAACGATCACCATCGGTCAAGAATTATTGGCGACAAGATGTCTATTCTATCGTCATGCCGCAGGTCGTGGATGAAAAATTGGCACGAAAATATGAGCACCTTGTGTATAAACATAACTGAGTCGGCCCTCTGGTAGTGCATTCGGTACTAAGCCGTAATTGTCAAAAATATTAATTAGCATAATCAAGTAGGCTGGTGTCTTCTGTTTGATCCCACAGTTTTACAGGTATAAGTGCAAACACCAGGGTTTTTAGACATCTTAGTTATCATCCATATTCATTCAGATTTTCATAATTATAAATTTTCAAACCGTCTGACTGACGTTTCATACTTCATCATGCGTTTTGTCATGAATGTGTCTACACGATTTCAATAGTTTGACTTTCTTGAGTTCTTGCGTTACTTTACCTTACGTTTACATGAACCAGCCTTTAGGGACATACCTACAATTTGGGGTCATTTATGGGAAAGATACCTGTAATAGTTTGTTTCTGGAACCTGAAGAGCTGAAAAAAGTCGTAATCCAAAATTATCAATTTTTGAATGTTGCAAATTGTGAAATATAAAAACTTTCTTCTGCTAACTGCAACTGATTTAGCAGAAATAAAAGGTCGATCATCAACCAGAATTCTTGCAGGTATCTTGCAGATTCCTTTTAAGTTTTATGGTAATCGTTAGCGTGAGCGTCGATATACAAACATAACCAATATTTATAGTTCTGTCAGATGAAGTGATCCTTTCTAAACGATTTGTTTTCTTGCATGACATATTCACTACGTCATCTTGAATGCGGTTTGAAAACAAGATTGAATGCGGATCATCAAAGAAAAAGCACCTCTTTGCCTCTTTTTTTAGCGATGTCAAAATTACTCAGACGTCATCAATAAATAGTTTACTTTCTACAGGAGTTGATTTCACGTAATAGCCTGTTCAGATAATAAATAAATAAATTATTATGCAAATGAACAGGCTTATTATTGATGATGCGGGTAAACAGGTTTGGTGACGAAAAATCAATAACAATTTTGCATAACAGCGTATTCATTCAGATTTCACAAAGGTAATGTAAATAAAATATCAAGTTCAATTACAGCCAAAAATATCAGTTTCTTGTATCTGGAACACAGACATTTCCTTTTAAATTAGAACAAATAGTTTTTTTTGCGTTTCAAAAGACTCTTCATACTTCCATGGCGAACGGCGCAACAATCCTTTCATTCAAAAATCAGGATTATAAACGGGTACAAAAAAGAGATAACAAAAGATAAGGCAAGGTCGGCCACTAAGGCCGGAGGGAAGATATAACTCAAGTGGGAACGAAACTAATTGGTAAAAGAACCGGAAATGATGCAAAAAATAGTAGAAGAGAGGTCTTTATGTTCGGCGGCGTGGCGTGGGGGCACATTCCATCGGCAGGCGTAAGGCGCGCACTTCCGCTGGTAGAGGTGGCAGCGGCGTGGGAACGACACACGGAACCCTTATCCGGCTCGGTCGTGACTGAAGTGACGACGTTGCCACGTCCTTGCCGATAGCGCGCGTTCAGATACAAATCAGATTACCACTTTTCCATAGACGGCTTCGTGATTCATCTCATTTCGATAGTTTGCAGTTGGTTAGGAAAAGGTCAAAATAACTGAAATCACAATTAATCGTTTGCCGACGTTTCGACTTATACTACATTAAGTCATCCACAGGGCAATAACAGGTTCCTTGTCCTGCTAAAATATTTGTTTAACACGTTAAGCGCCGAGGTACAATATTAGATTCCACGATTTTTCAACGTCTTTTATTTTGACTTTATTACAAGCTCTGGTGTTATTCTAAGTATGGAAAAATTATTTTCGAATATTTTTTATTCATTCTTTCCTACGTCTTTGAATGTGTATCATTTTCGATACACGTGGCCCTTGAAATAGTTTTCACTCGTTACGTAATTCGTAGGAAACATTATCTTATAAATAATGAAGTGGAGGGGAAGAATGTACGTGGACGATGTGCGGAATGCTACAGAAAATATGGAAGGAAAGGGAAACAGATTGAAGGGAAACTTGTTATATATAGTCTCGCAACTTATAACAAAATGTTCTGTTTGCGGAAAATTTTTGTGTTGTAAATGTTTTAATAATACTCTACTACTAATGTTTATTCATCATTTTTTATTACAATTTTTCAGTGAATACATCGTTTTACTCTATTATCATATATTTTTGATGTTATTTCAAAGTATAAACATCCATACCCCAACCCACGCACACACAACCTTCCGTGTGGGCCAGCACTTAATTTTTGGCCTATTAAACACACAGCAAGGGTGCGAGTTAACAACACACAACGCTTTGAACGAGATGAACGTCGTGTATCTTTTTCGATACACATTGGGTAGGACAGTGTGTATCGAAAAAGATATGACGTTGAACGTGTTAAATGGATATTTATAATAATATACAGAATAATGAATATGGGCCGTGATGGTCGTGTGGTAGAGCGCTCGCCTTATAAACATATCCGGTTTTTTGCTTATAGCCTTTTCCGGAGTGAGTCACACAAAACAACCAGCCTGAAAGCTTAACACCATTCGGTATCTGCACAGAATGTGATACCAGAACCCACGCATAAGCAATGCAGGAGACGTTGATTTCAGACCAAATCGCATAAAATCTGCGAAGGTCTCATCCAGCGCTCTCTCACGAGGACCCTAGGAGTTACTCGGCGCCGTGCACATCCCCCGACCCTGGCAACAGGACTGGGAAGATGTGGAGCACGCACGCAGTCCCTCCCCCCTTGATCCCTTCCTTCCCCCCGGGAGAAGAGCCAACGGTGGAGGTGTTGAAATAAATGAGATACGAGCAAATAGATATGTAATTTATAGGCAATAAAATTTTACTTTTTACTTTACTTATAAGCATAAGGTCGTGGGTTCAGAGCCCAGCACGGCCATCGGTCCCGGATCTTTTCCTTGCTCGCACAAGCTCCTAGGAGCTTCTGAGGGGTTTCTCTCTGGAAACCTGGAAGATTCGTTACAAAATAAAAAAAAAATATAAAAAAAATGATCCATTTGAAAGTGGGCCATCTCTCTAAAACTGTTATTTACTATCCTATTCTGGTTCAGAAGTTTCTTTTACAATAGATAGAGTATCAATAGTTTTAGTAACAAGCATTTCAATGACTATTTCGAATTTTTTTGCGAGGTCAAAAATGCAAAAACATGGTAAGTACTAGCGAATTTTTTAAATAAAATTTGACGACGCCACTGGATTTGTGATGCTTTCAAATAGGTGTGACTATAAAATTATTGTTTGTTATAGAAATACTTCTAGCTAATAATACTCCCTCATAGACACTCGTAGACTGTACCCAAAGGTATAGTCTGTGCGGGTGGAGGACGATTATTATTATTTTTCCGTGGCGTAGCGTGGCACAGTGCAATAAATCAAGTATTATTTGTAATATTAAGATGACTTACTTGATAATGGTGTGAAAATCGAACTGGTGCTATAAAATAAAATAGATTAAAAAAAATGGAAATTAAAAGTTGTAATTTTCTTTATTAACAAAGTCACCATAAATTTCACACTAAATAAGCGTAAGCGAAATGAATGTACGAGGCAATAATAAAATTAAAAGGGTAGGTAACTGAAAGAAAGCAGACACGAAAATTCTGCGTGAATCACTCGATACCATCAAAATAGGAAATATCTAGTGAAATAGTGGTACAGGGGAGGCAGTTTTATCGATGTTCGTAGATATGTTTGATAACTTTCTAAATGAAGAATTGACACTGAAACTGATAGTGATGAATATTCTCTAAGATGTCTAAAACCCTGGTGTGTCGACTGATTAGATTTTGTTTAGAATGTTTTGAAGACAAATCAAATGAAATCGTGGTCTGTTTCTGTAATCGGATCCAGAGATGGCACCTGGTCCTCATGTCAATATTCCAGGGACATAGTGATTGTGATTGTTGTTGATTGAATTTTACATGTCAATAAACTTTTTAAATATCATTCTGAAGTAATATAGTGTCCATACTCGAAGTGGAAGACCAAATTTTTTGGAAAAATAACACAACACAAATTGTGTTATTTTTCTAAAATGATCTAAATACCGTTTGAAAGTCAAAATAGTTGTGGAAGAATGAAAAATTTCGTAGTGTAATGAAATAGACTTTTAATATGAATAATTTGACCATTATTTGTTTTTATGTGGATAAAATCCTGAAAGCTGAACACAATAATTCATTTATATCTAGTACCGAAAGTGAGTACTACTTAGAATCTGTAACATACTTTGAAACCAATTTGAAACTTACATTTTATTTCCAAATTCTCCATGATCTAATTAACAATACTTTATGGCAAACATTTTTTCAAGTAAATCAACTGAGTGCGTGTTTCTTTAAATCTTCCATAAGTTCAAGTTGTGAAAGTCCGTGATGAAGTAAATAAAATTCATCACTCCTACTGAATGAAATCTATCAATTTTGCATATATCATCAAGCTTGTTGGAGAAAGAAAATCAACACCTAGAAGAGAAACTCGAACGTTTGGAAAGAAAAAGCAAAGAAAATAACATAATTGTACTTGGGTTGGAACATCCAGGGCAGAACATTACGACTGACTTCATTACTGGAAAACTGAAAAGTCTTGTTGGATTAGATATATTGCCGACGGACCTTAACAACTTTTACCCATTGGGAAAAAATGACTCATGTCCTATAAAAGTGGAATTTGTGTCTTATCTGAAAAAATCCACAGTATTGATGAATGCAAGGAAGCTAAAAGGAACGAACATTTCTATTGCAAATGATATGACAATCAGAGAGAGGCAAGAATACAAAATCCTGAGAAAACATCTGCACCTTGCGAGGCAAGATGGAAATATAAATTGCTTTATAAGAAAGAATAAGTTACATGTAAACAATAAAGTCTATAGTGCTGATGACTTAGAACAAATTGAAAATACTCAGGAAACTACAGAAAAATCTACGAGTGCTCCAGGAACACCAGTAGCACAAAATCATACCAAGTTCTTCACAAAGACGTTTGAGAAATCAGTTACTGTGGTTCTAGAACACCAAAGGCAAACATCAACCTCATCATTTCACGTACTTGTGAAAAAACCTCAATCGAAAAAAGACACCGAAGACAAAACCAGAATTGAAACTCGATCCAAGGTATCAAAAAATCAATAATAATCGAAAATAATTTTGTCAAATTATATCTATACATTTTCTTTTTTAGTTTAGTTTTAGTTTTTTTTAGTTATAAGGTACCTACCTAAATATGGATTCTTATGTAAGAGATTTTGAGGCAATCCATATAGAAACAAATACCTCTGCAGACATCATCGAATGTAAAAATATTCTTAACAAAACTCAAAACGATAAATTTTCTTTTCTACATAATAACATACGAAGTATTCAAAAAAAAATTGATGAAATGGCAGTAGTGTTGAAAGGACTAGATTCAAATTTAGATTCACTCACTGAAACATGGAAAATACACAATTTATATCTATTCAAAATGGTGGGATATGATACTATTTACTCAGAGGGCGACTTGAATAAGTGTGACGGTATTGTAGCATACATCAAAAGCAATCTAACATACAAAACAAGAATGATTATGCTGAGTAATTCAAAAGCGATTTAACTAATCATACCATAAACAAAAGAAGGTTTAAAATTCTGTCCATCTACCGTTCATCTTCAATAAAGAATTATATAATTACTTGAGGAATAATAACCAGGTATGTGACATTAATATCATCACCGGGGATCTTAACATTGATATTCTAGATGAAAGTGATTACTGTTATGAGTATCTAAACATATTAGACGGAAAAAAAATTATTTCAATGATTAATAAGGAAACCCGTGTGTACAAGGACTTAGTAGAACGTGCTTAGACCACATCTTTGTCAAAACAATTGAAACATATGAGAACTTTCATCCACTCTCAGATCACTTCACCGTAATACTTCAATATGACTTTGAACTTGGAGAATCTAGCATAAAAAATAATGAAAAATTCTATAAAGAATATATCGATTATAGCTTGCCTTAAATTTGCTGTCAAAAAAACTATGGTCAAATATTTATGAAAATCCTAATACAAACAAAGCTACCGACACATTCATCACTGAACTGAAGAATTGTATACTCAAATGTTCCCGAAAAGTCGAAACAAAAAAAAAGGAAATGAAAAAGAATCCATGTCTCACAGATGTAATGTAATTAAACGCCCACATACATACATACATGATGAAGAACTACAGAATAAATACAAAGGTTACAGAAATAGATTGAATGATTTGATTAGGACTGCAAAATACGAATTTTTCAGAGGGGAAGTAGAAAAAAATGGAAATTGTTCAAAAAATATGTGGCGTTGTTTGAAAAATATTGAAAAAAAAATCATGTTGGAATAAAATAAATCAAATGTGGGGGTGATATAATAGAATAAAAAAATCACATAGCTGAACGTTTCAATGAATTTTTTACCAACGTTGGGTCGACATTAGCAAACAAAATTAAAAAAGGCAAAAAAATCAACATCACTAGAAACATTCATTCAGAATACATGTATCAAGGCAGACGTACCTGAAGTAATGAAATATATAAGAGTGCTAAAATCAAACAAGGCTCCCGGTTTAGATAACGTTGGATCCGACAGTCTCAAAATTTGTGCTGAGCACATTGTAAAACCGCTTACTCATTTGATAAATATGTCTTTAGAAAGTGGTATATTTCCAGAATCTCTCAAAACAGCCGTCATAAAACCTCTTCACAAGTCTGGGGATAGGCGTGAAGTTTCAAACTATAGACCCATATCGCTCCTCTCAAACATCTCTGAAATTCTAGAAAAAATAATCAAAGCCAGAATATCGAGTTTTATTAGAAAATATAACTTGATATCAGAGAAGCAGTTTGGGTCTATGGAAGGAAGATCAACACAGGATGCTATAGCTAGTTTATCAAAAAATATTTACAATTCTTTAGATTCCAAGACATCAGCAATATGCCTGTTCGTTGACCTTGCTAAAGCGTTTGACACTGTTAACCACCCAGACTTGTTGGAAACTCTTGAAAGCATTGGATTCCGAGGAACTCCGTATCGATTGATGGAAAATTATTTGAAAAATCGAAGTCAGTGTGTAATTATAGATAATGAACTGAGCAGCAGTAGAGTTGTCATTTTGGTATCCCTCAAGGAACAGTTCTTGGTCCTATTTTATTCATTCTGTATATAAATTCACTGATCAACTTGAATATTCCTGCTGAGATTACTAGTTTCGCTGATGACACAACTTTCTTCTTTGAAGACAACAATTGGGAAAACTTAAAAGAAAAGGTAAAATCTGCATTTCCCATCATCATGAAATATTTCAATAGTAGATTACTCACAATAAACCTGAAAAAAACTGTGTTTGTGCCATTTAGTAGCTATATGAAACAAGCCTTCCAGATTATTCTTCTATTGATATACCAATTGATGACGATGAGATACAGATAATGTCATCAAAAACGATTAAATATTTAGGAATTACGCTTGATAATAACATGAAATGGAATGTACATATAAGCAACCTCACTAAAAAACTTAGATACCTAGTCAGTAAATTCAAGTACTTGAAAAATATTCTTGATCTCAGACATCTTAAGATAATTTATCACGCATTGCGCATTGGTGCAAACACATTTATCTTATGACATCATCGCTTGGGGAGGAGTCTCAAATCATTATCTGGGCAATTTGGAAACACTTCAGAAATGGATTATGAAAATTATGTTGAATAAATCATACACTTACCCAAGCAACAATCTGTACAAAGAGATCGGACTAATGGACACTCGACTAATATTTGCATTGACTCTGATCGTGTATCAGCGCAAGCATTTAAAAGAAACAGAACCTATTGATATTATATATAATACAAGGTACAGAATCAATTCTATCAACATACCACGGATGATGAAAACCATCGGACAACGCTCTCACACTTACCCTGCGTCCAAGTTATATGGTGTCATACCTAGTCACTAGTCATTACAAACTTTTCAACTCCCCTTTACTATTCAAAAATAAAATGAAATCATGGATACTAGAGATTCCTAGATTGGAAATACATAAGTTAATTGTTCAAAAAATCCACTGACAACGTTATATACCGATTTAAAGAAAATATGTCCAGATTGTACTATTTTGTTATTAATTATATAATATGATAGTTTATAATTTTTTGTGTAATGATTTTCATTCATAGAATAAAAAATTAGCTTATATAAGTATGTATTAGACTGAATTAGATATTAAGCTACCATTAATTAACTGCATTGATTAAAAAGTATCTAACTACCCCACGTACGTAAATGCTCCTGCGCAATACTTGGAACATCAGTTCATGAAAATGTACCTTTACAACAACCGACGGTGGCGGTTCACGCAAGTGACCACGATTTCATTAGTTTTCTCATAATCAAGCTAGCGAATATCCAGCGTTTTTGTCTACTGTTTTACAGGTATGAATCGGCACACCAGGGTTTTTAGGCATCTTAATATTCTCTATTTTCAATCAACAAAACTGACATCCAATCCTTTTTTCACCAAGAGGTAATCTTCTAACACTAATTCTCTGATGAAGAAATGTTCGAAGTGGATGTGCTTTGTACGGCACTGCTTTCCATTTTCTGGTGTTCAGGCTTCTTGCAGTAGTAGCATACTAATTTTTCCAGTGTGTTTCCATTATCTGTTACTAGAACTTTTTGATTTCATTTGGACACTGTGAGAATGCAACGCTTTCCCATAAACATGGATTGGTAAAATTAGTGATGGTTCTTTCATGTTTGGATCAACATCCAACTGGACTTGAAGAAAAATATTCTCAGGTAAAGTACCTAGTATTTTGCACGTTAGCTTCGGCAGTCTTTGCTATTAGAAAGTTTTTCTTGACCAAGTTCATTTTGTAAGCTGTTTCACATATTTTTCAGCTTCGAAGTTTGAGTCACAACGTCATCTTCAGGATGTTTCGTATAGCTGGAAAACTTTGTACATAAATCATTGATTTTTTTTTGGTAGACCCATCATATAATCAGTGAAACTCTAGCCAAACCTCACATGCACTGGCAAAACGCATTACCTTGTGAAGAATATCCTCGGTCATTTTGGTATTGCATGATTATCAGCAATGTGTTACTGTCACCTTTGGAGAAAATAACAAAATCTTGTTGGTATTTCTATTCCTGTTCAGTAGTCGCGGACTCTTCAAAGGATTTTGCAATCGTCCCGGCAAGAACAAAAACATTACCTGTACCTGTTGAACGTCCCATGTGATGTACTTTAAATATAAGTGGGAATTCCCTACAAATTTCCGCAACACATGACATACTAGTAATCAGCCCTACGCTGTATCACTTCCGTTAAAAATAACGACAACGTTATTCGCCATTTCCGTTATTTTGCTATGATTGGTAATAGCAAAATAACGGAAATGGCGAATAACGGTGACGTTATTTTTAACGGAAGTGATACAGCATAGGGCTGAATATCACCACACAATTTCTCTGTGATGTTGCCAAATGTAACCATGAGAATTTTGTTGTTTTTAATGAATCGGTTCAATGTACTACTACTACTACATCATAAGTGAAGTGAGTTATCCTTGATAATGTTCTCTCAATGTTACCATTCAATGTTGATTAATACTTAGATTATACCTTTTTGTTTCGTTTCGATTCAACATGATAATTAAAATTTTACAGTTATACAAGTAGAGTTAAAAAATATGAATTTGGTACAAGAGTTGAAGTACTTTTAAATGTGACTTCGAAACTTATTATTATGAAAAGTTGTTCAGAATTGAGAATCACGTTTAAATATCCAATTAAATCAATATCCACGATAAAAATAAAAAACGGTTTTTATTGATTTTTTACTAAGTACAATAATAATACATAATAATTGCCATCACAGTGAAAGGGTCATAGAATAGTCGCGGGCCAAGCAACAGACTCGATCAGTTTTCAATAAAAAAAATTGTTGAAATAGGTAAATTTTGTGTTACTGTAAAGAGAAAATAATGTTTTTTTGTACATAGATATAATTCTGTATTTAAACAATTAATTACCTTTTTTTCATAACAATTTTAAATATTGTCAAAAATATAATTATTTATATGTACTCTGGTACCAAATTCATATTGTTTTACAATACTCGTACACAACTGACAAATTTCAAGATATGGTTTTTCAAAATTAGGTTGTAGAGAACATACAAAACTTTTTATTAAAACAGAAAATGGGAAAGTTTTTCATACCTCGACTACTTAAGTGAACACACTGTAAAATATCAGCTGGATGATATACCAATAAAACACCACTAGTAATTCATTCAGAGATTTATTAATACATACTTACTTATATGTATATCACTTTGTAGGATTAGAAACCAATTCAATTCAATTAATTGTAATATATTATTATTAAATTTATCTTGCATTTCGACTTCGCCTAATAGATATTTTTGGTTTCCTCTCTTAACCGCCTCTGCTTTGAGTGACAAAGCCACTCACTCAATACCTCCTCAAACTGTTTCTGGGTGCATTTGGCTGTACTACACCTAAACAGAAACAAATGAATTAATTCTCTCAATTCACCTTTATTGATTTCATCTCATTATTCAACAGTAGAAACACGAGCTTTTTTTATAAATTTCTTGTTTCAACAAAATAATTTTGCTAATCAGTGATTTCACGAGAAAAACTGGTTTGCCTCAATTCTGTTATTTTACTTGAAGTGGAATTTATACATTCTGAACAAGTACAGCATTCTGATATTGTATCAAAGGCACGATCATTTTCACTAAATGTAAATTCGTCATTAAAGTTATTAGGTAGGTACCTAGAAATAATTGAAAAATCATTTTGTCTTTCATCTGGTGGGATATTTTCAATGGTATCAAATTATCCAGAGCCTCGTATGCATCTTGTGATGTGCCTGGCAATCCTGATTTTGTAGGCAATGATAGTAAACATTCTATTGTGAATTTCTAACAATTTGATACCTATCTAAAATTAGTAAAATTACGATATTGTCTTTCAGATAAATATTCAATTGGTTTATACATACCTTAAAAAAAACAGTACTTTCATTTTCTACCTTCACTCATGCAAAGAAATGGCGTATCGTGTAACAACTAACAAGTCATAAAAGTACCAACACAAACCCTAAACTCAGCTTAGCGACCTCTGCCTGTGTGGAGGAAGTTGGAATATATCGAAGATTTGTTCAAACACGGTTCCCAGCTTACGTTCGGGGTTCATATCTTGTAATCTTCTAAGTTACATATTTGTGTATCAAACTTGCGAAAAATGAGACATCGTCTTGTAGAAGCACCTTAGTGGAACATTTTTTGTTTCTGCTGCAGAAACATCACAAAAATACATTGTGGGTACATCAGATTAGAATTTTTAACAAAACATAACGTTTCTACATTTTCTATGTCACGGGTATATTACAATCAAATGTAAAAAATTAACAAACATATGACAATCAACGAACTGAAGTTACGTTCAAGTGACATCAAAGTCACATTACAAATTAATGTTTCATTGTTACCAAAGTAGATCATCGCAAACTGCCCGTTATGTTATGTGCTTGCTGAGGTGCTGGCTCCACATTTTGACTTATCCAAACTGAACTATGGAATTGGTAGTTTTACAGTTGATTTCGTTCACTCAGTACTTGATAAACCGAGCAACAACGCTCTGTATTCTTCATTCTTAGCCAACTCGACAAAACTGATATAATACGACCTAAATCAAATGAGGAAAAAATATTGCTGGTAAAATTACGAAGATTCATTCTACTTCAACAAGTTTCATTTAATTTCTCTACCAAAATAATGAATTGCGATAGATTTATTTATTTTAATTGTATGGACTCAAACTGCAAAAGGTAACGTTTATTAAAATATAGAAAACATTTTTGTGACCACCAGGTATACCTACAAAAAAGTGCATAGAAAATATAGTGACACTGGGCTACTTCAAGTCTATCTTTTTTTAATCATCATCCTGTCCAACCATTTAACCCATCACACAAAGAGGAGCCTGTATGCTATGTGTCTGTGTCCACACATTAATTAAGAACTGAGCAATGTATTAACACTAACACTGTCGACAAATAAATGCAAGCAATCCCCAAGATAGATGAGTCGAATATGTCCCCAGTGTTGCCAACTGAAGCATGTTCAATAACACAATATAATAACAGAAAATAGAAAATAATTTCAGTAGTGTTAGTTTCATTAATACCATCAAGATAATTGGCAAACGCTGACATTTAATTATCGAATTGTAATATACATAAATTTGTATCACAGTAGTATCTAGAATTTTCCGAGGTAGGTACGATAGCTCTCAAGGGACATGGTAGATTTTTTTCATCTCATAATAGGGAACACGCATGATTTTATTTTTTTGGCTTTTCTGTATCTATTCGGTTCTCAAAAATAACATTAAATGAAAATAATTCATTAAATCCTATTTTTTCCGAAATTTTGAGTTTTGAAACACAATTTGACCTTGAGGTCGAATACCTCCAAACACAGCGCTCCTTGTGGTTGTTAGCGGAATGGTGAGTAATTTTGACAGTTTTACACAGCTTTTGAGAGCCCTCAAACGGTGAAGTTTGAACAGTGTGAAGTAACGATAGGAGTCGCTAGGAGTACGTTATTATATAGGATGAAAAAAGTAGCATTTTCAATTAAGAACTAGAAGAAAGGAAACACAAAATTTCAAATTCCGAGTATGTCACTTAGCTTCTCAGGCGATAACGTTCATGTGCAAATAAAAATATTTCAGATCGGGGATATATGCCTGTTCTCTATTATGAGTTAATTATCTCATCATAATGAGTTAACTCATTATAATGAGTTAAATTATCTCATTATTACACGGAAAAAAAATAACTCTATTATATTGTATAGTAAAAAATGTATAATACCATGTATGACAATTTTTATTCGATTTATCATACTCATATAATGTCAATCATTATAATTTTCTCATACAGGTGAAAAAGGTAATAACATAATTAATTTTACAATATTAGTTAGTAAGAGTGATTATCTCCAAAAGTTGGTAGGTAATAGTTTTGATAATAAAATATAATAAACTGATTGGTTTATGATATGTTGTTATAAAGGTAATAATTCCAATTTAATACATTTTACTATTTATACTGTTTACACACCCAACATTTTCGTGACGCTCACAGTAGCAGGCTTCACTTCAGTAGCTGTTTTGTGTTGAAAGAGTACACGTTGGAGTCGGGTTCTTTTTATTGCTTTGACGATGTTTTCCATATAATCAACGATAAATTGTGTTTTGTGTTATAGAAGTAAAGGAAATACTGAAAAGTTTTGGGCTTTCCACACTCCAGGAAGCATTTGAATGTAAGTGTCAGAGTAACATAACCTCTATTCCTAATAATAATACGCATGGTCGAGTCAGCTGCGCTGTCTGTGTATGAAGTATGCATGCACTATGTTTCAAGAATGGTTGGTAGTGGTTGTAGTATGTTCACCAAATAATAATTGTTTCAGCGCACGATATTGACTTAGGGTCTTTCAACAAATCAGCCCAGTATCCTGAATCAATCAAAGAAGTTATTCCAAGCGCGAGAAAACGCATCAAATTTTGGGAAAAGTACAACATATAGGTACATAAGAAAGGAAATGTAAAGAACATCATTCAGAGTTAACCTTATTTAAATAAAATAATTTTCAGCTAGGTGAACTATTCAGAGTAGCGTCACCAACCAACTTATTCACTGTCGATCTAGACTTATTGACCTCGATATCTGAGTATGGACAGTCTGAGGAATTATTGAGGAATTGATCTTAAAATATGAAATTTTGTAGCTGCGGCACTCGATTTTCACTAGATTCAGAAAAGTGCCAATATCTCCAGAACTATTAATATTTTACCAAGGTCATATTTTGATATTCTGGTTAGTCACAAGCTGGTCTATCAACTTTCCAAAGGATGACGTTGAGTTTTGGGACACCCTGTATATCAAAGTGCACCAACATCTGACCACGATAAACCGAATTTTACCTCATAGATAAAAATTTCCACAATCATGAATTCACGATTAGTTTATTCGGTTCAGGACACTCCAATGTGGATGCACATTTGACATATATTGATTACCTCTGTGCATTTAACAGATATTGTTAGATATTTTTTCATTCTAATGTTTCAACATTACGTTTTTTTTAATAGTAGGTACCTACCAAGTTAATAAATTTTACATTCAAGTACGAATATATTTTCATTTTGTGCAATAAATTATTTTGAAATATATAAAAACCTGTTTTATTTATTCAGAACTGCTCTGCAAAAAAACGACTTCTAAAAATTTGCCCTGATTTCAAAGTTGGCTTTCTCCCAGTCGCTCGTCCGATATTGATGGTATTTATTTTTTTTCGTTGTCATAGTGATAAAAAACAGAAACAAATTGAAATTCGGGCAAATTCTCATTGGGCAGTGTATATCGGCCCAAAATATTATTTTACGTTGTGATGAAATTCGTTATAAAAGTATAATAACATTTACTATGTAACACTTACTATAAAAGTCTTATATCAATTAATATAAAAAATATTACACTTTATTAAGTCCATATAATGAGTTCAATAAAAAATTTATTCTGAGACTCATCAAAGATTTATAATATAGTTTACAATGAAAAGAACTTATTTCTAAAAGAAAATATTCTGCAATTTCATTATAAAATTACTTCAAGTTTATCATAGGTAATCGTCCCGTATGGAATGATATTTTATTGTAATGAATATTATATTTTTAATACTATTTACTATATATTTCTTTCCGTGTATGAGATGGTAAGTCATTATTATGAGTTAATACTTTGCAACGTTGCCAGCAGGTGTTTATTTTCCTATTTCACTAGCTTTGTTCTGGTTCTGAAAAATAGTGGTTTTGGGACATCAGGATTATGCGCAGTTGATCAGAAGTATGCACTTTAAGGTTCAAATTCGTTCACTTTCATTCAACTGCGCATAATCCTGACGTCCCAGGACAAGCATTTTTCGAAACCAGAACAAATCTATTATGTATTTGTAACCAGAAAAAAAGCATGTAGGCATCTTAGGTTAGATTAGGTAATATTTCATTTAAGATTTTCAATGACTGGATGACACGTATCTAGCATTTAATAATTGTATAATAGTAAAAGCAAGTAAATAATTAATAAAACTCAGAACTGTCGGGGCTTCAGTTTTTTAGGATTTTTGTTGAAAATACCTATGTCCGTTACATAGTTACATAGTCATGCTATATGGCTGATGCCTGATGCACGTATTTAATCTTCACCCAATTCAGATATGATTTTTAGGTATATGATGTAATGTTTAGTCTGTACCAATGAAGTTGATTCAACTACCGTTTCTCCTGCCTTCCACTGATGTAAAAGTTGAGTCTTTATTTCAGAATTTTTAAATCCTAGCCAGAGAAATAACTTTCAGCTACTTCACTTTCATTATTTAGTCAAGCCTCTGCCCTGCCTATATATTTCCTTTCATTAAAATATACAAATATATCTGCAGGTATATATCAAAAATCACCTGATGAAACATACGAGAACAGTGCAATAACTATGGCAACGGAGCACTAGCAAAAATATTTTTTCCGAATTTTCTGATATCCCATTATTATAATGAGATAACTAATTCATCATAATGACTTAGTTATCTCATTATTATGAGATAGCGTGTCATTATACAGCCGTCCTAAGCAAAAGTACCGTATCTACAAAAGATATAAATATTGTGATATAAGATTATTTAGGTTAAAAAACCTATAAATTTTGCTCTTTACCAAACAAAGATGAAGTATAAATGGTTTAAACAGCCAAAGTTAACGAATTATATTGCCGTTTATACGAAAGTTCAAAAATTTCTTATGTAAGAAGGTCGGATCTACAGAATTTTAAGCAAAATAGCAGATAGCAGATACGGTACTTTAACTTAGGACGGCAGAATAATGAGTTAACTATCTCGTTATAATGAGATAACTAACTCATAATCATGAGATAGAAAAAAAAACTACCAAGTCCCTTCAGAGCCATCGTACCGAGGCACTATTCTAGTAACAACTTTAATTTCACGGCAAATAATAATAATAGTCATCCTCTACCCGCACAGGCTACACTATATGGGTGTTTATGAGGAAGTATAAATATTATTATTATATTCTAGAACAGAGCAGATTCAACTCAGTTGTGCTCATTGTTTTGAAAACAGCAAATATCACTTAGCTCCAATTTCACAAAGTTTTGTCATCAAACGTATGACCATGCTTATAAGTTGAGCATTGAGAAGTTTTTTACCGTTGTTCGTTGTGAATTAAATTTAAGTTAACCATAGTTCAATTTCACTAAACACAATTCGATGGTTAAGAATTGACCAAAACATAATAATTGCCTTACTTTTCCTTTTTTTGACATTCCATTTTGATTATACATAAGAATAGATATTTCAAAAAAAAGCAGCATAACAATCCTTCTCTAGTTTAACCAAAATCAACAAATCAAAAGACGAAAACGTTTATTCAATTCAAGAACAATAACCAACCACAAAATAATTGAAACAGTTTCCTCGGATATAGATGTTTTCAGTATATTCTCCTTCACGCTCTCTACAGGGTCTTCCTCAATTGGTCTGATGTTATTTTACCACACTTTTGCCTCTTCCTCTCCTTTAATTCGTTCAAATTTTTCTGGTTTGATTTCATAAACACTTTCTCTCAAATATCCCCATAGAGACCTTTTCTTCAAAATGTATAGTTTTTCATATAGGGTCAAGACAAAAAGGCATGAATTTGGAAATTTGTCGTCGTATAACTAACATCCTATATGATATATTGGGTCGAAACTTGGTTTATAGGTATTCAAAATATGCATAAATCGAATAGGCTTTCCACTTTTTCGAGAAAAAAAATGCCTAATGGTCCTTCTCGAAATTTCGACCTGTTTAGCAGAGCATAGTAGGCATTGAAAAAAAATTTAATATCTCTCAACATCTTTGATTAGATTTAATCGAGTACTGTAACGTAACTAGGAATTTTCATTTTTCAAAATTGGTCCTTAGGTCCTAAAATAACAGGGAACTGCCGTTTCAAATTGTACACATTGGTATATCTTGACTATTTTCCATATCCCAGACATATTGACTGTCATTTTGTGATCTACTTTCTTGCGGTAAGTATTTTAGTATTCGAAATTTCCATCCTTTGAATATCAATGGATTTTTGCTCTGAAAGTATTTTCATCTTTCATAAGTTCTTCTCAAAGTCTTTGAACTTTTGCAAATATTGCTGATATTTGATAGTGTATGCACTGTACCATTTGCTTTTGAGAATCTATTTTTGATTTTTGCTATTCAGGGTGTTCCAAATTAAGTCGGCACCATTGCCAACTCCGATATTATTGATGCTACGAATTCGGTGAAATGGGCAAACTAGTAGCATTTTTAATGGCCTTCTCGATGCCGAAAACAAAACAAAAATTGACAGTCGTGTTTTCAGAATATTTCATAAAATGATATTTCTTTCAATGGTATATTTTTTCTCTACAACAAATCTCACATGAATTTTTTCCGCAAAGGTGCAAATAAGACAGTTTTATCAATAGGAAATATTTATAACAAACAGATTTGATAAAGAACTATAAAATATAGAGTAAATGTTCAAAAACACCGCCTTCTTGTTGAACACATATTTGGGCCCTTCTATTGACACTACGTGTGGCATTCAACACAGTTCGGCCATCAATTCTATTAATTATAGTTTCAATATAATTTTTCAGTTCATCTACATTATTATGTTTTATTTTGTACACCTCATTTTGGTCTGGTGAACGAGGGGGCCCCTTGACACCATTTGTAGGTTTGTAGCAATCCATCTGTTTCCAAAACAGCCTCGCAGCATTCTTTTTACGCCACTGACAATTATGTGCTGGTGCTCCATCCTGCTGAAAATAGATAATCTGACGAGCCTCCAGATCAAGATAATCGAAAAACTGTTCCAACACTCTAGTTAATAAATTAATGTAACGGGGTCCGTTCAAAGAACCATGGTAGAAACATGGATCGATAATTCTGCCTCTAAATAGACCACACCAAACATTAATACTAAATCGTCTTTGCGGATTGTGGGGATGGACTAGAAATGGATTATGTCAACTCAAAAATTCTTTCCATTATAATACATCCCATGATTTGAAAAACTAGCCTCATCGCTCCATATAATATTTCTATAGAAGTTTGGATCTTGTCTGCATTTATTCGTAAACCACCGACAAAACCCCAATCGTCTCTCAGGATCACCAGGTTCTAGTGTTTGGATAAATCTTATGTTTCTTCAGAATTCGTTGAATACCAAAAAGTGGAACAGCTATTTCTCTAGATAAATCTCTGATAGAATTATTTGGATATACCTCAAAGTAGGATAAAACGTCAATTTCTGTATCTTCAGATATTACAAAACATTTTTTAGTTCTCCTCTTCTCAAAAACTTTTTCATTGTTCCTGAATTGAGGATGGAGCACAGCAAATAAACGCCGATTGGGTAATTCACGATCGGGAAACGAATTTCTGTAGTGTTGGAGTGCTCTTACGCTATTTTTCTGGCAAACCAAGTAGGATTCTAACATATCACATTTTTCTTGATGGGAAAACGGTATTTCGAAAAATATTCGAACAGTAGTTGAAAGTTACAATGATTTATGACATTGTCATGATATGCTTGAGAATTGAGTGGTGCGACATGATGATCACGGGTTTCACGAGTTCACATCCCAGCGCAATTTTTTCTTTTTACTGTCTTATTTTGCTATTAGTAACAAAATATTGTCATTCGTATATGCACCAAAATTGGGTGTTTGGACAATTATGAGGTTTTATTCGCCAAAATAAAGAAATTTTTTCTACTAGTGAAAGGAAGAAATATTTCCACATAAGTCGCTCATTTTCCACTTTAGGAAGAAAGGTAATATGAGTTTTGTTGTTGAGAATGTTATTATGAATCGAAATTCATGAAAAAATATTGCATTGAAAGAAATATCAATTTATGAAATATTCTGAAAACGCGACTGTCAATTTTTGTTTGTTTTCGGCATCGAGAAGGCCACTAAAAATGCTACTGGTTTGCCCATTTAACCGAATTCGTAGCATCAATAATAACGGAGTTGGCATTGGTGCCGACTTAATTTGGAACACCCTGTATACTTTCGAAGCTTTTTTCTGTGCTATGCGTTTCAACTCTTCCGAGGAACCCGCTGGCATCAGAAGAAAATCAGTAACATTCTCATTGAAAAATTGTTGTATAGTATAATTTTAGTAAAAGTTCGTAATGTATTTCTATTCCGGCAATTCTGCTGTAGGCTTATAGAGAGCTAGAGAGGATGCAACGTGAATAGGCCGGAAGTTGGCTATCCAGACATCGCCCCCTAACGGAAGTCGATATTACAAGATACAATTATAAATGAGAATTTCTTACTCATGTTCTTGGAACCATTAATAGGAAATTTTATTGAGAATCCAATACTTTTCAACATGTCATATTTCCGAGACAAACATTATTCACTCTTCTCGATGTGGAATACGAGGGTGGGTCCGAATAATATCATTACCTATGCCATACTCTCTGAGCCTAAGGATATTGTAGGACACCGTTCTATGATGAACATTTCATCTGAATTTGGCCAAGACTATGTTATCACAAAGAGTAAACAAAACAATTCAGCTAATGAAAATAAAATAAAAATAAACAGTATTCTAAAATTTTACAGCATCCGGCAGTTCATTTCAAAAGTTCAAAGAGTTTTTCTGGAATTTTTCCAGAATACAAAGCTTAGGGGTGTGGTTCTCAACTTCGACGTTATGAAAATATATAGACTACATTAATCTCGACGATCTCTATCCGCTTCAAATTCGATAGCATTGAGTAGAGTCGAACCACCCTTCAGTTTATGTCGCAACATATAAGTGGATCAAAAAATCTTATTCTTAAATTGGATTGAAAAACCTAACTGCACAGCAATATGTCGAATTTCGTAACATGAAATTTGCTCTGCGAATTAAATTACGAATCTTTCTTTCATCAAAGGCACCAAACTTTTGAAAATGTCTGCATTTTTTCCATCTATGGACCTCAAAATATGTTTTTCCTTGATCAGTTGAATGGAAAAACTACTTTCTTCTTTAATGTTTCTTTTATGGATTATTATTTTTTCTCCATTTTGAGAATTTGGCTACTTTTACCTGGCATTTGCGTAAATTTCATTTCGTAATTTCACTTCTCTTCTAGGCGATCGGTTGATCCATTCCTTCATTTTATGAAATTGACTTGAGTGATTTGATCCGGTACCATTGCCAACTCAGTTATTATTGATGATACGAATTCGGTTAAGTGGGCAAACTAGACGCCGAAAACAAAAAAAAATTCGGTCGCGTTTTCAGAATATTTCATAAAATGATATTTCTTTCAATAGAACACCCTATATTTTTTCATGCATTTCGATTCGTAATAAACATTCTCCAAATCTCATATCACCTTTCTTCCTGAAGTGGAAATTGAGCGACTCATGTGGAAATATTTATTTCTTTCACTACTGGAAAAAATTTCTTTGTTTTGGCGAATAAAACCTCATGATTGTTCAAACACCCAATTTTGGTAAGTACTTAAACGAATGACAATATTTTGTTACTCACAGCAAAATAAGACAGTAAAAAGAACAAATTGCGCTGGGATGTGAACTCGTGAAACTCGTGATCATCATGTCGCACCACTCATTTGACACCACTGAGCTATTTGGTATTAATGTTCAAAACGATAATTTCCATCTTAAAGCCATTCCGCTAGCCGCATTTAATTTGTGAATTAAAATATGTCTGCTGTAATGATAACTTTGAAGCCGATTTTGTACAGAACAGAAAATACTGGAGGGTCATATGAATGTGGTTGGAAAAAATGTGTTTGATTCGATAAAACATAATTATTATGAGCAATCAAGTTGCCTGGAAAATTTGTTAAAATACTATTCGTCAAATATTCTCAAATATATCATGAAAATGTTATAAATCATTGTAACTGTCAACTACTGTTCGAATATTTTTCAAAATGCCGTTTTCACATCAAGAAAAATGTAATGTTAGAATCCTACTTGGTTTGCCAGAAAAATAGCGTAAGAGCACTCCAACACTACAGCAATTCATTCCCCGATCGTGAATTACCTAATCGGCGTTTTTTTGCTGTGCTTCATCGTCGATTCAGGAACAATGAAAAAGTTTTTGAGAAGAGGAGAACTAAAAAACGTTTTGTAATATCTGAAGATACAGAAATTGACGTTTCATCCTACTTTGAGGTATATCCAAATAATTCCATCTGAGATTTATCTAGAGAAATAGATGTTCCACTAGAACCTGGTGATCCTGAGAGACGATTGGGGTTTTGCCGGTGATTTATGAATGAATGCAGACAAGAAACTTCTATAGTAATATTATATGGAGCGATGAGGCTAATTTTTCAAATCGTGGGATATATAATAGAAATAATTTTCATTATTGGAGTAAACATAATCCATTTCTAGTCCATCCATCCCCACAATCCGCAAAGACAATTTAGTATTAATGTTTGATGTGGTCTATTTAGAGGCAGAATTATCGGTCCATGGTTCTTTGAACAGAGCCCGTTACATTAATTTATTAACAAGAAGAGTTCATCGATGATGTTAATCTGGAGGCTCGTCAGATGATCTATTTTCAGCAGGATGGAGCACCAGCACATAATGTCAGTGGCGTAAAAAGAATGCTGCCAGGCTGTTTCGGAAACAGATGGATTGCTACAAATGGTCCTGTTAAGTGGTCCCCTCGTTCACCAGACATGACACCACTAGATTTTTATTTTTGGGGATTTCTGAAAAATGAGGTGTACAAAATGAAACATAATAATATAGATGAACTGAAAAATTATATTGACACTGATTAATAGAATTGATGGCCGAACTTTGTTGAATGCCACACGTAGTGTCATTAGAAGGGCCCAAATATGTGTTCAACAAGAAGCGGTGTTTTTGAACATTTACTCGATATTTTATAGCGCTTTATCAAATCCGTTTGTCATAAATGTTTCGTATTGATAAAACTGTCTTATTTTCACCTTTACGAAAAAAAGTAAAATGAGATTTTTTGTTGAGAATGTTATTACGAAAATATAGAGTGTTCCATTGAAATAAATATCATTTTATGAAATATTCTGAAAACGAGAATGTATTTTTGTTTGTTTTCGTCATCGAGAAGGCCATTAAAAATTCTACTAGTTTGCCCATTTAATCGAATTCGTAGCATCATTAATAACGAAGTTGGCAATGGTGCCGACTTAATTTGTAACACCCTGTATACTTATCTATTAGGTGGATCGGAACCATTTTGAGCAGATCCAAAGTTGTGAGATAAATGTAGTCATCGACGAACCAACCAAACTTGAACAATTCAGTGATGACCTTCTTGGCGTTATAGAAGATTATTGGGGTCTATAAGAGGGCAAAAATTATTGTCATGCGCAATGGAAATTAATAAGTTGTACTGTGAGTTATTATTTGGAGACACAAAGTTGAGTTTGTAACCGTATGAAGAAAATAGGCCTATTGGGGTTCAGATATAAAATTAAAACTGATTTTTTTCAATATATCAATTTATAAACGGTGAATTCCTTTGGATTATTTGGTTTTGAGGCTCAAAGAGGAACTCGCACGGTAGGTACATTATCCGGGGTAATACCACAAGAGCTCAGATTTAGCCGGATATTTTTTGTGGTTGTTTTCGAATACTTACTTTCATTGGCAATTTAACGAGAGCTGTTCTGACAAAATCACGAGACCGTAGCTAGAGTGATTTTGTCAAAACAGATCGAGTTATATTACTTACATGAAAGTAAGTATGAGAAAAAATATCCTGCTATATCTGAGCTGGCGTGGTATTTGGTAAGACAATCCCATAAATAGAAAACTCAATTCGATTAAACTTTATTTAACAAACTAAAAGAACAATGAGTAGAAACATAATGATTAGAAAGAACAATTGTCAAAAATACAATTATTTTTTTTGTTGGTGCCCCATTTTAGCCATTTCAAGCACGCCTATGCGTGTTTAAATCGAATTTTCACAAACGCGCGTTGTTTAAAGTTACGATGGCAACATCAACAACTCGAGAAACAAGAAGTCTAAATGACAACTTTTGATGAATGATCTGACAGCAGTACCTTCTTACGTCTAATAAAATATTACTAACCAAAACAACCTTTATTCAAACATTATACAACAATTTTAATTTTATAAATGAATATGGAAAGTACAGTTGGTATTGTTTGATATATTAATTTTCGATTTTTCAAATCGGAGGAAATGGCATTTAGATTAATACTGTTAACATTCTGAGAACTCAATGAGGTTGAACTTCCATTAATGGCACTCCCTATAACGTGTGAAACATTCTTCTTATTGCTAATGCTCTCTTCAACGTAACCACTCGCCACAGCTGCCGATTTCCATCCTACTTGTCGTTGGATTTGATCTATTGTCATGCCACTATTTGCCATAATGGTAGCGGACGTGCGTCGAAAAGCATGTCCCGTGTATTTCTCAGGATCATCCAATTTAAGATAACGGGCAATTTCCAAGGGACATGATCCAAATGTATTAATACCAACCACTTGATTGGTACACTTCCCTTTATCATATCGTAGGAAAACTCGGTCTGTACTCACATTTTGTGGACGCAATGATAAATACTGCTTTACTAAACGCACATAACTAATCGCTTCATTGTCGGTTACAGTAAAACGTCGAGCCTTCACTGTCTTAGACGGTCGGATAGTAATAACCAATACACTTCCTTCTTCTTTGATATCATGTAAGTGCAAATCGCATAACTCACATCTTCTACAAGATCCAAAAATACCGAAAATGGCAACCACTTTCAAAAATAGATAGGTAATGTCTGGTGCATCTATGAAAAACTTCCGCAAATCATCTTCATTGAATATATATGCCTTCTTGGCTATGTTATTCCTACTAATTGCCTTCACACCTTTACAAATGATTTTATATCGACTCCTTTGTTTATCCTCAACATAAATTGTAATTTTGAATGGATAGCCCACATAGGCGACGCCTTGTACTGCTCCGACATTTTCTGAAGGTAAGCAAGCACAACTCGTTCATCTATTTCAATCAACTTTTGCACTTCCTCCAGTGTACGAACTTGTCATATTCTTTGTTATAGGCTTCTCTAGATTTTTGCGGTATTAGTTGCGATTCTGCTTTACTATTCAAAGAATCAATATACGAATTCATTTTGAAGGACCACGGTGACAACTATCAATCTTTGATGACAAGTTACATATTTATTTTTACTTTTCTCATTTTCATGGCAACGAAAGGTATACCATTTTACATTATTAGTTATTCTTTCCATGTTTTGTAGTAATAATACCAGTATTTATGATTTCAAATAGTACCAATAAAAAAAAATTGCGTAAAGTATGCGTGGATAACTGGTCTTTCAAACACTTGCTCTATTTCGAACACTCCGGCAGAGCCGTCGTGTTCGAAAAATCGCGCGTGTTTGAAAGACCTATTTATCCACTTATACTTTAATATACTACTATACAATTGGTCTAGTAGACATTTGCTCCTTAAAGCCGTAGACACAATGGAAGTTTTATGTAATAAGTTTTAAGTTTTGGGATTTTGGATATCAAATTCACAAATAAAACAGGATGCAAAAAGAATTGAAAAATAAAGCTTGAATTTTACCAATGAGATTATTTATGAGGTGTGATCAGAATAATAATAGCAATGATAGTTTCGTTTTAAAACGAAATCCAAAATTATGACAATTAAAACTAAAAACATAAAACTTCCATTGTGTTTTAGCCTTTACTGATGTAGGTTTTGTTGTTGACATTGACATGGATGTTGTTGACACTGTGGCTAATTCATTATCCAAAGCTTTATCCCGGATAAAGATGTGAATGATGCTCATTATCAAGTTGTGAATAAGGTTTTATAGACTTGGAGGAGGAATGTCCAGTTATTTTAATTAATTCTTGTTCATTAATACCTGCCTTAGTTAAAGTTGATACAGCGCTTGAGCGATGAGAATGATAATTTTTTTTATTCTTTGTATCCCGTCCAATTTTTTCAGCTGAAATTTTCGTCCACTTAAGAATTTCGTTGACTCCTATAGGAACATTTTTGTACCAACCTTTTGATGAATCATTTTTCCAAAACGGATTGGGTGTTATAAATAATCTATCAGTTGTAATATGGATCGGTCTATGTGATAACATTTTATAAAACAATGTCACTGGGCATATGCTAGGGTTTTATTAGCAGCACTTGTTTGAGCCACCCTGGAATGTTTTGGAAAAAACTGTATTATATTCAATGCGACCAGTAAAATTACCATCATTTTATTTTTCTTCTTTAAAATAGTGTACTTTTCAATTGGCAGCTTCACCTCCTCGCCAAGCTAATTCATTTTCATCCCATATTAATGCCATTTTAACAATTTCACTTTTAGTTAATGCTGTCGAACTATTTTTACGTTTTTGTAAATTACCTTGTAAGTTCTTTCGCTTAGAATTACGTGCATCACGGGATTTCTTAAATGCCAAATCAGTGAAAGGGTTGAAAGTAACATTACATTTTTCGAAATACATGTTTTGCAACATTTTCGCTGTTGTGTTCCACATTGTTTTCACCACGTATTCTTTAAAATCTTCCCCAATCTGTTTCTTCATATCAAAACCCCAGTCCATCAATATTCCTGCCACATTTTCCACTGACTGTTCGGTTTCCAAATTGATTCCAAATGGAGGAATGACTTTTTTTTGTATTTTCTGGAGTTGATTTTTCAATCTCCCTTACTATTTCTGCCTCGCAAATATTTCCAAATCTCGACATACTTTTTGGAATATTATATGCTGTTTTTTCTGTTTTTGACATTTACAATTGTCAATCTGATGCGACGCGCAACTCTTGATAAAC
Organism: Chrysolina americana; assembly: GCA_958502065.1. Classification (NCBI taxonomy): domain Eukaryota; kingdom Metazoa; phylum Arthropoda; class Insecta; order Coleoptera; family Chrysomelidae; genus Chrysolina; species Chrysolina americana. Next base: position 22,898,743 of record OY293415.1, on the reverse strand, counting down.
AAATAGTAAATGCTAGCGTTGCTACGGTAACGTAATTTATCCGATATTTTGAGTCACTTGCATTTCTGTTCCTTCCTATTTAGCCTATAGCAAACTACGATTTTTGTAGTAACAAATGGGAATTATTATACATGAGTGGGATTGTCAGCACATACCATATCAACTCTTTTATTTGCCAATCAATGAATTCAATAGCATACTGAGTAATAAGAATTACTCTCGATAACGCCTCGTAACATAATAATTTCTTACAAATAATTTGTTTATATGCATTGAGATAAATCTGTGACTGCTTTTATAAATGCCCACGTATTATATTCCATTCGGAACGGAAATGACGTAGCTTTTGAAATACAACGATATTTCACAATTTCTTTTGATAATTAATCTAGAAACTTATTTGTATCAGTAAACTTATTCGAAAACCCGCTTCCAACTCGAAAGGCAACAAGAGAAGCCACTATACAAAGAGACGCATATAAAAGTAACAGGTGGTAATGATAAAAATGGTTAATGACACCGTATTAAAATTATAATTTCCTCTCGACTAGTTTTTTTCTTGTTGGATATTGAGGGAGACACCATTATACAAAAAAGGATAAGTCAGGTGTAAGCTGACTAGGTTATAACTGGGCAGATACATTGTGTGGAAACAGAAATGGAATATTGAAAAGAATAAGTCCGAGTACAATTATTATCGTCAGTGGAAGAAATGCATTTTATGCAATGAGTGTCTAAAGTATGTGTTTTAAGAAAGGCTGTTCAGCTTGGCTTTCTTTCTGTTTTTCGTCATGAATGAGAACGGTAGCCAATTTTTGTCCCACAGTTGAGAGGTGATTTTTCAAAAGGCTATATTTCCATTTACACCCAAATATAAAGTTTCGACAAAAATCAAATCCTAATATTAAAATGCATCTTCTAACGGCGCCGGCGATAGAACCATTCAAAATGCCTTATTTCCTATGAAGAAACAGGAAAACAGGAATTTCATACAAAAAGATATGTTTCCACAAATGGTTCAGACAATTATTGTGTGAAAAACGGAGAATTGAACAAAATATTCCCGAACTGATAAGGCTGCTGCCTTGACTGAAATTCAAACAGGTACCATAACTGCGTATTGACCTCCAAAGATATATAACATCACCTCTTCAACACCATTTATAATCATGTAAAGAGGCGAAGGGAAGAAAAATTAACCACTTTCGGTATTCACCGCAGATGAAAAGAAATTCATTGCTCAGAGCTAAAGTGGTTCGGAATCCACTTGTACGTAAGCTGTGTTCCCGAATCTTCCTTGCTCGAACAAGCTCTTCTGTTAAGAAATTTTCTTTGGAAACCTGGGTGATTCGTAAAAATACATTTGGACATTAGGACAAAAAGTCCCTGAAACTCTGATTGAGCCATCTGCTCTCGGACGATATTGAGAAGAAATTTAATAGTTCCTCTAGAATCTTGCTGAGTATCACAAGTAAAGAAATTGGCCTATAATTTGATACCTCTAATTTTTCTTCAGACTTGATAACGGTTTGATAACGGCAAGCTTTGTTAGCTTTGGAAAAGTACCATTTTGAATGACCATATTAGCGATATGCGCTATGGTTGGGTAGCACATTTTTTCATAGTGTCCGCTTTAATATTGTAATAAAACTGCACTAACTAATTTTCCTAATTTATTTAAAACACTACTTAAAACAATTATTCACTAAAACATTTACTTCACTAACTATTTCAATGTATTTCTACTGTGGCTATCTATAAGTGAACTCTGAACTCTGACTATCTAGCTTATATACTCCCAAGCAGATTCCATCCACGACTCTCGATTATTCGGGAGTCTAGAACATTTCATCTAGATGGCTCTTCGAACAGTATCGAAGCGATCGATATTATTCCAGCTTATTCTCGGCGATCCGTAGGCCATCAGATATGCTGTTGTAGTTGAACGAGGGTGCATAATTAATTAGATCAGGGCCGGTCTCGGGGCCAGGTCTCGAAATCGTTACAATATTATAGAGTATTGGCGCTTTGCTTGATTTCAATTCGTTTATTACTTTCGTGACTTCGTCTTCACCCCCTTCGGAGAGATAGATAGAATGATCAATTCTTTTTGCTCGATATTTTTTGTCGGTCTTCTTCAGTTTATCTTCGAGATTAGCTCCAATATTAGTGAAATAGTCATTAAATTTTTCTGCAATCAGAGAATTTTCCTGAAAAGTAATTTTTTCTTCTTTTATGGCAAATTTTGGTAGCAGACATTGTATTTTCTTGTATATTTTGACGCACATATATGTTTAGGACAGTTTTGGTTCTTAGATATTTCATTTTTGTAATAAGTAAATTGTTTTTGCTTCGTCAATGAGATTACTGAAACCCTTATTACACTAAGCCTTTTTCGTCCCCATTTTTGTGTCTAGTTTTACGGCTAATTGTTGGCTACATTTCCCCAAATGATTGATACTATTACATCATGCCTTTTTTAATGACTGTCAATAATGTGAGAGCTGCAAACGTCGTTGAATTATTGACATTACCCTTAATAATTTTTTGAGTAAGATTCATTGTTTGTATATTTTTGAGACATTATATCACGAAGAAAAGCTAATTAGGATATCTAAGCATTATCAATGAATTTATTGCTGCCGATGATTTGAAATCATTTACAATTCTTTTAAGAATGACTGAGGGTAGTGCATTAAATGAGCTACTGCATAGAGTACAAATTCATACACAGAAAAAGAACACTGTACTTCGTGGCCAGTCTTGCTTTCCCACAATCGACCTTGAAAAACCCTCGATTCAGGGGAAAAATATAGAACCATTTCTATTTATTTTCATGCCTGAAACAGTCTCCGAAATAGTCAAAAATTTACCGAATTCAAAATATTTCTCAAAATAGCGATTATAAAATCTGTAATGTATTTTTTTGTGTATGATAAAGTGAAACTTATATTAATTTTTGTAATAGTTGGCCGTGGAAGTTAATAATATTGTTTTGTTCAATTTTACTCTGTCAGGTAGTTTATGCCAACTTGTTTTGTCATATCAATTTTATTATGCTAATTACGATTATTAAAATTTGAGTCCCATTACCTTTAGCGACACCCACTGGATTAGGTATAATTACTTTCCTGTACTTACTATCATAGTGCCCGCTATAAAGTCTGTCAACCCGAAAATCAATTTTTGACACATATCACGTTATCACTATCATGGTGGTAAATTGAAAAAAATCACAATGAACGGAAAAACAGTGGAGTAAGGTGGCAAGATATCGAAAGAAGTTATTCTAAAAAGTTTCTAAGAATTTAGATTTATACGTATTCATAATTTCAAGCGCAATTTCGGAGTAATTGAAAATAACAATTTTTTGAATTATCATCTCTTCACAAATATCACGAATAATTCGACTAGAGGAACATTTATATCTCGAAAATAGTGACAGAACATAAATTGTTTTTGCCAGGATAGATCCTCGCTGTTACATTGGTTCGAATCTAAGAATTATATTAGAATTCCACGATTATTATCGTTATGATAGGGTAATTGGAAAACATCGTGCTTTTCTGATTATAACCAAGTTTCGACGACAATATATTTTCAAGCTTAAGTTGGAAGTGAGACGCTCATGCACGATTATCATCGGAACTGGATTATTATAAACAGGAAAACACGTTTTTGGATTTTCCTATACTTTTTTAATTATTATCTTTTCATTTATTCATAGATTTGAATCATTCCAATTTTTTGTATCTTATAGTATCCCAAGATTTCAAAATGAATTGACGAAAGGTTGGCCATTGTCGTATCCCAAAAAGCGTAGCAAAGGTCGTAAACTTGAATTTTAAACAATTTATTTCCAGCATTCACTATTTTCTTCATGAGCGATTCCAGCTGATTCTAAATTAAGTACTGAATTATTGAAAAAAACAGATAAGATAACAAAACAACTATACATGTTTCCTAGATTCTGTAGCGCAGAAATTGAATAAATTGAGTGACGAATAACAGATAAAATATAAGGCATATTAATTCAACCCTACTGAATAGTGATTATCCCATAATTAAACTGGGCGATCAAATTATTCTGCTCGATCAATAAAAACAGTTTGACATCCTGCATTCTTTATTGCCATTAAATCATGTATTAGTAATGAATTTTATAACACACATCCGATATGATAAAGTCGATCTAATGTTCACAGGAAATTACTGCTTGAAACTTCCTACAGGCCCGAATTTAGAAATTTACTGCCCTGCGGGAGAAGAAGAAAATCAGCACCAAAAGGTACACTGTCTAAATTGAGATAATTCACAATATAGGATATGAGGCACATATTTGACAAAATATAAATACTTTTCTGTCTAATTCCATGATGTTCATTTAGTTCTATCTGACAGTCAATTGTGCGATGACCTTAAAAGGATGGTAGGCAATGTTAATATGGATGGTGAATGATGCGCTGCGACCTAATTAAATCTATTGTGCCCCATGTTTTTCTGCTATTTCAAGGTGTTCTCGTTTACAGCGGCCCCTCTAACCCCAATTCCTTGCGGAATTTAATGATTTTGGGGAGGTCTATTCGTGGTATTTCTGCCACAGTTAGCTGGTGTGATCCCAGTTTATTCAATCTTTTGTGATGTACAGCATAACACTCCATCAATATATGGTGTGGTGTTTCTGGATGTTCCCCACAGAATCTGCAGGTGCTGTCCTCCTCTAAGCCTAGCTTAGGTGTTCTTTGAGTCTGCAGTGCCCCGCAAGAAATCCCATGTTTGTCTTTAGATTAGTTTTGCTGAGGAGTCTTCGATCTTGCTCGGTTGAAGTTGCCGAGGAGATCTTTGGCCTGCCTTAGCCCTGGAAGTCTTCGCCAGTATGTTGCTCTCATTGCTTCTTCAGTTTTATTGAGTTCGTCTTGAAAGTAAGATTTTCCAAGTGTGCAAAATGGTTCTGGCCCGATCAGTGGCGTTGATGCCCCTTTTCGTGCTAGGGTATCTACTTGTTCATTGCCCTTCACTCCGACGTGCCCTGGCACCCAGAGGAGGATCACGTTGTTGTTCCTGCCTAGATCATTAAGTTTGTCTAGGCATTCCCAAACCATCTTTGAGTTGATGTTATATGAGCTCAACGCTTTGATGGCTGCTTGACCATCAGAGAGGATTGCGATTCCCTTGTTCCGGTATTTCCTGTCGAGGTTGAATTGAATGCACCTTTCTACGGCTTGAAAAATACTGGGAAACAGGCCCATGGGTTCGAAGTATTTGGTACGAGGCCCAAAGACTCGAATGGATTCTATGCTCCATCCACTCTTGGTATTTAATTGCGTTCGAAATAATTTCTCGAAACTAAATTTCTTGGTAATTTCGTCATTTGGGAGATCGGCAAGGTGTGAAATTTTGGTGGGGGTTGAGCCCCTTACGATGTGTGCTGTGCTGTCCCTTTGAGTCTGACTTTAGCCAACCTGAGGTTTGCTCCCCAAGCAGTTCTCCTCATCATAATATGGAGAGGAGTGAGATCCAGAATTACATCTATTGCTGCTGTTGGAGTCGACCTCATTGCTCCTGTTATACAAAGACATGCTAGTCTTTGCACTTTCTCCAGGATTTTCTTTGTTATGGCGAGTTCGGTTCTGCCATGCCACACTACTGCTCCGTAGGTGATCATAGGCCTCACTATCATGGTGCACATCCATCGCAGTACTGATGGGTTACAGCAACACGTTTTTCCTGTAATGTTTCTGCACACCATCAGTGATGATTTTGCCTTGTTAACGATCTTTTCTACGAGTCTGTTCCAGAGTAGTTTTGAGTCTAGGGTAAGCCCTAGGCCTAAGTCTGTTCCGTCGAGGCGAACAGCCCTTAGATGCTGAAACTTTGTTCTTCTAGTGAATGGTATCACTGTGGTTTTTGATGAGTTAATTCTCAACCCCACAGAAAGGAACCATCTTCTGGTAGCTCCCTTCTATGAGATCGCAGAGGGTTCCTTGGAATTTGCCTTTGGCCATAATGACTATGTCGTCAGCATATCCAAGGCAAGTGACTCCGTTCCCGGTTAGTGTTCCGCGTAGTTCGTCTACTACGAGACTCCACATCAGAGGTGATAGTACCCCTCCTTGTGGGCATCCTCTGTTTGTGCTGATCCGAAAGCAGATATCGCCTACTTTCGTTTCAGCAGTTCTTGTAGCCAGCATTTGGTTCGTTAGTGCCCTATTTACTGCTCCGTGAGAGGTGTTGTCAAATGCCCCCTCTATGTCTAAGAAGGCGCATAGGGCCATTTCTGTACTAGTATTCTTATCACCATTAATATATTTGTATCATAGTCCTAACAATATATCATATTATGAATTTTACAATACTCGTACAGTTAGTTGATCGGAATATTATTTTATCAATAAATATATCTTCTTATAAATATGAAGATAAGATTGTTACATTGAGATATCTTTTTTGTAATTATAAAACTTTATTATGATAACATCTATTATACATAAATTGTGGAATCAAGTATAATGGTATGGTAACCAAACCCCCAGTCTTCTAAAAGAACCTACATCGATGTAGGTATCCAAAAAACAGCAGACGTGCTCACAATGGAGGAGCAGGACATGACAAGTTGCAACACAAACCACATTCATTGAAAACTTATTTTAACAGTACAAGACAATTTACACCGCAAAAAAATATTTTTGTCGTTAACTGAACTCTGAACTGATTGAATGCTGAGAGGTTGTTGCCCGTTGCGTACTGACTACGACTACTGCTACTGCTGCGTAATTTCTCGGTTTCTTCCTCACCCTCAAACATTTCGACGGAAGGATGTGCAACACTTGAATGCAGGTGAAACAACAAACGAACGGAGTCAACAAACAGGAAGCCAACCGCACATTTGTGGCTTCAGTTCGAAACACCTCGTGTTTACGAGGCAAAAAACGACGTCGCCACGGAGGAGTAGGCAGATTGAGACCTTAGAGAGAACCAGTGATGAGACATGGGGAGTAGGCAGATTGAGACCCCGACGTCAAGTCACAAAAACCAAACACCTAACGTAATTATACCTGAGGAGTAGGCAGATTGAGACATCAGCGTAGAATTACGTTTCGACCTTTCATTAATTTTCTTTCTTTTTCAGTTCTTGAAAATGGCTCCAAAATCGGAGCCGAAACGTCGAATTTCAACAAATTCTAGACGCGGTTCAACCCGATCTTTTAGTTTTCATATATATATATATAGTATATTCTTCAGATTTCTCTCAGTGTAAGTATACGGAAATTGATGTTTTAGCCTATTTTGAGGGTAAATGAAATAATTCCATGGGAGACTCATCAAGAAAAAATGCTGTTCAACTGCTTGTAACACAACAAATTCTGAAAAAAACGTAAGATTTTTCTTTATAAGTTACGACCAGTGCAGACACTAGAACCTGTTCGTCCCGAAAGACGATTGGGACTTTGTCGGTGGTTTTTGAATAAATGCAGACAAGATTCAAACTTCTATAAAAATATTGTACCGAGCGATGAGACTGATGTTTCAAATTGTGGGATGTATTATAGGAAGAATTTTAATTATTGTCCATCCCCACAATCCGCAAAGAAGATTCATTATCAATGTTTGATGTGGTCTATTCGGATGCAGAATTATCGATCCCTTTTTCTAATAGTTTTTCGACCGGATCCCGCCACATTAATTTATTAACAGAAGTGTTGGAAGAGTATTTCGATGATCTTGATATTGAGGCTCGTTAGATTCTCTTTTTTCAGCAGAATGGAGTACTAGCACAATTCAGTGGCGTAAAAGCATATTACGACGCTGTTTTCAAAAACAGATGGATTGCTACAAATGGTCCTGTTGAGTGGCCTCCTCGTTCATCAGACGTGACACCCCTTGAATTTTATTTCTAGGATTTGCTGAAAAATGAGGTGTACAAAATAAAACATAAAAATGTAGATGAATTAAAAAATTATATTGTAACTATAATTGATACCAGTGATGCTGAATTGATGTTCAATGCAACACATAGTGTCAAGAGAAGAGCCCAAATACGTGTTTCAACAGGAAGGGGATGTTTTTGAACATTCACTTCATATTTTATGGAGCTCTGTCAAATCCGATTATTTTGAATGTTTCTTATTAATAAAACTGTTTTATGTTCAACTTTAGGAAGAAAAGTCATATGCAGTTTGTGCTGAGCATTTAATTACGAATCGAAATGCTTGATGAGATATAGTTTGTTCCATAAAAAAAATCATGTTATGAAATATTGAGTTAGAAAGGCCGCAACGTAAAGAATTTGATCGTGATAAGCTTGCAGAGTTTCTGGTAACTCTTGGGCTGAGTCAGGGCCTGGCTGCCTTCCTTTGTATCTAACATAATAATTATTAATCACACAGAAATAGACTGACGTTAGAAATCCTGACAGAGACTATAAATGTTTTGTTGCACTAATTGAATACGATACATGCTCGCTTTTTCACCGTGGGAATGCCTTATTTTAATTCGTGAGTATAAAATAATGTAATTTACTAAAATTTCTTTTTTTTATACGCTCGCATGTCCAATTGTCGATTCTGATAATAATTATTAGAATTTTCGATCACTTCGTTCACATTTACTTTACTAAAAACAGTTCGTCCCCATTCCCTTTCCATGCACAAATAACAACATGTGGTAGATACCTAATGCAAATTTTTCACGTCGAACAATTTTCCAAGACCATGAAAAAACAAGTATCGGAGCATTTATTTAAATTGAAGGATAAAGAAAACTTCAACTTGTTTCAATTTTCCACTGAATCTTGGTTCATTTCTTAGGACGGGTTCTGGCTTTTACGCCGTTTTCAAAACAGTTACTTGCTGTGAAAGCCGAAGCATAAAACAATAAATGAAAATTACACAAAATAAAGAAATGTCATTTTGAACTCTGTGGTCTTCACTCGAACCATCTAAAGGCAGATATAGTCTCCGAAACATCAACGTTGTGTTTTAAAGAGGTATTCCCAATACGATACGTTAGTTTTCATTTCTATTCAAGACAATATTGACACCCGATTACCTAAAATATTGTTCGGTCTCGTGAGATTTTTCAGTTGACCTACTGGTCGCTTGGGGTTTGAATGGTATGCTTGAATGATGAGATGCTTGTGCTTGAATAATAATGAATGCAGGACACTTAGGAAGAATAATGTAGTAAATGACTGGAAATACAACTTGACCTAAAATAGGTATGACATGCATTGACAATACGCTTTTCTTTGTTGATTCTGCTCGTCATTCTGGTTTTTTCAACTAACCAATCAAAGTTCACCTCGAGGTGCTTCGCGCTATTGCCAGATCGTAAATAGTGTAGCAGGAAACAGTACAGATATATCTCAAAAGACAGACCACACTTGATAACTGTTTCGAAAAGTTCAGCTGGACTGGACACTTCAATTGAAACACTCTTAATTAACCTCATACACCTACCCAAAATTTGTTCACAATTAAAGGTGGATATATCACTAGCCAAATAAATGTTATGTAACTCAAATTCCGTGAAAAAATATTTCAAGCCGTTCAACTTTTTTTTCTTATTGTTTTTTCAGTTTCCACAAGTCGAACTAAGATGTTCGGAACCTCGGCATGGCCATCCATGTCAAAAGAAACATTTCACAACTCCGTCTATAATAAATACATAATTTGAAGGGCTCTACCTATAGTGAGTGAGTGAGTACAGAGATCTGAACCATATAATTCTGGAGTGTTCACTGTATTATCAAAGTTTGGATAAATTATACTCAGAATTAATTTCCATGAAGATCCCCCTGCCAATCAATTTGAATTATTTATTGTTTTTAGATAATACGAAAACATACAGAAATCTTTATAATCACATAACAAGATGCAAAAAAAGAATTACTAACAAAACTATTGTACCGATACACGGATGATACTAAACTTGTATGAAACAAAGAATAAGGGAAAAAAAATAAAAAATAAAAAAAAATTAAATATGGAAAATTTTAAGTAAAAAAAAATCATGAAAGCCAAAAACAAAAATTAAACTGAAAATGATGCAAAAAAAAAATAAAAATCTCATCCCAAAAAAAAAAAAAATAAATAAAAAAAATTTAAAAAAAATCTGCCAATGTCTGAGTTCTATTCAAAATATAAAATAGTCTGGCTAATTGGTATACCCCAAAGCCAAAACTCAATCACACACACACACACACCTATAGAATTATTCCAAGGCAGTTGTGTACTTTTGAAGGGACACTCCTGTTTTCAAACTAGATAGATAGATGAAATTTTGTAACAAACTTAATGGTGAAAACCGCATATCGATATCCATCATCCTTTCTGAGATACAGCATGTTTTTCGAAAATGCGCATTTTCAAAAAGTCGCTGTAGCTTTTTTCCCGTCAAATCTTTCTTGTTTCTATGAAAACATTTCCAGACCACATTTTACGTAGAATTCAATAATGTAAGTAATTTAATTATTCAAATAAGATATCCATGGTTATTGATGGAAAAATATGATTTTGTATCCAGAAAGAAGACAACCTTTTAGAGACATCTTCGCAAGATTGCGACACAATTTGAAAAGAAAAAGCCAAAATTATATGAATCAAATAGGGAAAAGGGGTTGAAACAAATAGTAGTTTTAGGAGCTGTTGAAAATAATCCCAAAACGTCGACGCAAATTTTGAAAAAATCAACAGGCCTACCAAGAACTAACGTTAGGCAGATTTTGAGAAAGCACAAATACAAGCATACAGGAAGGACCAGAAGAGTTCACAAACTCAGACCATGAGATTTTGAATGCCGCATGGATTTTTGTCAGTGGTTCCTGGAAAATTGTAACCAAGAGCGTGATATTCTGGAGCAGATAAGTCAAGAAAGATTTGGATTTAGTATGTGCGCAGGTGTTTTCAAAGGTAGAATTATCGGCCCGTTCATTTATAATAGCACTCTCACATCTCAGAGGTATGTAGACATTTTAAGGCAAAATATTGACCGCTGTTGCCACTAATGGAGCTCAGAAAAATATTTTTTCAAAAAGACGAGGCTTTGCCTCACAACACTGCAATTGTCACCAACTTTTTGGCTGCAAATTTTGGTAATAATAATAATTGGTAATAAAATAATAATAATAAATGTTGGCCGGCCAGGTCACCGGAACGCCTATGGTATTTTATGACTGGGGAAGGTTGAAAGATCTTATTTTCAAATTGCCGACCAATTCTAGATACGAATTGGAAGCGGCAGTGATGCAAAGTATTTTTTCTCTCACTCCTATTGAACTAATTATTTTGGCAAAAAACGTTCTGAAAAAGTGTCGCCTGTGTATAGAAGCTGGTAGACATTTTGATCACCTTCTCTGAAGAAATATCTTTGTTTGTTCTTTATCATTATTATTATTGTTGGAGTTTAATTCATTAGTAGTCAATATAGTATAAATTGTTATCAATTTCATTGAAATTATGAGTTTTGATTACTGCTGGGAAAAGATTCCTCAACATTTGATAGCTACTACTGAACAATTTTTCTGTTTTATCGCCGTGTCGTCCAAAACCTACTTGTTCAAAGCGTGCGTTTTAATGTCTACATGAAAAAACCTAAAAGTTCTGTATTTCAAAGATGACTCTAGCAAAATATCAAGTGTGCTACATTTTTGTTAAGGTAATTTTAATCTCTACTGAAATATGCAGGAATATATAAGGTGTCTCGTTTGAAAGAATATTTTTCCATCAGTAACTATGGATATCTAATTTGACAATATAAGTAACTTACACCATTGAATTCTACGTAAAAATGTACCCTGGAAACGATGATAGAAGTCGATATACGGTTTTCACCATAAAATTTGACCATCAGACACAGCCATCAGTTTTCATCTCTCTAGTTTGAAAACAGGACTTTCCCTTTAAAAGTGTCCAATTTGGCCCACTCTGTACCATATGCAACAGGAATGAACTGGAAACTATTACACCCATTTTATCCAAGTGTCCCATTTATAGTACAATGAAACCTCCAAACTCTGATTTCCTGTACAGTTCTGACAATATAACTAGATGTATATCGAAAATATTATCCCAAAAACTGCGATTATATTGGGATTGGGATTGCAAATGAACAAAAATATTGCAAAATAGTCACATAAAATGGTAAGTTAAATGGTCAAATAACATGAAAATGAAACTTTGCTCTTACTGTTATTTGGGTAACATTTTTACCCATCTTTTTGCGAACCGTGATGATGTGGCCTCTTCTTCCACATTAACTCTGCCCTACTAATATAAAAGGTCCCGTCTCTAATTTCATTGCTTTGAGATAATTGGCATTTTTATGCTTTATGCACTTTGGACAAACGTTTTAGGCTTGCGTGTAGTCAATTCACAAGTAGACAGGATACTTTGATTTTGTATACATGTGAATCAAATGTGAGCGACTCCAATTAGCAAAATAAGTCAAAATGCCAAATTTTGCAGATAGGACCTTTCATGTTAGAAGGGCAAAATTGCAATTTGCCTCTTCGAAAAAACAGGAGACGCTGCTGTGATTAACTTTTTCACAATGGCGGCACTTTCTACTTCTGTCTTGATTTATCCTCTGTCTATTAGAACATGATGGCTGCTCCAAATTCGACTTAACCCCCGATGACTTAAATGTGAAGTGTTTGTACTTACTGATTGGGCTAAGGGTTCCACAGATTTTTCGCCAAGTCGTATACCGTTGCATACGTGAGAATTATTTCTTGAAATGGACGTTGTCTGATGACTTCGTTTCTCAATCCAAACACTGATAACTGATCTCGTATTTCGGTCTCGAGATGGTGCCAAATTTGCAATTATTTGCAAGGTTTTTCAAAACAGCTACATAACATGATATTGCTTCACATGTTTGTTTCAATCTACTCCACTTATTTAAGCTAGTTAGTTAGTAGAATAAGGTGTATACACTGGGTATCTAGAGGAAATTTATTAAGTCGTTCCTTCGTCAAAATTATAACCATTTTTACGCGAAATTTTTGTTGAAGTATGCACATATTATTGTGCATGCTGTCCAACAAGAAGTTTGTTTATGGATAAACAAAGTGACAGATAGACGTCATATACAGTGAGGACCAAAAGTCCGTCGCCCCCCCCGTAACTTCTTCATTTTCCATATTACAAAAAAATGTTAAATACATAAGTTGTAGGATTTCATTCGATCTCTTTAATGGTTTAAGTTTCATTCATACAGAGTGTCTCAAAAAAGCACGGTGACTTAGAAGTTAATTTTTTTAAATGGGACACCCTGTATTTCATTGCATTATTGCATTCTACGTTGAATTCTGAACAAGTTTGATAAATGGTTTTCTATCAAAAAAGTTAATAGTTTTGGACTTATGAACACTTGTAAATAATTATTTCGACTACTTTTGCGCCAGTTCAATGAGAAAATCGTAACAAATGGATCACAATGTATTCCACTTTCCTATCCTAACTTTTTGAAAGCTATCCAATGTTGCAAACTAATCTCACGAAAAACTAGTACAAATGAAGTTGAAACATTTTATTAACAAATAAGGTAGTCCATAACTACAGATCAAGAATCATTAAAAACTGAAGAGATATTTTAATTTATAACTAAAAACGGTGGGTTTTTATCTATTTCAAAAGATGTTCGACATGTCCACCATGCATTTCTTGATACATAAATAGTCGGGTTGTAAACTCTTCCCTAACATTAATCAAGGTTTGAGGTGTTATTTCTGAACACACTTCAATAGTTCGACGGCGCAGTTCATCTAACGACCCACAAACTGTCTTAAAAACTACGGATTTCACATAGCCCCAGAGAAACAAATGAAGCGGTGAGAGGTCCGGTGAGCGAGCTGGCCACTCTGTTGTACCTCGACGTCCAATCCACCTACCTGGATACCTTTCATCTAAGTAATTTCTCACCTCCCGAAAATAGTGTGGTGGCACTCCATCTTGCTGAAATGTTACATCCAAGTAAAATTCATGTGGGTTTTGCGCAACGATCTCATCGATACTGGGACTTATTGTGTCTTGCAGCATTTGGAGGTATATGGGACCATTTAAATTTTCTTCCAAGAATATGGGACCTACAATGTGGTTACCTAAAATACCAGCCCAAACATTAATTTTCTGGGGAAATTGAGTATGCCCCTCGCGGAGTTCATGGGGATTCTCATCACTCCAATATCTACAATTCTGGGTATTCACATTTCCATTTAGGTAAAAAGTGCTTTCATCACTAAAGCAGATGTGTTGCAAATAAAGTCGATTTGCAACAGTTCTTTCTGCCATGGTCTCGCAAAATTCAAGTCGCCGGTCTGGATCATCTTCAACCAAGTGGTGCAAAATTTTTATTTTGTAAGGATGGAATTTATTTTGTTTTAAAACCCTCTTTACTGATGTTTTAGAAACATCACATGTCTCAGCTACTTGCTTAGTTGATTGTTGTGGGTTATTTACCATTTCGGCTAGTACTTGAATTTCAACATCTTCCGTAATTATTTTCGGCCTCCCAGATCTCGGAGCATCTTTCACGGTGCCAGTTTGGTTAAATTTTGCCACCAATTTCTGCAGATATTTTCGACACATCGGACGTTCTGGAAACCGTTCATTGAAAATGCGAATAGCAGCGTGGTAATTTCGGTTAGCTTCACCAAATATGATAACGGCTTCAACTTTGTCTGCTACTGAACGAGCCATTTTAATCAACAAGAGAAATTGAAAACCGTTTGAAACAAAGTTTTGAAAACCTACAAAATGTCAATGACATTTGGCAAAAACAGATAAGAGTTTTTTTTCGTTGTCATGAATAAAATAAACGCGCCTAGCGTGCATAGCCTACCTCATTAATTTATTCGTGAAGTGGTGCAAAAGTAGTCGAAATAATTACTTACAAGTGTTCATAAGTCCAAAACTATTAACTTTTTTGATAGAAAACCATTTATCAAACTTGTTCAGAATTCAACGTAGAATGTAATAATGCAATGAAATACAGGGTATCCCATTTAAAAAAATTAACTTCTAAATCACTGTGCTTTTTTGAGACACTCTGTATGAATGAAACTTAAACCATTAAAGAGATCGAATGAAACCCTACAACTTATGTATTTAACATTTTTTTGTAATATGTAGAATAAAGAAGTTACAGGGGGGGCGACGGACTTTTGGTCCTCACTGTATAT
This sequence comes from Chrysolina americana, assembly GCA_958502065.1. Taxonomy (NCBI): domain Eukaryota; kingdom Metazoa; phylum Arthropoda; class Insecta; order Coleoptera; family Chrysomelidae; genus Chrysolina; species Chrysolina americana. Next base: position 22,883,562 of record OY293415.1, on the reverse strand, counting down.
AAAAAAACTTTGGAATCTCATGTCAATGTGAAGAGATTTTTTATTATCATCCGCTAGCCGCAATCAAATACAATACAGTCCACAACCAAGTTGGAAGACGTACTGCCACAAAGAAAGGATTTTGATGAGTGCTATTTCAACTTCAATCGCTTTTTTTTCAATTTCTTTTTGCTAAGAGCAAACATGTTTCTTGTTTCCTTTAACGAAACTTGAATCTTTCGGCGATTTCGGATGCTTTGTGACAAGTTCCACTAAGGCATCATACGATTTGTCTTCGGGTTTTTCAGGACTGCAGAGATCAACCATCAATTAGAATGTTTCATTTCCAACAGCTTTAATAAGGATGGCTGTCTTCATTTCCTCTTTGATTTGGTTGGCTTTGAATTATTGTCCAATGTGTGTCACATATGTGGTCCAATTACCTTCGTCGAAATTGAATAGTTACAATTGACCAATAATTGACATATTTTAATTCAATTTATATTACTAGCAAACGCAAACCGATTTCCGATTGCGCCAGTGTAATGAATCGTTAGAGATTCAATAATTTATATTAATTCAGCAGTGATTATTATAAATGAGACAATTGACATCCCATTCGCAAGTGGAGTTTATTTCATTACTTCATTTCCGTGGTCAAAAATACATGAAAACAGCGATCAATAGAAGATACAGGGTGTTACAAGACACCAATATATACTGAATGTGCCGGTCACACCACAACGATTAGGCATAAATAAATTAGGAATTCCCCCCAAAAGCAAAAAATTGGAATACGTGGATATCCTCACCATCACATTTCAGTCTAACACTATTTTTCATAGGTTTTGAACACACTTTTACTAATGAAACGAACACTAGATTTTTACCAATATTTCGTACGTAAATTCAGTTAGAAGATAAATAATTCACCCTAAAATATCTTCTTAGATGTAGCAATAGTATTAATGGGGAGGGGGCCCCTATGGGCTTCTTTTTGTCATCTCCTGCTCTCCTCATGCACGGTATTCTGCCTGCCTATAGTTTTCACCTGCTCTATTCAAAGTCTGGGTGTTTAGTGCTCGTCAAGGGAGCGAATCCCTTCAATCCGACTCCTCAAGCCCTAGTAGGGCTGGTACTCGGTCGGGCGGTGCGGCGGCCGCGGGTACCGGCAGTATCCGATCCGAGGCACCTCCTTGCCTTTCATTGGAGACTGGTTCTCCAGTTATCATTGCGAGTTCCTTCCATCCGCCACTAATTCCTGGGAGGGCTGGTTCTCTATCGGGTGGTACGGCGGTCGCGGGCGATTCATTCACCGGCTACCAGTCCCGCAGTACCCGATTCAAGGCCCCTCCTTCGCTCCTCACGAAGACCAGATTGTCCAGTTCCCGCAGCGAGTTCCTTCAATTCACATCATCGTGAAAACCCTGGTATAGGGCTGGTTCTCTCTCACTCAACCTTGGCTCCCACTGAAGGCAGATTGTCAAGTTCTCGCATCCCTCTGTGATGTGTGTGAGTGGGTATGTTGTAAGTGTCGGGGAACATGTGTGTTTTTGACGTCGGTGCACGGTAGGCTAGGGCCCACGAGTCGCTACTCCCGTTGGCTGCAACGCAACGCCTCAGCCACCCTTGGGATATACCTATTGAAAGAATATCGACATAACTTGTGTTACCCTAACATTCACGAAACAATGACTAATTTCGTCGCATGGTCGGGCGAGAGTACCGTGAGGTATGTTATATTCCTATCCAAACCAAGTCAAAAAAAAAGTTTAGACTATTATTATTAGTATTTCTGTTGAAATTGAAACCTATATTAATCACTTTGAACCTCAATATCAGATCCGGGGTGTCCGTGACCTCACCAGAACTCTCACTCGCGTCGACTCTCATTCCTACCCAGTTTGTGTTGAAAACTTGATAAAGTAGCACAGAGTGCACATTAGTACATCCATGAATATTTTATCTGGCTGGACCAAATACACGGTCCGCAAATTTCAATATCGATTCAGAGTTATGTCCTTTCGTTGAAATTCTATTCAACGCTAAAAAGATTTAATTAAATAAAACTGGTGTATGCAAATTACAATTTCCCAAGTTGGAACCAAAATTATATAGAGTGCATCACCAGTGCCCACTGTTACAGTTCCTTACTACACTGTTTTGAGTTTTAATCGATCATCACAATACCATAATTCTTAGCTTAGAAGACAAATGTTAACGAATTTTAATTCGCTCATAGCGGTTGATAGAAAGAGATGTTCGATAGAGGGTGTGTGATTTCTTCGATCATAAACTGATGACGCATGGGTAAAGATAAAATAATCGAACTGTTGTATGTTTGTTACCCCTGATAATCTCAAGAGTGGGTTTAAAAAAACTATTCAGTAAAACGGCAGAACTGTATATTGAATTGAATGAATAACTTCTGATCTTGAAATTCAATTCGATGTGACTATGGCGGACATAGTGTGTGGTTTCCTTTATCCGGTCCACAATGTGACCTTCTGTGACGTATTCTCCGCTCGTCTATTATTTCATTTTAATACGGGTTCGATGCTTGGAGGTAAGTGGGTTATTTTTTCTCTTTCATTGAGACCACAATGTCGATTTAAACGCTGCTGTGATGGTTTTTATGAATAAAAGCATGCAGATCGCATCGAATCTTCTCAAGTAAATATGGTTATATTTTTAGAATTATGTAAACATTGTTGGAGTTTGAATATCAGCTATAATTTATAATTATCTGAAAATAAACCTATAATTGGCAGACATAAATACGAACGAGTTATCGTCACATAGTCCGACATATTTCAATCTCATGAGACAACAAGATAGTTGGTCTTATTTTGAGTGAAAGAAACTACTTACACTAATGGTGTTTAAGTTCAAGGGAACTTAGGTTACCTACATAATTACATCCAGCTCATACTCCACAAGATTGTTCGTATCATACAGAAACGGAAAATGCACCGTTCAGCCTTGCGCATTCATTTCTTTTCTAAATTGCTACATATCTCAAACTCGAAAATCCAACTATACAGTGTGTTTCACTTCTCATGGAAACACCCTCGTATCTTCTGTAATTTTTGACGAAATATCATAAAATTCTCAGGATCGATAGATACACTAGAGATGAAGTTTCTGCATGAAAGGGGTCCATCCTACGTGGTATACACTGCTCGCCAGCAGCGATGAAACCACCCGAAACCACCGAATCGTTCAAGACTTTACGTAATCCCGCTGAAAGATTACATTTTTATTACGAGGAAAGAAAAAGCCACGTACCTCGGAATCCTACAGTGGGGGTAACGGGTAACGGCAGTGCGGGAAATGTACCCTTTTCGTACTTGTTAGGATAATAACTATAACTTAAAGGAAGCGCCAAGGCAAATAATAATAATATCCGTCCTCTACCCGCACAGGCTTTGCCTTTGGGTACACTCAACGAGTGTGTTTATGAGGGAGTATTATTATTATTATTATTAAAGGAAGCTCAATTTTCAATGATACGATAAAATATTTTAACGTGTTTGTTATGACAATCAAATAATAATATCTTACTAATATTTTTTAGCTCAATCGTATGTATTGTGTGTGCATATATTTATGTGTAATAATTTTAATAAATTGTTTATGACTTTCCTTCACAAAGCTTTGTCAATAAGATATTCTCTTAGATAATAGAGTAGATTTTGATTAATAATAATAATAATATTTATTCAGCAATGAGAAATGTATGTAAAAAGTACAATCGTGCATGATAAAATTTCAAAAATACAATTACATGTGAATAAACAGATACTCGATAAGTGTAAAACACATGTTTCGAGAAAAGGTTAACAATATAAATAATAACAATAATATTCATTTACTAAACTATTTATGAAGATGACACATCATGATAAAAGGTTGTTAATGAATTTTAACTGATACCTAAGTAGTCTTGTTTTGGATAAAATAAGGTTAAATTAATAAACATAAAGCAAGTTACAAATAGAATAAAATATAGCAGTTGTCTGGTGTTATGAGTATGTGTTGGTAAGTTTGACCGTATCGGAAATGACTTTCAACGAGTGCATGATATAGTTTGAGGAATTGATGGACAGGAAGGATTTTCTTCAAGCATCTTATTTTATAAAGAATGAATTGTAGTTGTGTATGCCCCATTTCATATGACAGTCTATTTATGACTCCTAAGTATTTAATGTTACTTTCAGCTGAAATTATGAGATTATTTCTACCATCCAGGATGTCAAGCTGAGTGAAATGAGGAAGATTTGTTTTATTACAACTGAAAGGTAAAACGTTAAATTTTTGGAAATTGATTGTTAGTAACCTGCTCTCAGGCTATTTTTTAATGATGGTAAAGTCTGTTTCTACTATTTTCTTAATTTCTGCCCAGGTATATGCTTCGTAAAAAATCGCAGTATAATCTGCGAAGCCAATAATGTTGCCCTTGCTTTTCACAGCAAACAATCCATTCCGGTAGATGTTGAAGAGTAGGGGTCCGAGAACCGTATCTTGAGGTACTCCACATTGTACGACTAACGATTGATTAAATAATTTATTGCATAAATGATCTCTATTTTATTACTTGCTAACTATTGATTCAGAACATTTACTTGTGAACGGATGAAACTAATTTTGTATACATAACATTTGCAGACATATGCAATTCTCAGTATAGGAACATGATTTCTATGGGTGCGTGGACCGCTTTACACGTCGATCAACAAGTAGTTCATATTTCTCGAACCACGCATGACCCGCAGAAGGTAAACTATGAATGAGTTGCCCAACAATCAATGAAAGTTGTATTTCATTTAGATTTGACAATACTTGGAAAACCGTATCTTGTTTAAATTAGTAGACTGTGACTGTAATTGTTTAAATTTTCACTTACCGAGCGTGGCATAATAGGTACCGTTCCATTTCTCATATCTCTTTCGATGTTTGTTATTCAGTTTCCAGGGAAGAAAGAGATAGATAATACGTTTTGCAAGTCGTAATAATTATTCGATGCTCAATATTGATTTACTTTCACCACGTTGAACTGGAAGTGAATATTATTGGTTTGATAAAAAAGGTCAACGCTGGCTAAGGACCCCACAAAATTTTCATGGATTTTTTGAAATTTTTGATATGATGTAGTCCATCTTATTCTCATTGAAATTACCCCTTGCTCAGAATTTTTAAAACTGGGATCAATATTATTACTTGTGGAGTTTTATTATATTGTGCAATTTTATAAAAAAACAGTCCCTACCACCCTTTTTTCCCTCCAACTCCTATTATGAAACGCAAAAAAAATATTCCTCGACAACATCGTCGAATGCTTTTAATAGGCTTGAATAAGGATAATCGCACTTTTTTAGGATTATCCCCTTTCCACAGTGGCGCACATAACAAAAAAAATCGGTGAATTTTTCTGAATTTTAGATATACAGTGAGTCTGCTTAAGTTGGCTACATATGGAAAACTTTTTTATTATTGATTTTACGAAAAAAAGTTATTCTTTATAAAAAGTTCTGCATAGTCTAAAACCCAAGATGCATTCATCAGATATTGAATTTTATCAATCTTATATGAGGTATGTCAAAAGATATGGATCTTACCCAAGAGTAAAGTAAATTTATATTTCACAATATCGAAAATTGTTATTATGAAAAGTTGTTCGGAATTGAAAACTATGTTTCACAATTACATCGTTCCAATTGGAAAAAAAATTATCAATACCTATTACATTTAAATTTAGTTTTATGAAAATTCACTCATTAATTTCTAAACAGACCGGAAAGGTTAACATGTTTGTAATAAATTATAAATGTTAAATGTTCGGTATTGATAATTTGAGAAAAAGTACCCCGCACCGCATCAATGGGAAATTGGCTTTCGATGAATTTGCCTAATTTTTTTATATGTTATAGACCTCATAATGCTGATCAAATGTCTCCATTGCACCAACGTCCTAAATTCAATAGGGTCGATTATACAGGGTGCTGAAGTTCGCTTTTCCAAAATTTCAAATGAACATTGTGACGATACTATTTCGAATATATCAACCGAATCAACTACGCATCGTTTGTTCGATAGGTCGACTCAGATCCTCTATAAAATAAATCAATTCCTTCACAGACTCACGATATACAGGGTGAGTCCAAAGTTAGCTAGTTTTGTATAGTCATTTCTGAAAAATTGAGCGGTGGAATTTTATTAATTTTTAGATATTTTGTAGAACACTGATATTAATTCTAACTCATGATGTCAGCATCTCCTGAATCAGACTGACATATTATAAACAAGATGTTCTATTTCTCATGAAACATTGCACCCGTTCCTGTTATTGCTTAAAATTCTTGACAACTCGATGAATACCTGGATTGTTCACTATGAGTATCTAGTCTGCAGATACGTTGAATTACGGGGTGATTCCGAAAAAAGTGTCTTTTGCTGATTTTTATTGAAGCAGTTATTTTAAGTTCATATTATAGATGAATTTCCATAACCATATACTAGTCGACACAAACCTTAAGAGTTATTTTGAACAATTCCATGTGGGATATTCTAAATAATATGTATCAACCTATATTTACTATTAACAGTAGTGAAATAACTCGAGTAATGATAATAGAAGACTCTCGAAAAACATTCCAAAAAAATTTACTTTCCCAAAATATTTTTGACATTACAATAGGTAGCGGATGATGTCCGTATTTCATAGTTTGTACAAAATATCTAGAAAAAAATCCAAACAAATCAGCGAAAGACACTATTTTCGGAATCACCCCGTAATTCAAAGTATCTGCAGACTAGATACCCATAGTGAACAACCCAGGTATTTATCGAGTTGTCCAGAATTTCAATCAATAATAGGAACGGGTGCAGAATTTCATGAGAAATAGAACATCTTGTATAAAATATATGAGTCTAAATCAGGAGATGCTGACATCATGAATTGGAATTGATATAGCTATTCTACGAAATATCTGAAAATTATTAAAATTCCACTGCTCAATTTTTTAGAAATCACTTCAAAACTTGCTAACTCCGGACTCACCCTGTATATCGTGAATCCGTGTACGAACTGATATACTTTATAGTGGATCCGAGTCGGCCTATCAAATAAACAATGCGTAGTTAATTTGGTTGATATATTCGAAATAGTAACGTCACAAAGGTCGTTTGAAATTTTGAAAAAGTGAAATTCAGCACCCTGTATAATCGAACCTATTGAATTTGGAACGTTGGTGTAATGGAGACATTTCATCAGCATCATGAGATCTGTAACATATAAAAAAATCAAGCAAATTCACCATTGATGCAGTGCGGAGCCCTTTGTAAAAAAATAATTTTCATAATTAGAAGGATGTAATTGCAGATTGAAACATAGTTTTCAATTCCAACTAACTTTTTGTAATGAAAATTTTCGATGTTGTAAAATATAAAGTTAAGGTAAGCTCGGGAAAGTGTGACCGTTATTTTCATTAGTTTGCATGGAATTTAGTCCTTCTGATGAACCTGAACTAATATAACAATGAAATTTTGCAGGTATTTACTTCGAAGGTCAATCTTTGTAATACGCCACAGAAAACTGTTGAAAAACGTATTCTATGAATTTTATTTATACAGGGTGTATCTAAATAACACCGAAAAAATTAAAGGGGTGATTCTGTGATGAAAATTAATGTGAGTGTTTGGTATAAAATTTTTTTAAAAAACCCTTCCCGGAAAAGTTACACCCCTTCGAAAATAAAAATAAAATGGGTTTTCTTTTTTATTTTCCCTGTATATCAAGCTAAAGACACGAAACATTATCTGTCAATGAGAATACACTTTTTGAAATTTTTTCAACCCTGAAGTATGCTTAGAAGGGGTTGATTATTTCAACCCCTAAGATATTTTTCTTACAACTTTTTTTTAGATGAAAATTTTTTCTTTAAAAAAGTATGACTGAAAAGCCCAATTCATTGACTAACTTTTTTAACTCTACAAGTTTTTTCTAAAACTTGAGCATTTACGAGAAAAAAAATCTAATGCAATGCATTTTCAAAAAGATGAGCTAACGCGAGTGTATTTTGCGTCAAGTCTAGTGGCCTGTGCTTTGCATAAAAACATTAATACTGACACTAGGATTGTGTAGTGTAATTTTCTGTCACCCATCTTATTGTTTCACAAGTTTTATGATTGTGTATTGTAGGAAATATTAGTTGATTGAAAATATGAATGCATATTCGAATTTGGAAATGTCAGATATGCATTTTACATACGGTCGTGCTAACGGTAATTCATTGGAAGCGCAAAGACTTTATGCTGAACAGTACCCACAGCGTAGACTACCCCATCATACTACGTTCACAACTATTCACCGACGCTTGCGGGAACGTGGTAATTTTGAAAAAAAGAAGTTATGATTCTGGTCGTACTAGAGAAGTTAGAACTGCAGCTGTAGAAGAAGCCGTACTTAATTCAATTGAAGAATTCCCAGAAACTAGTACCAGGAGAAATAGCTCGTGTCCTACATGTAAGCCATTCCGTTGTTTTTAGAATTTTAAAAGAACAAATGTTGTATCCCTATCATCTTCAACGGGTGCAGGCGTTAATGATTCGAGATTTTTACCCCGTGTGATTTTGTCAGTGGCTTATTAATATGATTGGCCAAGCACCACAGTTCTTAGGTAATATTTTATTTACTGACGAGGCGAGTTTCTCAAGAGACTGTATTAGAAATTTTCACAACAATCACCTTTGGGCTGACGAAAATCCTCATGGCTTTTTTGAAGGAAATCATCAGTATCAATTTTCATTAAACGCGTGGCTCGGAATTATTGATAATCATTTAATTGGTCCCCATTTTCTTCCGCTACGATTAAATGGTGAAGCATATTGTCATCTCCTTGAAGAATTACCTGTTCTTCTTAAAGAGGTTCCCATTTAAATTATGTTTATGCACGATGGTGCACCAGCTCATTTTAGTATACGTGCAAGAACTCACCTGGATGAGGTGTATGCCAATCAATGGATAGGTCGAGGAGGACCTGTAAACTGGCCAGCCCGCTCCCCTGACCTTAATCCTTTGGATTTTTGCATATGGGGATATCTGAAATCTTTGATATACACAAACCCAGTTGAAAATATCGATGATCTGCGAAACCGCATTGTAGCAGGGTGTGAAACTATAAGAAATTCTCCAGGAATATTTCATCGTATACGCAATTCTATGAGGAAAAGGGTAGATGCTTGTATTGAAGCTGAAGGCGGTCATTTTCAACATTTATTATAATTGTATTGTCGATATTTGACAGGTTTTTGTTCATTGTTTGTTCACTTTTGTTTTTAGTTGTAGAAGTCTCATAATCATAATCATAATTTGGTTGGCTGTTGTTTAATAAAATGCTATTTTACATGAGCTTATTTATTTTTTTCTCATAAATGCTTAAGTTTTCGAAAAAAACTTGTAGAGTTAAAAAAGTTAGTCAATGCATTGGGCTTTTCACTTATACTTTTTTAAAGAAAAAATTTTCATCTAAAAAAAAGTTGTAAGAAAAATTTCTTAGGGGATGAAATAATCAACCCCTTCTAAGCATACTTCAGGGTTGAAAAAATTTCAAAAAGTGTACTCTTATTGACAGATAATGTTTACCAAGTTTCGTGTCTTCAGCTTGATATACAGGGAAAATAAAAAAGAAAAACCATTTTTTTTTTTATTTTCGAAGGGGTGTAACTTTTCCGGGGAGGGTTTTTTCAAAAAATTTTATACCAAACACTCACATTAATTTTCATCACAGAATCACCCCTTTAATTTTTTCGGTGTTATTTAGATACACCCTGTATATTCAGATATACATCTCCATAGGTCACATTTCCCCGGAAATTTGGGGCAAGTGTGATTCTGGCCAAATTTAAAGATATTAATGCACGTAAATCTCTCTTTGGGGCAGGTGTGAGTAAACAGTAAAGGAACTTTCACCACAATTTATTTGTTTCGAGATATCTTTATTCAAAACAGTTAGGAACTTTTTAATATTGAATTTGAAATGCCCCATTGGAAAAAAACAAAAAATAATCGTGAAAGTGAACATTTTTTGAAAAGAAAAATTTACAGGTAGAAATCGAATGAGAATATCATTGATCCCCATCTTCTGACGAGTGGTGATGGAAGCACAGTTGTTATTTCATCCTCTGAAAGTGTATCAATGTCTTCCACATCTGGCCAGGTATATTGTTTGGCTCTCTGAGATTTCCGTATATAATTTCGTACTATAGCTGAAAAAATATTACTGTTTAGATTGGCCAAATGAACCAGGTTCCCACTTACCCCGACAGATAGGTCACACTATCCCCCTAAAAAAATTTAATTTCGGGGTAAGTGTGACATGCAATGGAAAATGTAAAAAAAACAACTTCATGAAAAAACGACAATCTATAGTCAGATTCATTGTTTAGGTAGAAGAAAAGTGTATAAAATGGATTCTTACCTTAGATTTTAACAATACACTCAAAGCTTGAAATAAACTCGTTATACTCGTTCGGGTTGATGAATTGTAGGTTAGAAAATTGGGGAAAATATTTTTGAATTTCACAAGATCTCTTTGTTTTTTTTATGATAGTTAAGGATTCATTATGAGTGTAGGCTTTTCGTCAATAGATGGCATTGGGCTGTCGCCCGGTTTAGCGAAGATAGCGAGCAAACTCACACTTGCCCCAAATTCACACTTACCCGATTTACCTTACTTTACTCTTGAGAAAATTTCATATTTTTTGACATACCTCGTATAAGATTGATGAAATTTGATATCTGATAATTGCATCTTAGGTTTTGACTATGCAGAACTTTTTATGAAGAATATCTTTTTTTTGTAAAATCAATAATAAAAAAGTTTCCTATATGTAGACAACTTAAGCAGACTCACTGTAGGTAATACATTTCGGGGTATTTTGAATAGAAATTATTTAGGTGACACACTCCAAATATTGATAGTTTTGATCCTAGATCATACCTTGCTCAGAATAGACCATTTATTAATATAGGCTGTGACAATATTTCTACGTGTTGTATTTTAAAACACGATAATATTAACTGATTATTGACCACTTTTTTGTGTTATCAGAACTAATGTTTCAATTAGCTTAAATCAGGGAAACCGCACGCTCATAAAATTATACCTCCCTCCCCTCCTTTTGTGTGTGCTTGCACTTCGGAATATATGCATAAATAGAATTAGCCTGCAAAATAAAATTTTTGGTCACTCAGACGGTTTCCTCATGTCATGTTCAGGTCCGGATTGAGACAGGCGAGTTACCGAGTAATACTCGGGAGGCCGCAGGGTGCGAGGCCGGTCTCAGCCTCATTATGATTGAGTAAAATTCAAAAACAAACATCTGACAGCTAGTTTTGTGACCCTATTAATTTTCTAAAAGAGTTTTTTTTTTCCACAACCGTCTACCAAAGTAGTCTTTGACGTTTTCAGATCTCAACATAATGTTGAAGTTTTCCAAAAAATGTTATTTTGTGACAGCATTCCCGTTCTAGAGTGACAATATTGACAAAACGCTCGATTTCCAACGATTTTGTTGAAAACGAACATATTCTTGCGTTGCATTTCAGTAACCTCCATCTACCCATCCAATAGTAATGACTGTCTTCCATCCACTTGAACGTAATGATAGGCATCTGTAGATGGATACCGAAAAAAATCACTCGTCGCGATTACGAGATTTGAAAGAAAATAACTATAATACTATTTGACAGATAGATGTGCGATATTTCTATCCTAAAATCATTAAATCATACAGCGTAGCTCAAGTCGGATAGGGACATGAATTTTAATGTATAGCCCTAATGTTATTTCTAGTCGTTTCCGATTTTTTATCACTTTGACATATTCAGTTACTCCTTTTCTATGGCAAAAAGGGTCCATGTGGGCCTACTTGCCTGGCTGCGATAGCGGCCTCCCCTCATATTACTACTACCCCTTTTCTATGACACACATTGTTTTGCACTATGAAAACAGATGGGATTAGTTATTCATTTTGGTGATTCTCAATACATCTTCCTTGATGTACATTTATTATAACAAAATTGCAAGCAAACAAAAACAATTCACAGGCGAAATATACACAAAATAGGGAATTTGGAAACAAAATGAACTAACTTGTTCGATTGATGATTTATTTATTTTGTAAAAAGTCATCTTGGAATACTAGCTGTAGGAAATAACTATTGTCTAATTTCCACTGATACTTTATTTGTTACGATGGTTTTCAGCTTTTACGCTATGCTCAAGTAACTTGAGTGCTATGTCCCCCATTATATGGTTAATATGAATCTTTATCTGTCTTCGAAATTAGTTTTTTCTGCTCTTAGGATTTACGGTAAGCATTCATATTTTCAATAGTTGTTGGTGTATATCTATACCTATACGATTTCTTTCACGTATCCCCATAGTGAAAAACGATTTAAATGAGATCTAGGGATCTAGCACGTCATCGAAACCATTCCTTTCAGTCACTACCAAACAAAAAATTATATCAACGAGATCTTTCATAACATTCAACATTGGAAAAATTTATTAAAATTATAACTAACGAAGGATTTCTCTGTTATTCTCATGCTATTTTTATGGAGCATAGGCAAGTGTCAGTGAAAAAGGAATAAAATAACAGAACATTTTAAAGTTCAATACGTCAATGTGTTCTTATCCTATTATTATTATTATTATAAAAAAAACGATTGTTCCAACCTAAATAAAAAAGTTCTGAGTTGAGAAATTATTTTAGTCACCCTGTATAATTTCACGGACATGTGAATGGATCAAAAATATCACAAATCAGTCTAGCAAATAGTATGTTTACTATTTTCTCTTGAATTCCATAGATGGCATTATGTCGACAAAATCATAATTTTCAGAGATAGACAATAATAATGTAGGAATGTAAGCTTTCACGGCTGGCGTCAATATTTTGGTTGGTATCCGGGTTTTGCCGTGGTCTTCCTTGGTTTAAATCTCCAAACGTTTCGACTGCAACTGCGGCAGTCATCTTCAGTGGCGTGGTCGAAGTACTCTTCTAGACGTATCAACTGAAACTATTATATTGAAAGGCGCGTAGAGATCACAAAAATTCTTCAAAAAATGAACTAATGTACATGGCTTTTGTACATTTAAAACAAGAACTCCATTCTGTATATTTTTGTCGGTTCGCCCGGTATATTCGAAAACTATTTCTGCTTATAGACTCTGATGTCTATTTGCTCTAGTTTTTGAAACATATTACTAGTTATCATGAAACGATGAAACTCCAGCAATCGTACTCTGACGGTTTGCTGGTATAGGTATAGTCTCGTATCGTGTTCAAATTAGGACGGAGGCCGCTTCGATAATTGAGCTCGGTAAGGAAGAAATTCCCAATCCGGCGCTGGTCATGATATCTTGAATATACTGCTCTTTCTGAATATAATTATTATTTCCTTTTCCATCCTAACCTAATGAATAAGGAAAAGTTTTGAAATCATATATTCTGATTAAAAACATGCTCATGTAGGTTTCTTCCAGGTAAAGTAAATTGAGTAGCTCGAGAACGTACGTTTTTTAAATTGATTTAAAGGCGACTGCGAACCATGTTGACATGCTAGTAATTACTTGAAAGGTTTTTTTTTTGTTTTTCGTGCAGAAATATATTTATAAAAATCATAGCAGAGCTATTACGACTGGAAAACTCATCATCAGTGCTAACCTAGAAGTGAGTAAGTACCTAATGCTTGAAAATAGTTTAGATTGAAATGTTGAACAATCAGAAAAATGTTTGCAACTAGTGATTATTAAGTATGACTCAAATTAAAATGGTGAACAAGTAGACACGCCATTGAAGCTATAGAGTATTAAAAGAAAATGGTTTGAACTGAAATACTGAACACCTACTTATAATTTTCAATTAGTTATATTCCCTGCATACACAGAAAAGAAGGAGAGGAAGGTATAATTAAATAGGCGTCCGATTTCCCTGAGCTAATTGAAACGTTTATTTCGATAACACATTTAAAAAAGTGAAATGAGTCGTTAATAAATATAAAAGTAGTCAATAATTAATTATTATCATGTTTCATGAGGGTTTCTGGTAAAGGGAAGATTTTAGAACTCCATTTTCTTTAATTACAATATTATTCAGCATAATCCAAAATAAAACACGTAGAAATATTGTTTTCGCCTATATATTAATAAATAGTCTCTGAGCAAGGTATGACTAACGCCCCCTAGCATCAAAACTATTAATATATGGGGTTTGTCACCTGATTAATTTCAAAACAAAATGACCTGAACTGCATCATACCAAATATTTAGAGAAATTTTTTCATTATGTGCCCCTCGGGAAGGAAGGGGGATAATCTTAAAAAAATGCGATTTCTCTAATTCAATCACATTTGAACATTCGATGATGCACTTGAAAGTTCTCAATAAATATTTTTTTTCGTTAATAGTAGTTATGGGGAAGAAAGGGGGAATGTATGTATTTTTTTATAAAGTAATATTACGCAACTTCACCAGTCTGAAACAAGTAATAATATTGTTCCCAGTTTCAAAAATGAATAGTCTATTCTGAGCAAAGGGTTATTTTGTTGAGAATAACATGGACTATATCATATCTATTTTCAAGAGGATTTTGAGGGGTCCTTTGTATTTCCACAACTATCCTATCAGCAGAGCATTCCAGTGAGATTTTTGGGATGGGGTTGAAATTAGGGAACGTTTTGGATAGACACTTTGGAATATACTTGACAAGTGTGATAATTTAAATAAAGAATTCAAATAGAATAACTTTTATTTTTATGTTCAAGCCTACTTGTTCAAAAGTCTATACATGAAAAAACGTAAAAGCTCTGTATTTCAAAGATTACTCTAGCGTAACATCCAGTGTGCTACATTTTTGGAAAGGTAATTTTAAACTCTATTGAAATATGCAGTAATATACAGTATGGCTCGTTTAGCAAACAATATGTTTCCATCAATAACTATGGATATCTTATTTGAAAAAATAAGTTACACTATTGAATTCTACGAGAAAGAATGTTCTGGAAATGTTTAAAAAATAATTTTGTGACAGGAAAAAAGTTACAGCAACTTTTCGAAAATGAACATTTTCGAAAAACATGATAGATATCGATATGCGGTTTTCACCTTTAAGTTTGTCATAAAATTTGACCCTCAGACACAGCCATCACACAGAGAAATAAATGTTTGTTTTCTACACAATTGTGAATAATTTCGGCACAATTTGTTTCTAAAAAGTTGATAGCACCAATTTGTTCATTATTTTCTATAATATTATATTAGAGTTATTGTTTATAAACGATACACTTCAGTGTTGAATAATTCAGAATAGTTTTGTTGAATATTATCAACCAATATTATGTACTACTCACCAGATACAAAGAATGAATAAAAACTAAATATTTTGTTTCAAAAACAAACACAACTTAGGTTCTACTGTTGCTCCGCCTTGTGCATTTTTACTTGTGGTATACACAAAATATATAAAGTTAATCAGTATGTTGTGCGATGAATGTCAACAACTTCTGTACTGTTTTTGCATAAATTGTATAAGAATGATAAACATGAGATGTAGGAAATGGCAACAATTTATGCACTTATGCAAGTAAATTATGCAAGTATTGTAAATATATGGTGCAAAAAATTTCACAAATTTGTGTAATTGTCACACTTGAATTGTGAAAGTACATATTTGTGTACAAAGCATGTACAAATTTTATAGGTACTATTATTTCAACAAAGAATGATACAATAATGGCATATAACTTCCGAAAGGAATAATATAAAAATAAATATTTTCAACCTGGTGGCTTCTTTTTATCTTATTCTGTTCAGAAATTATAAACTAGTGTGTGTATCATTTCCTGCACTCTGAGATACCTATACCCTTCACTTTCCAGAAGGTTGAAATAAAATGAAATGTTATTCAAATAATGTTTATTTCATCAAACGAAACAAATAACAAAAATAACTGAATTATAAACTCTAGGTATAAATACAAGAAATATAATATTTCAAAAAACATAAACACTCTTCCTCATTATGTTACAGCAACATTTTACTGAGGCATACTTGGATACAGTTTGTTATTTTGTAACAAATAATTCACTTCTAGTCTATGGTCATCATAATAGGCCACCCTGTATTACTTACAGCGAGTAGTTTACCATTCATTGAATAAATTTGACATGACACATTACCAACGATATTTTAAAGCTTTTATAATAATTTGTTATTCCCATTCTCAAATTTTTCGACTTCAAAAGCAAAGTGATATGTACTAAATTTTTGTTCACCGTGTACCTACAAACAAACCAAATGAATCATTATTACTGAATGCAGTATCGAAAAACCGTCAAAATGAAGTATCACAAGACTTATATTTCAATTTAAAAAAATCACACATGACGTCACCACGTCAAAACTGGTGACATAACCTCTTTAGAATATACATTAACAAATCGTTCTTTGAAAATAAAAATCTACATATTTCAGGGTTTTTGTCAACAGTGCGAAATATCGAATTTGTTCCATAATTTAGCCGCTCACTGTAATGTAATAACACCAAAGAAATATTGTATTAAAGATTTGGCGCGTAAAACACAATGAAGCATCGATTTAAGGAGATTCCTAGGCAAAGAATTGAATATAGCACCAGACTTTTTGCACTTTTCACTGAAAAATATACACACTGAATAATAAAGTGAAAGTAATCTTCGTGTTAAACTATACTCATGCGAGGAGGAATTAGGTGAGACGATGCCCTTATCAAACGTTTACGAATGAATGACAATCTATAAGTAGGTAATTTTTTAGGTTTCATGTTATAACAAGAAATTGTGAGACTTACCTTCAAATATGGAATAGCTGTGTATGTCTGAAAGAGAGTAGACGCATTGCCAAAGTGCTGCTCTTAAAAAGTGAAAAAGTGTGAGAAAACGTGCAAATTAAAATCTGAAAATTTAGGACCAGTAGTGATAGCTAGTGACCATACTTCCTAGTGAAAATCAAATACTTCTTGCGAATCAAACTGCAGTAAGTTCATTTTATTTTTTCATTATGCCTCCTCGAACAGTCAAGGGCGAAGACGAACTGCAAGTAGCTGTTAAATCTTTAGTTACAAAAATGTGCTCCTCAGAGGAATTCATCGCTCAGTTAACTGCTACTATAACCGAGACAATTGGCAAAAAGTACACTAAAGAACTACAAGAGTTGAAAGAGGAAAATAAAGAGATTTATGAGAAACTTAAAAAGCAAGAAGAAACAATCGAGATCATGCTGGAACATCAAGAAAAGCAGGAACAAATATCGAGAAGTAAGAATATCCGATTGTATGGTGTTCCAGAACAAAATTCAGAAAACCCCATGGAACTTGTTAAAGACTTATGTGTTCGAAAAATGAATCTGAAAGTAGATGATTCTTGGTTTGAATCATGTTACAGAATTGGAAAGAAAGGAAATAATGCAAACAGACCGATTATGGTGAAGTACTCTACGAATTTTCTCAAGAATCTGGTATATAACAATAAGCGACATCTGAAAAATACCAAAATTGTTATCAGAGAGGATTTAACTAATATACAGTTGAAAATAGTGAAAGAGTCTTTGAAGAAAGTAGGTGCTGCTGGAAGAGTCTGGACGAATTCAGGAAGCATTTTCGTCAAATGTAGCGATGATGGACAGGTTAGAAAGATAAATACACTGGAAGATCTTGGAAGACTTTGATTCTATAATTTATTGATTATTATTTTTTTTTCTTCAACTGTATGTTTTTCTAAATGTTTCTCTTTCAATATTTTTTTTTCTTTTTTTTCTTCTCATGAATCACAATTTATATTACCTCCTCTTATCAGAACATTTATATTCTGTTATAGTTTTTATGGTTTTCAATTGTCATCTTTACTACTCGATAATGTTATAAAAAACTATTTTTTTTTCTTTACATACATTATTCAAATGTACGTGTGTATAATATAAGGTCCACCTTTTCAATAAATATTATAGGTATTGATATATGATATCATGCCCTTGTGTTTTATACCGAATAAGATATATGAACATTATTAAAAAGGTTGGCTAGCTCAAACAGAAAGCAGCACTAGTGCAGTTGGGTCGAACCCAGTAAAATTCAAGTTCTTGTCAGTTGACTGTAAAAAAAACTGACTATTTCATTGCAGTACCTACATTGATTTAGGATTATTTTTCATTTTATATTTTAAGGTGTATTAGAGGCTATACTGACGTATCGATACTTTTTTAAATCATGTTATTCTTGAAAATTGGTTGTTTAAACGCGAGATCACTATTACCTTCTGTTCGTGATGTTGAAGAAATCATCATAGAAAATTCTTTCGATATTTTTTTGATTTGTGAAACGTGGTTGAAAAATTCGGTAACTGATGATCAACTGAAAATAAATGGTTATCAATTATATAGGGTGGATCGTAATGCTAATGGAAGAGGTTTGTGCATTTATACGAGAAATGATTTGAATTATGAGGTTATTGTTAGTAATCAAAATTATACATGGGAGCAGTGTTGGATAAAAATTAGAATAAAAAAGAAAAATATAGCAGTAGGAATCATATATAAGCCACATGAACAGAATACGAACACATTCATAGACGAGTTCGAAGACAGTTTAATATCGATATTTCCAACAGTAGATGACATTGTTTGTATGGGGGACTTCAACTTGAATCTTCTTGACTATGAAAATAATCTTGTGACAAAGTTTTACTCAGTCATTCACCAGTTTGAATTGTATCAACATATAGATGTTCCAACTAGGATTACTTCAACATCTGCTACCTTGCTTGATTACGTTGTAGGCCATAACGAAACTTTAACTGAGACGGGTGTTATATCTCACAGCATTGCGGATCACTCAATTGTACTCTGTAAAATTAAGATAGGTGGTGAAAAGCGAGAACCAAAAATGTGCACTTACAGAAACTTCAGAAACTTTAAAGAGGATATTTTCCAAAGAGATTTATTTAATACTGCTTTCTTTCAAATATACGATCAAGAAAATATCGACGAAAAAGTATCATATTTGGTTAACTGTTTGAATAATTTATTTGATCGACACATTCCTTTGACAACCTCTCGAGTAACCAAAGCTAGAGCTCCTTGGCTAACGGGTACAATTGAGCTGATGATGTCTGAAAGAGATAAAGCTCTCAGAAAATATAGAAAGAGCCATTCTGAAATTCATTTGCAGTTTTATAGACAAATGCGCAATTTAACTAATCAAGCAATAAAAAGAGAAAAAAAAGCATATTTTATACATCAGTTCTATGATAAATCTACCAAAGCCACGTGGAAGACACTCAAATCAAATGGGCTCGTATCCCAAAAAAAATCTTTTGATATTCCTGTGAGTCTAAAAAATTCAACTAATATTAATAATTTTTTTGTTGATTCCATTCCGAACAGCCAGCCTTCTCTGGATCTTATGAATTTCTATGTAAACAATAAACTTGTTAATTCTACCTTCGAATTCAGTGAAGTAAATGATTATTTTGTATACAAAACTATTAGTGAAATCAAAACTAACGCGAAAGGTTGTGACGGTTTGAGTATCACACTTATTAAACTTTGCTGTCCTCACATAGTGCCGTACGTTACACATATCATAAACTTCTGTTTAACACAAAATGTCTTTCCCACAGCATGGAAAACAGCAGTTGTGCAGGCTCTTCCGAAGAAACAGGACCCATCCGAATTCAAAGACTTACGTGCAATTAGTATCTTACCAACCCTATCAAAAATAATTGAGAGAGCAATGGAAATACAAATCAAAAGCCACCTTGAACATTTTTCTATATTACCATCTATACAATCGGGTTTTCGGAAAGGTTATAGTTGCACAACTGCTCTTCTCCATATCACTGATGATATACTCAAGGCTACTGATAACAAACAATGTACAGTGTTAATATTGCTAGATTTTAGTAGGGCATTCGACACAATTCATCATGATTTGTTGTTGAATATATTGAAATATATAGGTTTTGCAGAGGATGCACTATCGCTAATGTCTGCTTACTTAAGGAATAGACAACAAAAAGTATGCATAGGTGAAGACAGTTCTGAATGCCGATTTCTCAAATCAGGAGTACCACAGGGTTCAATCCTAGGGCCGTTATTGTTTTCTATATATACCTCCCGTCTCATAAACTATCTCAACAACTGCAAAGTTCATTTATATGCGGATGACACTCAGTTATATTACAGTTTTCCAGAACCAGAAAAAGGCATTGCTTGTGAGCTCATAAATAGAGATTTGAATGCTTTCATAGAAGCTGCTACTGACCACTGCCTGCTAATAAACCCATCAAAGTCAAATGTTATGCTCTTTGGTCCCAGGATTCAAACACAAACAATGTCTGATTCTATACACATCACTATAAATAATGAACCGCTTATTCTAGTGAACGAGACAAAAAATCTTGGTGTTCGATTTGATACCGAATTACGATTCTCAAAACATATCAATCGACTTTTACAACGCGCTTATGCAACGCTCAAAATTATTTATGGAAACAGACAAATTCTTCCTCAATGTGTTAAGATAATGTTATGTGAATCACTTGTACTATCTATATTCAATTATGCAGATGTTCTTTATGGGCCTAGTCTCACATTACAATACAAAAATAAGATACAAAAAGTGCAAAACTGCTGTTTACGGTTGATATTTGGCGTGAGACGGCGGCAACGAATATCACATAAACTTAAAGAAATTGGATGGCTGAATATGAATAACAGGAGAGTTCTTCATTCTATTGTGCTCTTCCATAAGATTATTGTTACCAAAAAACCTTCGTACCTGCATAGAAAATTAAGGTTCAGAACAGATATTCATAATTTGAATGTAAGACATAAAGGACTACTAACAATACCTCCATTTAAAACAGAATTATTTAGACGATCATTCAGTTACCAAATTTTTCATCTTTACAATCACCTACCACAGAGAATGAAGACACTCAATATCCGGAATTTAAAAGCATCATACAAACTTGTATTGAATGAATCTCAAATATAACAGTATATATTATGTATTATACTTTTCTTTAATACACTGAATTTCAAACAGAATAACTTGAGTTAAAAAAATTGCTACACAGCTTTCACAGGGTTGAGTGGAAGAACAAGTTTTGTGGTATTTCACCATAAAATTTGAACTCCGCCCATTATTTTCTATATTGATTTATTGCTCAAATGTCACTGAAGCCATTTTTTGAAAATAATAAAGACGTTATATTATTATTATATTATTATTATATTGGTATTAATTCGGGAAGTATTCTAACACTTCCACTTCATCAATAGATTCGTGAATAGGTAATTGCACCAAACCCCATACACATAAGCAAAAAATACTGAATGATAAGAAGGTATTTTTGACTCTAGTCTCACTTCGCCGGTTTCACCCTTCGATCAGCATAAAAAAATGGTGGACATTCCAGAATATTCAAGATTCAACAGGGTCATGTGCCGCGTGCATACGCATTTAGTAAGGTGAAATGACGCCTGCCAAGCATTGGCTATTTTATATAATTGTGTTGAAATAGTATTCAATTTGTGCAAATGAATTGAAGAGTGCACAATAGGTGTAAGTCGTGTTCAATGCGTTGTAATGTTTTCCATAAAAGTTGTGTAATGGAAGATGTGCATATTTTTGTGTATTTTTCGGCAATGTAGAAGTGTATGAATACTATACAAATTGCCATGCACAAATATGTATTGAATTTAACAAAGCGCGCATGATGAGAGATTGGACAATTGTGTAAAATATCGGCACAACTGTGTCTTACACAACGTTGTGCATAAACCTGCTAATAGTTCAGTCGACAGGTTGAAAAAAGTGGGGATAGGTGGAAAAAGGTCGGAAGATACTGAAACTTCAGGAGGTTCTTCAGGGTTGGTTAATCAACATTTTCTCAAGTTTTGGACCTCGAGGACCCTGTGCGAAAAAAGTAGGGGGGGGGAACAACTGCAAAATTTTTGACCTCTCTCCGGTTTTTCCTCGATTACATTTTTCTCTTACGTCCTACGGAAAAACATACCAATACTTTATTGTAGAGCGTAAAATTTTATACAATTTTGAAAAACATGTTTGTATGTGAATTCGCTACCGAGATATGGCACGTCAAAAAAAAAGGTCATGTTTCAAAATTTGCTAAGAAATTACAAAAAATGCAAATTTACAGCTTAGTTCATCTGTTATACCCGAATTATGATGAAATGTTGTAGTACTTATGGTTCTTAGTTGAAGTCACCAACTTTGGACACCCCACTCCTCCTTCCCCCACCCAACCCCAATTCTCAAATGCTAACTTTCTGATGAAAGCCAACCATACCTATTCACATCATTTTGGTATTGATATCAGATACTTTTCTGATCGATATCCCCCCATTCCCAGGGTAGGAAGAAAAAAAGACGTAGTCCTTTCGTGGAAAAAATTTATGTAATTAACAATATTAAGTTATTCTCAAGGCATATATTATATTGAGGAATAAAGATATTATAGCTTATCATAGTGGGTAGGTACTCATTTGTACTCATTAAATTTCCTGCCGAGATTTCTTAGCCGCTGGTTTTGCTCGTAACAGCTCGTCGTCCTCCTGAGCGATAAGGCTGTGATATGATGTCGCTGTCGTCGTTTTCGTCCAATATTTCTGGTGAGTCTTCCTCGATCAAATCAGTTGCGGGAACGTTTTCACAGGAGTGCCCTGTGCAGTGCGTTCACATTGCTGAGCATCGGAGACCTGCTTTCTTGCAGCCGCAAGCTCCGCTGCTACAGCCTTTGCTGCACTTGCAGGAAACAATATCTCCCATGGCGTGGAATGTGTCATGACCATCCAAAGTATTAACATCAAAGTCCGCATTGTTAAATATGTACTGACTGGATTGGCGGACTCCGCAATTTGGGTACTTTCAGCTTGCAGCACGTAAGACCCTTCCAGCCTGTTGGCTTCTTCGTAAGACGATGAAAAGCCCATGGAAAATTCAGGAGATGTTTAGAGCCATACTTCTTGTAAACAAACACGGAAACAGCAGTCATGATGGAGGATAGAAAAGATTTGGGGCGCACTGCTATCATGATTGCATGAGCCAGAGCAATGCCTTTATTTTTCCAAGAGTCCAAGGTTCGTCGTTTGTTGGTCAAAATCAAGACATGGAGTAGAAGAAGCAGTGTCTCCGGAAACGCAGTTCGCGCACCATCCAAGAAGTTGTCAATCGGAGGATACTCAACTGTGATGAATACTCTGAAGCGGATGTCTTCCAAAATTATTTTTCCAGCTGCCTCCACAATTCGACGTCTTTCTTCCTGTGCGTCTACTTTCCTTTCGGTGGAGTACCAGTTATCGTACAGAATTTTGTCACCAACTCTCTTCAGACTGACAATATTCCCTCTCCTTGATTCTGAAATAATGATTTGTTCCCCATATTTCATCTGAAGACGATTTTTGACAGTTTTGCTGTGTGGTCGACGGTCTTCCTCAATCAGCTCAATCAGCTGCTGAATGGAAAACTGGCATTCATCACTATTCTCGTCGATGTATGAAAATATCACCTGCATGGTTTCGTCAACACTCGGCGATGGGCGGAATCCTCTTTTATGCTATGACTTAGGTGGATGGTAAAAGCTTGCGAGGCACTTTTCATTATACTCAGCATTGACGGCGACTAAATCAGTGTCCAAATTCTGCAACTGGCTAATGCGCTCTTTTATTTTCTTCCCCCAGTCGTCTCCACGCATCCTCGCCTTTTCGATGATTCTATTAGAAATTTCGGGTAGAGTCACTTTGACTGTAGCATTGCGCCTTTCCAAGGGCAACTTTGCCTGTTTAGTTCTGAAATCATCAGTGATAGCTTCCTCACAAAGAAAACACGCATTGGTGAAGTCGAATTTCGCAACTTGTGACCGTCGGGTAGGTGCAGGAGAAGAGCTTTGGATGTGTCACATCCACGACGTGTAAATGCAGCAATTAATTTCTCATTGTTGTACCTTGTTTGGCAAGCACTGTGCACTCTTACTTCACTCAACTCACGCAGAAACTGTTCATCTGCCGAAAGTTTCCTTTTTACACTGAACTCCAACAGTCTGGCAACTACTCTGGCTTTCACTACAGTTAGTTCACCTCCTTCAACTCCTCCTTTACAAATAAAACACAAGTCTGATCCACGAGATGTAGACGCCATCTCAGAAAATTACCCAAAAACCAAAACTGTCACTAACACTCGATGCTCCTTTCGCTAACAAAGTTATTCACGTGAAGGTTTCTAATGTTACTTATCTAACTTAATCTTATATATACTCTGAGTGGTTAAACATTCTCTGTCCCATTTTTACCAATCCCTAATTTTAATTTTCTTATTACCTAATTTGACTATTCTACCTGAGGTACTTATACCCTTCTATAATTACTATGTTTCGATTTCTTCTTGGAATTAATGAATAATAGAGTCATGTTGAAAGAATAAAATGAAAAGTGATCTGATATGACCTCAAAAATCGAAAACAAATAGGTCTAGGTAGCGCAGGTAGAATAGACAAATTTCAGCCTTCTATGTTGAATATTGGCTCATCGTTTGCATTCCGCAGTTCCACAGGAGCAGTGTTCTAACATCTATTGTTTTCCAGCTTTTTACTGCTGTAGCTGATCACACACTCCCCTCGGCCCGACACTCTCTTGTACTTGGGAGGAACGACTTGACACCTGGTGGGCAAGCAGGGGTGGGGGTTATCTAAAGTTGGTGATTTCAAGTAGGAATTATAATAGCAACTACATTTCATCATAATTCTTGTATAACAGAAGAAATAGGGTGGAATTATGCATTTTGTGGCGAAATTTGAAAAATTACCTATTCTTCGAAGCGCCATATCTCGGTAAAAAATTGACAAACAAACATGTTTGAGGCAACAAATTCGTGGTCACCAAAGTCGAAAAATTTGCAGTTTCCCCCTCCTACTTTTTTTGCACAGGGTTCTGGAGGTCCAAAACGAACGAGAAAATATTAATCGACCATCCCTGAACAACATCTTAAAGTTTCATCAACTTCCGACCTTTTTCTATCTGAAACTACCTGTCGACTGAACTATTATTAATAGTCCAGTCCACTCAGTTTCGAGACGAGGATCGGTTGTAACACCGGCAAATTTGGCATATTAGTAGTTGAAACCATGTCAAAGAAGAAAAAAAATTTGTTTACCAAAAATCCGTGGGTGGAACCCAAAAAAAATTGATATGAAAAAAAAAACTGTTTTTTTTTGTTGTCATCTTGGAAATAAGTAATTGAATTCCCTTCAAGAATGATCCCCAGTTATTCCCAATAAAATGCGCCCGTTTTCTCAGAAAACGTGATGGAACGCCGACATCAAATTTCAAGCTCGTGTTTGCCCGCCGCTGCAAGTTCAGGCGGTGCCAAACGTTAAATAATAAGAGTAAGAGTAAGAAATTTTAATCAGGTAATTATATATTTTGTTGATCGGCTATATAAACTGAACGATAAACACTATAAACGTTGAGCTACCTGTGCAGAGCTAGAATTGTAGTCATCAGCCTTTTATACACATCCTGTACGTTGCCTGACTCAAATATTATAATCTTATGTGTATAAGTTTGTGCATAAATATTAAATGTGTCATAACTTTGCTAATCACGATTCAAAGAATGAAAAATAAAAGTGCATTTTGGTCGTGAAGACTTCTCCTTTTTCTTGCAATTATAACATGTAGGTTTTTACCTCGTCACTACTGCGTTTTTATGGAGGATGCAAAAATCATAGATATTTCAGTTAATCCGGAATAATTGCACTGAAGTAGGAACCGTAACCCTCTTTAGACACTATACAATGATTTAAGAGTAGCGCGGCGAGACAGGTCTCACTTACACACGCCAGAAAAAAACTGGATTTTACTCCTGCCTTCTTTTCAACTCCCTCATAATTCCGACATGTTATCCAGTAAATGTCGAAAATAATCGCTTATACACATCCTGCATGAAAAATGAAGTACGCAATTTCAAGCCGGAGGTTTGCCCTTTACATTTTTGTTGTTTGTCTATTGACAGTTCATCAAGCAGGCATTTGAATGTTATTATATTTGTTTTCAAGATATTTAAGGATAATAAATTAACATCGCACAAGCTTTTAACCTATTCTGAATCAGTTGGTATCATTTTATGTAGCTCAACTGAGTTCTTTTCCTTCCACAATATTGTTGTATAATCCGCGAAGAGAGTAAAACTTCCAGATATATCTACCATAGTCAAGTCGTTGATATATAACAGAAACTGAACAGGACCCAGCACCCTGAGAGGTACAATTCAAACCAAATGTACTTTACCCCCCTGCAACCATACCGTTAAGGTTTTTGAGTCATATTTCATAATTAACGCAATCGAAGGCCTTCGAGAGGTCACAGAAAATTTCGGCGGTCACTTCACCAGCATTTATTTCTGTATATATTTTATAAAGGAAAGAAATTTGCGTCAGTTGTATCTTTTTCTCATGAAAGAGGGGCGACACCACTTGACGGAAGACCATAAAACTAATAATGAAATATGGTGGATTACGTAATCCAATCTTCCGCAATAAAACCTATACAATAGGTAAAGTCGTCGGCAAGTATTCAACAAAAAATAACTACTGCCCCCTACGACCATTGAATTATATTTGTTCAATACTTGGTAAAGTTTTCTACAAGAACCACTTTGCAATGCATTTCAAATATCAAAGCTGAAATTGAAGTCGACACGTAGTCGGAGTGCATTTTAAACTGGAACCCAGAGATGGCGCTGAATTCATACCTCAGTGTTTGTCTCAGGGATTTCCAATTAGGATGACAGGATTTTTCGATTCAATTGGGTCGAACTAGCGACCAATTCAGGAAGCGGATCAAAAATTGTTATTAGGATGTCATCGTGTTTTCGAAAAGAATCCAAAAATTTGATGCATATGACGGAACACAAGGAGTTCCATCCATCCATCCGTCCGTCCGTCCGTCCGTCCGTCCGTCCGTCCGTCCGTCCGTCCGTCCGTCCGTCCGTCCGTCCGTCCTTCCATCCATCCATCCATCCATCCATCCATCCATCCATCCATCCATCCATCCATCCATCCATCCATCCATCCATCCATCCATCCATCCATCCATCCATCCATCCATCCATCCATCCATCCATCCATCCATCCATCCATCCATCCATCCATCCATCCATCCATCCATCCATCCATCCATCCATCCATCCATCCATCCATCCATCCATCCATCCATCCATCCATCCATCCATCCATCCATCCATCCATCCATCCATCCATCCATCCATCCATCCATCCATCCATCCATCCATCCATCCATCCATCCATCCATCCATCCATCCATCCATCCATCCATCCATCCATCCATCCATCCATCCATCCATCCATCCATCCATCCATCCATCCATCCATCCATCCATCCATCCATCCATCCATCCATCCATCCATCCATCCATCCATCCATCCATCCATCCATCCATCCATCCATCCATCCATCCATCCATCCATCCATCCATCCATCCATCCATCCATCCATCCATCCATCCATCCATCCATCCATCCATCCATCCATCCATCCATCCATCCATCCATCCATCCATCCATCCATCCATCCATCCATCCATCCATCCATCCATCCATCCATCCATCCATCCATCCATCCATCCATCCATCCATCCATCCATCCATCCATCCATCCATCCATCCATCCATCCATCCATCCATCCATCCATCCATCCATCCATCCATCCATCCATCCATCCATCCATCCATCCATCCATCCATCCATCCATCCATCCATCCATCCATCCATCCATCCATCCATCCATCCATCCATCCATCCATCCATCCATCCATCCATCCATCCATCCATCCATCCATCCATCCATCCATCCATCCATCCATCCATCCATCCATCCATCCATCCATCCATCCATCCATCCATCCATCCATCCATCCATCCATCCATCCATCCATCCATCCATCCATCCATCCATCCATCCATCCATCCATCCATCCATCCATCCATCCATCCATCCATCCATCCATCCATCCATCCATCCATCCATCCATCCATCCATCCATCCATCCATCCATCCATCCATCCATCCATCCATCCATCCATCCATCCATCCATCCATCCATCCATCCATCCATCCATCCATCCATCCATCCATCCATCCATCCATCCATCCATCCATCCATCCATCCATCCATCCATCCATCCATCCATCCATCCATCCATCCATCCATCCATCCATCCATCCATCCATCCATCCATCCATCCATCCATCCATCCATCCATCCATCCATCCATCCATCCATCCATCCATCCATCCATCCATCCATCCATCCATCCATCCATCCATCCATCCATCCATCCATCCATCCATCCATCCATCCATCCATCCATCCATCCATCCATCCATCCATCCATCCATCCATCCATCCATCCATCCATCCATCCATCCATCCATCCATCCATCCATCCATCCATCCATCCATCCATCCATCCATCCATCCATCCATCCATCCATCCATCCATCCATCCATCCATCCATCCATCCATCCATCCATCCATCCATCCATCCATCCATCCATCCATCCATCCATCCATCCATCCATCCATCCATCCATCCATCCATCCATCCATCCATCCATCCATCCATCCATCCATCCATCCATCCATCCATCCATCCATCCATCCATCCATCCATCCATCCATCCATCCATCCATCCATCCATCCATCCATCCATCCATCCATCCATCCATCCATCCATCCATCCATCCATCCATCCATCCATCCATCCATCCATCCATCCATCCATCCATCCATCCATCCATCCATCCATCCATCCATCCATCCATCCATCCATCCATCCATCCATCCATCCATCCATCCATCCATCCATCCATCCATCCATCCATCCATCCATCCATCCATCCATCCATCCATCCATCCATCCATCCATCCATCCATCCATCCATCCATCCATCCATCCATCCATCCATCCATCCATCCATCCATCCATCCATCCATCCATCCATCCATCCATCCATCCATCCATCCATCCATCCATCCATCCATCCATCCATCCATCCATCCATCCATCCATCCATCCATCCATCCATCCATCCATCCATCCATCCATCCATCCATCCATCCATCCATCCATCCATCCATCCATCCATCCATCCATCCATCCATCCATCCATCCATCCATCCATCCATCCATCCATCCATCCATCCATCCATCCATCCATCCATCCATCCATCCATCCATCCATCCATCCATCCATCCATCCATCCATCCATCCATCCATCCATCCATCCATCCATCCATCCATCCATCCATCCATCCATCCATCCATCCATCCATCCATCCATCCATCCATCCATCCATCCATCCATCCATCCATCCATCCATCCATCCATCCATCCATCCATCCATCCATCCATCCATCCATCCATCCATCCATCCATCCATCCATCCATCCATCCATCCATCCATCCATCCATCCATCCATCCATCCATCCATCCATCCATCCATCCATCCATCCATCCATCCATCCATCCATCCATCCATCCATCCATCCATCCATCCATCCATCCATCCATCCATCCATCCATCCATCCATCCATCCATCCATCCATCCATCCATCCATCCATCCATCCATCCATCCATCCATCCATCCATCCATCCATCCATCCATCCATCCATCCATCCATCCATCCATCCATCCATCCATCCATCCATCCATCCATCCATCCATCCATCCATCCATCCATCCATCCATCCATCCATCCATCCATCCATCCATCCATCCATCCATCCATCCATCCATCCATCCATCCATCCATCCATCCATCCATCCATCCATCCATCCATCCATCCATCCATCCATCCATCCATCCATCCATCCATCCATCCATCCATCCATCCATCCATCCATCCATCCATCCATCCATCCATCCATCCATCCATCCATCCATCCATCCATCCATCCATCCATCCATCCATCCATCCATCCATCCATCCATCCATCCATCCATCCATCCATCCATCCATCCATCCATCCATCCATCCATCCATCCATCCATCCATCCATCCATCCATCCATCCATCCATCCATCCATCCATCCATCCATCCATCCATCCATCCATCCATCCATCCATCCATCCATCCATCCATCCATCCATCCATCCATCCATCCATCCATCCATCCATCCATCCATCCATCCATCCATCCATCCATCCATCCATCCATCCATCCATCCATCCATCCATCCATCCATCCATCCATCCATCCATCCATCCATCCATCCATCCATCCATCCATCCATCCATCCATCCATCCATCCATCCATCCATCCATCCATCCATCCATCCATCCATCCATCCATCCATCCATCCATCCATCCATCCATCCATCCATCCATCCATCCATCCATCCATCCATCCATCCATCCATCCATCCATCCTTCCATCCATCCATCCATCCATCCATCCATCCATCCATCCATCCATCCATCCATCCATCCATCCATCCATCCATCCATCCATCCATCCATCCATCCATCCATCCATCCATCCACCCACCCAACCACATTTAATGCACTCCTACAATATGGGTATCAAATGAAAGGGCTTGCTGAGTGAAGTGGTCGTGGTGTTAGTGACGTCACTCTAAATCCAATATGGAGAACTTCTAAAGATGACGGACTAAGTTTTCTATGCTTTTTTTCTACAATATGGGTATCAAATGAAAGAACTTGCTGATAATTCGAATGCGAGTTTAAAACATTAAGATGGTAATCATAAATTTTTCTTTTATTTATCCAAAATTTATCACCCATAAGAATCAGCATTTAATTATGAAATTATGATTATGAAATATCATACAGTGTGTCCCACTTCTCATGGCAAGAACCGCAAAAAGACCACGTACACTTCTTATGCAAAAAGTCTTTCGGTCAAATTGCCCAAATTTTCAATATGTGGTTGAACTCGAGGTTCTAACAAAAGTTACCATGGTTACACAAATATTCTATGAATAGTTTACGAGATACACAGTGTTGAAGTTGTAAAATGTCACTTTCGGGCCATTATTAGCTGAGAATTGTTGGTGATAATATCACAAAATTATTAGTGTTTTTTTTTAACAACGCCACAGTATTACACTTGGCCAGTGCAACAGTATGTTTGTATGCCTTTTTTGAAACAATATACAGTTATGAAAAATTACAATTATTGTAGAATGAAGAATCAACGCCATGAGTCGGATCGTACGAAAGGTAAAGTTTCTGTGTTGGATATATCCGATAAAATCGACTGAATTCGAGAAATAAGTATTTTTGTCATATAAACAGAGGAGATTGAAAGTATACGTGTATATGTTATAATATATTCTATGGAATACGTGATTTGATCTATTCAATGCACCAGTTATATGAGCCATGTGGCTACTTGACAAAACGTAAATTATGAATATTATACAGTGTGACTCAAGTATACACGAGACTAATATTGGGAAAAATTACAGAAATACCGCGTATAAAGAAAACGGGACGGATAATTTTTTCTCATTTTACAGAAGATATATCACATGAACTTTTGTGAGAAATACAGAATTTTTCTATGTCTAGTTTTCGTTTAACATAAAAAAATCAATATCACTTCCAATTTATGTTTCAAATACTACTAAGCTTCATTCGAATCTGTTGAAATCTTACCAGTTCATATCAAAATTGATGTTTCTGGATTAGATATATTTTATAGGCACGGATGAACTCATAATATATAAAAAAAACTCATTTAATATACAGAGGGGATTGAAAGTATATGCGTCTCCATTATATTCGCATCGGATTATGTGATTCAATCAATTCAGATCATCGACTATATGTACCATGAAGCGATTTTTAAAAAACTTGAATTTTGAGGAATATACAGTGTGACTCAAAAATAAACCAAACCAATAGTACTAAAAATTACAGAAATATCCTGTATAAAAAAAATATGGGTTATTTTCTAATTTCTTTTATTTTATAGAGAAGATATAATATGAACTTGTGCATCAAATACAGAATTTTTCTGTCTGATTTTATTTTGAGGATGAAGATATCGTTTATTATTGTTTGGAAGCATATCTGATATTGATTCCTTACAAAATGACCCCACATTTTTTCCTTGCTATCAGATTATGGATATGCAGAATTTGTTTTAAAAATACGGGATAGACCGTAATCAATGAAATAACGATAAAGACATGTGAAGTTTACCCCATGGCTACCATCAGTATAAACAAATTGATGGATGCGAACAGTAATACGGGGAGTTCTTACACCTAAATTATTGGAAAAAGCTCTCTTTGACCTATAACCTTTATGTTATCGAACATTTCAATAGATTCGAAATATGTTTGTTGGTGTTTGAAACATAAATTGGAAGGTTATGATATACATAGGAAAATTCTCTGTTAAATGAGAAGAGAGAGAAGAAATCAGGAATATTAACCGGTACGTTTTCTTTATACGGGGTATTTCTGTAATTTTTCTCAGTATTAGTCTCGTGTATACTTGAGTCACACTGTATAATATTCATAATTTACGTTCTGTCAAGTGGCCACATGACTCATATAACTGGTGAACTGAGTAAATTAAATCACGTATTACAAAGAATATATAACAGATACACGTATACTTTCAATCTCCTCTATATATATAACAAAAATACATATATCTCAAATTCAGCAGATTTTATCGAATATATCCAACACAGAAACTTTACTTTTCGTACGATCCGACTCATGGCGTTGATGCTTCATTCTACAATAATTTTAATTTTTCATAACTCTGAAAAAGTCATGATTTACCCTGTATATTGTTTTAAAAATGGCTTACAAAACATACAGTAGCACTGGTCAAGTGTAATACTGTGGTGTGGTTGAAAAAACCACCAATAATTTTGTGATATTATCAACAATAATGCTCTCGAAAGTGACATTTTACAACTTCATCACTCTGTATCTCGTAAACTATACATAGAATTTTTGTGTGCCCACGGTAACTTCTGTTCAGAACCCCGAGTTCAACAAAATATTGAAAATTTGGACGATTTGACGATTTGATTCTGAATTTTGTAATTTTGAAAAAGTAACATTAAATGGATTATTTCAAGTCATATACACTGCACGACAGCAGCGATGGAACCGCTACATTTCCGGAAAATCATAGTACCTAGGAAGAAAATAATATGTTTAGTGATAAAACATAGTTGATATCTTTTTAAGATTGATATACTGGAACTAATTACACACTGATCAAAATGTTTACTTGATTAAAACAGGGCCTCTCTTGATATTGTAATGAGAGTTCACTTAACAATAGTCCGCTAATTTATTTTAACTCTAGACAATAACTTAATTTATTATTTCTACATTCATGCAAAAAGCAAAACTTTATTGAACTATATTCAGTGGAAAAAAAGTTCTTTATTGCACTAGTGCAATAAAGTTTTTATTGCACTCATCTGTCATTCTATTTCAACGTGCTGTCATCATGATGAACATAAACGTTCAAACCCACTACACATTTAGCAGATATTCTGTGAGATTGGCCATACGTTTTAAACAGCTACATATTTTATATTATTTTGTATAGCAGTCAGAGTTGAACAAACAATGCCTTCCCGAGAATAACTCCATAATCAAAACCGATCCGCTATGTTCTAAACCGTCTACCTGCATAGAGTGCTATGACCACACCTCGTGGTCATAGTTCATGGCTACTATAATTTTGATTTTCATAATGCAACTGTGGTTATATAAACGTCAGTTACAGAATTACAGAACTGAAAGTTTTAAAATGAGTAATATTAATGGAAAACTAGATGATGGTGATAAAATCGATAGTAATCATTATTTATTTAAATTGCGTATTTCATTTTCCTTCACCTAGTGCCGCACCTAAATAAATAATTTTTTGCTTTTTGCATGAACGTAGAAAAATGTTTATTGCACTCGACAATTTCACGTCGAGTGCAATAAACACTTACTTTTTGCACTTGTTGCATAAATAACTATAAAACATTTATTTCACAGTCGCTTTCTATTTACAAACTGTCGAACTAACTATATTTTCAACTGATCATCCCACCCGTTCGAGGTTATTTTTTTATATCGGAAAGGCTTCTGTTTGAACATTCTTGAAACGCCGAGAGGTGTCGTCGTCATTTAGCGACTTCTACATCTTTCTGACCTGGTTCTTGTTCCTGAGCGTGAATATCCAAACAGATGCGGTCAGGTCCGACTTCAAGGTTATTACAATATTTCAAAAGTGCTCTTCATTGTACTTGATGCTCAAATTGAAGAGAAAACGTGTTAAGTTTTAATCACTAATTTGCGTGAAATTCATCAATAATTTCAGGAGATTTTCTCATCAGTCCACTTTAAAATAATTTAAGTTAGTACAAGAACTAACAATTTTTGTTGAAATATTTTTCACGCGTATGGCGAAATATTGTCTTCATTAGATTATCCATGACATTCATTAACACACTTACTTTGGCTATCAGTATACGCTGGAGCCGAATAAACAGACAACGTTTAGAAATATACACAATATGTCTATTTAAACTCTCTGGTAAGGTTATCGGGAACCAACAATATATCATTATTTTTGATGAACTTTACTAATTATCATTCCGTCTAAAGTTCCTAAAACACTTAGGTTTAGATTGAATTACTGAATGTTCAACACCACTGAGAATGTTTAATATTTTCAGACTTGGGGCCCAGCCACTGTATCTTCGTTAAATGTCCAATTAATAAATACTACAGTTGAACTATTCACGATTGAAATTAAAGTGTCCAAGTATTGCTAGTACTTTGTTGTGAATTCTGATGATTCGTGGTTGATACAAGCGAGTACTCTTTCTTCCGGAATTAATGTAAAGGAAATGGAAATATCTTATTTATAAACGAATCCGCACCGTCCTTATGCAAAATGGCTTTCGGTTAAATTCCCAGTCAAATACTTTTCGAGGTACAGGGTGTCAAAGATAAAAGTGAAGCTTTCCGGTCAGAATTGTTAACAATTCCGAGAATTTACAAAACGCCCATTTATTCTGGGAATATCATGCCTCGATCTCGTATCCATTATAAGTTTTTGGTTTGTACTCTCTCAATCGTTTTTTTGTTCGGATAGGGGAGAAAAAGCATGTCTTATTACAGGGTGGCCAACAAGGTTTCGGCCAGTATACATCTAGAAAACTATATGAATAAGTTATTTAAATATGGCAGGTAGAAACCATGGGTAATACTACACATTTCCAGCAAGCCGCAAGTTGTTACAACGTCGTATTTCGGGTCACGTGGTATCATGTTTAAAATATTCAATGAGACACTGCTGTAAAAGTCTGTCTTTTACAAATTCGGCGATACCTCTGTTTTCTGTGGTAGGTACTTAGAAACGCCAACAAATTTTCATCAAGGTTTTTTTATTTGAAAAACAAAGAGAACTTAGAAACACAAAGAATTGGAATATAGTAACACATGTACTACAGTTGATGCTCAAATTGATGTCCACCTTTATTAATGCAGCATTGAAATTGTCTAGGTGAATTTCTTGTGCATGCTGCTTGAATACTTTCTGGTTTAACAGATTGGCAAGCTGCTCTAATTCTGGTTTGTGAATCATCTACATCGGTAGGAGCTGTAACATACACCAATCCTTTTAAATATCTCCAAAGAAAAAGATCCAACGGGGTTATATAAGGTCAACGAGTCGGCCAAAGTATTGTACCATTTTTCCCAATCCATCTCCACGAAAACATAGGTATCGCCAAATCGGTATAAGAGAGTAGTGGCAAAATATACAAGGTTGAGTATTCTAAACATGATACCAACAACGTAGTTGCTTGTTCAAAATGTGTCATACTACCCACGGTTTATAACTGTCAAATTTCAATACCGTAGGTCAAATAGTTTTCGAGATATATACTGGCCAAAACCTGGGCCACCCTGTATATGGAACATAATTCGATGTTCAGAACGTCGTATAGTCATTTCACGTATACAGGGTGAGTAAAATGAAACAGTCCAAGTTTCTTAAAAAAGTGGTTATTTCAATGAATATCCTGTATTTCGAAAAATAATAGGATGATTTTCATGAATTTTTGACGTAATGAACGGTTTGATAAACATTCGAACTAGTTCGAATATATTGTGCCAGAGAGGTATCAACAATGTTGAAAGAATACAGTACAGAATACAAAATACAGTTGATTATTATTCATTTGGCAGGAACAGGACAATTATAATGTTGTCCGACCTACCCTGTCACTGATGAGAGGCAATAAACCTCGAAACATTCATGTCTGCAGGTGGTCATTCCCAACCAAATGAAGGATAATTTTCTGTTTAATTACAAGACAAGCACTTGCAATTGGGTCTTCTTTGAAGAACGTTGCACAAATATCTGTCAATTGTAGTTCAATGTCCGTCGTGGTATTAGCCAGGGAAGTAGTTGATTTCTGACAGATGTTTGCCTTTATTTTCCACTTTGTGGAAACGCTTAGAGAGAAGGGTACCCCTGTATTCTTTAAACGGTTTGATGACACAGAAATATTGTCATCAATAACAGCATAGGTCTCTGGACTAGTTTGTCGGCTATATACTTTTCAATATACGGATTCATATTTTTTGTGTGAAATATATTCAAATACATTTCAAAATTATTTCAATGAATGAATGTCCACAAAACGTAGATATTTACTATCGCAGACTTTTTATAAAACATTTTTCCATCTGAATTGAATTGCCACTCAAACAATGGAGAATCAGTCCCAACCTTTCTATCAGAGAGTTATTGCTTCTGATACATTTCAATTTTCTCTAGTTTCTTTGAAGGCAGGGCCTAGACAACTCATTCATCATGTATTCAAGGTGTTACATTTTTGAAATAGGTACTACACTAAAGTACTAATTTTTCAACAAGAAGAATTTCTCGAAAATAGCCCACTTCGGTATCTATCAATAGTGTTTGGAGGAAAAAGAATTTGTAATGAGTGAGTGGGGATTTGAGGGCTACTAAAAACGGTTGTGTTCATAATAATTATAGAGATCCCACCGAATGTGACGCACAAAGCTGACGGTTATTGAAAAAAATCAATGTATGTTTATTTACCACAGCAGAAATATCACTTACCCCAAACGATGGGGCTAGTGAGATTATGGGGATGCATATCAAAAATGTTTTCCAAACATTTTGAATATCCCAAAGAGTTCACAAACAAATTTGGTGCAACTTCAATATAGAACCGAATATTTTTTAACCTTTCAAATTTGTACTTATGAAAAATAAAAGTTAAAAGTGGTCACCTTCCCCAACGCACCTTATTGATTGTATATGATTTTGTATCTACGTTTGGTACTCAAAATATTTTATACTTATGAAACGAGTTACGATAATTTATGCAAGGCAATTTTGGTCGTATCGTATAAGTTGGAATTGTACTAATTCTGTTTTTCATTATCTTGTCCATACTTTTTTTTCTCAGTGAGTATCGAAAAGGTATTAAGTTTTGTTTTATCAACGCCAGAGGAAGTTTGCAAAAAAAAATCTGAATTATCATACTTTTCATAATTATCACGTTCTCAGTAATTTTACTGATGGCAAAAATTATCCAAACTTGACTCAAAAAACTGCCCGAATTATATCAAATAATTCGCTTCTGTTCCTTATGTCTACAACTTCTCTCTCGTTGAGAGTATTACGCGGGAAGACTAATGTTATTGCAGAAATCTTGTCAAACTAAGCTAATATTGACAAACACCGCGTATTTATCAAACTTTTACCAGACAACATCTTGTTTCATGGCAAATGCAAATAGTACAGAGGGTCGACGAGTATCATGGTGTATTTACAGCATCAGGGATTCATAATCTTGGTCGTAAATGGAACACTGAATATATTATACAGAGTGTTATAAAAATTTTACCTTAATTTCAAAAGAAACGTTAAAAATTCATTATTAGTTCTATTATACAGTGTGTTTCACTTCTCATGGAAACACCCTCGTATCTTCTGTAATTTTTGACGAAATATCATGAAATTCTCGGGATCGATAGATACACTAGAGAAGAACTCTCTGCACGAAAGAGGTCATCCTACGTCATATACACTGCTCGCCAGCAGTGATGAAACCACCCATTTTTCCTGAAAGTAATATTAGGGAGCAAAATTGGCCTAAAATTCCTTCGGATCCCCAAATTATTACTGATACACTTGTCTCCTGGAAAAAATTCAGTTCTGAAAAATTCAATTTTTTTTCAAATACTTCACTTATGATGTCCCCTTTCGTGCAGAGAGGTCATCTCTAGTGTATCTATCGTTCCTGGAAATTTCATGGTTCTGCGACAAAAATTACGGAAGATACGGGGGCGTTTCCATGAGAAGTGAAACTTTTTTTAATTTTTCAGGACTGAAAATTTTTCAAGAGACAGGTGTAGTAGCAGTAATTCGGGGATCCCAAACTCGAATTCGAAGGAATTTTTGGTCAATTTTGCTCCCTAATATATGTTTCTGAAAAAATGGGTGGTTCCATCGCTGTTTTCGTGCAGTGTATATCACGTAGGATGACATCTTTCGTGCAGCGAGTTCATTTCTAGTGAATCTGTCGATTCTGAAAATTTCATGGTCCCACATTGAAAATTACGGAAGATACGGGGGTGTTTCCATGAGAAGTGAAACACACTGTATATTATTATATCGCCTAATCTTTGAAATATTTTCACAAAATATCCATGAACCAACCAAATAATAACACCCGGCACAAAAACTAGACAACTTTTATTACACTACAATTACAATTCAAATACTGCTTATCTTATGACTACCCGATTTAAAAATTCAAGCGGCAAATATAATTAGGGCTCTAACTAAGGAAGTGAGAGAGTTCTGGAGATCTAGAGCGTTTTGTCTATACGATATTGAATTGGGACCTCAACTCATTCTAGAGTTAAACGTTACTCGTGTATCATGACATCTGCGTGCTTTCAAAACTCAAAAAATTGGCGTGACCCTCAAATCAACGACCGCTGATTCCATGAAAACAACAAAAGCAGAAACTGTTAAGTGAAAAAAAAAATCTGCGAAGAAGTCGAGAGCACGGCTGAATGCTCACGACTGAACAAAATCTTGTTAACAGATCCGGTGAACCCAGTTGGGAAGCTAATGCGAGCCGACGGATCATCAACCAAATCAGGGAAAGCATCTCTAGAGATACTAATCTCCTTTCCTAACCCAGTCGTGTCCCAGAGAGTACAAATAGTCGAGGTCAGGCCCACAAGGAAAACCTGGGACATGGTAAAAAAGTCATCACCTACAGAATGGGCTATAGGAACCTTTAATCCATTCAAATCATCAGGATCAGATTGAATCAAACCTGTACTATTACAGCGAGAGGCAGACCTACAGACTGTTCAGGGCGAGCCTGGCTCATAGGTATGAAGCCAACATCTGGCCAAGGTCCAAGGTGGGCTCAAAGTGATGGAAAAACTAGTTGATAGAAATATTCCTGATAATGATACAGAGTATTCAATATTTTCGGAGTACTAACACGCCTATCAACGCTGAAAATCCTGGCAGATTGCGCTCAACAGTCTAGTCTACAGGATTGATGAATCACTCTCGAATAGAAAGACTGCACTCACAGTAAACGTAGAAGGGATGTTTGATAACACATTATATGCTTCTATCACTACAGCTCTTAGGAAAAGAAACTTTGTCTAGTCCCGAACTAGTGGATATCTGCCATGCTGAGATGTAGAGTAATACAAGCCTTCCTATTTGGGGACACGAGGGAGGTGGAAGCCACGAGAGGCTGCCTTCAGAGGCGAGTACTATCCCCATTTTTGTGGAACCATGTGGTAGACAGACCTTATAGACCTTGATCGGAAATGAGTATATGCCCAGGGCTACGCTGACGATATCGTCATAATAGTGAAGGGAAAGTATATGGGGGTTTGTGTGGATCTGATGCAATCAGCACTCATATACGTACAAACGTAGTACATGAAGAAGAACCTCAAGGTCAACTTCCAAAACACCAAGATTGTCCCCTTCACCAGAAAGAGGAACTTAGAGCCCAACAAAGCTCTTCGAATATTTGGTGAAAGCTTACACATGTCAGGAGAGTCGAAATACTTGAGCTGAACTAAGACTCGAACACCATTAATGATGGGCAGGCGCCCTTCGGCAAAACATGAAGACTACAACCCAAACAATATTTTTTACTATAGACAGCGATAACGTATAGATGGCCCAAAACCCTACTGTGGTTGCCAAAGTTACCACCAGAGGAAAGCTGGCCCTGCTCGGAGTCACTGGGACAATGTCCAGCACATCGAAGATTAGTCTGGAGATTATCTTGAACCTCCCTTCTACGCATCTCCACATTATAGCGGAGATGAGGATAGAAGTCTCCAGACTAAAGTGCATGGGCCAATAGAGGGGCAACAACTTAGGCCATTCCATCATCGAGTGGCATATTACCGACGAAGCTCTCTACATTATTCTCCAAAATATTGAGGTAGCTTCCGGATGTTAATGATTCCTCGTATATCACATACATCAATGCAGAAGACATTAAAACTAATTTTTTTTACGAATTCGGCTTCTTTTGTGAGAATTTTCACTGGACCAATAATGATAATTTTTTCTATTGAAAATCCCTTTTCTCGGAAATTTCGAATCATCAGTCCAAAAAATGCATCTTGAATGCGATCAACATTCTGTTGAGGGTTTTAAAGCTTCATTGCTTGAATTTTGCTGAAATTATAATCATGCATTTCATGTCTTCACAAGATTCTTTGAACAGATGAATATTTTATACCCAAATCTTCTTCAGCACTTCTTATCGAAGACTCGGGAGATGCGTGAAAATATGCTAAGACATTAATCTGGTTGTCTTCGGAAATTCCGGGTCTAGGTAAGTTTCTTGGTGCTTTTAAAGTTGATCCAAATGCATTGAAATTTTTCTGAATTCGTATAAATTTCTTGAGGTTTATTGCCGGTAGATTCAAATATATTTCATTGAACTTTCTACATGTTCTGCTGATAATTTTATCACATTGTTCAAAAATAATAAACATAAGAACTTCGTTTGAATAGTTTCTTTCCATCGTTTTGAAGGTATTTGCAACTGAAGTGACGAAAATATCAATATTATTAGGACAATGTCAGAACGTTACTGTCAAATGGTAATCATGGCCTGTTTACCGTTACCAAATACCGTTTGGGAATACCATTCTGAAGGGACATTTTCACAAATAAATTCCCATAAGTCCGAAACTTAACTAGTTAGGTATGATATACATAGAAAGAGAGCAAATTTCAGCAGATTTCCGAATTTTCAATGATTTACAGGGTGTTCCATTTGAAATAATCAACTTTCAGTCACTTCTTCAAGTAAACGAAAAAACCTTATTTTTTTACCACCCTGTATTGAAGTAACGGAGAATAAGCTGAACTGTGGGAAGCCTCCAAGTATCATCACCTTAACTCCAAACCAAATTTCAATATCAGGATATTTCTTAACTCAAAGATATCAGCATTTTTAGAGGTCATGATTTCCGAAGAAAAAAATTGAACCTAATTTATATTTCGAAAACCGTTACAGATAAGTATAGGAAAATATCAAGAAAAGTTGGCGGGCAATTGTTGGAAATTCCAAAAATATTATTACATACAGGGTGTTCCATTTGAAAAATCAAAGTTGCCACTACTTTCTTATAAAAGGGGCAACACCGCATTGTCAAAATTACTTCAGTTGGGTAAGGAATGTCGGAATATGCTCTTTGTTAAATTTTTAAATATTTATTGATGCCAGTAGATAAAGTCTTGTATGGAATTCGAATCATAAATGATCATTGTGGTGCATGTCGTGTTATCGGGCTCGGCTCATGGCCTTGCTTGATAATATTCACGGCTACTGCCATAATGATCGTCATTATGATCTGTATCACTTGCTAAAATAAATTATGTGTTAGTAAATATGACCCTTTAGTGTTCATATCAGGACTTGAATAAATAGAATAGAAAATATAATATATTTATTTATAATTCATGATTTAAATTCTTTCAAATGCAATTTATACGATAAGTATGAATGGGAATAAATATGACAGGGATCCCGTTTAAGCTCAGGAGCTTGTTTGTCTACGGGCGGTCATATTTTATAAAATTTATGAATATCGTTATAGAATAAAAATGATGTATAAAACATAACTGGAAAAATACATATTACATATTATTAACATAAAATATAAAAGTTTCATGCGAATACAAAATTAGACATCATGCACATATAAACAAATATATATACACATACACATATAATGAGGTAAAAAAGTTAAAGTAAAAGAGTTCACGGGTTCAGTGAAAATATAAAATACAATCCCAATAAAAATAAAAACAACACTGATAAGATATCACAATTGATGAACAACAGGATAATGAGTCTTAGCCGTCCAACAATGTGCTAATATGAATTCGGTTTTCCATAAGCCATTTAAATATTCTATTTTTGAAAGCATAGTAACTCATAGGTACTTTCAATAGTTCAGGTAGCATGTTGAATAACTTCTGCCCGATATATTTGAATAATCTTTGTCCACAAGCCTTTTTCGTTTCATCTAGTTTGCATTGTTTTTTTAGTTTTTGTCTAGTCTCGTACGGATGTTTTAGGGTTTCAGGAAAATTTTTATTTCTGAGAAAATGCAAAAAAAATAATTCTTGCAAAATAGTTGTCTCATGTTCAGTAGTTGAGTCTCGTTATGTAGTAATTCACTTGAGTATTTCATATCTTTGTTCAGAATGAGCTTAAGAATCTTAAAAATATGTGGTCTATGCATGATACTGCTGTGCCTGTAACTCTTGTATTTTTATTGATGAGAGATGCAAAATTAAATTCCTGTAGGATATTCAAATATTCATGTATATACTCATTATTTGTGTCAAGAATATCAATGTTGATGTCTAAAATGATAATATCGTAATCTGAAAATGATTTTTGACGTAGATATTCTGAGAGCCCTTGTACAAATTCTACAGCTGACGTAAAAGAAGGTCTGTATATGGCAAGTATACTAAAAGATTTATTTTTGATTTTAAAAGAAATATGTATACTTAGCGTTGACATCATTGATTTTTATGAACTGACATTCAACCTCAGGAATATCTTTTTTCATATAAACCACTACCCCATCATTCTGATTATATGCTACATCATTATAGAACATGTTGTAATCCTCAAGGTTGAATACCTCACTGTTTTTTATATGACAATTCCACGATTCTGTCAAAACTAGACAATTGAAAGAAGCATTGTCAAATTGAGACATAAGTACTTGAAATTCATCAAAGTTCTTGAATGTGCTTCGGATATTATTATGGAAAATAGAAAATGTTTGCTTATTATTCCGGAACATATCAGTAAAATTTGTTTCCAATTCACTTGTTTCTACATCTTCAACTTGATGATACATTGAATTCTTCAAGATCAGTGAATTTTTTTGGAGAAACACTTACAAATTGGACACTTATATTGAAACGTATTTATTTTTTGGAGCTGGGCCCAGTTCGGCTCCTAGTAAGCTTCTGTGTATCAGTAGGAATTATTTCCTTCACCTCTTTCGTAGATTTACCTATATATTGTAGTGGAGTATTTTTTTGTATTTGTTGATTTTTGCGTGGTGTTTCCTGTTTTGAATTTGCAGTCACCTTTGAAAGTGCTACTTGTATTGGGGTACCCGGAGCTCTGCTGGTTTCTCAGGAATTTGGTCCTCAGTTTCTTCTAGACGTTCTAGTTCATGTGATGCATATATTTTACCGTTAACATGTAGCCGATTACCTTTTATGTAACAATTTTCTTCGTTGTTTGCTCTTGCTAGAATCAAATGTTTCCTCAAAATGTTATTTTCTTTCCGTTGTATTATCGTTAGGTCTCTGGCAAATGAAATGATTTTTTGCGTTCTTCAATACAGCTGCTTTCTTCAGAAAAGACGTGAACTCGATTTTTATGGGAGGATTTCCTGTTTTTCCTAGTGGATGAAAGTTGTTGAGATCTCTTTCCTCAATATTTACGTCAACTATAAAAGGATGTTTTTTGTAGTTTCACTCCAATCGAAGTGTTTGTTTGAAATCGTCCATAGAGAATGAAACAGCAGTGTGACAAATATATAAATAAGTGAAAAAAAAAGATAGGAAGTGTTATTTCTCATTTTCCAGAGATTTAGGCTGCAAAGAGCGGAAGCGCTGCCCACAGACATATTGAGAATGCGAACGGTTCGCGACTTTCCCGAAATAACTGTAGGGGACGAGGACGAAGGTGGATTTCCAGGAATAACCCTGGATTACCACCCACCGACACGTCGAGGTCCGTTTCTTTCATTCACTAACTACCCAATCAATGAACATATTGTGTACCTGTGGAAGTGAGGTTACCTGCTTGCTTGTTCTGGCAGGGACGGACTTGATACAAATCTGCAGAGTATTCAATTTCATTTCAATTGAAAATATTCGTAGGTACTCCGAACTGAATTCAAGAACATGGTTTTAATATTAAAGTCATATCTCATTCTCCAAGTCAACGAGCCCATTTCCAAATTACCGGGTGACCACGAGGTGAGGTACGCCCCCTAATTTTTCAATAGTTTTAAAGAT
The DNA here is from genome assembly GCA_958502065.1 of Chrysolina americana. NCBI lineage: Eukaryota > Metazoa > Arthropoda > Insecta > Coleoptera > Chrysomelidae > Chrysolina > Chrysolina americana. The sequence continues at coordinate 22,838,752 of OY293415.1, read as the reverse complement.
ACAGGTTTCAAATTTAGTAAGTCGATCTATTACTCAAATACGTATATTTTGCCTCCATCACTGAGAAAATTCGGTTTAACCGGAAGTGAACCCAAACTTTTTTTTTCAAACTACACCCTGTACAATTTTTTTCATTATCCGGAAGAACACGCAATTTGTGATAACACTGTTCTGCAAAATTGAAAATCGTTTAAAAAATGGCGGAGATACAGTTGATTGTACAATCGAACAAAGTTGGCAATGAACATCAAACTCAAATCATCACAACTGACGAACGGCGTCAACCTTCACGAGAGGAAGGTTCGAGGTGAGATGCAGCTGAAAATTGAGCTTTTCATGAAATTGCAGCAACCATATTTTCGAACAATTATCAAAAATTTCCTCAAAACAGAGTAGTACCCATAAAGAAATGCTCACAACTGACATTTCTCAAATGGCAATATACTCTTTTCACAATGTCGCATTGATAAATGATGAATTATCAGATTACTCGAATGAAAAGATTTGATTTTTTGCTTAGCTTTCGTAGGTTCAAGCCGCCTCTGTTTAAAAATATTCAATTTTGAGAACACTCATAATGAAACATCCCGTATCTTCGATTCTTTTCAGAACTCTCCGAAACTTTTAACACGATTATTTGGATAATTCATAACTGTTCAATATGACAATATGAAAAGAGTATATTGCCATTTGAGAAATGGCAGTTGTGAGCATTTCTTTATGGGTACTACTCCGTTTTGAGGAAATTTTTGATATTCGTTGGAAATGATTCCTGCAATTACATGAGAATCGTAATTTTCTGCTGTATCTTACCTCGAACATTCATCTCGTAAATATTGACGCCGTTCGTCAGTTGCGATGATTGGAGTTTGTTTGATATGGCCAACTTTGTGCGACTGAACAATCAACTGTATCTCCGCCATTTTTGAACCGATTTTCAATTTTGAAGAGCAGTGTTATTACAAATTGCGTGTTTTTCCGGATAATGAAAAAAATTGTACTGGGTGTCATTTGAAAAAAAAGTTTTGGGTCACATCCGGTTAAATCGGAAGTGGTGAATTTTTGGTAATGGAGTCAAAATATGCGAAGTTGAGTAATATATCGACGTACCAAATTTGAAACTTGTATCTTTAAAACTATAGAAAAATTGGGGGGCGTACCTCACCCGGTATGTAATAAACTCAGACGCCACTATTTTAGGGACTTCATTTCATCTTTTCTACGGCATTTTCATAAACATTAATCTTCTTTTTATTTCATAAGTCCTTCGCGACATTCTACGTCGAACGAATAATATTATCAGAATTCATTACATATAAGTCTTTATAATACTTATATTTTTTGCTTCGTTATATTATTACGACTTTGGGATTCATGGCTACAGAAAATCATACAACAATAAATTCTTATAGGTAATTTTGTAACTCGAATAACTCTGCGTATTATTTTGGTTTATAAAAATCTGACTTCTAACAACTGGTCTGTCTGTCCCCTTGAATCGCATTCTATATACAGGATATTCCTCAATGATATGCAAATATTCAAGGGTGTGATTCTACATTGATAATTATCAATGATAGTCCAATGATGTGAATCGATAAATTTCAGCAATTATATTTTTAAAGAGCATTGCGGAGTAGAACTTATAGAAAACTTTGCCAAGTATCAAACAGATATAATTCGATGGACGTATGGCGCAGTAGTTGTTTTCTGTTGGATATTTGCTGATGAGAATGTCCACTGCTTAGGATTTTTAATTTTTTAATTTTTTTTTTAACTCTATTCACGTATGAACAACTAAGATCAAAATTTAAAAATAATCTTATTTAAACAATCAAGATATCCATCTATCTCTAAAATTCGTTGTTGTGAACGATTTCTACTAAAAAAGTAAACTTCACTCGTCAAACCTAAATATAATTGGGGATGAATTTCAGCCTAGATTTCAACAGCTGGAATTTCTCACTGCTTATTACTTAAATTGAGAGATTCTTCTGTAGATATGGAGAAAAACTCGGAAGAAGTACAGGTGTTTTCAGATAGGTACTTATATTAGATTCCATTAATAATTCTTCTAAAATTTCAACATAAGGTTGTCTCCAAGAAACCAAGCTTACTCACATTTCGTTGGATTTTGTGTCTTTGCCTGCATCAGCTGATAAATACTAATTTCGACTTCATTTTCATCCTCTGGTGATTTTTCTATTTGTGTCTGCTCTAGTTGTGCAAAACCTATGTTGGTATTACAAGCATTAAGGAATAAAAAATAGGGATCAATATCAATTCTTATACGAGGAGCCTTTCGTATTACTTCATAACAAGAAAGATCTCTATAGAGTCTTCTTTTGATCTTGTGGATATCAACCTTTCACTTGTAAAGTTGGACCAATACGAGGTAAGCACATTCCTACTTGAAAACTCTCCAAACGGATCTATATCAAAGAGTTGTAACTTAGAAACTCTCCATCCTTCTCTTCTGAACATGAATCTGCCAACCCATTATTCTTATGGCAATAACTGACATGCTTACGGTATGAAATAGTCGTTGAATTAAAAAAAATAATTGTTTTAAATTTTTTTTTCGTTAACCAGCTATCATCCCCGTACGAACGACAGCCCTCAGAAGTCGAAACTTGTGCGAGCTAAGGATTAACGAGGTCTTACCTTTTAACGTGCGATTCCTTGGAATCACATAGCCAGGGCCTTATGTGGGGAGTGAGTCGCAGTATTGTTTCCCCACCAGTATTTCCATTCTTCGATGGTTATGAGTCTATGTGCCCGTTTCATTTGCTCTGTCACACCATACGAAGGGACAGGGATCCCATCTACACTTCTCCTTGACAAGCAAATCGAATCAGTTAGGCTGTGACTCTGATCAGCATTTTCCTCGGCGTATTATATATACAGTGCATTCATTCCATTTAAAACGAGCCACCCTGAATAACTGTTGGTACAATTATTTTCAGGAAAAATAAAAAACAATTCATCAATTAATAGTATACAGGGGGACACATTTTGACATATTCACATTTGATCTAACTTTCCCCATCGCACCCCAAGAGCATGTCACCAATTTTTTTTAATGGATCACCCTATATTGTTTCGCATTATCAGATGCGCCGTGATGAGCAGATTTCAACAAAGTATAAAACATATGGTCTGAAGGTTATGGTTCGGGAGCTACAAATTATTTGAGTTGAAAACGAGCCACCCTTACTAACTTTTGAAACAATGATTTGCAGTGAAAATAAAAAAACAGGTCAACAATTATAAAGGAGGCCACATTTTGGAATATTCGTTCTAGAGACAAATATAATGATAATAATAATAATAATACTCCTCATAAACACTCATAGAGTGTACCCAAAGGCATAGCCTGTGCGGGTAGGGGACGGCTATTATTATTATTTGCCGTGGCGCACCGGGCGACTTACTGATTTTTGGTGGCGTATTCACTTTTCAGCTGAAGGAAAATCCGGAAAATCTACCGCACCCACCCCAAGTGGTCGGCGCGAACTCCAAGCAAGCACCAGACGTCGGGATTGGCATCTTGACAAATTACATTGCCTATCGACTCCTGAGAAATTGAGAAAAATTTTCTAATTTTCGAGGATTCGAACCTGGTCTAATGCAAGCGGAAATTTCGTGGACCGGCATCTAACCGCCTCGCTACCGAGCACCCAATAATTATACAGGAAGCAATAAATCAGAAAAAGAGATTTTTTATTAAATTCTTGAATACAAATCTGATAGCTTGACAATGAGAAGAAACAAAGTTTCTATGGTACTTAAATGTTCAAAAATGTTTCCACCAACTTCCCTACAATGGTACAAACGAGCTTCCATTGCCGCACTCACATGGTTGAGAATCTCGGGAGTTATTTCTCTGCAATGCCTCTTGATATTCTCTCTCAAATCTTCTAATGTTCTAATGTTCAAATGTTCTAATTCTATGTCATACACTTTAGACTTCAAATGACCCCATAGAAAGAAATCTAAAGGAGTGTGATCCGGAGACCTTGGTGGCCATTTTGTAGGACCTCTTCTGCCAATCCAGCGACCAGGAAAATGATCATCCAAAAATTGTCACACTGGAGCTGCATAATGAGAAGGTACACCATCCTGCTGAAAAACTATTTCGTTTTCGAATAAATTCATCATCATCATCCTCAATTGCCCTATTGATGCACGGTATTATTCGATTCTCCAACATATCCAAATATTTCTCACCAGTCAAATTATCATCGATAAAAAAATGGTCCTATGATGTGGTCACCTAAAAGGTCGTTGGGTATGAACTTGACGATATAAATGAGGGTTCGTATAACTCCAATATCAACAATTTTGCCGATTCACATCTTTATTCAAACTAAACGTTCTTTCACCCGAAAAACAAATTTTGTATAAGAAACTCTGATGCAAGTTGATCCGTCAGTGAGACTTTCACAAAACTACGTCTATCGAAATCATCTTCGTGCAATTCATGTACTAGTCTAATATTATATGGATGAAATTTGTACTTATGAAGGATCCTGAAAACATTTGTACAACTGATTCCTGATTCTCGAGATAACTTAGAGATTGCGTATTTTCCATTAGTCCAACGTGCCCTAAAACTGCAATAGAAATAGCTTCATCGTCGACAACTCCTGAACGGTTATGCTTTTTATTTCGAATTGAACATACGGGCAGCTAGCAGCTCTAGCACTATTTCCATTCTGGTACAAACTCACTATTCCAATCTGTTCTCGAAGCGTATAAACCATTGCTTCTCAAGAATTCACAAAAACAGAAACACCAATTGTAACTTCACCTGGTAGGTAATCGTTATTGTAGAATGAGACAAATACAAAATGAAGAGAATATCGAATTCAAACTTAACTAGGCAAAATAAGACTTTTTTGAAGTATACTTCAAAAAAACACCTATGAAACCTAGGTAACAGATTGTACAGAAGTTCATTCAGGGTGGCTCGATTTCAACTCAAATCATTTTTAGCTTCCAAACTATGAGCTTCAGACCATTCTGCATTCTACTTTGCTGAAATATGTTCACCATGGAACATCTGATAATGCAAAACAATATAGGGTGATCAATTAAAAAAAAAATGGTGACATGCTCTGGGGGTGCGATATGGAAAGTATCATCAAATCTGATCAAAAAAATGTGTCCCCCTCTATATTATTGTTGAGGTGTGTTTTTATTTTTACTGCAAATCATTGTTTCAACTCAAATAATTTGTAGCTCCCGAACCATAAGCTTCAGACCATATGTTTTATGCTTTGTTGAAATCTGCTCATCATGGAGCATCTGATAATGTGAAACAATATAGGGTGATCCATTCGAAAAAAATTGGTGACATGCTCTTGGGGTGCGATAGAGAAAGTTAGATCAAATGTGATTATATCAAAATGTGTCCCCCTGTATACTATTGTTGACGTGTTTTTTTATTTTTCCTGAAAATCATTGTATCAACAATTGTTCAGGGTGGCTCGTTTCAAATGGAATGCACTGTATATGTTATTAAGACAGACTGTAGGCTCCGCAGGTAATATGTCGTTTACAAAGCGAAGGTTCTCTTGTGTTGGCAGAATTTCAATTAGGGCTGATGTCTGCCTGTGTGCCTTCTCTTCCAATATGTTTATTTAATATGGGCTTGTCGTCAATCCAGGCCACGAAATCCTTCAAATAATTCTTGTGGACAGTTGTTTGTCCCAGCTAATACAGTAGTCGTTATGTTTCCTCTGTTTTTGGGATCTTTCAGGATTATAGATTCTGTTTTGCTGGGAGAAATCTCATGATCCCTTTCATGTTTCACCTCGCACGTAGTCCTCTTTTCCACTTGCTTTGTAAACCATAAGTAAATATCAGGTACCTACTGAATAAATCACTGAAAGACTGAATGGAATGAGACGAATACTGAAGGATGGAAATGAATACTGAAGGACTGAAGCAGATACCAAAAGGCTGAAGTAAATACTGGAAGAATCAAATGAGAACTGAAATACTGAGATTGAAATTAGTATGAATATGATTGAAGTGCTGAAATCGAGATACAAATTTCATGTTATTTTATGAAATACATAGACTTACCTCATCCTAATGAAAAATCATTACTTAATTTGCCATTTAAGTATGAACAGTTCGGACTTGTATTTTTTGTAATAAAAGGTGGATGAGATGAAAAATCTGAAAATCATTTCATCAATTGAATGTGGAATCATTACCGTCATTTTTGAATTAGTTGATATATGAGTATGATATACAGTGTGTGCAATTTGAAACGGTAACAACCTGTTATTTTGGAACCCATAGATCGATTTTGAAAAATGATAATAATGCGACGAACAAAATGTTGACAGATATGAATTATTCTTATTTTCAAGGCCTACTATGCTCTGCTAAATGGGTCAAAACTTCGAGAACCATTATGCATTTTTTCCACGAGAGAGTGGATAGCCTATTCAATTTGGGCATATTTTGAACATCTTTATACAAAGTTTCATCTCGATATATCAAATAGGGTGTTATTTATATGACAAATTTCCAAATTCATGCTTTTTCGACTGACTCCGTACATTTTATCACCTGAGAAACCCATCGATTATCCAGATACGAAGTTCTATCATCGTAACCTGTACAGGTAGATGTCTCTAGTTCAACCAAAAATCAAGACAAAAAGTATTATCCATTTCGTTTAGTTTTTTAGTATAATAAATAGTAAATCAACCATTGTGAAAATACCCCTTTGAGTTCTATGCTTTTTTGAAACATTTTTCTCAACCCCGTGACAAATCTTTGCGTAAATTTATAATGATTTCAGTTGATAAATAGAGAGAGAAAATGAAAACTTCCAAATTTACCCTGAAGAATATATGTACGTACTGTATACTATTGTCTTAAGCTGACAAATTTGTTTCGACTCATGGTGCCATCTTCAGTGTAAATTTGGAAGTTTTTATTGCCTCTCTGTCAATCATAAATATTAGATGCCAATACAACATAATTTCAGTTCATATGGCTAATTCATAAAATAATATCAATAATTTTTTTGTTTTTCATTGGTTTTTACGAATCACCTACGTTTTCGGAGAAAATCCCTCAAAAGCAGAGCTTGTGCGAGCAAGGGAGATCCAGGACCTACGGTTTAAATAAAAGTGGATTTCGAACCACTTTAGCTTAGTGGCAGGCTGTCCCGTGGATCGATCATCTGGGTGGGAGCAATTACTCTAACACCACGACCACTTCACTATAAAAGTCAGACACTATGTTTTTTATAGCAGGCTATGAAAATAAGTTGTCTGTTTTTATTTTATTTTAATTTTGACAGTTATCCTCGAAACGCTTTCCACGAGTATTGGGTGAAGTGAGTTATAAACGGGTTTTGTGAGTTTTCAAAATGGTAAATCTCAATTTAGTCGAGAGAATTGAGATTGTGCGTTCAGTTGGTGACAATGCTCGATAAATGAGGGAGGCTGCAGAAAAATTCAACAGAAAACATCCAGATACTGAGCCAATTCACCATGTCACCGTCTTCAAGATTAATACATTATTCAATAGAATCGGGAGAGTTGATGAAAAACTTGAAACGAGACGAGAAGAGATAAGACGGACAAATTCCACAGTATTTTCAAGAGAACCCGAGAAATATCTTAAGGCAGATTTCATGAGAGTTACACATTAGCCTATCTGAAATACTTACAAGTTTGAAAAAAATATAAGTTATTCTTGATGGATCGAACGATAGTTGGAATTATGTTCATTCTGTCAAGGTGAATATTTGAACATTCTGGGCCTCATTCTCGTCACCAATAAGGCGACATTAACCACTAACGATACAGAATCCACTCAGAATTCCAGCCACTGGGCAAGGTAGAATCAACGCTGGGTGATAAATGCAATAAGACAGTATTCACGAAAAATCAATATCTGGGTTGGAATATTCAAACACCGTATAGTAGGTCCAGTGTTTTTTGACTACGAATTTCTTGGATTCCATTGAAGTACTATACATTGAAGATCGCAGAAATGTTATATTCCAGCTAGACGGTGCCTCCATTCATGGTATGATTGCTGTATGGAACGGCTTGATGAAACATTTCAAAGAAGATGGATTGGGAGAAACAGTCTTTTTATTTGTTGGCCCCCTCAATCACCAGACCTGACACCATCAGATTTTTTCTTTGTGGATATTTGAAAGAAAGTGTCTATATAAACAGACCACACTTGAACGAATTGAAGGAGAGGATAAGGCAAAAGTGTGGTCGAATAGCACCAGACCAAATATTGAGAAAGTCCTGCCAAAATTTAAGACGGCGAAAAATGTATAGAGGAGATATTCTGAAAAAAACCAATGCCTGAGGAAACTGTTCCATTCTAGTTATTGATTATTAATAAAAATATTTTCAGCTTTTGATTTTTTGATTTTGGTTAAACTAGAAACAACTCTATAAAACGATTAAATGAGTACTTAGGTATGCAGACAATTTCCATCCATTTATTATATCTATGTATAGTTTACGAGATACAGAGTGTTGAAGTTGTAAAATATCGCTTTCAGGCCCTTATTAACTGAACTTTATGTGTCGTAATATTACAAAATTATTAGTAGTTTTTTTTATCTACACCACAATATTATAATTGGCCAGTGCAACAGCATATTTTCTAAGAATTTCTTCAAACAATATACAGGGTAAATCATGACTTTTTCGAAGTTACGGAAAATTAAAATTATTTCTGTTTTGGATACATCTATAAGATGGGCGTCATTCAAAAAAAGTATCTGTTATATATAGAAAGGATATTGAAAGTCAAAATGAATGAAATTTGATTATAAAAATAATCCAGCCTTTCGAATATTATCCTATACTATGGGATTGTCGGCAAACGTCGAACAGAAATAATTCAACAGCCCCATACGACCGCCGAATCACGTCTATCCAACGCCTGGCAAAGTTTTCCTACAAGGATATACTTTGCAATCTTCCTGTAACAACTACCAACTGGCAATCGAAAACATGTGACATCTGCAGACCGGTTTCGCGATTCAACTCGATCATCAGTACAGACTCGGCCACAATATGTAATTGATTTCCAATCGGTTTCGTTAACAGGCACTACGATAACTGTGGCACCCACTAGGAAAGTGAGCAACAGAGCCATCTATAGAAAACCACAGAAAGATTCCGACCAGAACCCCGACTTCATTAAAGCCGAAGATCCAAGTTTCATCATGAAAAATATTTAAATATTTCTCATGTGGAACTGGGAATTGTGATCGGGGACGCGCTAGGAACGAAAACGGATCACATTCCAAAACGGTACTCCTTCAACAACCAGTTAAGAGTGCTGGTGCCAAACAGAACTAAATGGATCTAAGACTGAGAATGGAGCGGGCTCAGGAGTGTTCTCCAGGAATCCGAGTATTGGCATCAGCTACTCCCTGGGCACTCATACCTCTGTCTTTCAAGCAGACGTGTACGCCATCCTTCAATGCGCGAAGGAAAATAATTGGAGAAACGTTGAAAACGCTCATATCAACATCCTATCAAACAGTCAAGCGGCACTGAAGGCCTTGTCTAACAAGGAAGTAACGTCCAAACTGGTATGGGACTGCATAGAAGAACTGAAACCTCTGTCAGACCGGAATCAAGTTAAACTGATATGGGTCCCAGGTTATCAGGGAATCGCAGGCAATGAGAAAGCAGACGAACTCGCATGAAGAGGACCGGAAATGCTCCCAAACTGAGGGCAGATGTTAGGGGTACCGAAGTGTAGAATAAGAGCGTCTGTAAAAGGATGGATTAGGGACAAGCACAAAAACTACTGGGACAATGCCCAGGAAACAAACATGGGAAAGAATTGTAGTAAAACTGCACTAACTAATTTTCCTAATTTATTTAAAACACTATTTACAACAATTATTCACTAAAACATTTATTTCAATAACTATTTTAATTTATTTCTACTGTGGCTATCTATCAGCGAACTCTGGAACTGTAACCAACTCTCCTATTCTGACTGTCCCGCTTATATACTCCCAAGCAGTTTCCATTCACGACTCTCGATTATTCAGGAGTATAGAACATTTCATCTAGATGGCTCTTCAAATAGTATCGAATTGATCGATTTATTCCAGCTTGTTCTCGGCGATCCGTACGCCATCAGATATGCTGTTGTAGTTGAACGAGGGTGCATAATTAATTAGATCAGGGCCGGTCTCGGGCCCGGTCTCGAAATCGTTACATTGCCCCCTTCTTAAAGACGTTTCGCCCCGAAACGTCATTCTTGGAGTGTGAAGATATCTGCAAGATTCTCCATGTCTGCACCTGGACGCTCGATGGAAGCAGCACTCCACAGTCTTCAAGTTGGGTCGAGGAAGATGGTTGCAGCACACCAGAATGTTGATGCCGCTGGATCTGAATATTGTCTCCAACATGCTTCTTACAACTCTCCAGTCCAGCCCATCAAGCCCACAGGCCAATTTTAGGATTGCCAGGTCTACAATATTCTGGTCCAGCATCGTGTCTCTCAATCTCGTAAGGCTCTTCCAAACATCTTCATAAGACGGCTTATCTCGAGAACGCTTCTTGGTAACCAGATAGTAGATGTTTCTCTGGCCTTTCCTCAGCTGTAACACCCCTCCAACTTCCGGGTTCTGTTCTCTCAGTTCCTGGATTCGACCGAACTTCTTGGAGAAAACTACTGCAATGCCTCTGGACATTTGGAGATCTTCTGCCACACGGTGAGCTAACGCGTAATCAGCAGGCACCTTGAAAAGATCTCGTGACTTCTCTCGGGTTACCCCATATTGAACTTTCTGTCCGTTCGAGTACAGGGACATGAACATCTGAAACGTCATTTCGTCCTCCGGTGATCTGACTGTGCGGACTTGATCGTGGTTTCCGGCGTAAGGGGACAAACTATTGAAGTGGACTACCCTAGGTTTTCCTCGTGGTGGCTTATATATGCGGTAGACGAGGTCGTTTATCCTTTTTATGATCTTATATGGACCTTCCCACGAGTTCCGAAGTTTCGGTGATAGTCCACGGCGACGTTTAGGGTTGTATAGCCAGACAAGGTCACCTGTCTGATATCCACCAGCATCCGCCTTGATGTCGTAGGTCTCCTTCATTCTGTCGCTGGCACTCTGGATGTTCAAACGGACCCGTTCATGGATGTCGTCCATTCTCTGTCGCAGTTTGCTGATGTAGTCATCTCCCGCAGTGTCTTGTCCTGGTGGCGTCCCAAACTTCAGGTCACATGGAAGTCGCAGCTCTCGGCCCATAATAACACTAGCAGGGGTTTGACCGGTTGACTCATGAACTGCGGAACGATACGCCATCAGGAACAGATGAAGGTACTGGTCCCAATCCTTCTGGTGGTCAGAGACTACCTTGGACAGGTGGCGGTTTATCGTCTTATTCATCCGCTCCACCATTCCATCGGACTGTGGATGTAGAGCTGTGGTTCTCGTCTTTTGGATATTTAGCATCTGGCACATTTCCTGGAACAGGTTTGATTCGAAATTTCTGCCTTGATCCGAATGCGAATCGACAAAGCCAGTCCTTCACCAAGACGTCGGCAACGGTGATGGCTTCTTGGTTGGACAGGGCATAGGCTTCGGCCTACTTGCTGAAGTAGTCCATCGCCACAAGGATGTACTTGTTCCCGTGTTCAGATTGTGGGAACGGGCCAGCGATGTCAATGGCGATCCTTCAAAATGGGCTGCCCACATTGTAATGGCGCATCGGGGCCTTAGGTCTTGTTCGAGGCCCATTACTGGCAGCGCATACAGCACATTTTCTGCACCAGTCCTTTACGTCAGCTTGACAATTGGCCCAGTAGAACCGTTGCCTAACTTTCTGGAGGGTCTTCGTCACTCCCAGATGTCCTCCGGTGACCCCATCATGGATTTCTCGGAGCACTTCCTGTCTTCTGCTCCTGGGAACTACTACCTGACGTCTTTCTTCCCCGCCATCCTCTGACTCCAACACAGGCTTCAAGACTCCATTGTCTAAGGTGAAAGAGTTCCATTGGGCCCAGTAAGTTTTAACGACTTGAGAACAACTGGCTATTTCCTGCCACGACGGTCTTCGCTCACTCTTCTTCTAGCCGATGACTAAACCAAGATCTGGATCTTTCTCTTGGTCTTTCTGGATCTTGAGGTAATTCCAGTTATCATCGACCGCCGTGGATCTGCAGAGTGTCGACTCTTTTTCCTCTGTTCGTCGGCAGTGCGAACAGTCGTCTGGACATGGTCTTCGCGATAGGGCATCTGCATTCTTATGGCTGGTTCCCGCCCGATGTTCGATCTCAAAGTCGAATTCCTGGAGCCTCTCAATCCAGCGTGCCACTTGACCCTAGGGATTCTTAAACTGTAGGAGCCATTTGAGAGCTGCATGGTCAGTTCTCAGTAGGAATCTTCGTCCATACACGTACTTGAAGAAGTGCTCAACTCCCTTGACAACAGCCAACAGTTCCGGCCTGGTGACAGTAATTCCGCTCCGGTTTACTGAGGGTCTTGCTGAAGTAACCGATGACCTTCTCTTGTCCTTCTTGGATCTGAGACAGGACAGCTCCAAGTCCCACGTTACTGGCGTCCGTGTCCAAAATGAATTTCCCGTCTGGAAGGGGGTAGCTCAGGATTGGTGCGTTGATCAAAGCTCCTTTCAACTTCCTGAATGAATCTTGGCATTCATCTGACCACTGGAACTTTATTTGTCCTTCCGTGAGCCTGGTCAGTGGTTTTGCGATGTTAGCAAATCCCAGCACGTATCGGCGATAGTAAGTGCACAAGCCAAGAAAACTTCGAAGCTGGTGAATGTCTTTCGGAACTGGCCATTCCTTAACAGCTTTGATCTTCTGCTCATCTACTGCCACTCCTTTCCCAGAGACAACGTGGCCGAGATAACGTACTTCTTTTTGAAACAGATGACATTTCTTAGGGCTCGGTTTCAGTCCGGAGCTTCTCAGTCGCTGAAATACCTCTTCCAAGTTTTTTACATGGTCCTCGAACGATCTGCCAACCACAATAATGTCGTCGAGATATACCAGACACGTCTTCCATGATAGTCCTTTCAAAACCGTCTCCATCAATCTTTCGAACGTGGCTGGAGCATTGCAGAGGCCGAATGGCATAACTGTAAACTGCCATAATCCGGAGCCGATGGTAAAAGCTGTCTTTTCTCGATCTTTCTGGGCCAGTTCTACCTGCCAGTATCCGCTCTTCAAATCTAAGGTCGAGAAAATCGTAGATCCAGCCACCGTGTCTACCGTGTCGTCTATCCTTGGGAGAGGGTAGCTGTCCTTTTTCGTCACATTGTTTAGTTGACGGTAGTCTACGCAAAACCGTGTTGATCCATCTTTCTTCTTCACCAACACGACTGGAGAGGACCAGGGACTGTCGGATGGCTCGATGACTCCGTCTTTCTCCATGTCGCAGACTATTTTGTCAGCCTCCTCCTCTTTGGCGAGAGGAAGTCTTCTGGCAGATTGCCTGATTGGTCGGGCATTTCCAGTATCTATCTTGTGCTGAACCATCTTTGTTCTACCGTCTCTGCCTACTCCGGTATCGAAGATGTCCTGATACTTCCTGACTAGTTCTCTCAATTTAGGCTTCTGTGCTGGCCCCATGTCCTTGGACGAGATAGCAACCAACTTCTCCAATTCTGCTGGCATGTCACTGGCTTGACTAACAGTGCCGCGTACACTCCTTATCACAGAGGAAATTGACGAGCAGTGCCCCAGAATTGTTCCTTTCTTCAAAGTCACAGGGTAATAATTGACATTCATTAGCCTTACCGGCACAAATTTATCAACTCGCAATAAGGTCTTCCCTAGTGCGATTCCTCGTCCAATTTTCTCATCATGGAGCTTGGGCTCGAACATCACCACGTTTCCATTGCTCGCACCCCCATCCAGGCGGGCCTCCAAAATGGTTTCAGCCCTCTCCGGTACGCTCACGTCTTCAGCTAGCAGAACTCGAACCATTTCTTCATTTCTCCCATGAAGTACCAGCTCTTCTCCGTTCACACGAAGGAGGCTGTCTCTAAAATTCAGCTCGAATCCTCTGGAGGTCATGATGTTCATCCCTATGATTGCATCATCCTCGATATCCGCTACTAGAGCCCGATGTTCCACTTTAGTGCTGCCCAAAGTCAGTTCAATTGGAAGTTCAACATACACAGTTGCCGGCTCTCCAGTTGCTGTGCGTAGCTTCCAATTCGACGATTCAATTCTTGCCGGTGTTTTGGCAAATGTAGGTCCAAGGATTGTCCTAGTCGCACCTGTATCAAGCAGCATGGTGCGAGGCTCGTTGTTGATGAGACCGTCTACAAAAACACCTTTGTTCTGTCGTTGAAGGACAGCGACATATGCATTGTTATTTGGGGTTTGCTGGATACAGGCCGACGACTGCCCCTCCTCATCGACCTTCTTTAGTTTTCCTGTGTCGGTGTCGCTTCTTTTAAAAGTTGGGCATTTGCTACGCACATGCCCAATTTTCCCGCAATTCCAGCACCTTATTTGATTCCTTTCAGGCAGGACTTCCTTCATTAATTTTCTCATGACAGCCTCGATATTAGCGGGCTCCTGTGGCTGTGGGTCTTCCTCGATCATCCGGACTCTACTCTGGCTTTTGCAGGATTGCTTTGCTGCTTCGAATTCCAGAGCGCGTGCCAATGCATCCACGAGATGTGCGGGGCGAGCTAGTGTTAGGGCTTGCCGGGTTTCCTGGTCACGAAGTCCATCCAAAAATGCCTGGACCGCTAGTCGCTCCATAGAGGAGTAAACCTCGATAATAAATCCCCAATGCTACGGCGTGAGTCATCGTGTCTACGGCATGAATGGCACTGGGGTCACAGTGCTTATAACGATACCTGTGGGATACATGGGCAACATCCTACTGAAAACCTGCCCTCACCCCTGTATGCGGGGCTCTGCGGGGGTGAACTTTTATTTCCCTAGCTACTCGTGGGATGAAATATGGAACAAAGTATCAAAAATTTTAAAATGGATCACGGTGCTATGTATCACGGTGCAAGTACGAGGAAGCGAACGAGGTCGGAAGTACGGATCGACGAATTCTACCGGGAGCACGGTAGGTTCCCGAAAGCCGGGGAGCTGAAATCACCAGAGGCGGAGAGAGAAAGGGACAAGATGCAACGAACAGAAAAGGTACTGGGAGAACTCGTAAATCAGGCAGCCGGAGCAATGCAGAACGCTATGACTGACATCATGAACAAGTCGGTGGAAAAGCTGCAAGAGATAGTAGCAAACCAGCTATCATCTACCATGCATGACGAAGGGGAGGGAACTGGGAAAGAGGGAGAACGGGATCTGGAATTCAGTGAGGAAGAGGATAACGGAGGACAAGGAGGCGAACAATAAGAAGCAGAAGAGGACATAATTAGCTCGAGATGGGAGAGGATCAAGGAGTGCATGAACGCCGTGAGGCAGGCCACCACTAGATACGCGGGCGGTAAAATTCAGTTCAATAAAGATGAACAGACGATCGTTGCTCAGAAATTGCAGGAAATGGCACTAGGGATTGGAGACATTATGTTGGAAGTTGGAAGGATGAAAGGTGATGGAGTTAAAATGAGAGTGATGGAAAGAAGAGTAGAGGAATGTGAGGACAAACTAAACGAGATGGATGGGATGAAAGTAGTGATTGAGGGGTTGGTTGAGGAAACTAGAAGAATGAATGTTACCATCGAAGACATGGGTAGGGCAATGATTACTAACAGGAAGAAAGCGGAGGTAATTAGAAGAGGGGACGAGTCGACTGGGAGCCGAGTGAGGGAAGGAAGAAAGGAAATGGAGGCACCAGTGTCGACGGCTAACGAGGAGGGAGATGGAAACTGATTCTGAACAGGGAGGACAGTTCCAGCAGACTAGGCGTAGAAAAAGGAGGGGAAGGGGCGACAATGGACCTAGAACCTACGCTGATATGACCTGCATACCCATGCGAGGAGAGAGGCCAAAACCAAGTGAAGGATGGACAACGCCAACGCGGATACAAGAAATCAAGGTAGAGGGTGTGACCGAGGAAGCGAAGAGGACGGCCGCTAGGATCATCAAGGAATGTCTGGAGAAGGAAGGATGTGCGGATGACGTGCTGGGCCTGACGAAAGTGAAGGGAGGTACGCTATATTTGGAAAGTAAGGGCGTGGAAGAAAGGGAGAGAGTGAAAAGGGCGATAGAAAATGATGACAGGGTGAGAGTTGAGGAAATTAAGGGAAGGAAACCGTCGCTACTTCTTACAGGGGTGGAAAAGGGATATAAGGATGAAGAGCTACCGAGGCTGATAAGGGAACAAAACTTGGATTTGAATAATGAGACGAATGATGAGGACTGGGAGGGGATGATTGTGAGAAGCAGGAGAGAATGTAGGACGAATAGTTGGAAGGAGAACATAGTGGTGGAAGTAGGAGCGAAACTGTTTAGGAAGATGATGACTGTGGGAGTTATATTTATTGATTTATCGAGAATATATGTGGAAGAACATGCGAGTGTAGCAGTATGCTACAAATGCTGCCATTATGGACATACTGCTGAACACTGCACGGAGACGGCGGTATGTAATAAATGTGGAGGTAGACACGAAGGCAAGGAGTGCTTGGGTATCCGGCCACTTGACTGCATAAACTGCAAAAGGGCGGGGGTAAGTGAAAGAAGACATCCGGCGATAGACCCGAAATGCCCGGTATATATGAGGAGGGTAGAGCTTAGCAGAAGGCGGACAGAGTATTAAAGTCCTGCAATTCAACGCAGGACGGGGCAGGGAGGCCACACACCTCATAAGAGGTATGGCAGAGGAAAAAGGGGCGGATATAGTATGTTTACAGGAACCGTGGCAGAGAGAGGGGAACTGGGAAGGGTGGCATAAACATGACGGGGGTAAAGGTACCAAGGTCAGAACATGGATAAGGACAAAGATAGACAGCTCTGCCCTCATGGCAGTGAGGAGCATAAATGGGGTCGGAGTGATATTAAGGATGCAAGATGGGCAGGATGTCAAGATAATGAATGTGTATGAGGAACCTGGAAGGAGGAGGAATGATGAATGGAAAAAGGTGAGAAGGAATTTTGATAAATGGGCAGGCGGGAAGATCATCCTAGGGGACTTCAACGCCAAGCATGTCGCATGGGGAGGAATGGTGACGGATGAAAGAGGAGAGGATATACTGGACTGGATAGTGGAGAAGGGTTATCAGATTGAGAATGATGCGAACAGCCTGGCGACGTTCTCTAGTGGAAGAGGCGAGAGCTGGATTGACCTAACCATTTGCAGCAAGAGCTGGGTGAGAGACTGGGAGGTAAGCGAGGATGAGTCACTGAGCGATCATCGAGTGATACGTTTCCTAATAGCCGGAGAGCCGACAACGCGAAAAAGGACCTTTTTGAATGTTGGAAGGACAAATTGGGCCGTGGTGGAGGAGATAGTCTCGACATATGATATGGGGAAAATAGATAGCAGTGAGGAGGTAGAAGCAGAAGCGGGGAAACTCCAGTCCTTGATTGTTCGGGCGTGTCGCAAGGCAATACCCAGGAGTACAAAAGAGGAGCAAGAGGAGAGAGAATGGTGGAATGATGAGGTGGGTAGGATGAGAAGAAGAGTGAGGAAACTCAGGAGGGAGTACCAGGAAGAAAGAATAGAGGATGAAAGAATCAGAAAACAGGGTATATTTAGGAGAGAGAGGAATGAGTACAAGAGGGGGATTGCAAGGGCAAGAATCGAGTGGCTGAAAGAAAGGGTCGAGAGGTTGCAATCGGAGAAACCGTGGAACAGAGTGTTTGGGCTCCTGAGGAATGAAAGGGCAGAGGAAATACCGGGCACGGCTAAGAGGGAGGATGGCACATACACCGAGGGGAAGCACGAAACCAGCAGATACCTGCTGGACAAGTACTTCCCGAACGATGACAGGGGAAAAGACACCATGGGTAGACGCTGCATTAGGGAGGACGGAGATGAAGGATGGGGACCGGAGCAGCCCAACTTCACGGTGAGGGAGGTACAAGAGGTAATGGAAGGATTAAAAGACAACAAAGCGACGGGAACAGACGGCATACCTAATGAGGTGATGAAACACGTGGCGAACCTAATAAGCGAAGATCTTACGGATATACTCAACGCATGCCTTAGGCTGAGGTATTTCCCTGCAGTATGGAAGGTGATGAAGGTTGTGTGGATTCCTAAGAAGGATAGTAGCCTAAGGCCGATCAGCTTGCTGACCGCGTTAGGGCGAACTTTCGACCGGCTTCTCAGCGGAAGAGTACAGGTGTGGTGTGAAAGAGGACAGAAGTTCTCGCCCTGCCAATTTGGCTTCAGGGCGGGATTGGACACATCGACTGCTGTTGAGAATATGGTGGAGAGAATAAAGAGAAGTAAGAACGAGGGTATGCATAGCATGGTGATGGCGCTGGATTTGTCGAACGCCTTCAACACGGCATGGGGACCTGCGATAGGATGGAATATGAGAAAGATGGGGCTACCGGAGAACATTGGCAAGGTGTGCATGGAATTTGTAGGCGAAAGAAGAGTCAAGAGTGGAGGCGTGGAAGCGATCGTGGACAGGGGGTGCCCGCAGGGATCCAGCCTGGGACCCACGCTATGGCTTATTGTCATGGAAGCGTGGTTCGAGAGGATGAGGGCAGTAAACGAAAAGGAATATGACAGGATAAATGAAGGGGTGCCAGCAGCGCACAGAGTAAGTGGTGGGACGAAGGTGTGGGCCCAGGCCTACGCCGACGACCAACTGATAGTGGTGGTTGGCCCGTCGGTAAAGAAAATAGAAAGGATGTGGAAGGAGGTGTGGAAAGAATGTCAGGAATGGGAGGATGAAATGTGGCTAAGGTATAACGAAAACAAGACCGAATGCATGTTTGTCCCGGCCAGGAAACTGGACAAGGAACCGGTGGTTAGGGTGAGAGAGCAACGGATTGAGTGCGGCGGTAACATCACATACTTGGGCATGATAGTAGACAAGGGCCTACTGTACATTGATCATCTTAAGGAGGTAAGAAGGAGAACGGCTATAGTTGCAGGAAAACTAAGAAGATGGACGGGCCGTGACGTAAGGCTAAGGAGAGGATGTGTCAGACTGATTTTCGAAAGAGTGGTTAAGCCGGCGGTGATGTATGGCGTCCAAGTGTGGGGAGCAAGAGCGAAGGACTCTAGGGTGATCAGACAATTGGGGGCGATACAGAGACCGTTTACGCTATCGGCCAGCGGGGCATATAGAACGGCGCCGTCAGCCGCGTTATGCGTGCTGACTGGGATGGCGCCTCTATACATAGAGGCAGCAACGAGGTATGAAGAATGGAAGGCGCACGGAAAAGAAAAAGTAAGAGGACGGATAAACGGGTGCGACAGAATATACCCATGGATGATCGGAACAATTCTGGAGAACCGAGAAGGGCTAAAAGAGGTATTTGTGGACGCGGTTAAGAGAGAGGATGGACGAGTGGGTATAGGATGGGCGCATAAGGAGGGGAGCGAGTGGAGAATGGGTCGGGAAAGAATCAGTGAGCTGGGAAGCGTACAGGAAGCCGAAATGGTGGCTACAGGTAAAGGGGTACTGATGGGTGGAGAGATGGACATAAGAATAATAAGTGACTCGCCTGGAGCAGTGGAGACCATTAGGAATGCGAGGACGAAGAGCAAAAGGGCAGCTCGTATTAGGAGAATGCTTGAAAACAGAAGGGTAGCGGGATTGGTGACGGAAATTGAGTGGAGGAAAGGGCATGTTAGGGAGAATGAGGGTAACAGAAGAGCAGATGAAGAGAGTAGAAGAGGTGCGGAACTGCAAGAGATCACATGGCAAATAGACTTGGGACATAGCAGAATGGAGGAGAGGGAAAGGATTAGGAGAATGGTGATGAAAAAATGGCAGGGTGAATGGGACAGCGGCATGACCGGCAGAAGCGTACATGGTATGTGCAACAGGGTAGGGATGGGGTGTATACCATTAGCAAGGAAGGCAGTGCAACTGGTCACAGGGCATGGGAACTTTCGGGGTTACCTGGCAAGGTTCGGAATTGCACAAGAGACCCCATGCCAGTGTGGAACTGGCGGGACTGACACGGCGGAGCACATCAGGAACGATTGCATGCGGAGAGAAAGGGTAGAATGGAGAAGGAGGATCGAGGAAGAGGAGGATAGACTTGGAGCGTTACAGCTAAGGGATACGAATGGTGTGAAGGATGAATGGGTAAGGATATTGAATGAATGGGCGGGGGCTGTGGTCGGGGATGAAGAAGTATGAGAACCAACATAGTGTCAATGCGACGGTAATAGTGGCCTGGCTTCGGGATAAACGAGCGACGAAAGTAAATCGGGAGAGCAGGCGCTCGGATAGAATAAGACTGCCGACCAGGGAGGGCGCTGTTTGAATGTGGAGGATGAGCGGAATAAAGAAGGAAGGATCTTCCCCGCTGATTGCCCGCCCGGTATTCGGTGGGTCACGACCCAACGGTGATGGGGGGGTGTGGCGGGGCGGAGTCGCTCCATTACATTTTCCGGTGTAGCTGGGTACGCAAGACGAACCAAGCGTGCAATATCTGCTTCAAATTCTTGCAACGATTCGCTTGATTTCTGGCATCGGTTCTTCAGCTGTGAGTGATATACATGTTCAAGGTGGGCTTGGCCATAGCGAAGTTCCAAGTGTTTTACCAGCTGTTCATAGTCTTCCTGTTGTTGGACGGTGAGCGTTTGTAAAATATTTGTTGCTTCGCCACGCAATGCCAGTGTCAATGCTAAAGCTTTTTCCCCAGCATTCCACCCATTTGCTTTGGCAGCAGCTTCGAATTGTCGGTGGTAGTTTGACCATGGAGTATTTCCGTCAAACTGAGGCAGTTTCAATGAGAGCTTTCCTGGTTCCGTACTGACCTTGAGATTTTTAATGTCCTTCTGAACATCGTCCAAGTTCATACTAGTGTCCAGCATTGAGTTTTTGTTGTAAGTTTCTGGGGTGTGCGCAGAATCTATTCGCTTTTCTAATTCACTGAATTTTTCCTTTATCCTGCCGATTTCTGTATCGATTCCATCTTTTATTTCATCGTGGAGCGTTTCCTTTATTTTTTTCATCTCGTCCTCGATGTCATTTTTGATTTTATCCACATCTGTCTAAATGGCTCCTATTCTTCCTTCCAGTCGATTTGCCACACCTCAAAGTTCTCTTTTTAGGCCTTCAGAGTTTTATAGAAGCTTTTCTTGAAGTTTCACTTCTAGACTTTTCGAATTTTCTTCAAGCTTTTCTTCCAGATTTTTTGAATTCTCGTGAAGCTTTTCTTCTAGATTTTTCGAGTTTTCTTCAATTTTTTCTTCCAGATTTTTCGAATTCTCGTGAAGCTTTTCTTCTAGATTTTTCGAGTTTTCGAGAAGTTCTTTTTTCAAGCTAACAGAATTTTCTAGAAGATTTTCCTCCAGACTCTTTGAATTTTGAAGAAATTTATTTTCCAGACTGACCGAATTTTGTTGAAGTTCTTTCAGACTTACGGAATTTTGTTGAAGTTCCTCCTTCAAACTATTCGAATTTTCCAGAAATTTATCTTCCAAGTTTATCGAAGTTTGTTGGAGTTCGTCTTTCAGAGACTTAGTAGTTTCTTCGAGTTTATTCATAATTGAACTCAAGTCGATTCCTGAGACTTCGAATAAAAACGTTTCGGGATCTTCTCCTTCTTCAATGAGTCCATCTGCAAGTCTTTTCTGGAGTACGGCCTTCTTTCCAGTTGTTTCTAACTCCCGCTCCTCTAACTCTTGCTTCAATTCACTAACTTTAAGGTCAACTAGGTGAACTCTTCTCGGAAACATTTTGTCTCTTATTGTCTTTACCGAGATATCAGTCTATTATTTATTTCACACAAAAGTTTTCAGTTTATTGTCCCGCGACGCGCAAAACTGTCCACTTTGCACTCAAATGTTCAACGGGTCACTCACTAACTGTCTATTAGGCGCGATAAATGTCTATCAGTTTTTCAACGCGACGAACACTTTAACACTTATTTATTTTAAACATCCGACTTCTGACAACAAATGTAGTAAAACTGCACTAAATTTTCCTAATTTATTTAAAACACTATTTACAACAATTATTCACTAAAACATTTATTTCAATAACTTTTTCAATTTATTTCTACTGTGGCTATCTATCAGCGAACTCTGGAACTGTAACCAACTCTCCTATTCTGACTGTCTCGCTTATATACTCCCAAGCAGTTTCCATTCACGACTCTCGATTATTCAGGAGTATAGAACATTTCATCTAGATGGCTCTTCGAATAGTATCGAATTGATCGATTTATTCCAGCTTGTTCTCGGCGATCCGTACGCCATCAGATATGCTGCTGTAGTTGAACGAGGGTGCATAATTAATTAGATCAGGGCCGGTCTCGGGGCCGCTCTCGAAATCGTTACTGAATATATCGAAGAATTGTGTAACAAAATAACGGTAGACCTGTTAACAATGAACAGGAGCCAGTTAAGAACCGTTACGGGACTCCTGACTGGACATACACCAGTGAGGGAGCAGCTCAAAAAAATGGGGCAATACGATGGAGACCTGACCTGCAGACTATGCGGTAAGGATCCAGAAACCGTGAAACACATACTGTGCTATTGCCATGCTCTAGACCGCAAAAGACAGGCAATTTTAGGAAGCCATCTGGCGACCCAGAACTATACAGTTCCCACCCAATACGGAACTTGTACAAACTCGTACAAGGCACAAAAATATTGGATTGGGTACTGTGACATTGAAACATAGCGGTGCCTTGGTTCGCGGACCTGCTGGCTCCATTGATGAAACGTAGAGATGACGGGTTTGCGAATTAAGGCGTCAATAGGTAAGATACAATGGGCTTATAAGCCTAAGTGTTACCTGAGGCAATAGCCGACCGGACCTACACATAGGTGGAAGTTTTAGTGAGTATGCCTACTAAGGAGAGTCTCACAGTATTTATTGAGTCTGGAGACTAAATATTTCTCTATAAAAGATTTCCTCTAGCTCTATAAAAAAAAAGCAAGGCTGTGACTAATAATTGCGAGGACCCTTCAACCGCTGTATCAGTATTACGACGCTCTTCGAGAAGACCAAATCCACGCTGAAGAGGCTCATCGCAGCTGTGAGCGAAACCTTTGTAGGAACCTCCTCCACGGAGATGAACCGACCACGGCCCGAAAGCCCGGAAACGAAACTACTTCATCAAATAACATTTATTCAAGAATAGATGAATTAATAACATAGGCAAAATGAATTTCGTTGAATACTTGTAGGTACTCATTTATTGATTTAACACTTGTTTACGAAGCATCAAAAATGAATATTTAAAAAAATATGTAAAGACATGCAATAAAAGTGAAATGTTAAACATCACAGGGGTAAGCCGTCCTTATTCCGGCCCAGCATCGAGGGTCCCTCCGTGCCGCTGCGAGCGACAGAGACAGAGCGCTGGCACCACGTGAATACATATCGGAAACGCCATTTATAAGGCAGGATGACTTCCATCTGGTCACATCCTCATTCGAAGTCTAAAGGAATTTTCAACCGACAAAAAACTCATAGGTCGACCACGTTTCTGTTCTCGAGAGAAGTGCGTTTCCGCTGATCGCTTCATTGGGTACGGTTATGTTTCGAATTATTTTCTTTTGGATTCTAGATCGGCATACATAAAGTCGTTTCAGGTATACCAATACACCGGGTGTTCGGGAGGTGCAGCTATACACTAAGACTATTTGCTAGATTTTGTCTGAACGTGGCGAGGGAGAGTGAAAATTTCATTATTCTGTAGTTTCTGTAGTAAAAGGAATATTGTTGATCATTTTGAGTAGCTGGTAAAATAGTTACTCTTGTAACAGCTCCTTTGGAAATTGATTTTTTTAGCACCTTACTTAAACTTCATCTTTGACCCCTGAAGAATGGATGGAAATGGTACTTTTCCTTCCGCCGGGAGTTTTTGTTTTTGTTTGATTTTGTAAAATTTATGAAACTAAAACAAAAAATACATATAAACGTCTATTTTCTTTTTTAATTAAACAACAATATACCTAATACATGAAATGAAAAACTCAGCGACTCAATTCAATTGTACAGTTTATGACATTATTGAAAGTAATCTATCTTAAAAAGCCATTGTCGGCTGAAATTTATTCGTTTCTGTACATGCATGGGGATCTCGCAAACTATAAGACATAGAGTGTCGGTTAAATTGTGGCAAAGTTGCGTATTTTAGAGACCTATTCAATGATGTGAAAAAATCGAATTTAGCTCTATTGGTTCTGGAGATATACAGGAAAAACCAAAAAATCCTAAATTATTTTTTTGCCTGTATCTTCTTTATTCGGAGACATATTGAAAATCTGTCCACATTTTTCACTTGATGTGGGCTATCAGAATATGTCCATGAATCTTTTATAGAGGGTGTCACCTTATTTGGGCCACCCCCATCTTTGAATTTTTAAATACGGACCTGTATTTTTTGTTGTAGTTTTTGAATCGTTGACGTTCACTTCATACTGAGAAATTAAAATTAATTTCATATTTCGCGATTTTTCATTTTCATTACAATTATAGTTATATATTATTATATTGCTATCATTTCTTTTTCAGCTTATAGAAATGCATATACCTAATCCATTGTTGTTGTAGATATGTTTCAGATAATCATGAAAAGTTTTGCTATTCGAAGTTCATTGTAGAAAGCGCTATTGGTACCTAAAAATAAAAAAAATACTTTCGAGAAACACTATGGTACATGGGTTGACGTGAAAGTTTTAGTCAACCAATTTCCAGGGCCGTTAAAAATGAATAATTCACCCTATTATAATATTATTAAATATTACCGAAAAAGCCAGAAATATAATATTATATTTAATTTCTCAGTATGAAGTGAACGTCGACGATCAAAAAACTGCAACCAAAAATACAGGTCCGTATTAAAAAATTCAAAGATGGGGGTGACCCAAACCCTGTATAAAAGATTCATGGACATATTTTGATAGCCCACATCAAGTGCCAATAGCAAAATATGGACAGATTTTCAATATGCGAATAAAAAAGATACAGGCAAAAAAATAATTTGAGATTTTTTGGTTTTTCCTGTATATCTCCAGAACCAAAAGAGCTAAATTCGATTTTTTCACATCATTGAATAGTCTTTAAAAAACGCAACTTAACCGACCCTCTATCTCTTATCGTTTACGAGATCCCCATGTACAGAAACGAATTTGAATAGCCCTGTATATATGGGCCGCGGTGGTGTGCGGGTTGAGTTCTCGCCTCACCAGCGGAGGCGGCTGTCAGCGCCCCCTGATCGGGGCCCTAGGCACCACTTGGCACAAGCGCTCGCCCTTCTCCCCAGCAATGGGGTGGAGGGGGAGGCGGCTTTCCGTGCGTCCAAGTCCCATTCCCCGACGTCCCAGCCTACGTGAGGCAAAGAAAGAAGGGAATGATCTTATAATGACCTGTAGATACTGTTGGAATGTTAATTCGGAATTTTATACAATATATTTTTATTTATTTATTTATTTAGTTCTCGCCTCATAAGCCAAAGAGCGTGAGTTCGAATCTCAGCATTACCACCGGTCTCGTGCATAGGTATCACACGTATTAAAAGGTAAGGGCTACGTCTTCCCATAGCTCGCACAAGTCTCTGACTTTTAAGGGTTGCACGTAGGGGTGCAATCCGGTTGACGGATTTAACAATTTTTAACAATTTCTTAACTTCTTCTTGATGATTATTTATTGACGTAGTGTGGCTGCTTGCAAGGTTGCTTTCCAAAGAAGGAAGAGCTATCGACACAAAGTTACCAACGTGATCACTAGAAGAACTTGGCATTAAAGTGAATTCTCGACCAGTAATGATTTTGTGAAAATCTACCCAAACTCCAAACCTTCATGCTGCTCAAGTGTCACCAAGTCACCACCTGCATTGACGAGCAGCGTAGCCGAAGTTATTCGTAAACAATTGCCGGTATAACTTTGGGGGTTTCTTAATTTAAAAAATGTTGCAATTTTGATAGGAATTTTAGCCATTTTATTTTTCCGATTACATTGACAGATGGTTCTTTTGAAAAACCCTCGAGTGAGAGTTGTACAGTAACTATCAGAGGTGGCATTACTAAAATTGGCATTTTGTGAAAGTTCAGAACATATTCTCGATAGTAATAAAGTGATATTTATTCGATTCAGGATTTGTGGAATACTGAAAAATTGAGAATAAAGAAGTACCTATCATTGAGAGAGAATGCTAATGCTATATCGACTACGTCTACGGAACAATTAATCATATCTATTTTATTTATGAAGTGCAAAAATTATAGCATAACACTGAATCAATTGAGATTTCAACAGTATCAATTGGCAAAGATTAAATAATTTTTCATATTGGCAAATCTCCCACCCACAGAAGGTGCAGCAAAACAATAATGTTACAGGGCATATTATCAGCTTCAAACTTGGCTGGGTAACGAACTGACGGCAACAGATTGGGGCTGGAAGCAGCATCAACGTGGTATTATGCACAGATTTACAGAAAAGGAATTAATCCCAGAAATATTGCCCAAAACTATTTGCTGCAGCTGTGAAACTGGATGTAACAGTTTAAAATTTTACAAATTTATGCTCAAATTGTCGTAGTTCGGAAAAATGCTCCAATGTGGAAGAAAAAACCTATGAAGAAATTAATTATTCCGATGAAATTATGGATGCAGAACCAATGCAAAGTGGAAATATTAGAGAGGAAGACGGTGATGGCCTTGAAGATTGCGAAGATCTACTAGAATCGCAAAGGTTCATCGAATCTACCGATGAAGAAATGCCATCAAAGATACAAAAAATAATGGATAAAGTGATGACATGTATATTTATATATTATGAGGTTTTCTATGACATAAATATCATTAGAATTTAATAAATCAACTTTTTACTGAAAAAAAACTGAAGTAGTAATAACATTTTTTAGATAAAATCCCCCTTAAAACCTATCTTAATATTTAGAATAACTAATTTCGCATGTTTTACGAGTAATTGAAGTATAAAGTCTAATGAATAGCTGAAAATTGTACATGTTTGAAAAAAAAATGTCGATCCAATTTTTTTTCTTTTTTTGCATTTTCTAAGAAAATTTTCCACAGAAGTGTATATTTTTTTACACCATCGGAAAGTAGAGATGTCAACAAAGAGCCCACCAACTTTTTAAAAAAGTCGATATTTTGACGTGAAAAAATAAATATTTCAATTCAAAAAAATTAGTGTATTTGGAACACATAAAAAGGTGAGTTTTCACCAAATTTAGAGAAATTTTTTTTTTTGCAAAAGAAAAATAAAAAACCAAAAACTTGGTTATTTGAATTTTTCACATAAATTTTGAGGTTATGTGAAAAAGGTGTAAATACAAAAGTTGTAGATCTTTTTATTACCCACAACTTTGCGATCAAACTTTTTTCAATAGGACTTGTAGTTTTGCCGGAAATCGAGATAAACCGTATTTTACCCTTAAAAACTCACCCCCTCCTACTCAGATCGCCCGTAATTCATTTTTCCTTTCATTTTTGTCATATTACCTTCCGTTTCCAATGGGTTTCATCCTACCGTAATTTTCTTTAACTATTTACCATATTTAAAGGCTTCTACCCGAGACTATTTTAGGAAGAGTTTAACTCGACTGATTATCTATTTATTTTGTGAAAATTCATGTTGAATATAGGATGATAAACGTTTTGTCTAATTACAGAAGATAAAGGCAAGTTTCACGGGCTCCGCCTTAAAATAAATAAAAGTGATATAACTTGCGTAGTTTTGTTTCCTGAACACGAATCCGAAGAAAATTCACTTAGATTTTGAGTTTAGCTCTTCTAACCCCAAGGGTAGCTAAGGCGTTACAGCCAACGGACATGGCGACCCGTGGGACCCTAGTCTACCGTACACTGACGTCAAAAACAAACATGTTGTCCCCACACTCAATACATATCCACTCAAACATTACAGAGAGATGCGAGAACTTGAAAATCTCATATTACTCACTTCAAGTGTAAATTCATCTACCGTGTAAAAACATTTTTCTGAAAAAATAGTTTTAAATTTATTTTGAAAGTATCAAGTGGCGGTTTCTCATATCAGTTGGAACAGATTGTACAGGCGCATATGACAAAAAATTTGGGAGATTTTTTTAATTTGGTATTGTAATGTTTTTGGATAGTAATTTTATTTTTACTCCTTATATTATGATTATGCATTTCTGCTCTTATTTGTAGGAATCCTTCGTTCTCATGAATATGGATTGAAATTTTCAGGATGTACAAACTGGAAAAAGATTTGAAGAATTCCGAAAGGAACCAGAATAGCTATTTGTGTATTAAGAGCGCAAAGTGATTGATTGTCGTTCGACAAAGAGAAATAGAAGGATTCATGGAGAATTCACCTCTCAACATCTACCAAAATATGTATTTCCAACAGGATGGTGCAACTCCCCATAATTCCCGAGTAGTAACCAGTTACCTAGATAAATAATTTCCAAATCGATAGATTGGCACGAATGGTCCTACAAGATGGCCTCCGAGGTCACCGGACCTCACGCCCCTGGATTTTTTCATATAAGGTTACCTGAACAACAAGGTTTACTCTTCTAGTCCTACATCAAGAGAGGATTTGGAACATCGCCTTAGAGAAGTAATTGCTAGTATTACTCAAGCTCAGTTGAATAGAGTAATGGAAGCAATAGTGAGACGTGCAATATTGTGTAGAGAACACAATGGAGAACATTTTGAACAGTACTTGTGAATCTGTTTTTCAATATTTTGATTTGTTTAATAGTAGTAAGTGACCAGAACCAACAAACAATTTCCTTCATACTTTTTTTCGTTTAGAATTTAGTTTTCTCAAATATTAGAAATTGGAATAAACATGCATCTAATACATTTTTTTCTCCACCATAAGAATGGTGGATTTATACGGCAGTTCCGATTCATGAGATTTTAGTCACTAGTAAGAAGTCAAGAGAATGTTCTTTAATGGAATATTTATCCCAACAACGATCTCAAAACGATTAGCGTACGAGTAATGAGAAAAAAAGTTCGCTCCATCGCCGTAAAATGTTTTTCAACAACTCACAATTTTCTGTTATTCAGAATATACCGAAATTTTCATTATTTTTTTATCAATGTGATTTTTTGTTTAGCTTTCGTAGGTTCAAGCCGCCTCTGTTCAAGAATATGCAATTTTGAGAACACTCATAATGAAACATCCCGTATCTTCGATTCCTTTCAGAATTCTCCGAAACTTTTAACACGATTATTAGGATAATTCATAACTTTTCAATACGAAAATGTGAAAAGAGTATGTTGTCATTTGAGGAAAGGCAATTGTGAGCAATTCTTATGGGTACTACTCCGTTTTGATGACATTTTTGATAATTGTTAGAAAATATGTTTGCTGCAATTACATAAGAAGCTCAATTTTCAGCTGTATCTTACCTCGTACCCTTCCCCTCGTAAATGCTAACGCCGTTCGTCAGTTGTGATGATTTGAGTTTGATGTTCATGGCCAACTTTATTTGATTGAACATTCAACTGTATCTCCGCCATTTTTCAACCGATTTTCAATTTTGAAGAACAGTGTTATCACAAATTGCGTGTTCTTTCGGAACAAAAAAAAATTGTACAGGGTGTCATTTGAAAAAAAAAAGTTTGGGGTCACTTTCGGTTAAACCGAAAGTGATTAATTTTCGGTAATGGAGTCAAAATATGGCGTATTTGAGTACGTACCAAATCATTCCACCATTCTTGGGATTTCTGCTGAATCCATGATTTGGTGCTGGTTTTTAGTAAAGCTTTCAGCATATCCTGAGCAATAGAAGCCTCTGTATGTTAGCCTTTCTATCAGTTCGTCCATTAGGATGGCCCATATTTGCTCTAGCTATCAGTGTTATTCCGCCAATTATTGATATTATGACCCTGTTTTTCAAGTTGGCGTTTATCCACTGGCATAATAGGGGAGGTACCCCTATTTTTACTAGGGCGCTTGCTATAAACTCAGTTGATGCATTGTTAAAAGCACCTTCGATGTCTATAAATGTTGTCATAGCTATATCTTTGTCTTCTAAGGACTTTGTAAGTAGCCTGTTGAGATCGTCCAGTGCTAAGTCTGTTGACTTACATGGCTGATAGGCATATTGGCGATTGCCAAGAGGGCTTGTTTGTATTTATTACCTCATCTCTTATGTATCTGTCTATTAGTCTTTCCAACGTTTTGAGTGGGAAGGACATTAGACTGATCGGACGATATGCCTTGGGTGTCTTGTTACCGATTCTCCCTACTTTTAGGAGATATATGACTCTCACCTTTTGCCAAATCGTTCCTTGATAAGAATGGTTGTCTGTAGCATTTTATATACTATACTGTTTACGTTTTATATTTCATTCGGCTGCGGATGTCCTGTCAAGGTACTTGTCCCTTGTCAGTGCTAGGATATGGGACATTTTTAAATATTAGTATTTTCTCACAAATGAAGCGGTTTTTCGAACTTTGTTCGATTACGTTGCATTTACTCTTGCTGGAGTGTGTGTTGCCGAGGAATGCTTCTTGCTTTCGGTTACAAGTGGCGTTGTGACTGCCGTACTGTAGTTCGCGGCTTCATTTGTCAAGAAATATTATTAAACATGAGATTTTAATTCGTTGGACAAGGACAGGACGACTCGTAAAGTTAATTGATGCGATTGTGTGGAAAGAGGAGTATTTTGACTCCTTCAAAACTAATTTTGTCTGCCAGGACAATCTAATCTTACCTGCATTTCCTTCAAAAATAACTGTGAAAATGTTCTGTATGGGATCTTAATGGTTTAAAATTATTTTTGTAAGATCATCAAAAAACTCTAGCAGGTAGAACTCTCATTAACACTTCAGGAGATTCAAGAGGACTAGCATTTGTCTCGTGCGAAATGAAACAGAAGCATACCTACCTATTATGCGAAGAACAATATTTATAAAAAAACAATCTTATTATCTCTGATAATAACAATAAATTAGTAAATATATCAAATTGCAGTTCGCAACGACTAGAATAAAGTTTTCAAGTGAAATATGTCTGAAGGCTCATTTACATTTGGAAAGTTTACTGGCTTAAAGTACTTGCCGCCAGTAAACTTGTTTCGACTGTGATGTATGCATCCTTTGAAGTTACACATGGCAAGATTACTGGCGGCAAGTACTTTCCGCCAGTAAACTTTCCAAATGTAAATGTGCCTTTGATGCATCTAAAGTTAAGAATTCAGTACCCCCGTAGCAAACAAAATTTTTCCTTGGCGAAGAGTGGTATTTTCCCCTATAGCCAATCTATTTGAGGATTGACGGGACCAATGGTGCATAGATTTTTCACATTTGACTTTTACCTGAATTTTTCACTAATTACTGAATTCAATGGAATGAAAGATATGAAGGCACTGCTGGCCAACTAACCTAAAAAAAGCAACTTGTTCCTCTACGAATATCTCTATATAAAATCAGTTCTGGTTGCGAACCTCCGAATAATCATTTTTTCGATAACATAATTGATTTGGAAGAAATAAAACAACAGAGTGTAAATTTGTTGATCTTTGTTAACATTTAGAGAATAATATTACAGTTTCATATGTACATGTATACAATTGCTATATAGCTTTGCGCCATTTGGCACTCATTTTAGTGAGAGTACTTCCCTCCATCATACAGGGTGATAAAAAAAAATTGGCAACATCAATCTAATTTTGGAAACTGACGACAGTGTTCTTCCAGGCAATGAAAGATAGCCATGTTTTTAACGACCACCCCGTACAAAACCCGATTCACAATGACAAAATTTTTTTTAAGAGCGCCGATAAGAGTTGGCATTTAATGCCATTTTTCGACCGACAAATTAAGTTTCATCATTGTGAAAAATGTAGTCTATTTATGTAGAGCCCCGACGGAATATTGGCAGATTTGTTGAAAGGGAAAAGTATATATCAACAGATATGTCAGTATTGTTTCGGTTCTCCATTTTCGCAATCTAGCTGACAGATAACATAATTTTATACGTTTTTGACGAACAGTTAAAACATTTATATATCTTTAATTTCAAACATCTGTATTTGGGAAACAATTAGAGTTACCTCATCGAAAAGGTACATCATTAATTTGCTAAACATACGTATTTATCTTCATTAATAAAACATCGAGGGAACAATCTTTTTATTTTTACTTTGGATATTTTTCAGTAGAATGATGCAACTGTATTTAATAAGTCACATCTCGAACTCCGTTTTCGATGAGACGCTCTGTATTCGACCTTGATAAACAAAGAGGTTACAGCGTATTTCGTATTTCAAGCAAATACGCTCACCTCGGATGTTATTCATAAGGAGATAGTAAAACGTCGAAGATTCAAAAAATTCAAGATTGATGTACGATAATTCACATAAATGTAAGTATGTTTAAATATTCCTTAGATTGCGTTTATGAAGGATCACATTGACTAGGCAAGTTTATCAGTTTTCTTATCGCTAAAGAGCCACATGTAATTTGGTACGAGTCGAACAAAATTAGTATTGTTTTCATTTAAAACGAAGCGGTTGTTTTCGAAGTGTCGGTTTTAATCGAAAAATCAGTATGTACGTCAATCGACTAAATAGAATTTTAGTAAGATATATTAATTCATTTCGTACACTTCCGAATTTAACGGAAACTTTTTGATGATTTCACATATATCAGGTAACTAGGACTACGTATAGTATCTAAAACCAAACATTTATTACATCTTCGAAACTTTGACGTTACAATGCCAATACCAAAGTGATCCTTTTCCTACATTTTTCTATTCGCATTATTTTTGTATTAACATTGCGATACAGATATTTGCATGTGTAAGTTTTGTAAGTTGTAGTATACATAGATAAAGAGTACTAACATTCTTTATTATAAAAAATGCAAACCAAAAGGTCTCTGGAATTATTTTTGTATCATTACAGGAAAATATATAGGTACGGCAGACCATTGCTTTCTATTTGTACAGGAAATAATAACTTTCTATTTGAAAACTTTTCAGTCGAATTTCCTGTACGCCTTCTAGTAATATACTTTGACCAATTATGTCATGAAAAATTCTATCTATATATAAATAAAAACCAAGGGCGAGATGAAGTATAGAATGTATGAAATACAACACTGAGAGATGACCACCTTAACCAATACAATATTTCTATTTCTTTGACTTACCCTGTAAGTATATAAATAAAAAATAAATAATTTGCAAAAATAAATCAACAAATAATTCCAAAGACAAACACATACATGCGCGCAACAAACATTCACTTTCACTCACTCTCGTAGTCACTTCGAGTCGGTCTGCGACGACAATCTGGAGTGTTACGTGGTCGAACACTGGAAAACATTTTTGATTGAAACTAATTCGAGAAATCTTGACGAGAAGAATGTAAGTAGTACAACGTGTTCTTAATAAAACGGGAATGGAACCCGAAAAACTAGTTGTAATCATCAATGGTTGAACTATTTTCGCAGGTCCGAATAGACCAATCGAAGTGACTGCTTTCAGCTCTGGACTAGATAATACTGGAAACCCGCGATGGTCACCGGTGCCACACCTTCATTTTTTTTTCCTTTCATAGGAGCACGTTACCCTCCATGTATGTCCACGTTTCCACCACTACTTCAGGTCAAAGTGTTCAACAATTTGGGACAAGCAAAATACTAGCTTCAATCAATTAATTTGGAATTATGTTTCAAAACGATCAGAATGATATTGAGTGACTTCATCAAAGCCGTGTGAAAACAGAAATATTTACTATATCACTTGCCTAAAGAGGTGTTAATACATTTGAGTGGTTATTTCTATATACATTTTTCAGCTGATCCAGCCACCGAACTAATTAGATCGGGTTCCAGAGAAAAATGCAGTAAAACAAGTCCAAACTATCGATTATGACTATACCTACTGAATTATTCGTTTGAGTTCGTGAATTTTTAATAAATTTGTGTTTTTTTTATAATTTGCTTTTATACTAAACGGTGCAAGTATCTCTTGGAATCACTACTCCTGATATAGTGAATGCGTTATCAAAAATCAGTTATCAAAGGGAGAATAATATTAAGTATTTTATTCCATTAACAATTCATATAATTGGATAACGATGATCAACACGAATAACATCAAATAAACTGTTTCCAGCAATGTTTCAATCTCCTACGATCTCAAAAGAGCGAGTGCCTTGGTGCCCTGATCTGGAACATCTAAACCTTTACCACTGGAACTGCAACATTTCAGTAAATATCGCTCAAAAACTTAAATGGTCGGCTCATCCCACTCTTTTATTTTCAAACTAGAGCCTAAATGATTCATTCCGCTCTAGTTTCTAATGCACGGCAAAAAATAACTCGAGGAGTGCTACCTCTATTTGTTTCAGAATGAGATCAAGATTTTGCAGGCATTCCATTGATTGGACAGGCGCAGACTGAAACGTGGTATTTTGTTACTTTCTCGAATATCAATAGACATTTTACTGTTTGCTAGAATGTTGAATTGCTCGGAAAATTAGGTTGTATTACTCAATTTCATTCCTAATCTTTATTAGAGTTGGAAAACCGTCTTGATCTGATTCGTCAAACGAAAAGATGCCGCTGAAGCTAGTTTTTGTTTGTCCAAAACTCCTAACCTTTCCATCAAGGGCACACAGTAAAAAAGCACGGAATATCATTGTTATAAACAGTTAGAAATTACACTTATTTACAAAAAATAAATTAATATTGTAATAAAGTTAAAGTGGTAGGTACACATGGACAGTCGAGCACACTCGCGCACTAAAAGTCCGGACTAGAGTCCAACAATCTTTTCTCAGGCGTAGGTAGGGGCGGCCGGCATCTACACCCAGTCCTAGAGTGGCGCGCGTAGCACGCTTCCACCACTCTCTTGCAGCCTCTAAGAGGCCAGTAGAGCCACAAACAAGGTAGGATGCACGACAGGGCGGCCAGGCAACTCCAACGGGCGGTTCGGCGGTTCACGCCGCATCCACAGGGATCGTCCGCACAATTCTCGTCACCGTCAGACTCGCTGCAATGATAGAACAGTCCTTTGACACAACACAAGCACGAGCAGTAGTCAATAACACTGTCCGCGGACACGAGACATGAGTTGTTGCAGACCCACTTCTGGGGCAGCGGCCTCGGCTGTTGACAAGCGTCGCACCTGCATCTTCCACACTCCGGGCACATGATGGAGGGCCTGGTGGCGCACACGGGGAGCGGCTCTTTGCTGAAGGTCGCGGCCGCGGGCTGCTTCGTGGTGACGACGGGCGGCGGCGGCGGCAGCGCCAGCCTAGCGGGCCGCTGCAGAGTCCTGGGCGGCTGGGGCGGCGGCGATGGCGTCGATGGGAGATTCGTCCGAAAGGGCGTCTCAACGTACTCGTTGTTGGCCCGCTCATTTTCGGGCCTTGGAATTGTTAGCGTAACGGGGGGCGCGGATCGGAGAGGTGCCAGTGGGGCCGTGATAGGAGGACTATTCATGATTTGCGCCCGGGGACGGTGAGCGCGCGGCAGGGATGTGGGCCCTCCATGGTTAGCCATGTGGTCGGATGATCAACGCCCGAACCAGGCTGCACCTTGGTCCGTCATCGTCTCCAGCTAAAACAAAAAAAAAACATCAGTAACTGTATAAACATTGTACTAGAATAGGATATGACATAAAAAGCGTTTTGGCAGCAAGTAAGTACAACGTAGGTTATATTGAATAAAAAAATTGAATTTGAATAAAATGGAATATTTTGGCAATAACTTTCCTATATCAGAAGATCTGTTCAGGAGCTGGTTTCATTCTCATCATTGAGACAGTTCAAAAAAAAATTATGTAGATCACCGGCTAACTCCATTGATTAAACGTGGAGTCAGCCGGTTTGCGAATTAAGGCATCAATATATTTGTTCTTGTTTTTGAATAAGAGAATATTCATAGGTGATATCACATGAAGTTTTGTGGTCTCAATCCACAAAAATTGAACTCCGCCTTTTATCCCCAATCAATTTACAGTAAATATTGTAATGAAAAGTGTTATGTACGATTGGAAGTAATAAAGACGTTTATTATCATTATATTATTATAACAAATAGCCGGTAATTATTTTCTTCATAATTCTATCTTAAATATTGACAATTTGACGGAACCATATTTATGAATATTCTTAATCTGTATAATTCCCGAGAGCTTTAGCTATGGTCAAATTGAGTCTTGAAATCAAGTTACTCGATACCGAGGAATGCTGCTGTTTTGTTTTCTCCTCGTGGAATAAATACTATAGGCTTTTGAATGTTATCGTTCGTTTCGTGAAACAAAACGACTCTATTGTTTTCTGACCTATCCTGGCACTGATGAGAGGAAATAACCTGGAAACATACGTGTATGCAGGTAGTCATTTCCAAAAAAAGGAAGGATAATATTCAATGGCTTTATTACACTTGCAATATGTCCTCCTTGAAGAATATTGCACAAATAGATGACAGACTTAATTCAATGTCCGTACGGGAAAATAGTTGTTTTCTGTCAGATATTTGCCTCATTTTTCCACTTCATGGAAATGTGTGGAGAGAAGGGTATTTTCGACCGTAGTTTTCTTTTCATTTAAGTTACTCGAGATGAATTAAATAAATTAATAGCCTTTTTTTGCCATGATCGAGTGATATTCATGAACATTATTTCACGAACAGCATAAAATTATTCATATATAGTAGAAGATAATGCAAAATGGGACATTTAAATTTTGAGCGACTGACTTGAGTATATCCTAACTCTGACATTTGATACAATAAAAAAATTCGCTCATATTTCTTTGTTTACATAGCCATTTTTTTACCCAAACAGCCGCTTATTTATCGAAAAAGCCGCTAGTTTACCTAAATAGCCGCTCATGTCGCACATTATGCGACTTAAATCATGTAACTTCATAGGTGTAGCCATTGTGTGAATGAAATAATCATAAGTGGTCTTACAAAATTCAAGAGTTCTTTACACTTTCTGCAATTTTATAGAGATCGATCCAGCGAGTGTTCCCATCCCGTCGTCATCAGTGTAGAAAGTTGTCTCTTTCAAACGACATGTGCTCTCAACGATCGAAAAAGTTCTGGAACTCACTGTTTAGTGAGGTGTTCTCCGAAATTCACATACTGCAAAAATTCTACCTTTGTCACGTTGGTTCTCTTTGATGTATAATCCCTTTTCGTGTCAGGTCAAACAAACAAAAATCAAAATTTCATCCGCTTTTGTTTCAATTTTCTTATGTAGTTATGGTTTTGTTTTCAATAAAATCACAGTGGAAACTAAAGCTTTTGCCATGTTTGTTTCTACTGTATTGAAAATGTTAAACCCAAATGTATTTTGAGTTTACAAGTAAAACAGCATAATCTAGTGCATACTTTA
Organism: Chrysolina americana; assembly: GCA_958502065.1. NCBI lineage: Eukaryota > Metazoa > Arthropoda > Insecta > Coleoptera > Chrysomelidae > Chrysolina > Chrysolina americana. The sequence goes on along the minus strand of OY293415.1, from coordinate 22,801,322 downwards.
CTAATGCACTTTTGAAAATGCGTTTAAAGAAACGAATAATTTTCGACAACGTCGAAATACCTTTTTCTCCCCACATTCCCACGTGGGAAACATGAGGGAAATATCTGACTAAAATCGAAGTTTTCCCTGGCTAAATTTGGCCACGAAGCTCTAGAAGGAACTTATTGTTATCAAACACCGGGAATTATCTTTCATTTAGCTGAAGACGACCACCTGCAAACATACTTCGAGGTTCTTGTCTCAAATCAGTGCTAGAGTGGGTCAGACACCATTAGAGACGTCCTTCAACCCACTGAAAGATAACTCCTGAAAATGAAAATTTATTATTTTCGGTATCCAAAATTTCAGTCATTTGTGATATCATTAAAACAAACAAAAATTACATTTTCCCTTTTTTAATGTTTATTTTGAATAGGCAAATATTTGAAGTTGATATCGGGCTTGAACTACATAAGAACGTAATACGAGAGATTAGAACATTGATTGTCAAAAGAACTGTGAAGAACTGAAAAACATTCAGAAGAACCTGAAATGCAAAATGCTAGGCCGAGCAACGGATGAATAAACAATATTATTACAAAATAGATCGTTCCCGAAAAAATTACTAATATGGTACAGAAACTATGATCATAAATTATTGAGAAAATATGCTTTTTGATTCCTTCTAGGTACTTATAAAATTAAAAAAACAATGAAATGGGTAGAAATTTCGCTATCCATACGGCGTTTGTTAAGAAAAAACATCTATTTGAGCATAAGCCAAAAATCATCTTCATCGCTTTCACTTCTCAACATAAACGAGGAAATAATTCAATTCGCTTATAAATAAAATATCGTCACGCTCTCATCAGCCCCCTCATTTCCACGCCCATGAAACGAATAATACTCGGAATTCCTTGAATCTTATTAGAGTTTAGGATGTTGCCTACCTACACGGACTACTTAGCCATAAATCAGTTGGTATCAGTCTTTTAAGAGTCTTTTACGAGGTATATTTCGGCATTCGGATCGGAATTCATGTTTTTTTTGTCGCGCTGTTCCATATCCAACGGATGGGATTTTGTTTTGTTGTTCCTAGCAGTGGAGATGATGAATCGACATGGTCCAATAAATACCACTATTCCAAAAATGTGAAAGAAAAATGTTAGGGAATTTAAATGGAATAACTCTAAGTGATTCAGTTTCGATACGTTGATTGCCGAAACAGATGGGGACACTCGTGCACTTGAAATGCAGAATTTAATTTATTCCTTTTCCTCGTTCAATTTCGAGGAGACTGATTTGACATTTTTCAAATGAACTGAAAACTTCGGCGTGCAGAAAACTGTTTGTGTAAGCATTTGGCAAGTCGTTTCCGTTTTAAAACCAATTTGAATATGAACATTTTCAACGCCATATGTATTAGATGGGCACTCATTTGCTTTGCTCAAAAAAAAATGTGACGTTCAAGTCCTAGATACTGAGTGTTATAAAGGAATTTATAAAGGCATCATAAACCGACTTTTTCGAAGTCTTTCGAAAATTGTATTTTTTTGAGTCGATTGGCGGACGAGGATTTTTAGAGTGGCCAGCTAGATCTCCCAATCTAACCCCACCGGACTTTTTTGTGGGGATACCTTACGTCAAAGGTTTACGTTAATAGACTATTGATGAACTAAAAGAGAGAAAGTAGGATCGAAATTGATTTAATTAACGCTGATACCCTTACTAATGTTTTCAAGAGTTTCAACATCGCCTTGCATATTGTCGAGAGGCAAATGACTTGCGATTTGAGCACTCAATTTAATAATTGGAAGGTTCATTTAGTCCTGTTTTCTTGTTTAAAATCAATGAAATATCTTTTATTTCTGGAACATACGGTTACGCAACAAAAGTACAAATATGACATCCATGCACAGAAAAATGCGTTCTTTTTAAAGGTATCAGTGAAATGGCCATATCAAGCTCTGAACGAATTCGTTTCAACCATTACTTGCATGCTCACTGTATGTTGAAGAGTACTAAAATATATTCAGTATAGTTGGATAATAAAAAATAAAAAAATTTCATTTACAAAATTGCACAAAAACCTTTTCATTATTTAACCAATGGAAAAATAAATGGATTATCTAAGTAACATTTTCTTTTAGTTCTATAAAATTGTACAATCGAGTGTTTATAGGGAGGTATAATTCATCACACTTATCACCTTTAAAAAGCAATTAAATTAAACTCAAAGCGACAAAACTGTTGTTCAGAAAACTTTATAATGAAAACTCGAAGACAATGGAGCATCATGCTTGGGCAGATATCAGGTAGGTGTAGGTACAGGTAAAGTATCAGTTTTATTTTTAATTTGTCCCACTATCAAAAGGCTGTATAATATTTATTTTTTGTGCTAAAAGGTCGAATTGAAGAAGAAATTATAGTGTTTTTCGTTGAGTTTTATGCTCTCTAGTGAAAAGTTTTATACATTTTCAAATGTCAAGGTTATTGACACAACTTACTTTTTACAAATAGTACTCCCGGTATATCATTAAATATTTAGGTATACTTCTTTCTGATTACGATAATATGCCACACTTACCCTTTCCTTCCATTATTTTGGCGCTAATTGGTGTGATTATGATCAAAATTGTGATTTTTCTAGAAGATCAAGATACCCGCGTTAATTAATTATGATGCAGATGATTTGAAATCACTCGCCGAGGAAATTACTCAAGTCTAAGAGCAACAAATTTATTGAAAAATTAAATACTTAAATCCAATTTACAAAGAGAAAACAATTTGAAACAATTAAAACTATTGTACCCATGAGTGCTACTCCACTTGACTCCTTCGTTTGTTTTAACAGACTCTGTTGTTTTGCACCTGTCGATTGGCATTCCTAATTCCCATATTTAAATCGTCCAAAGAATAGCACAGCGTAGAATAGACAATATTTTTAACGTGATCCCATAAGAAAAAATCACACGGTGTTAGATCGGGACTATTAGGATGCCATCTAATAGTACCGGATTTTCCAATCCACAGTGGATAGTTCCTATCCAAGAACCTACTGGGACAACACAATTTTTATTTTTCAATCACTGCGTGGGCTGATCCAATACACACTGGCAATTCTTTAACTACGTCGTTTAATACATTTTGAGGATTGGCTCTAAATATGCTAGAATATTAATTTCTGTTTCTTCTGTCAAAACCGTTCTTGGCCTATCAGTTACATTCCTGTTCAGGCTACCAGTTTCGAAAAACTTCTCAAGTCTATAAAGCATTTTTAAGATGGAGCTCTTTTAACTGGAAATTGCAGTCTACCCATATCCTCTAAGAGCATTTGTAACAATACAACTTTTTCTCCTTTGGAATATTTCATTTTGTTTATTGACCAACAAACTAACGGAACAATATGCACGTATGACATTAAATAATTCGTATGAAACCATGGCAATTCTTGGAAACAAGATAATAAACGCGGGTATCTTGACGTTCTAGAAAAATTACAATTTTAATCATATCTACACCAATTAGCACTAAAGTAATGGAAAGAAAGGGCAAGTTTTGCATATTATCAGAAAAAAAAGTATTTTTGAATACTTATTTAATGTTAATGATATTCAGAGTGTAACATTTAAAAAAAGTAAGTTGTGTTAATAACTTTGACACAATATGAATTTCAGGTGAAAAGTCTGATTAGTATTTATTCCAGTAAATTTCATTACAGCGATTTCAGAGAAAATAATATAATCGAAATTGATGAATAGAAGTGCCTACGGGCAGCGATTCCGTAAATTTGAATGATTATGCTGTTTTTTCATTACATGCTCGTGGAAAATACTTGAAACTTCTGTTCATAAAAATTTCCCTAACAAAAAAACCGACGGTAGCAATTCACGCAAGTATGCCGGGATATTTGGACAACAGAACACAATTTTATTTGTTTTCTCAAGCTGTAATCAAGCTGGCGAATGTCCAACGATCAATCCCACAGTTTCGCGGATATAGCCGATACATCAGGGTTTTTAGGCATCTTACTGTATGTAATAAATCGATCATTTAGCCCAGTACAATGTACGCTGAGGGTAGAAAACGTATGATACCTTCATTTGTTGAGCAGTGTACTACAAAAAAAGATATTTTAAAATCGCCAAGTTGTATGTAATTAGTGGACAGGAACGAGTAATATTTTTGAAAGCAGTGCTCGTTTTTGGTAACGATAGGATATCGGAAAAAACAAAAAAGTATATTATATCTTCACCAAGGTCTAATTAAATATGCATACACAACCGCTGTCCGTGGTTGAAGCAAGTGGGTAGCGGCCCACGCGGCGAGTGGGTGCGCCGACCTGGGCCTGATTCCACATCGCGCACCTGGTTCTTCGACAGACAGGGCTGGACTCCACGTGCCTGGAAAAATCGTTTCTTGTCCGAACTCGGAACCATATGAATCTTAGATAGGATGGAATCGTGATTGCAAAAAGATATACTGGAATGAATCCTGATAAACTGTAGTTGTTTAATGAAAGATCCACATAAACCTGAAAATTCAAGTTTGTTTCATTTCCTCTAATTCTGCCAAACTTCAAATTTTTTCACCGTTCATTTCTGTTGAGAAAAAGTCTAATAAAATTCCATTCGTGATTGGATTAATCTCCCGAGTCTGTCTTTTATTTCTGAACTCAACTGAATTGATTAAAGAATACACCACTCGTCCTGCGGACTCGTGGTGTTTTCTCGAAGTAATTCAGTTCCGTTGAAAAATGAATGAACAGCCTCATCGCGAAAATTCAATCACTTGTGGTATTACTACTGATAATTCAAAGCAACGGAACGTATAGTTCTGGGAGGTACTTAAAATGGAACAGGATTCTCAAACCCTTGTAATCTATTCAATTATTTAGTATTCATGCCAATTTTTTTTTTGGCGCCCCGTTGTCATATTAAGTACTTACATTTATTTATAGTGAAATCTAGTTCACATTGAACACTCCGGAAACATTATTTATTACTTTTAGCATTTTGCATGTCTCAAAAATATCTTACTGTGTGTATCTGTTTAATTAAAGAGTTTGATGCCATCGGCAAAGAGTAAACATTTTCAATATTTAATCACCTCTGGCAAATCATTCAAAGATAACAGAAAAAATAAGAGATTTGACCCTTGGGGTACCCCAGAAGTCGCATGAAATTCACCTGAAGTATTTCCGCATTGTGTCGAACTATGAAGTAACTATTTTGCAAATAGCGTTTGAACAAGATTCATAACGTTTCTGCCAGTAGTAAAACTCAATAATCTACATTGTCAAAGCCTTACTGAAACCTACTATTACATTACGAGTTTAATTGTTTTATATGTGAGTGATACTTCATTGAAAATGTAGGTACTTACCTAAAATATTTCTGCACAGATTCAGAATATTTTTAGTTCAAGTGAAGTAATAATTTTTGTATGATTGTAATACAATAATGTAATACGCTCATTCCGCTTAAAATTTTAAAACAATTTTAAACAAAACAACAATAAGGGACCAACCAGCATTTTAGAGTAGGCCGGTAAGTATCCCAGATTATAAAATGTGAAAAGCTAACGAAATGTGCAACAGACCCCACATGATTTCTAGAGAAAGATAAGAAAGATAACATCCTTATTCTCTATCAAATCTAACAAATATTGTACGTGATGTATCTCACAACAACCATTATCAGAATTTTCTGAGTAATTGCTCTGAAACTTCAAAATCTCGTCATCATCTGTTTCGGTAACAATCGCATCGACAAGTCCGACCCTGTGCTTCAGTACCTCCTGTTGCAAGTTGTCCCCTTCTTCAACACCGCTTTCAGAAACCCAATTGAAAACGGTGACCAGCGCATCCCTTGATTTAGAGTCTAGATAAAAATCGAAACGGAAATGGGAAAAAAAGTTCTGTCTGCCCTTCGTTCGAATCATCTGGTCAATAATAGTCTGGCCATGATTTATTGTCTATACAGGATGTTACTTTTTTCTTTTTGAATTAATTACTGTTCGAAGGTAGCACTTATCGATGAATAGGAAGAAAGAACGGATAGAGAAGTTGAATGAGTGGATTTTGTTTTGAATTTGAGTTCGTACAAACGATTTTTATTGATTTGGAATATTTGGAGTCAACAATACACTATGAACAAGAAGATCTGATGGTAATCAACAAACACTAAAACTGGAAAAACGATAATCATTTGTAAGAACTGGAAAGTTACTTGAATATACAACTTTATAAAAAAATGGATTGTGAAACTTGCGATTGAATTACATTTCGATTATTTTATCTTTACCCGTGCGTCATCATCACAATACCACAATTCTTAGCTTAGAAGACAAATATTATCGAATTTTGATTCGCTCATAGCGGTTGATAGAAAGAGATGTTCGATAGAAAGTGTGTGATTTCTTCGATCATAAGAAAATGACGCATGGGTAAAGATAAAATAATCGAACTGTATGTCCACATTGAAAATCTGCTTTGTGATCGACGTGTATCTATCAAGATATTTATTTTGATGGATAGCGATATTTCATTATGGTCTTAGTTGATTTAAGTGGAAATTCTATTACACTTTTTTTCGAGACTTTTCAATTCCATGGAAGTATTTTTGAACTTGCATATTTTACGTGCATGTGTAAAATAAACATTTCACATACTTACACACAACCATTTTTTACCTCAATGGAATGGACCAACATGATGCAAGTATGTAAATCTACGTATTAGTGGTAATAGATTCTATTTATCGACCTGTGTAAAATAGCCATCGACCATCTGAAGAATGTATATTTGGGTGAATGAAGCGAGGTTAATGAAATCATGATCTGCAATAATTCTTTGAAGATCGATTTCGGAACTTTGTAGCTAGACTCGGCAATATTCTCGCATTAGAGATAAACTACGCCAGTTATATCATTTTCACAGTTTTATGACAATACGCGACAGACGCTGTCTGGATATTTTGCATATAACGTTGATTTTTTGAAGCAATTAAAAAAGATTATATCATACATCTCAGATAAGATCATTGGGTTCACATAATCAACTGTAATTTTCATTCAAGCAAGATGCATTGTGTAGCGTGGTTAAGTCATGGCCGTTTGAAGGTTAAAATACATTTTGTCGAATTTTTAAACAGTGCGGTACAACAGTCGCACCGATAAGGGATTAAACTTGGGATTTTCATATTGTGGCTGATCATACCTTTCAATATTATTTGAATTGTGGAGATTATAAAAATGTTCACTAACTACTGAGAAATGGAGAAAGGAATGAATAGTAGGAATAATCATAATTCATATAATTTTTCAGTTTGTATAAGAGGGAACGTCAAAAGGTATTCAAACGCTTGGAATGACGGTGGAGCATAAAACTTTTGATCGTCGGACATTCTTTTATTTCAACAGAACATTTGTTTCGATCTAAAGTGCGAATTTCAAAATCCGTCCTATGAAAACATAAGATTTTAGTACCCGTGTTCAGAAATTGGATTATGTTTTGTAAGGGTGGATGCAGAAAATATGTAATAACTGGGAATGGGTTGGAACTATTCTTGGGCGGGGTAATTAGCCCCATTACCCCCCATATCGACGCCCTTGCTCGTAAAAGTGTAATACCATCACTATAAGTGGGTAGAAATTATTGGAAACGGCAAATAAGAAAAATGTCAAAATGCATCCATTGAAAATTTCCAGTTCTATGGAAAATATAAAAATTTCATTAGGATCGCTCAATGATTCTGGCCAAACTGACTGATTCCTATATTTACGTAGCAGTTTACCAAGAGATGTGTTTACGACGTAATCATATTCTGATAGGTAGTGAAACGTATAGTGAAAAAAGTGCCTCTGCATTAAAAAATACGTCAATGAAATCTGGGTGTGATAGTTCGCTTTGTCAATTTGCAGCGCTCTGTATATTCTCCGAGAGTTGACAAATACCGACAGAGAATATCACAGGCCAACTGGCACCGATAAACTAGTTCAGTTTTTTAATTCATCTATTATAAATTCTTCAAAGCCGCTCATCCATCAATGGAGTAATTTTAGTCTTTTTAATTTATTCAGATAGAGACAACTGTTTGTCCGTTTGTCCCTTCTCTGAGGCACCATACTCAGACAATGATATCAGTATAAAATATGGTATTACTTCCGGTGATTCTAACAACAATCGATATAATGTATAATTCAAAGCAGGTCGTTCCTACTCATTTTGATTAATTCATGTGCACATTTATTCTAGATTATCATAGATGATAGATAATAGCGCTTCTACTACATCCGTTTCGTTTATCGAAAACAAGATTGTTACAGCGTTGGCTTGGATATGAAGAAAAGGTTTGATTTATGCCTTGGTTCGGAGTAATTTCAGATCGGACGCGCATGGAGTAGACAGAGAAGCGCGAATTGAAGAAAGTGATATAAAATCCTTTTTTCATTTCCGGGGGAAGTTTCAGTAAACAACTTTCTACGGGAGTATTTTTAGATAAGGGCATTATCAGAGGGTTTCTGAAACTTCTCGACGAAAGGAATTTGCTCTGCTAAGAAATCGTTATGCTCGTTGCCGAATATTCACCGGTAGAAATGTGCAAGTCTATCTTGACTTCTCGACGATAATATTTTACGTTGTGGAAATTTTTTCAGTCATTGCGATTTGGTTGCCAAGTCCTTTCAATTCCAAATTTGAGTATATCACTCCTTGAAATCGTTCGAGTCTTTGAGATTAGGTTTCGACTCTTTCAACCCAATTTTGATTATTTCAGTTTTTGAAATATTCTGACTCTTATACAACAGATACTTTTGAGTCATTTGGGTCAATGTTTACTGAGTCTTTAAATTTTATTTTGTCTTCGAGTCTTCAGCTTGAGTCATTAGGATTTGGTTTCAAGTCGTTTCATTCCCAATCTTGAGAATATCAATCTTTGAAGTCTTTCGAGTCTTGTATAATGAGAAATTTGAGTCAACTTTCAGTATTTAAATCTTCGTTTTAGTCTTTGAATTATCGGCATGAGTCTTTGTGTTTAGGTTTCGACTCTTTCAATCTCAATCTAGAGTATTCCAATCTTTGAAATATTTTGACTCTTGTAGAACAGATGTCATTTAAGTCTGTTTAGTCTTTAAATTATTCTTTGTCTTCGAGTCATCGGCTTGAGTCATTGAGATTTGGTTTGAAGGCCTTTTAATCCCATTCTTGAGTGAATCAGTCTTTGAAATATTTTGAGTCTCGAACAAGTTAAAATAGAGTTTATTTTTGAATTTTCATAAGCCATCAAATCAGCTCAAGATCAATTCCAGGTGAACATGAATTGATTTTCGAACAATAATGATATTATTGCTAATGATAATCTTTGGTTTCGTTTCGTATTCACCTATCAAAGAAGTGGTCATTTCTGGAAAGTAATATGAAACAATTTGGACTCATACAGATGATACTGCAAAATGAGAAACCCGACACTTCTGAAAACCATTACTGCAATTTTTCATGAGAAAATCGAATAAATCAAAGCACGAACCATTTATACGGGAATAATATGGTACTTAATTAAACTGGTTGCAATATGGTCGTTCACAAACGATACTTCCGGCTAATTGCAGCCTTCCGATTGTACCACTCAACGAAATATCTCAGACTGACATATTATTGGAGCAATGACACCATTAGGCAAATGTTAATTTCTCTCTCAAAACCACTTTCAAGGTCATTTTCAAGTTAAAAATGTTATTGTTGAAATCATCTGACGATGATGATGGGACTGGGACTCTTTGATTCGAGTTCATTTAGAAAACTCTCTTCTGACATAGGAATAATAGTTATATATTATATCTCATTGATATCTTTTCATGAATTTACTCAACTGAAGGGGAATCTTTTAAACATATCAGAAAACTCTAACCAAGCCAATGGCATTTGTACTGAAACTTTGGGACCAACGAATGAGATGTTCGTATTTTAGAGTGCTTCATAGACTACTGACTGGGTGGTTTCAATGACACCACCCACTCAACCACTTCTTATAATTAGTAAAAACAACAATTTTGCTTACATCTTCTCGACAGCTCTTCTCAAAATGCCAAATTAATCGTAAGTGATACAATAATCAGTTTATGGACGCTTTTAGGTTGAGAACTTCAAGCGTGAGCGCCGATACTTTTCGAATCGTATTTATTTATGGAGATTCGAGCCCGCTTGAAGAAACTTCGGCCGGTTATGCTTCCCGCCCCTTTGCTGATTGATTTGGGAGACAAGAATCGTTTTAGTGAATGGAAGGCAACACACCCACACTCCTCAATGTCATAAGCATACAGGTGGATGTAAAACTAAGGACGCACATCATAGCACCACTTCCCCTCAATATGGACTCAAAAAAACTCACTGTAAGCAACTGTACACTATAGAACAACAGAATCCCCGGCTCACGAGCAGTAATCCACGGCTATAATCCAACATTTTTCACTAGGAACACTCGCAAACACTTTTTTCGCAATTGTGGGTAAATGCGGCAACGTCGTACTCAAAAACAACGGCGAAACGTTCTTACTCCATGACTTGCCGAATGGAACTGAAGCTGCGCGGGTAGGAGTGCAAGGAATGACGACGGTGGCGCGACGCGCGGCGAGTTTTCGAACGTAGTACTTGCTTTTTATGAATGGAAGCCGCCATCATGAATGAAACGACGTACATTCAAGGAAACTGGCAAAGTATTCGCGACATAGGCGCGCGCAGAGGTTTTTTGCGTGGGACAGGGACGATAACGAGTAAAAATTTCTTACTATTGAAGAATCGTTGAACCGTATATCCGAAGCAAATACGAGTGTTTTTGAGTAGGTTTGGGACGATTACGTACGAATGCAGACGTTTTTTTCATTCAATTCATTTGAAACACGAGCTAACTTCCATCATAATACTTCCACGTAATACCTACATACAATATGAATTGATCTTGCAACTAGAAATTGGTGTTGTTTAATGCAGCATCTCATGGAAGAAGTATCATATAATAATTATCATTAATTAGTTGATTTTTTTCACAATTAGCGTATTTAAAGCGGACAACTATCTATTAACAAGTCAAAGTTGCCAACTTTCAACTCTTCACAAGAATTCAACGAGATTTTTTTTATTGTGCGTAACTAGTCATTAGTCACGAAACAGCCTAAGTCTCTCAAAATAAACGAATATTTTGTTGTTGTTTGTATATCTAGTTCACTTTCATCGTGCATGGCATCACACGTTAAAAGGTAAGGGCTCTTCCCTTGCTCGCACAAGTCTCTGACTTTTGAGGGTTGCTCGCAAGGTTGCAGCCGGCTGACGGATATAACAATTTTATCAAACAAACTGGGCTGAGAATAACTGCTATGGTTTCTCAGGCCCAGATCCTGGTGGAATGTTTTTTATTTTTTCTCTGAACACCATATCTGTACATCAAAACGGTCCTCTGGTCTGTACTATGCTGACTGAAAAACGTTGAGGGTGGACGTTGTTGTACCCCAAGCTTTCTTTCTGTTTCATGTTTTTGTCTTTAAAATCCTTGTTCCCTTCATCATACTGAATGGGAAATTGACCAACAAGGTTCACAATTCAAGTAATTTTTTTCTCAAATTTTACAGCGGAGGCATGAAGATGATCTCATTACCCTGAAAAATTTTCCAGGGTGTTCTCAAAAAATTAACTTTTTGGATTTGCAGTCATAACTTTTTTCCTCGTCAACCAATTTTCAAAATCTCAGCCTTATTTTGAAGCTGAAAGGTGACCCGAATCTGAAACACCCTCGAAATCCCGGTTGGGAGGAAAATTAAATTAAAATAACCTTGTTTTCGAAAGGATCGTTCATTCAGGATACGTCCAGATCTTCTTGCTTTCAGTAGTCAAAAATTGTGGGTGATAAAACCCAATTGAAACGGCATGCTTTTGAAAAAATTAAATAAAATTAACCCTTCGCCTGTAATGGATGGCTCGTAACAATAAGTGGCCGAGGCTCATTTCACAACAGCGTTTTTTTTCTCAATAGTGAAGCACTGATCGTGTAAGTAAGCAAGAATAATAAAACAGGTTTCATTGAATTTTTATTTGTGATATTTCTTTTATAAAAGTGGCGGAGCGGATTCTCCAAGAGAAAATGACATCCAAACACAAAATTCCACAACTAAAAAAGTGAAAGGGGACCAAAGAAAGTGAAATGATGAGAAAAGATTCATGAACTTTTGATACTCTTACTAGTTATTTGAAAACAAAATCAAATATTGAAGATTCAAATGAAATCTTGGAATATGAATCCACCATCAATTTTCTCAAGTCTGTAGAAAATTACTTTATTATAAATTAAAAATAAAAGAATTGGATACGACGCAGAAAGTGAAATCATGCGTATGCGATGAAATGTTGGAATAGGACTGAAATTGTGTATTTGTGGAAATTAATTGTGATGTCGTTTTAATTCAAAAGTTTGTTTTAGTGGAACGTTTGTTGGAAAATGTGTTAATTTCATTAGTGATATTTGTTTTTTCGGTTTTGAATAAATGCATTGTTTCGATGGAATCTTTTGTTTCCAATTCTGTGAGATATTCAAGTTCGATCGCAGAGGATCTTGGAAGCACTAAGTAGGTAAGTATACAGTGTCTTTCAAAAGTATCGGAACGGTCTCATATTTCAGAAACGGCCCAGTGAACATTTACAAAATTTTCGACAGGGTAATTTTTGACGATATCCGATTCAATGGTGATATCCTCAATATCTGAGAAACTGTTGATTTGGCAACATTGCCGATATCACCATTGAATCGGGCAACATCAAAAATCAGCATGTATGAAATTTCACGAGTTTTTCTTGAACCGTATTGAAAATATTGGAACGTTCCCAGACTTTTGAACGAAAAAGCCATGTTGTCATCTTCAAAATCGTTTATTTGAGGACAAAAGTAATGAGACGTCGCTAAATTGGTTGCAATGAAAATAAATATGGTTTTCCATTTGAAAAAATTGAGTTACCCTCAATATCTGAAAAAGTGTTGATTTGGCAACATTTCCGATATCACCATTGAATCGGATATCATCAAAAACCGTCATGTAAAAAATTTCACGAATTTTTATTGAACCGTATTGAAAATATTGGAACGTTCCCAGACTTTTGAACGAAAAAGCCATGTTGTCATATTTCAAAAACTGCATTATTTAAAATCTGATATTTTGAGACATAAGTAATGAGGTGTCGCTGAATTGATTGCAATGAAAACAAATAGGGTATTCCATTTGAAAAAATTGAGTTACCCTGAATATCTGGAAAATTGTTGATTTGGCAACATTGCCGATATCACCGTTGAATCGGGCATCATCAAAAACCACCCTGTCGAAATTTTCGTAAATTTTCTTAGGGCCGTTTCTGAAATATGAGACCGTTCCGATACTTTTGAAAGACACTGTATAAACACGGTAAATCAGTGTTCATTCAATAATGTATACATTACAATAAGATTTGTACATAATATTGTAATACCTATATTCCTCAAACCGTATTTATTGATAGTAATGTAAACATTACATAATTTATTAACCCAACCTCTCCTTTGTTTTATGTTTTATATTTCAAAATTGAATATAAATATTTTAACCGAAAATTTTTGCATACTGGTTTTCTTAGTTTTCTTGCTTGCTGACTAGACTGAATTTAGTTTCATCGCGTCAAGGCGTCCATGCTTATCTATTCCTTTTTTCATTATAGCATATTCAAGTAGGTATAATAGAAATATCAAAAAATATTTTTTATTCATAACAATTGCAAAATACTCCAGTGATCAAGATATACCAGTGAAAATCACAAACATTTTGGACGAAAAAAATGCAATATTTTTGTTTGGGAGTGTATATACATGGCTCTACCGCAAAAGTTATCAAGATTCAGTTTTTTGGATGGATCACTCCCAATCAATTAGTTTATATATACTCCTGGTTCTGTTTTTCCGTCTAAATCAGTCATTGGATTTGAGCCTAGAAGAGATTGGGGAAGGATGGACAAGCAGTCAGTAATGTTTCTCTATATGTCGGGTGATCTGCCCAGCTAAACTGACATTACCTAATATTCATGTTTTGAAAGTATGACTCCCAAGTCATAAAAAGGTTAGAATTTTCATGAATATATGACAAAACATTAAAAACCTATCAGGTTATCACTATTCTGTTAAAATATTCGTTATAAATCTCAACAAATTTCTTTTACTGGTTATATGGAAAAACGACTTCGGTCGAATACATATTTTTGTAACGAATAGAGACGCTATTATTTTATTATTACACAGTTCATTCAGAACATAATGAAGTTAAATTAAAAAATCCATCCATCGTTCCGTCTATTTATCTATAGATAGTGTAACGATTTCGAGACCGGCCCTGATATAATTAATTATGCACCCTCGTTCAACTACGACAGCATATCTGAAGAAGTTTGCAGTGTGGCGAATCGGTTGGAAGAAAGAATGGGAACTGTTTAAACAGAGATAGAGAAAATCAAAGATGACATGGAGGAAGAAATGAAAAAAATTAAGGAAACGCTCCATGATTAAATAAAGGGCGAATCGATGCCAGAAATCAAGCGAGTCCTTGCAAGAATTTGAAGCCGATATTGCACGCTTGGTTCGTCTTGCGTACCCAGCTACACCGGAAAATGTAATGGAGCGACTAGCAATTCAGGCATTTTTGGATGGGCTTCGTGACCAAGAAACGAGGCAAGCCTTAACACTAGCACGCCCCGCACATCTCGTAGATGCCTTGGCACGCACTTTGGAATTCGAGGATGCGAAGCAATACTGCAAAAGCCAGAACAACATCCGAATGGCTGAGAAAGATCCCGCTAATATCGAGGCTGTCGTGAGAAAAGTGCTGAAGGAAGTTGTGCCTGAGAGAAGACTGATACGATGCCGAAATTGCAGAAAACTTGGGCACGTGCGTAGCAAATGTGCAACATTGAAAAAATCGACATCAACGATGAAGGTCAAGAAGGAGCCGTCAGGAATCGTCAGCCCGTATCCAACAAGCCCCAGTTCACAATGCATATGTCGCTGTGCTTCAAAGACAAGACAAAGGGGTCTTCGTAGACGGTCTCATTAACAACAAGCCTCGCACCATGCACCTTGATACGGGTGCGACTAGGACAATCCTTGGACCTACTTTTGCCAAAACACCGGCAAGAATCGAATCGTTGAATTGGAAGCTACGCACAGCAACAGAAAAGCCGGCAACTGTGTATGGTTAACTTTCAATTGAACTGACTTTAGGCAGCACTACAGTGAAACACCGGGCTCTAGTTGAATTCCAGAAGATTCAAGTTGAATTTTAAAGACGGCGTCCTTCGTGTGAACGGAGAAGAGCTGGTACTTCATGGGAGAAATGAAGAAATGGTTCGAGTTCTGCTGGCTGAAGACGTAAGCGTACCGGAGAGGGCTGAAACCATTTTGGAGCCTCGCCTGGATGGGGGTGCGAGCAGCGGAAACGTGATGATGTTCGAGCCCAAACTCCATGATGAGAAAATTGGACGAGGAATTGCACTAGGAAAAACCTTGTTGCGTGCTGATAAATTTGCCAGTGAGGGTAATGAATGTCAATTATTACCCGGTGACCTTGAAGAAGGGAACGATTTTGGGGCACTGCTCGTCAATTTCCTCTGTGATTAGGAGTGTACGCGGCACTGTTAGCCAAGCCAGTAACATGCCAGCAGAAGCTGGTTGCTATCTCGTCCAAAGACATGGGGCCAGCACAAAAGCCCAAACTGAGGGAACTAGTCAGGAAGTATCAGGACATCTTCTATACCGGAGTAGGCAGAGGCAATAGAAAAAAGGTGGTTCAGCATAAGATCGACACTGGGAGTGCTCGACTGATCCGACAATAAGCCAGGAGACTTCCCCTTGCCAAGAAAGAAGAGGCTGACAAAATAGTCAGTGATATGTAAAAAGAAGGTGTTATTGAATCATCTGATAGTCCCTGGTCCTCTCCAGTAGTACTAGTATAGAAGAAAGATGGTTCAACCCGGTTTTGCGTCGATTATCGTCAACTCAACAACGTGACAGTTACCCTCTACCAGGAATCGACGACACGGTAGACACGCTGGCTGGATCTACGATTTTCTCGTCCTTAGACCTGAAGAGTGGATATTGGCAGGAGGATCGAGAAAAGACAGCTTTCACCATCGGCTCAGGATTGTGGCAGTTCACAGTTATGCCATTCGGCCTCTGCAATGCTCCAGCCACTTTCGAAAGATTGATGGAGACGGTTTTGAAAGGACTATCATTAAATACATGTCTGGTGTATCTCGACGACATTATTGTGGTTGGCAGATCGTTCAACGACCACGTGAACAATTTGGAGGAGGTAATTCAACGACTAAGAACCTCCGGATTAAAATCGAGCTCCAAAAAATGCCATCTGTTCCAGAAGGAAGTACGATACCTTGAGCAGAAGATCAAAGCTGTTAAGAATGGTCCGTTCCGAAAGACATACACCAGCTTCAAAGTTTTCTTGGCTTGTTCACTTACTAACGTCGATATGTGCTCGGGTTTGCTAACATCGCTAAACCACTGACCAGGCTTACAGAAGGACAAACAAAGTTCCAGTGGTCAGAGAAATTCCAAGATTCGTTCAGGAAGCTGAAAGGAGCTTTGATCAACACACCAATTCTGAGCTACCCCCTTCCGGACGGGAAATTCATTTTGGACACGGACGCCAGTAATGTGGGAGTCGGAGCTATCCTATATCAGATCCAGGAAGGACAGGAAAAAGTCATCGGTTACTTCAGCAAGACCCTCAGTAAACCGGAGCGGAATTACTGCGTCACTAGGCGGGAACTGTTGGCTGTTGTCAAAGGAGTCGAGCACTTCTACAAATACGTGTATGGGAGAAGATTTCTACTGAAAACTGAGCATGCAGCTCTTGAATGGCTCCTACAGTTCAAAAATCCCGAGGGTCAAGTGGCATGTTGGATCGAGAGGCTCCAAGAATTCGACTTTGAGATCGAACATCGAGCGGGAACCAGCCATAAGAATGCGGATGCCCTATCGCGAAGACCATGCCCAGAAGACTGTTCGAACTGCCGACGAGCAGAGGAGAAAGAGTCGACGCTCTGTAGAACTACGGCGGTGGATGATAACTGGAATGACAACAAGATCCAGAAAGACCAAGAGAAAGATCCAGATCTTGGTTTAGTCATCGGCTGGAAGAAGAGTGAACGAAGACCGTCGTGGCAGGAAATAGTCAGTTGTTCTCCAGTCGTTAAATCTTACTGGGCCCAATGGAACTCTCTCACCCTTGACAATGGAGTCTTGAAGCGTGTATTGTAGTCGGAGGATGATGGGGCAGAAAGACGTCAAGTAGTAGTTCCCAGGAGCCGAAGACATGAAGTGCTCCGAGAAATCCATGATGGGGTCAGCGGAGGACATCTGGGAGTGACGAAGACCCCTCCAGAAACTGAGGCAACGGTTTTACTGGGTCAATTGCCAAACTGACGTCAAAGACTGGTGCAGAAAATGTGCTGTATGCGCTGCCTCGAACGAGACCTAAGGCCCCGATGCGCCATTACAATGTGGGCAGCCCATTTTGAAGGATCGCCATAGACATCGCTGGCCCGTTCCCACAATCTGATCACGGGAATAAGTACATCCTTGTGGCGATGGACTACTTCAGCAAGTAGGCCGAAGCCTATGCCCTGTCCAACCAAGAAGCCATCACCGTTGCCGACGTCTTGGTGAAGGACTGGATTTGTCGATTCGCATTCGGATCAAGGCAGAAATTTCGAATCAAACCTGTTCCAGGAAATGTGCCAGATGCTAAATATCCAAAAGACGAGAACCACAGCTCTACATCCACAGTCCGATGGAATGGTGGAGCGGATGAATAAGACGATAAACCGCCACCTGTCCAAGGTAGTCTCTGACCACCAGAAGGATTGGGACCAGTACCTGCATCTGTTCCTGATGGCCTATCGTTCCGCAGTTCATGAGTCAACCGGCCAAACCCCTGCCGACAGCTGCGACTTCCTTGTGACCTGAAGTTTGGGACACCACCAGGACAAGACACTGCGGGAGATGACTACGTCAGCAAACTACGACAGAGGATGGACGACATTCACTAACGAGTCCGTTTGAACATCCAGAGTGCCAGCGACCGAATGAAGGAGACCTACGACACCGGTGCTGCAGTTTCGTTGGTACGCAGTTCTTCGGCCAGAAAGCGTGAAACCTATCTCTTCAAACCTTCTGCTTCGAACAGTCACTGGAGAAAACGCACCGATACGAGGAGAAGCTGAGATTACACTGATTCTTGGGCGATTCACCATCACAAATACAGTGTACGTCGCGGATATAGAAGATGAATTTATACTTAGGATGGATTTGATCAGTGACTACGGGTTTTCGTTTGACAATGAAGAGACGATCATGAAGTTTGGATTAGAAGTATTTGTCCTCACAACTCCAACAGAGACGACGATGTCTGTGAAACTGCGATTAGTGAAAACCGTGAAAATTCCTGGATCTTCGGAGAAAGTAGTTTATGCTACATTAGATGGAGACCCTGGTTGCTGCGTTGGAATAGTACAGCCATGTGTTGAATCACCTAGCCGTTTGGTTGTTGCACGATCCCTAGTGAAGACAAAACATGCTATTCCTGTGAGAGTTGCTAACGTGTATCCCGAGGAAATATCAACGAAAGCATCGGAATATATGAACCAATTTCATGGCTAGCAAACTATTATTCAAGTGACCACCAGGAAAGAAAAGAAGCCTCAAAGAGTGTTATGACAGTTCTTGAAAAATCATTTGAACACTTGTCGACAGAAGAATTGAGAGCTGCTAAAAATTTCATCAGAAATGAAAGCGACATCTTTGATTCAACAACAACAGGAAGAACTAACTTGGTCAAACACAGAATCGATACTGGCCAAGCCCATCCGATTCGGCAACCACCAAGAAGAGTTCCATTTGCCAAACAACAAGAGGTGGAAGAGCTTGTTGACAAGATGATAAAAGATGGTGTGATTGAAGAATCATCGAGCCCTTGGTCTGCACCTGTTGTGTTAGTTTCTAAGAAGGATGGGTCCACGAAATTCTGTGTGGATTATAGGAAATTGAATGATCACGAAGAAGGATAGCTACCCTTTACCAAGGATTGACGACACATTCACAACTTTAGCAGGTTCACGTTGGTTCTCAACCCTAGATCTGAAGAGCGGGTATTGGCAAGTGGGCAAACATGAAGATGATAAGGAGAAGACAGCATTTTCGACTGGAAGCGGACTTTATCAGTTCACTGTCATGCCTTTTGGATTATGCAATGCTCCAGCAACATCTGAAAGGCTTATGGAACTGGTCCTGCGAGGACTCACTTGGAAGATTTGTCTAGTATACCTCGACGACGTTTTAGTCATGGGAAAGACATTTGAAGAACATCTGCAAAACTTACGAGAAGTACTCCAACGATTCAGGAATGCCAACTTGAACTGAATCCCCAGAAATGCTGTTTGTTCCAGAAAGAAGTGGATTTTCTGGGCCACACAGTGTCATCAGACGGCATCCGAACAGACGAAAGGAAGATACAGAAGATCCGAGACTGGCCAAGACCTAAAGACAAACATGAAGTGAGGAGCTTCCTAGGTCTCTGCATCTACTACCGTCGATTTGTAGAAGGATTTGCTGATATTGCGGCACCCCTACATAAGCTGACAGATAACCGAGTCAAATTCGTCTGGTCCAACGAAAGTGAACGGACATTTGAAAAGTTGAAAGTAGCTTTATGTTCCAGTCCGATTTTAAGTGTTCCACGTCAAAGAGGCCTTTTCGTTTCGGACACAGATGACAGTAACAATGGGATTGG
This sequence comes from Chrysolina americana, assembly GCA_958502065.1. Lineage (NCBI taxonomy): Eukaryota > Metazoa > Arthropoda > Insecta > Coleoptera > Chrysomelidae > Chrysolina > Chrysolina americana. The sequence goes on along the minus strand of OY293415.1, from coordinate 22,781,480 downwards.
AGCTGAACTATCACAAGAGCAAGATGGCCAGGAAAAAGTAATTGAGTTTTACAGCAAGGCATTGACCAAACCAGAAAGAAATTATTGCGTAACAAGGAACTACTGGCAATTATCAAGGCTGTAGACCACTTCCACAAATATCTATATGGAAGAGAGTTCCTCATTATAACAGATCATGCAGCTTTGAAGTGGCTACACGAGATGAAGACCCCTGGAGGACAAGTAGCAAGGTGGATTGAGAAGTTGAATCAGTATCACTTCAAGATAAAACATGGACCAGGACGATTACACAACAACGCAGATGCCTTGTCCAGTAGACCTTGTTCGGATACCTGTGAGCATTGTGAGCGAATTGAACGTTTGTATCACTAAACGTTGCAGATTAAGGCCGGGCGCATATTGAGACACACGTGACGCAGTCCATCCAACACAGCGCAGGGCACGATTTTCTATTCTACGGGTGTTCATGTACTTGCGCATATTGAGACACAGCGCAGGGCAACACACGAATGTGCCGAAACAAGCGTGTGCCGCGCACTAGTCGAGACAGAATTTCGTGTGCGTGCGTTCGTCAAATATTGGAGGAAAAAGTAATTGAAGCCGTAAGAAAACATAAAATTTTGTATGATACAAGACATCCAGGCTATATGAAATCTAAACTGAAAGGTGAACTATGAAATAATCTTGCTCGTGAACTGCAATTAGCAGACGATAAGTACATAATAGTATATATGTAACAAGTGAGTAGAGTGATATTTTGTGAGTGGGAAATGTTGACAATTCCTACGAGTGAAAAAAAAAACACTTTACCCACGAGTTTCATACAGTTATTTTTGCAACTGTCAAAAAGTGTAAAGTCAGATTTTATTTGCAAATATAAAATGAATTTGGCATATTGTGAAGCTACGAATGCCCTTTTCCTTGAGCTGTTTGCAGAAAAACCATTTGCACTATCCACAATTTTCTCTGTTCACTCTTCGTTACTTTCAATTTATAAACCACAAAAAAAATTTGGACTTTTTTGACAGTTTTAGAAAAAAAAGTAATAAGTATATTTATGCTCATTTAGAAAGGAAACAGAATATGTCCGAGTAAAAAAAGGAGACAAAGTTGAGTTGAACATCAATTTGAAATTCACTATCTATTTCATGAATAAATATTTGAAAAAGCTATGAGGTCTTTATAGCACAACAGAAAGAGAAATATGGAAAATATCGAACAACATAATATTGGTTGGATGAGAAGCTCCGTCGTTGCAATAATATTCTAGTACTTAAACAGCCAATAGTAAATACTTCATCAAACTGCTCTCTATTTAATCGCAGATATTTCGTAAATTGAGACTCTGACAAGTCATTTAGTAAGCAAAATTCACCATATGTTTTTCTTTTTTTAAGATAGTTACTTCTGACATGACTTTTTCCTTTTTGTTAAACAGTAAAGGTAAACTTCATTTTCAAATGCTTCATCGGAGTCTGATTCGGAACTCAAATCTAGCTCTAGCATTTTGAGAAACACAACACAAAGTTCTCCCACAACTCACAACACTATTTCGCAATATGCGCTCATTATCAATTTGTCATGTGCTGCATGCACTGCGCTGTATTGCATGGGCTGCGTCGCGTGTGTCCCAATGTGCGCCTTGCCTAAGACCTTAAAATAAAATACGGCACATATTTTACTGGGTTCAATGTCGTGAAGATGTAGAAAGATGGTGCCGAAGATGTCCGAAGTGTGAAGCAAGCAAAGGTCCAAGACAAGATCGAGAGGAGAGATGAAACAATACAATGTAGGCGCTCCCTGCGAACGAATCGCCATCGGTATAGCAGGACCGTTTCCTATGACGAATGATGGCAACAAATACATCCGTTGCCATGGATTACTTCAGCAAATGGGTTGAAGCTTATGCCTTGCCTAATCAAGAAGCATCCACAGTTGCAAGAGCTCTGGTGGATAACATGTTTTCAAGGTTTGGAGTGCCAATGGAACGACATTCTGATCAAGGAAGGAATTTTGAATGGAACTTATTCAAGGAAGTGTGTGAATTGATGGGAATAAGCAAGACCAGAACAACGGCCCTTCACCCACAGTCAGATGGCATGGTTGAATGTTTCAACAGGACTATGGAAGAACATCTTTCCAAAGTAGTAGAGGAGCACCAAAAGACCTAGGATCGACATCTTCACGATTCCACAAAGCTCACTCCAGCCAGCATCATCTTCGGGAGAGAACTTCGTTTGCCCTGTGACTTGGTGTTCGGATCACCAAGTGCTGACGAAAAAGAGATACAGGATTGTGCAGACGAACTGCGAGATAGCTTGCATGGGATCCACGAATGTGCAAGAAAACGATTGAAGATAACCAGTGACAGAATGAAGGCTCGATACGATCTCAAGGCCAATACTGGTGGATTTAAAGAAGGAGATCGAGTATGGCATACAACCCTCGTCGTAAGAAAGGAGTGTCTCTCAAATTAACACCATCTTGGGAAGGACCCTATACGATAGTGAAAAGTATAAACGACGTGGTCTATAGGATTCAACGCAACCAGAGAGCGAAAATGAAGGTCGTTCACCTAGAAAGACTCAAACGTTATAATGGAGACAACGACGAATTGTTTGATCGGGACAATCAAAATTGAGAGGGGGATAATATTACGAGATTGATAAAAATCCCCTATCTGCGCCGCTGAGAGATGCATAAAAACAAATCGCAAAAAAATGTGTTGACGCCGCGCCGCAGGTATGTAGGTAATCGAGAAGTTCTAAGAAGTGATTATTTGGACGGCCTACTGCCTCGAGTATTCTAGGAAATATCGCGAAAGATCCAGTCGGCTCAAATGGACTATATAAAGAGATTTCACTGGGATCAAGATGATGGAGAAGAATTTACGAAGAAGTGATAAACAGTTTTTGAAGAAGTGTTTGGAATATTTAGCTAGTTGTATTGTTGTGTAGATCTAAGTGTTTTATTAGTCAGTGAAGTTGTTGTATGTTTTTAGTGAAGTTATAAAATAAACAGTTTAGTAGTGTGCTCGGCATTTTTATTTAGCAAAACATAACAATATATCTTTTTTCTCGAACATATACACACAGCTCTTAAATATAAAGAGACGTTACAGTTGAAGTTTTCAGATCTTTAAATGAGTTTCTACATGAGGTTCGAGAGCTCATTCCCATCATTGAACGATGAATAAAAACAGTAGATGTCCCCCAGAAGGTCACCCCATATCGCAGTCTACTTTCGACTTGTGCATAATAAACCGCAACAATTGAGTATGGAGTTTAGAAACAAGGTCTACACAATGAGACTTCCAATTGAGGTGTTTATCGACATTCAATCCCAAGAACTTCACAGAGGTCTCATTTGTGGAGATTACGGGCGAACCAAATGAAATATTTTCAAATATTTTCTGGGGATTATGAAACCGCAGGAACTGCGTTTTAATAATAGAAGGTTAGCCGAGAACCAGTTGGTAGTTTCAGATATAGCGTTCTCACAATCTTCTGTGATGGAATTTTCGTAGGGATTGGAAATAATAAGTGAAGAATCGTCTGCCTACATTGTGAAGGATGCTGGCACATGGAGCCTAATCTATGTCGTGGATATAAATTATGAATAAAATAGGGCCAAGTATCGACCCTTCTGGAACACCTATGTAGTTTTTCAAATACCCAGATACCTTATTCTTTAATGATATAGACCTTAACCAGGAAGGAGTATACGTCCGGTGCTACGCTGACGATATCGTAATAATGGTGAACGAGAAGTATAAGGGGGTGTGGATCTGATATCTGATATATTTGACACATCATTTTTGAAAGGCATTTGAATGCTCTCTCCATTAGGCAACATTAACGTTTGTATGTTTTTTTTCTACAAATTAAAAAAAAATACTATATTATCGGACAAATTAGCTGTAAGGAAAAAAGTTAAATTTTGCAAAATATCTAGGATCGATTTTCATTGTAAAGTGTCTATTTCAGAGAGAATACGTCACCAGTGTGATAGGGATAACGTGATAACATAATCGAAGCATTCTTCGAATAGACATAGGTAACGTGAATCCATCCACAGGGTGAATAGAAATACTATTTTTATTTGAATACAAACAAATTACAATGAAAATTCTCGAAAATAAGTCAAGCTTTATTGCTTGCTCGATGCAAATATATACATAATTCGAATTCTGTTGAACGGAAGTCGTCCTCAAATTAGGCGTTCAAAATGCCTTCCACCAGTTTCTTGAAAATAAACAAATCCTCGGACAAATACGTCTTGTACATGTGAAATATAATTATTTCTAACCAATTTTTGAATATTTTTGAAATCGTATCAGACAGTAGATATCAACGTATGTCAATGTCACATCTGGAGTTCCACAAGGGTTTCGCTTGAGACCTCTAGTCTTCTATAGTCCTCTAGTTCACTTGACTGTAATAAAGAGTATTATTATTATTATTATTTGTCAGCTACGAATAATGTGCGATAAATATTTTTCAGATATATACATTTTCAATTTACCTCTCACAACTACCAGACGTTTTGCAACTAGTGTTTTTCTGTAGTTCGTTGAAACATTCAATGTATTAATTTTTCCTCTGCTACCTTAGATCATTATAATCATAATTTTATTTATCCGTCAGTTATTTACCAGTCAAGCCCTGTCTCCGAACCCCCTATACATCCGGAGAGGGTGCTGGTGTGTCGTTAACCCCAGTAAGCACTCCACACGTCGGTATAATGAGTGATTAATGGGTCCGAAAATCATGTGCCCTGAGAGGGCGGAGTTAACCAAAAACTACGTCCTCTGCATTCGTCCGGCTAAGATTTCTGCAATATTATGGCAAGCCGGTATGAATTTTGAGTTTGAGAGCAGCGTGTTCATCATTCCACCAAGGACCCCTATTATCAGAACCACCATTTTAACAGAATGGTGTGCGGAGTTCAAAGAGAAGATCTCGATATTTAGTCCGTTTTTTCTCCTCTTTTCGGACGATGTTCGTTTGGCCAGGAGCTGGAAAATCAATGACGAAAATTGTCCTACTTAGATGGTCGAGGAGGACTACATTAAATGTGCATTTCTGTGATTGTTAATGATTCTGTTTCGTTAGTAATTAATATCCAGATATGCCATAACCATTCACTTATTCTAAAATCAATTATTATTCAAGACTTGAACTCCCTCGAGCACAAGATAGTCTTACGCCACTGACTGTCGACCGTATATGTGCTTCAAACGGGAGAGAGCCCCCATTCATGGTGAAAGTCTGCGTATGAAGTTATTATACAATCTGCTAAGAATGAATTAATTTGATCAATTGGTGCGAGTTAATGAAATGACAGAGTGATACTGAATGAAAATTGTGATCTGAATGATCTACACCTTGAATTTATTCGTTTTCGAAGTAAAACTAAAACCGATTCTTACGTTTACAAGGTCAAAATGTCCGTTATCGTAATATATTGGCGTTTTTTCTGTGTATGATGAAGCGCCAAACGTATTGATGCGTTTATTGGGACTGTTATAGGTATACCGGGTGTTAATGGAACTTGGCCATTCCTATAAGTCCTGTTGTTTTTTGCACGCCTTTTCCAAATTTCAAATGTGTTGCATTCCGTTTTTTTTCAAGAACTGTATCTGTTACAAAATAGACGGTTGTATTCTAAAGGATCCCGCACCGCATCAATGGGAAATTTGTTTTCGGTGAATTTGCTTGATTTTTTTATATTTTATAGACCTCATGATGCCGATCAAATGTCTCCATTACACTAACGTTCTAAATTCAGTAGGTTCGACTATACAGGCTGTTTCTTTTATCATGTGGTAACATTGCTATATTCTAAACCGTAATAGATACAAAGACGATTAAATGGGAAAAAATTTAACTATTGTGGTGAGCAGTACATTGGTCAGAGAAAATCTACGGGGACTCTCGCCCTTCCCGACTTATACAGGAAAAACTAAAAATGCTGTTTTCGGTTTTTTACGAATAGAATGGTTATTTCAGAAAATATAAAAAAATTAAAGAGGAAAGTTTTATTGTATTCAAAATGAACTATCAATATTTGTGATGAAATAGGCAGGTCCGTATTTGAAAAAAATAGTTGATGATGGCGGTGTTGACACGAAACGTTTGATTAAAAATTTATCGTTACGTAGTTCTAGTACATTTTGAATACAATAAAACTTTTCTTTTTCATTTTTTTATATTTTCTGAAATAATAACAATAACAAAAAAACGAAAACAGCATTTTCTTTTCCCTGTATAAGTTGGGAAGGGCGAGAATCCCCGTAAATTTTCTATGGCCAATTTACTCCTCACCACAATAATTACATTTTTTCTCATTTAATCGTCTTTGTATCTATTACGGTTTAGAATATAGCAATGTTACCACATGATAAAAGAAACGGCCTGTATAGGGTGCTGAAGATTACTTTTATAAAATTTTAAATGGTCATTGTGACGATACTATTTTGAATATATCAACTAAATCAACTACGCATCGTTTGTTCGATAGGCCGACCTGATCCACTATAAAGTATATCAATTCCAACATGGATTCACGATATACAGGGTGAGTCCAAAGTTAGCCGGTTTTGTAGTGATTTCTGAAAAATTGAACGGTGGAATTTTATTCATTTTCAGATATTTGGTAGGATACCAATATCAATTCCAATTCATGATGCCAGCATCTCCTAAATCCGACTGACATATTGTATACAAGATGTTCTCTTTCTCATGAATCTCACTAAATGAGTTGTTGTTGACCATATGAGTAAAGTTTGAGTCGAATAGTACACGATTATGGAAATTCATCTATAATATGAAGTTGGAAAAAAAACTACTTTGAAAAATATCAGCGAAAGACACTATTTTTGGAATCACCCTGTGATTCAACGTATCTGCAATCTACATACTCATAGTGAACAACCCAGTTATTCATCGAGTTGTCCAAAATTTCAAGCAATAATAGGAACGGATGCATGGTTTCATGAGAAATAGAACATCTTGTATATAATACGTCAGTTGGATTCAGGAAAAACCTCGTATATCGTGAGTCCGTGTAGACATTGTTATACTCCATAGTGGATCCGAGTTGGCCTATGGAGCAAACGATACGTAGTTGATTTGATTGATATATTCGAAATGTAGGTATCATTACAATGACCATTTGAAATTTTGGAAAAGTGAACTTCAGCACCCTGTATAATCGAACCTTTTGAATTTAGAACGATAGTGCAATTGAGACATTTGATCAGCATCATGAGGTCTACAACATATAAAAAAATCAAGGAAATTCACCGAAAGCCAATTTCCCATTGATGCGGTGCGGGGTCCTTTCCTATAGACACAAAAAAACCGGAATATACGAGGATATATTGAAAAATTCTTAGCCTACTATAGAACCAAAAAAAATTTCAATGTTAAAATATTTTATTACTCAACATATTCTCCTCTTAATTGGATACATTTATTACAGCGAACCTGCAACGTCTCTAGACCTTTCAAAAAAAATGTTTCTTCTCACTCTGCAAATCAGACCTCCACAGCTTTTATTACCTCCTCGTTGGAAGAAAATTTACGACCTTTTAATTTTTTTTTCAGTTGAGGAAAGAGATAATTGTCGGACGGAGCCAAATCTGGTGAATAAGGAGGGTGTTCTAGTAATTCTAAATCACGAATTTTTGGCATGGCAACATGAGATTTGTGTGCAGGGGCGTTGTCCTCCAAAAACAAAACACCTTTGGATAGCTTTCCGCGTCTTTTCTCTTTAATTTTTCCCGTAGAGTGGTCAGTAATGTCGAATAGTAATCTCCAGTTATTGTTCTACCCTTATCCAAAAAATCAATCATGATTACTTCATGGCAATACCAAAAAACTAAAGCAAGAACTTTTCCAGCAGATTTTTGGACACAAAACTTCTTAGGTCTTGGAGAACCGGAGTGTCGCCATTCCATCGATTGTTGCTTTCTTTCTGGATCGTAGAAATGTACCCAAGTCTCATCCATAGTAACAATTCGGTTTAAGAAGTCTACATCGTTTTTAAATCGAGCACAGATCGATCGCGATGCTACTACCCTTGCACGCTTTTGGTCAACATTCAAACATTTGGGGATCCATTTTGCAGCAATTTTTCTCATGTCCAAATTGACGTGAACTATATGATGAACGCGTTTGTATGAAATATTCAGTGCTTCAGATATCCGTTTTAGCTCAATTCGACAGTCTGTTAAAATCATGTCATGAATTGCATCGATATTTTCGGGGACTGACACAGAAACTGGCCTTCCCGATCGGTCATCATCTTCAATGGAAAATTTACCTCTTTTGAAGCTTGCAGTCCAATTTTTCACGGTCGCATACGAAGGACATTGATCACCAAGGGTATTAAGCATATCTTCGTAAATCTGCTTACCTCTTAACCCCTTTAAATACAAGTACTTGATGATATCTCGATACTCTAATTTTTCGATTTTAACAATTTCGGTGGAAATATTTTTTCTTTTAATTTATTGCGTAACTCTGGTTTACTTTTTTGACGTGAAACTTTACACTGACACTTCTAATAAGTTATTGTTCGTTGCTATGGTAACGCAATATTTTGTTTATGCAGGGAACTGGTCTAGGCTAACTAGATATCAATACATCCACGTACCACATGACTCATTTGAAAATCAAAAGTTAATGTCACTTCCGGTGAATCCGGAATTTGAATATCCGGAGTTACTTGTCAAAAAATGCAGTTTCATGCATTAAACAGATCCTCCAAATTTCATTCCATATCCTCTGAAAACAAAAAAGTTATAGGGGCGAGCCACCTTCCGTGGACAACCGGGATATCCTCAGGGATTATTAGTCCTCAGACCTTTCAAGAGGTTGGCAGAAAAACGATGTTCAATCTCATTTGTGTTATCAGCAAAACTCATCAATACAGTATTAGAAGAAATAAGTTTGAACAAAGGCAACATTTTCCTGTTTCAGATGTGTCAGTCAGGGACACATAGCTCCAATTATTGCTTCAGGGTTTATAATTCATGAAACTGTTTCCAAATATCTAGTATTGTGTAGGGCATATTTCTAGGACCGTTTAAACATCTAACTATTCAACAAAAAATAAATTACTCACTGAAAAATGGTTGCTTTCATTCAAGACTCAGTTCAAACAAACTTGTACAGGGTACACGATGCGCTGAGTCGATATTTATATGGGAAACTACTGGGAGAATTTTCTGGAAATTTGTATACGGGAGTGTTTCGAGGAGCTCGTTTCAGTTACAATATTTTCATTTTTCTACAATTTCCATTTATGCCAAAAGTGGACCCCCAACTCTCTTTTTTTAAATGGAACACTCTCGATGAATTTTGATATAACTTTATTCGAAACATCATATGTCTAAAGGGTTCCAGTTTTGAGTTTTTTGAACATTTTGACAAAATTAATTTTTGGAAAATGGACATCAGGTCAAAAATTGTCAGAATTTGGCTGAATAACACCTGACAATTTTTCGAAAATATTATACGAGTTGCTCAGAAATTGATGACACTTGAAAATTGTGTAACTTTTTTTTTAAACGTCTTCCCCATTTTTTCTCAACGCCAGTGGGATTCTACGCTAACAAATAGGAGGAGTTTATGCTCACAACCCTATATCTAATTTGATGAATCGACAAGAAAAAATTCTTCAAAAAACTCTCTCAATACAAAACTTTTCAATGTGCTACCGACCGACAGATTCCATCAAGGAATTTTCGAAAACACTAAGTATTTTAATAATTTTGGAATGGACTCAAAACTCACAATCATTATTTCAACAATGAATACCAGTTGTTACATATTTTTCTCCTTGTACTGAGTTCTATATTTATTGCTTTTAAATGTACAATATTATTTCAGAAAACATAATAAGGGTGTGATATCGCCCTTTAGTCGTATCTTTATCATCCCATCTCTGCAACTTTCTATCAAAGTTGAATAAACGTCTATCTATCTATTCACAGTTTTACTAATTCCATAGCTTCACTACAGAACAGATTTAAATGAATATCTCGGTAAATTTCCAACATTCTGACAATAGACAAATAATAAGGGTAGTCTCAGTATGTTTCGTTATGTACCGCTTCGATTTTAGAGAAGCCCCTGCTATATTTAGTTTTTTAAATTTTTCTCCCCATTTTTTTTTTATTCACCACTTCCTCCTTCACCTTCCTGAATATTTTCCTGCTGATCCGTTGCAATTTTTATATATATGAAATCTGTAAAAAAACTTTGCTCAAAACACTGCGACTGCCTTATAAAACAAATAGTGGAATTACATTTGATAAGACCCATAAAGACTGAAATAAACCACCCTTGAAGTTCTAAAGGAGTGTCAACATTATGATAGGGTTTTTTTCACTCAAATATTCATTGTTATTAATCAACAGGTAGCCGAGTGGCTCAGAATCAATGCTTTTCAATCATTCTGTCTGCCGGTAGTGGGTTCAAATCACAGCGACTTCAAACAAACAATTTAAAATAATTTCTAAAACAATTCAACCAAAGGTGAATGAACTATAATTGCTTGTTGTAGTTGAAGCATCTTTTCGTGCAGTTGTTTTATTTAATCTGAATCTCAATTCAATAAGTTCCATTGCGTCGTCCATTTCAAACATAATGAATGCCACTCTGATATTACCACAATAAAGATCGATTTTATTTTACTCATCTGAAACGATGCTTCTTTCACCAAAAAATTGTGATTAGAGTCCGTACTTCCTGCTCGGTCGGGTGTTGTGACTACTCGTCCGTGTATGTTTTGTTTCTATGTCAAATTCTATTCACTATTCACTGGAGATGCGGAAGGATGAACTGGAGTAAGAAATAACCCTGACAACACTTCGATATGTGATGTTTCTTTAAAGAGATTTCTATCTAATTACAGATTTTACTTAATACAGATAAAAATCAAAAAGAATATTCTACTTGAAAAAATTTATGGAATATAATATTTTTTTCAAAGTTAATCTTTGGCAACTAAGTTATTGTGTTTAATACACAGTTATCCATTATGGATCCTGTGAAGTCAGGATGATGAAATAGTTATTATCCTAACAAGTACGGAAAGAATACCTTTCCCACATGCGACTGTCGTTACTCCTACGACAGAGCAGTTCGGATTAGCAATCGAGTGCGGGAATAGTGCATTTTAAATCTAGCAGCCTAGGAAAGGTACACATACTATTTTTTCTGAAATCGCAATCAACATTGGAATTTTTAAACCTAAATGTAATAGGTATTTATGTATTAAGGGAATAATAAGGGCCTTAATGACCGATGGCAAAGTTTGCCTGAGGTTACCAGATTAATTTGAAGTACGATTGGCCTTTGATTTGATCATTCTTTTAGTTTTGAACAATATAAACAATTCATTACTTGAAGTTCATCTCTGTATCGCCTTATTTTCATATAATTATTGACAAACGTCTGTCGTCTGTAGCAAATATCATAAAAAAATCTTATAAACGTAAAAATATAACGAAACGTTTTGACTGTATGTAACAATATACTAGTTATTTCTGTATCAAGGGAACAATTCCCGTGGTACATAGATAATTTTATTTCTGACCGATTTCAATGAAATATTGTTCATTTTTAAAACGGAATAAATGTACCACTTCATTACCTTCCCGCTATATTTGAATCAGGTACCGTTGAGTATAGGAGTTTTGTTGTTGCTATGTAACTTGTTTATAAACAGAACTTTGTCATCAAGCTGTGTCTGCGTTAAAAACGTGTTTTCTACCCCGAATATAATGAAAGATATTTTGAAAAAAGCTGAAAAAGCAAGAGAATCATTAATTCCATCGAAAAGTGAAGCCGTATACCAAAAAGAATACAAGTTATATCTAGAGTGGCTGACACGGAAAAAAATTTAGGCAAAAAGATGCAACTGAAACTGTATTTCTGGCATATTTTCAAGATTGAGACCCCGGCGTCAAGTCACAAAATCCTAACGTGATGATACCTGAGGAGTAGGCAGATTGAGACCTCAGTGTAGAATCACATTCCTTTTCACTTCTTGAAAATGGCGCCAACATCGGAGTCGAAACGTCGAATTTCAACAAAATCCAGACGCAGTTCGACCCAGACTTTCAGTTTTCCTAGAAGTCCTCGATTTCATGGCCTTGTTGATCTTGGCTACACTGTATATAAGGTTGCAAATTCTTCGACCTGACTACCAAAAAAAAGTGTTTCCCCAGATTGCAAATGCTCGTTTCATTATCTGACGAATTATCGTTTGAGAAACTAGCAGGATGCATAATAAGAAAGTTGGGATGTATTGCGGGGGTGAAACCGGGCCTGAACTCCCGAAAAAATTATTTTGACCATGTGGCTTTCTTCCTCAACCCATTTTTATTGTCTTACTGAAATATGAAACTGGCAGGGTCCATAATAAGAAAGTTGGGATATATTGTCGGGGTGAAACCGGACCTGGACGCCCGGAAAAATTATATTGACAACGTGGTTTTTTTCCTCAACCCATCCTTATCGTCTTACCACAATATGAAACTGTCATGGTGCATAATATGAAAGTTGGGATGTATTGCGTGGGTGAAACCGGGCCTGGACTCCCGGAAAAACTATTTTGACCATGTGGCTTTCTTCCTCAACCCATTCTTATTGTCTTACTGAAATATGAAACTGTCAGGGTCCATAATAAGAAAGTTGGGATATATTGTCGGGGTGAAACCGGCCCTGGACGCCCGGAAAAATTATATTGACAACGTGGTTTTTTCCTCAACCCATCCTTATTGTCTTACCAAAATATGAAACTGTCAGGGTGCATAATAAGAAAGTTGGGATGTATTGCGTGGGTGAAACCGGGACTGGACTCCCGGAAAAACTATTTTGACCATGTGGCTTTCTTCCTCAACCCATTCTTATTGTCTTACTGAAATATGAAACTGGCAGGGTCCATAATAAGAAAGTTGGGATATATTGTCGGGGTGAAACCGGCCCTGGACGCCCGGAAAAGTTATGTTGACAACGTGGTTTTTTTCCTCAACCCATCCTTATTGTCTTACCACAATATGAAACTAGCAGGATGCATAATAAGAAAGTTGGGATGTATTGCGGGGGTGAAACCGGGCCTGAACTCCCGGAAAAATTATTTTAACCATGTGGCTTTCTTCCTCAACCCATCTTCTGAAATATGAAACTGGCAGGGTCCATAATAAGAAAGTTGGGAAATATTGCCGGGGTGAAACCGGCCTTCAACGCCCGGAAAAATTATTTGAACATGTGGTTTTTTCGTCAGTCCTTTTTGATTGTCATACTGAGATAATAAAGTGACAGGGTTCATATCAAGGAAGTTGTAAAATATTGCTCGAGCTATAAATACCGGTCCTGAAAACCGTGGGATATTATTAACAGCGCCAGAATCCCAGAAAAAGACTATACTTGTTCTATTTACCACTCATTGTAAAAAAAAATATTGCTGAACTTTATTGCTAAAGTAACTAGGCTAAATTCGAATCAATCTTGTTGAGTAAATTCATATAAGAAGAACCAATAAAACCTAATCGACGTAACCATAGTACAAACCAATGTCTAAATAGGCATACATTGTTGTTCTACAAACCTGAAATCTTTGTTTTGTAATCCGGCTCAAGGATCAGCAAAATTTCGTAATAATTCAGATTCGTTTTATATTTATTATATATATATATATATATATATATATATATATATATATATATATATATATATATATATATATATATATATATATATATATATATATAATAAATATAAAACGAATCTGAATTATTACGAAATTTTGCTGATCCTTGAGCCGGATTACAAAACAAAGATTTCAGGTTTGTAGAACAACAATGTATGCCTATTTAGACATTGGTTTGTACTATGGTTACGTCGATTAGGTTTTATTGGTTCTTCTTATATGAATTTACTCAACAAGATTGATTCGAATTTAGCCTAGTTACTTTAGCAATAAAGTTCAGCAATATTTTTTTTTACAATGAGTGGTAAATAGAACAAGTATAGTCTTTTTCTGGGATTCTGGCGCTGTTAATAATATCCCACGGTTTTCAGGACCGGTATTTATAGCTCGAGCAATATTTTACAACTTCCTTGATATGAACCCTGTCACTTTATTATCTCAGTATGACAATCAAAAAGGACTGACGAAAAAACCACATGTTCAAATAATTTTTCCGGGCGTTGAAGGCCGGTTTCACCCCGGCAATATTTCCCAACTTTCTTATTATGGACCCTGCCAGTTTCATATTTCAGAAGATGGGTTGAGGAAGAAAGCCACATGGTTAAAATAATTTTTCCGGGAGTTCAGGCCCGGTTTCACCCCCGCAATACATCCCAACTTTCTTATTATGCATCCTGCTAGTTTCATATTGTGGTAAGACAATAAGGATGGGTTGAGGAAAAAAACCACGTTGTCAACATAACTTTTCCGGGCGTCCAGGGCCGGTTTCACCCCGACAATATATCCCAACTTTCTTATTATGGACCCTGCCAGTTTCATATTTCAGTAAGACAATAAGAATGGGTTGAGGAAGAAAGCCACATGGTCAAAATAGTTTTTCCGGGAGTCCAGTCCCGGTTTCACCCACGCAATACATCCCAACTTTCTTATTATGCACCCTGACAGTTTCATATTTTGGTAAGACAATAAGGATGGGTTGAGGAAAAAACCACGTTGTCAATATAATTTTTCCGGGCGTCCAGGGCCGGTTTCACCCCGACAATATATCCCAACTTTCTTATTATGGACCCTGACAGTTTCATATTTCAGTAAGACAATAAGAATGGGTTGAGGAAGAAAGCCACATGGTCAAAATAGTTTTTCCGGGAGTCCAGGCCCGGTTTCACCCACGCAATACATCCCAACTTTCATATTATGCACCATGACAGTTTCATATTGTGGTAAGACGATAAGGATGGGTTGAGGAAAAAAACCACGTTGTCAATATAATTTTTCCGGGCGTCCAGGTCCGGTTTCACCCCGACAATATATCCCAACTTTCTTATTATGGACCCTGCCAGTTTCATATTTCAGTAAGACAATAAAAATGGGTTGAGGAAGAAAGCCACATGGTCAAAATAATTTTTTCGGGAGTTCAGGCCCGGTTTCACCCCCGCAATACATCCCAACTTTCTTATTATGCATCCTGCTAGTTTCTCAAACGATAATTCGTCAGATAATGAAACGAGCATTTGCAATCTGGGGAAACACTTTTTTTTGGTAGTCAGGTCGAAGAATTTGCAACCTTATATACAGTGTAGCCAAGATCAACAAGGCCATGAAATCGAGGACTTCTAGGAAAACTGAAAGTCTGGGTCGAACTGCGTCTGGATTTTGTTGAAATTCGACGTTTCGACTCCGATGTTGGCGCCATTTTCAAGAAGTGAAAAGGAATGTGATTCTACACTGAGGTCTCAATCTGCCTACTCCTCAGGTATCATCACGTTAGGATTTTGTGACTTGACGCCGGGGTCTCAATCTTGAAAATATGCCAGAAATACAGTTTCAGTTGCATCTTTTTGCCTAAATTTTTTTCCGTGTCAGCCACTCTAGATATAACTTGTATTCTTTTTGGTATACGGCTTCACTTTTCGATGGAATTAATGATTCTCTTGCTTTTTCAGCTTTTTTCAAAATATCTTTCATTATATTCGGGGTAGAAAACACGTTTTTAACGCAGACACAGCTTGATGACAAAGTTCTGTTTATAAACAAGTTACATAGCAACAACAAAACTCCTATACTCAACGGTACCTGATTCAAATATAGCGGGAAGGTAATGAAGTGGTACATTTATTCCGTTTATATATATATATATATATATATATATATATATATATATATATATATATATATATATATATATATATATATATATATATTATATTATATTCATTATTTTTTCATCATTCTCTTTTTTTTTTCACTATGTCAACTCATAAAAATAAAATTCGAACATCCGAGTAATACTGAGTATTAAATAATAACAAAACTTTAACAATATCATATTAACTAAATAAATATCAAATTCAAACATACATATACTGAAAATTGATTACTCATGAGGGTACTGTTATCGACTTTTTTCAACTTTTTCCTATTTTTTTGTAGACGTTGACATGCGGTTTTCTTCAATCTGAATTCGCGTTAACACCTACACAACTATATTATTCACCAAGATTTATGCACTTGGTGTATATTGAATTTTCAAGGCTTCTACCCAGTTTCTTCCATACATTTCAATGCAGAAATCAATTCAGTAATGCTTTCGATAAGCAATGATAAAATGACAATGAGTTTATTCACATCTTGGGAAAAACTATAAGAATTCAAATTTTCAACCGGTAGTCAATGTACGTATATTTTTTAGAATAAAAGAAATTCAAGAAAGTGTTATATCATGAAAAATGTATTGGAAGCATCCAGGAAACAATATTGAATGGCATTTGGGAAGGACAACTTTTCTTCCACTTCTGGTGGTAATTTGGCCAATATAAGTCACCACATTTTTGTTTTTTCTCAATAGCTTTTCCGTCTGATACATCATTTGATTTTATTTTTTGTGAATATGACACAGCAGAACTAGATAACTAGGTGATATGGAAAATTCATTTGGATGATTTTTAAATGGTCCTAGTGATCCTAATAGTCTTCATCATTCTCGAAAATGACAAGTTTGTACCTTTTGTGAAATATCTTCTAGAGCTTTCAAATCCTACTCCAGATCAAGTTTCGATTCAATCAGAAAGCTGTCAAAACCACAAAATAATAAATGATTTTTTCAAATACTGACATTGTTCTCTTTTCCAAAACATATGAATATATCACTGATTGGATTATTACATCGCAGGTTTATATCTGCAGATGTGCTCTATGAGGATGGCATTTGTTTTTTTTGTAACGAATCTTCCAAGTTTCCAGAGAGAGAAATCCCTCAGAAGCTCCTAGGAGCTTGTGCGAAGGAAAAGATCCAGGATCGAGGCCGTGATCCGTGCTGGGCTTTGAACCCACGACCTTATGCTTGTGAGGCGAGCACTCTGCCACACGACCATCACGGCATTGTACAGGATATTTTAAACTAATCTACCTCAAAAAAAAATAGGAATAATTTATTTGCCATCTCGAATTATGCCAAAAAAAATTATGATATCCCACAATAACAACTCCTCACATATAAATGTTTAATAGAGTCGGAGTATGAATTCAAAATTCTTTTGTCATCTTGTATTTTTTATTACAATTTCATAACGAATCTTCAAGCCGAATTTCCAGTTGGCTGAATTATTGGACAACCAGACCATGAAAGCTTGTAATGAGTACCCTCATTACTAGATCTGGCAATTACGACTAATGAAGTCATTCAAAATTTGTTAGTGAACATGCTGATTTCACATGTATTATGTATGTATTTTTGCATGATAAGTGAGAAAATTGCGTTTTCATCAGCCGACAACTTGATAAAAAACGAAGCGATTGTTGAAACTCGTCGGCGTTGAAATATGCTTGAGATTTTGAACTCTAATATATTATTACACATACTATACTTACTTTATTTTCACACTGTTTTCCGAGTGTTGTCTGACAATTCTTAATAAAATGGTTCATCACACGTTTAATATCACAGCCATACAAGTCTGAACTTAGTAGAGTGAATAAGCTCAGTGTCTTTCATACTGCCGCAATAATGACGTTAGAGCCGAATTTCCAGCGGGAAAAGGTAATTTCGTGTATTTTTAGTTACTCTTGCATTACTTTGTTTAACTCCAGTGTACTTTTTCGAACTTTTTCTTACTTTTTCATAGTTTTTCATACTTTTTCGTGATTTTGCATAATTTTTTATAGTTTTTTGTACTTCTTCTTAATTTTCCCTATTGAAGCCTAAAATTTTCTATTATTTGTACTCAGCCCTCGGTGATAAAGGGGTAACATATTATAACCGTAGGATTTGATATGAAATGTAACCATCAACTGTCTTCAACCCTTATGGTATGGTAACCTAGAAGTTTTGCATTGCGTTGTATCACCCTGAATGTACGTGAGAGTACGCCGCCTTCTTTAAATTTGTTAAATGTACCGTCGACGAAGTGGCTTGTCACGTTTCTAGTGAATCCATTAAAGGAGAACGGAACCGGATACGGTGGCTTTATTTTCACTGAATACAAGACTGACATTAAAAGCACTAATCCGGAAGTTATAAAGGTATAAAATGCCCGAAAATAAGCTCCGTATACAAAATCATTCTAAAAATTCCTCCCGGTCGGCAAACAGATGTCGAACATCGGATTCTATCCTCAATCTGGCGCTGTTAAGGTACCTATTCAGAAATGAAGCTGATGAAAATCGAATTTAATCTCTCCGGGAAATCCAAACACAGTGCCTGTAGTGTTTTCTTGAAGTCGGTTATTGAAAGCACGAGCGCGCTTGAAAATTAAGTTGTTTATAATTCCCATAAGCACAACATGTAAACATGCAAGCACTGAATTTGAAATTATTTTATGAATATGCAGATATTTAGGATTTATTCAATTCCAAATCATGAATAATATACATAGGAATATAAATACAATAAAAAACCGCCCGAACAACCAATGATTCTACCCATATAGACTATTCAAAAGTAGTAATATTTTCAGAATATTCTCATTTTTATTATACATTGATGCCAATAGTCATATAATATTTTGGATGACATTTAACATATTTTCACGATTTTTGACAGGCCAAATAATCATGAAATCGATGGAATTATCAAATAATATTAGAAATATCAACAGTTCATGTGAAAATTAATTACTTAGATGTTTAATAACAAAAATTATTGCTGGTAACTGGAATGTCATCCGTACATAAAGGAACGCCGCAGGGTTGCCAGCGCTTCAGAGGTTGAAAATTAGTAGAATAGTGACTTAATTTTCACAGAAATAGTGACTACTTATTGGCTTTTTTGTCTGAATAGTGACATTTTCCCAACCAATTGATGAACTTCTATGAAAGCTGGTCATATTTTCCTTCATCATTCCAGAGCTCATTTGCAGTATTTTAATGAGAAATTTTTAGGATATGGGAAGTAAATGAAGGCCAAGACAAATACCACAAAAAGAGGATAAGAATATTTATCAAGATTAAAGTAGCGAACCGAACCGATAATGGAAAGTATGGCGAACCGATAATGGAAAGTGTAGCGAACCGATAATGGAAAGTGTGGCGAACCGAATATGGACCCAAGTATTATGGAAAGTGTTGCGAATATAAATAAGCAATATATTATAGTCGAAATCATAGGAATCTCAAACTCTCAAATACATTCCGATATTGTTGACGGTAATGAATGGTGTCCGTCGAGAAGTTGAAACAGCATAATAATCTGAAAGTGTGGCGAACCGATAAGGTTCTATAGATATATTATTATGGACGATATTATACAGAATTGAATAACCTTCAGATAGATACATACACTTCGATATTGTTGACGGTAATATCTACATACCTCAAGTACAATGAGTTAATAAACGTAATAATCATTATGGCGGATATTTTTGAAAGTGTTATTAGATAGGAAAAGAGGGTCATAATTGAATTTCTTCAAATATACGTTCAATCATACCGAATAAAAAAAACAGATTAAATATATATAAATAAAGCGGTTTTTGCCGGCGAGGGGTGGATGGTCGTCTGTCCCCACCCCACTTTTATCCCTTCCGCTTAAATTTTTTCGACACGATTTCTTCCTTACATATTTGGAGCATTTTTGAAATTGTTTCGCGGTTATTCGACTTGTTTCTGCAGCAGGGGTGGAACCTAGCCCCCCTCACCCTGGACACTTTTTTTCGGTCCTAATATTCTCGACACGCAGGCGTTGGAGGGTTTCTGAAATTTTCACGCGATACCGATCACCGAAAGGACGGAGGATGAAAATACCCATCGAAGGGGGGGGGGACCCCCTCGAAAAAAAACTTTTTGCCATCTTTATACACCACTACAATTTTCGTCGATTTAAATCAAGAAATACGACGGCCAAACCCAGCTCACGTTCGCTGTTAGTGGGAAGTAAATGAAGGCCAAGACAAATACCACAAAAAGAGGATAAGAATATTTATCAAGATTAAAGTACTTAGAAGTAATCTGTACTTTGAAAATGGTACTTAAAAACTCACTGAAACTTCTACCTCTATCATTCAAAGTTAAGCTTTGGAAAGAAAAACTTTTTTTGGGCCAACGTTTCGAACTATATTTAAATCATCATCAGGGTTCTGTAACAACGGATTTTTTTTTGAAAATTTGTTTTACTTTACTAAAATTCGACGAGAATAAAAGTTTGGATATTCGGGAGGACTGACGAAAATTTTGTTTTCCTCTACTTAAAATGCTTGAAATAATTTCAAAAACGGACATTTCAAGATTATTTGAACAATTAAAACATCAACACATACACGAATACTGAGAGCCAAGTACAAATGTTTTTTTTTCTGAAAATTTTATAAAACGGACCAAAAAAGAAGGGGAAATAAAAACATCAAAGACGTGAATATATGATTAACTTCAAACTGAAAAATATTGTGTTTGAACCTTGTGAATAATTGTGAATAATTTCACATAGTAGTCTTTTAGATAAAAAGGTTGCTTATCAAAAACGATGGGTGTCATAAAGTTAAAACTGTGATCTTTTTTTGTGATGTGTTATAGGTAACATTTAGTATGTCCTATATAGCCCTAAGGGCAATTCTCACACTTAATTTGGTTAACCATATTTGATGTTTTTGTTTTTTGGTGTGAAGAGAAATGTCTTCCAATGGTGTTTTATTTTCAAACGCTATTTTTGAATGTTCATCTTTAATAACCGCTGCAAGTCTTTCTGAAAGATTTTTTACATATGGTATTTTGTTTTATCGTTTTATCGTTTTATCAGTGTTTTGTTTTTCGCTTAGTATTATTTTTGACTAATGATGTTTGGTAATTATTTTGTACAAGGTATTTTTTTATCATTTCTAAATTTTTTGGTGGTATTCTGGATTGGTAATTGCAAGTGTTCTTGGTTTTAGATTTTCAATGATGCAAGGTATTCTAACGAGTACCTTATTCTAACCAATTCTAAGCTCTGAAATAGTGACAATAGTGACCAAATTAAGAAAATAGTGAGAAAAGTGACACGATTTTAAAATAGTGACCAATAGTGACCAATATGGGCAATAGTGACTCACTGGCAACCCTGAGGAACGGAGTATTGACTTAATAACAAAACTGACAAAAGTTGAAAGTTTTACAGGATTTGATCACAGCAGAAGTGTTTGTTTTGCACTTTTGTTTGTGTATTTTTAATATTATGGTTACTCTGATAGATTTTATTGGATATGAGGGATAGGAGATTAATGAGCAACTATAATGAGAGTGGACAATCTCATCTCATTCAGTTGAGCATCGTTAAGTTCAGTTATAATTTTTATTTTTGTCAAAATGGTGAAACATCGTTCACATGGATTGTGTTCGTCAGACAGTAGATAGTTTAAAGGAGGAAGAATTTTGAGTGTTTTTTCCACGGTAGAAATGTGTCCTAAAAAATGCCATTTATCACTCAAAAATAGGCCCATATCTCCGAAATTAGTAGAGACCGCCAAAAATTTCATTTGGATTTTTTGTTCAGGAGGCCAAACTACGTAAGTTCCAAAAAAGAAATATTTATAAAAATATGTTGATAGCTCGTGGCTTAAATTAGTTAACGGAATTAGAAGCAATAAAAAAGAGATTTTTTATTAAATTCTTGAATCAAAATCTGATGACTTGACAATGAAAAGAAAAAAAATGTCTATAGTAAATGTTCAAAAATGTTTCCACCAACTTCTATACAATGGTACAAACGAGCTTCCATTGCCGCCCTCACAAGGTTGAGAATCTCGGAAGTTATTTCTCTGCAATGCCTCATGATATTCTCTCTCAAATCTTCTAATGTTGTTGATTCTATCTCATACACTTTAGAGTTCAAATGAACCCATAGAAAGAAATCTAAAGAAGTGAGATCCGGAGACCTTGGTGGCCATTCTGTAGGACCTCTTCTGCCAATCCAGCGACAAGGAAAATGATCATCCAAAAATTGTCGCACTGGAGCTGCATAATGAGGGGGTGCACCATCCTGCTGAAAAACTATTTCGTTTTCGAATAAAATTCATATCCTCCTCAATTGCCCTATTGATGTGCACGGTATTATTCGATTCTCCAACATATCCAAATATTTTTCACCAGTCAAATTATCATCGATAAAAAAGGTCTTTTTTGCCTTTATTTTCCACTTTGTGGAAACGCTTAGAGAGAAGGGTACCCCTGTATCTTTCAACATTGTTGATACCTCTCTGGCACAATATATTCGAACTAGTTCGAATGTTTACAGATTTCTCTTCCCGGAGACTGTGCTGCTTGGGAGTGTTTTGTCTTGTTCCGTGCGGATGGCGTTTCGATCAACTTGTTGAAATATGTTTATTTTCAATTGGGGTAATTTTTTTCCACAACTTTCGACAATTTTGCGAGGACGCCGAATTACTTCCAATCATTATGGAGTTTGTTTCATCGTGATAGGTCAATTAGTTCGAAAGATATAGCGTTTTGTTCACACAGGGGTCACGATAGCGAACAACATTTTTTTAATTCCATATAAAATACAAATTTTTTTTTTGATTTTTTCAATACGTTTCCCGTCGATACAATTAAGCTGTGTTTCCCTCATTTCAATATGTGCACTTCATGAAGACTCACACTGTACATATAGTGTCAACAACAATCATACCGGACAAGAGGGAAATTGAAGTGACGGTCGCCTACTGGATTTGAGGAACAGGCATTTTTATCAAAGTCAAAGTGATCATTAAATGGGTTTCTCCCTATAGGAGTTGATTTATCGCGGATGACAACACAAGAGTTTTTTTTATTTTGAACGAAAACTTGGTAATTGACGAGCGTGAATAACATGATGAAATCACGACACCGAAGAGGACTGCTGTATTTGATTATTTTCCTCCCTTAGATTTGTCAGGGGATATAAATTGAAATAGTGACTGTGATATAAATGTTGCAAATAAATTGAGTTGTTGTTCGAGACGAGTTTTAAATAAATTAGCAAAATTAGTTAAGTGTATTTTCACTACAGTATAACTTTAAAGAATTGGCGTTTGAATGTCCGGTCAGCTTGATAGTTTGTTATTCTGGGACTCCTGCTTTGGCAAGAGTAGAAATAGGGCTAGCCCTATGGGAGTGATTAGTAATTTCATTTTTCACATCAACACCAAATTTTCTGCAGAAATTCTGGTCCATATTGAAATTTTGTCTACACCAACCAATGGGCACATTTTTGTACCATCCCTTGGCATTGTCATTTCTCTAAATCGGATTTGATGTAAGAAACAATCTATCTGGTATTCCAATTGTTTTCAGTACGTACTCCTTGTCATATCCGTCTGATTTCATCATTATACGCGCAATTTGTTTGAGAAGGTAAATAAAAGTTTATTCACGTTACGTTCCTATTTACTGCCAAAACAGACGTTTCTTATGCACGATTTTATACATTTGTTAAATTATCTACATGAAACGATATCTTAGATAAAATGACGATGAATCTGCTGGGTTTGCCAAATCGAGCTAATACAGTTATCCAAATATTTTAGGCGTCAAATAATTTACAAATAGTTCACGTATTCATGTCGAATATAATAATGTATTTTACATTAACAAGATTATGAATTTCATCATAAAAAGGAAAACCGCAATGGTTTCATATGAATAAAAACGTTTCAAAACTCGGCGATAAGATTCTTATCATGAGGATGCGGTGAGGGTGAAATTATCATTTCAATATTTTTATGATTAAATTACATTAGATTTGATTTCAAAGTGAAAAACGCAATCTTCACCGTCCTCGTCCAGCGATTAGTCCACCAGTTTATTAGAAATTTTTGTGGTTGTGTTAGACTTATGGGGCTCTTAATCATATGATTATGTAAACCAGTCTTTGGGAATGGGTGGGACTGATTTGGATTAAATTTTCATTAGTAAGTCATTTAATCCTTGAATACTAGGTACTCATACCGGGCAAGGTCAGTGTAGATTACGTTTTTTCTTTGACTTGGTGGGTCGAGTACGTTTATCTGATCAACAAGGATTGGAGCAGCGAAGTATAATCCATATTAGGGATGTGATGAGACGCCTGTTACCTTGAAGTCATCACTCCCTTCATGGACAATTTTAGGATTGAGTTGTGCCCATAGACACTTTTGTTCGGGGAGTCAAACTCTACAAAATAGCAAAAATTTATTAAAACTAACCGGCGACAATTTTTTCATAATGCTGCCTATAAGTATTCCTTTGAACGTGGTGCTGAAGGTCAGTTTGAACTGCAGTCAGAGCTGATACGTTTTCAGGAGTAATACCACGAGTGATTGAATTCTCGCGATAAGTCTGTAGATTTATTTCTGGACGAAACTGAATTGTTTTCTCAAAACAATTCAGTTGAGTTCAGAAATAAAAGACAGACTTATGAGATAAATTCAATCACGAGTTGAATTTTATTAGACTACCTATTTCACGAATAAACTTTCTTCATTAATATAAATACGAACAATGTATAACAGTCATAAACAAATCATTAAAATCGTCAATATTATAATGTTTCGTTTCATAATTTCATTTGAATTTGCACCGATGCGACTCATTTTGACACAATCAGGTACAATTAATATTAATAGAACTGCCAAACTTTGTGTTGCCATGGTTACGTCGTTGAAAATACCGAAGCTGATCCTCCAATCAGAATTGAAAGACATCGCTATAACACGAGTTGTCCTTGGTTTGCGATTGGTCAGATTATGTGAGAATTTTAAGATGAGTGAAATAGTCCATATAATTCAATACACAGACGATTAACTGTTGCGTATTGGTAAATTCAAACTGCAGCTCCCAAGGGGATGATAAATTTTATTGGTTCATTTAAAAAACGTTTACAAGTTATGGAACAAGTCACGAAAAAACGCATATAATTAAAAAAATAAAATTTGTTAATTTTACAATTGAAAACATCATATGTACATACAGTGAGCACCATAATGTAACGGATAATAATATATGTTTATTCAGTTCGAACAATACAATAATATATCAAACAGTACAAACAGGAGTAAACTTAACTAAACAAACAGAATGGGAGGGTAACATTGGACATATAAGTATATAATATATATAAATATAATTTGGTCAGTTCACCCCATTAAGACCGTCAAGGTTGAGCATGGTGCTATGACCAATAAAGCGTTTTATTTATTACAATGTATTCTTTTTTGTTACTATTCATAATTATCGTACATATGTGATTTTTCTTTTTTTTTTCTTCTCTTCTTTTCCTTTTTCTTTTTAATTTTATTTTGTTATTTAGAATTCAAAAATTTTCTCAATATTTTCCGCATCAACATTTTATGTATGTTTTGAATATGGTTTTCAGCAGTGATAGCGAATTAAGACTTCTTATATAGGTTTTATACATTTCGGGAAGAGAGTTAAATAAACGTGGTGCAATAAATTGAAAATACCTGGTTCCTATGGTTTTTTTAGCTGTATTATTTGTATAAAGTCTTTAGACCTATTTCTGTTTTGATGATGGTGGTCAAGTGTCTGTAAGTTAGAGCGATTTTTAAATAGATAGATTATCAAACTATAGATATACAGTTGCTTCAGACTCATTACATTCGTTTCTTTAAACAGGAGCTCTATGCTGTATTTCATATTCCTGAAGTGAATAGCTTTTAATGATTTTTTGGAGTATTTCAACGTGTTTCAAGTGACTAGGCATCGTACTTCCCCAACTAATGATTCCGTAACTTAGACGGGATTCTACAAGTGCATAGTATATGGTTTGAGGATTTGGTAAATACAGCATTTTTCTCATTTGCCTGAATTTATATAGTAGGAATATTAACGTTTTAGCAACGTCTGACAAGTGAGAGGTCCATCTTAAGTGAGAATCGAGTTTCAGCCCAAGATATTTTATTTCGTTTTTCAAGAAGATATCGATGTTTTTGACAGTGTTATTTTCTCAAAAGTAGATGATTTATTCTTGTAACTAGTAAAGGGGACTATGTACGTTTTTTTATGGTTGACTGTTAATATCTTATGACTAAAAATGTCAAATATGTTTTTTAAATCATCCTCAATTATAATTTTCAAATCTTGTTAGCAAATGTGTTAGCACTGTATATTACGGCTGTGTCATCTGCAAATCCAATTAGTTTACCTGTAAAGTTGTAGGAGAATATATCATTTATATATAAGTTAAATAATATTGGCCCTAAGACAGTTCCTTGAGGTACTCCAACCGACACCGATTTTTCAGTACTAAGTTCCCCATCTATTCTTACCACCTGTTTTCTATGTGACAAGTAACTCACAAAGAATTTATGTGGTAACCCTCGTATACCAGCGTTTTCCAAAACGTCCAACAACTGTGTATGATTCACAGTGTCGAAGGCCTTCGCCAAGTCAAGGAATGCTACTGCTACCGGTTCAGCCATATAAACAGACTTATAGACTGAGGCAATCAAGCACTGAAGGGTATCACCAGTCGGGAGTCCCTCTTGGAAACCGAATTGCCGCTCCGAAATGAGACCATGTTTGTCTATAAATTTTGTAAGCCTACTCTTCACTGCCTTTTCCATTAATTTTGCAAAACATGATATTAAAGATATTGGTCTGTAATTACACAGATTTTCTTTTTTGTCTTTTTTATATATTGGAGAAACCAGAGCTGTTTTGAAGTGTGAAGGACATACTCCACTAGTGAAAATTGAATTTATTAGACTAGCAATGGGTTTACATAATTGGATTTCTAATTTTTTTAATATTTCGGCTCTTAAATTATCTATCCCAGGTGCTTTATTCTTTTTTACATGAAACTTTTTTTCCTTGTTCTGTATTTATTTCATTTATTTTGTATTTGGTTTTGTCTTTATTATTTACTAAATTCCACATATTTTTTGCATTATTTTAATTTTTTTCTATTTCTGATTGATAAAACTTTCGTTTGGCGATTTTAATACGTTCATTTGTATGTTTACGGTAGTTAATATAAGTTATTATAAATTCATTTCCCACGTTATTAGCAATTTTCAAGAAAAACCCTGAAACACGTTGATTTATGTATTCGAAAAGACACTCTGTGACAAAACAAATCTCCCCTCCTTCACCTCCCTCAACGTGACAGCCACCCCCTCAATTTTTTTAAATGCAATAGGGGGTCAAGTGATACCTCATTTTGAAGGGTTTAATTTTCTATACAGCCATATCTTCATTTTTTAATAAAGTTCATGCGCTTTAAAAAAAATATTTTTCCAAAACGTTGAAAGGTATCACGTAGGTATTCCATTGAATCCGCTGTATTATGCCATACACCTTCAACTGTTTTGGTTTATTTACCAACCATTTTTTGTCAGCCGTGACAGTTGAGTAACAAATTGTCTGTGAACTTGCTGAAGAGAAACAGTTTTGCAGTTGTTGGTTGTGGTTCTTGTTCAGTGTTAATTACAGACAATAGGCTGAAAGTTCTAGCAATGTCTCATTTGACTGAACGTCAAAGAATAGAAGTGTTAATAATGCTAGGATGTGCGGACAAAACTAGAACCCAGAAGAATGTAAGTGAAATGTTCAATAATAAATATTGTTGTTTTTTGTTTTTATAAATTGTTTTTTCGTTAACCAGCTGTCATCCCCCTACGAATGACAGCCCTCAGAAGTCGAAACTTGTGCGAGCCATGGATTAACGAGGTCTTACCTTTTAATGTGCGATTCCTATCCTGATCATCCCATTTCTCAATCTACCGTTAGTAGAATAAAAAAATTCGTGAATTTGGGACTGTCAAAGATATTTCAAAACCAGGCAGGAGGTTATTGATTGACGATGGGAAGAAATTGGATATTTTGGTAGACATCGAAGAGAATTCACATGAATCTACCTGACAACTTGCCGCCGCTTACGACATAAGTCAAAGTTCAACATTGCGTGTTTTTAAGAGTGAAAAGTACCACCCTTATAAAGTACAATTGGTACACGAACTCAACGAAGACGATCCAAATCGCAGAACTGACTTTTTCCAGATAATGATAATCCGAATCAAATAGATAGGAATATTTGGTATCAGCAAGATGGTGCTTCACCACATTTTGCAGCTGAAGTTCGTGCATGTCTGAATGAAGTTTTTCCCAACAGATGGATTGGTAGACGAGGTGCCATAGAGTGGCCAGCCCGTTCTCCCAACACGACACCGCTTGACTACTTTTTGTGGGGTTACCTGAAATCCAAAGTATACATCAATAGACCAAACAATATTGAAAGTTTGCAAATCAGAATTAGAAAAGGAATAGAACGTATCTACAGTGCAAGCTTAATCCTTAAAGGACCATACCTCCCCAATAGAACGTATCACTCCCTAAACCATTCAGGATGTTGTTGATAACCTTCAGCAACGCCTTTATTATTGTCAAGAAACAAATGGCTGTCAGTTTGAACATTTGATCTGAAAAATTTCGTTAGTAGAGATTTTCTTAAGATCTATGACTCATACCGTCGCAGAGGGCAAATTTACGTTTCGGCAGTGAGTGTAAGTGAGAGATATTTATTCAATTGTTTTTTTTTTATGGCGCATGGACGAAATTGAAAACTGAATGATATGGCTGTATAGAAAATTGAATACCCTTCAAAATGAGGTATCACTTGACCCATTGCATTTAAAAAAATTGGAGGAATGGCTGTCACGTTGAGGGGGGTGAAGGAAGGGGGACTTTTTTTATGTCACAGAGTGTCTTTTCGAATACATAAATCGACGTGTTTCAGGGTTTTTCTTGAAAATGGCTAATAACGTGAAAAATTAATTTATACGTATGGTGCTCACTGTATGTACACATACTAATATACTAATACTATACAGGGTGTTATGTAAGTACGTGGCCAAACTCAAAGGAGTGATTTGTTGAGTGATTCTAAGACGAAAAGTTTACATAAACATAGGTCCGGTGATGCTTCGTTTTCAATATACTGGGTGTAAAATTTTCAATGGAAATCTTCTTTTTCGTATTATCATTTTTATTATTATTTTCATAATTCTGATAAAAATTCTAAGAATGGAGTAGACTATTTAGGTGAAAAATAATAACAGTAACCCCTTAGTTTCTGATGTTTCAGTAGTTAAAATGTTTTATTGTTCTATCCCAGGGACTTACAATAAAGTAAATTTTAAGTTTCTTCTCAAAAACGAAGCAAGATACAAAAAAAAAATCTAGAACTAAAAGAGTCGTAGTTTCAGTTGCCAAATGTGAAACGAATACAAAAATTGCAAAAAAATCAGTGGCGCACATTTTTCCTGTCAAAAATATTGGTTACGGTGCCTTCCGGGACGCCATAGGACATGATACTTTTGAGATAGTTAGGGCTAAATCAGCCCTTTACGACCCGTAATAACACTGCCAAATTTCAATTCAATCGGATGAAGGATTATTAAGATATTTACGAAAAAACGATATATTTTTTATTTTGACACCCTGTATCTTGAAAACGGAGCATTACCGGACCTATGTTTATATGAAGTTTTAGACTTAGAATCATTCAAATAATCACTCCAAGTTTGGCCACGTTCTTACATAACACCCTGTCTAATAATATAGTAATATACTAATATATCCAAATATAATATTCACAAAAAATTCAAAAATTCAACATCAAAACGGACATGTTTAACATATCCAAATATAAATTTTTCTTGAAATGATCGAACGTAGTGAAACGTTTGTATCCATTGGGTTAAATATTTATAATACAGTCTAAGGTCCATTATTTGAAAAGAATTAGGGCACAATGATGTACGATTTCTTAGGATATAAAGATCATTTTTTTATTCTTCTAGTAGCGAATAATTGTTCGTAAACTGATTTTTATGTATATACATCAATAGTTCAACGATAAATGAAACCGGGAGATATTATATTATCTGAATAATTTTCGACAGGACGTCCTTACTTTAGCAATGTTCCTCAATATTATTTTCTCTGTCATGAAATAATCTTTCACAGAAGATTAGTGACCCCAAATTAATATACCATTAAGTAGTCTGGATTGAATTTGACCATAAAACAACAATAATGCTTGTCTATCCAAAACATTTCTTGAAACTCTCATTTGACAACACTTTCCAATTAAATTTCTTATGAGATTTACACAATGAGTGGAAAGTGAGAGACAGGTTAGTATCAAAATCTATCCACAGGTTGGTTGTTCTATTGATTTATTATTTGTAATTATGTAGAACACAAAAATTTTTTCTCGTAACAAAGGTGTTGTGTCGTCAGCATGTAACAAGAGAAGGCTTGTGGTGAAATTACAGGCAACTCATTAATACAAAGCACGAACAACACCGGCTCCAAAACGGAGCCCTGGAGTACTCTAATTACATTGGGTATACCTAGGTGTCGATACGAAGTGAGTTTGAATATTCAATGAATCATTTCAACAGTTTGCGTACGATTTCGGAGATAAGATTCGAATCAATCTTGAGATTAACTGAAATATCCATGATTTTCGCACCCTACGTTAACAGTGCAGTAGGGTTACGTGAAGTGGGACAAAATATTCACGTGCATAAAATGAGTTTTTCTAAGACTTAATCCGTCTCCGATATCGAACTTGAAAAAACTATCTTTGTATTAATCAATTAACTCTGTTGTAAAATAATTGTGAAAAAGTAATGTTGTCTGTTTTTTGCGTATCATTGTGACATTAAAAAAAGGAAACGTGTACACATCAATAGAGATGCAAAAATTTCAGTTTTTTGACAGTTCTACAAGTAAACATTTTAGATATTCAGATAACCACATGTTATATTTGCATGAGAAGTCTTTAGAAATGGAATATACACTTTTAATCTTCCTTCTCAGATAATTTTCAGCCAAGTTATGACAAATCTGATCTTTGGAGGGGTACATTACGGGCATCCCTCAGAAGACTTCTAGAGACTTGTGCGACCTAGGGAAGACGTAGTCCTTACTTCAACGTCTGATGCCATGCACAACTGTTTAGCAATGGCTAGTATTTTGGTGGATTCAGACGGGACACAGTGTCGTCTGTTTTGAACCTCCTGGTACCTGTGAGATATATTCTAATGTTTTATCACTTCACTTAGCTAGCAAATCAATGTTTTGTCAATGAAAAAGCTCCATTATAAGGATCTGGCATTCAAATCGACATGACATCAGTTCCTTATTTTTTGCAAGAATTTTGTTTTGTTGTTGTTGTCGGCTTTGCAGAGATTGCAGAAAGTCTATATAGTCGCTGATACGAATGGAAATGGTCGATTATGTCATAACATTTTGTAGTGAATCAAAAATCATGTTGGGAGGCATGGTGGAAATTGCATACCTTTTCCTTTCATCCAACTTTTCGATATTTCGCGGCCTATTTGTATAGTACTACATTTTTTATGTGACACCACAGAAAAAAGTCAAGTGGGGTCAAATTGGGAGACCCAGCTGGTCAGTCAAGTGGGATCAAATCGTGAGACCAAGTTGGCCAGCCAATTGCCTCTTCTCTTGCGTCTAATCCATTTATCAGGAAAAGTTTCATCTAGATATGACCGCACCATACGTCCAAAATGTGGAGGAACCCTATCTTGTTAGTACTATAACTGTTCTGCCGGAAAATTGGGATTGTTATTATTATTCGGGAACAATCGTATAAGCTCTGGAACAATATGCTTTTTCAAAAGTAGGTCGTATCATTCAGAGGTCAAATTTCTGTTTATGAAATGATGTGTCTACCAATAATGCCACACCGAATATTTAATTTTTGTGGCAGTTGAGTGTGTCTATCT
Organism: Chrysolina americana; assembly: GCA_958502065.1. Taxonomy (NCBI): domain Eukaryota; kingdom Metazoa; phylum Arthropoda; class Insecta; order Coleoptera; family Chrysomelidae; genus Chrysolina; species Chrysolina americana. Next base: position 22,749,552 of record OY293415.1, on the reverse strand, counting down.
CCATCCAATTTGGATACAGTTGTGTCGGTTTATGTGCCTATTTGAACAAATTCGTCAGACAATTGCTATGATTGGTAAGAGCAAAATAACGGAAATGGCGAATAACGGTGACGTTATTTTCAACGGAAGTGATACAGCATAGGGCTGAATATGTGTTCGACAAAGTTGACATTTCCGTTCGATTCATCCATAATAACTCCACAGATGTCGATTTTACTATCAAAATAGTCGTCACTCAATTCTTGTAACAAATGAATTTCATATGGATGGAATTTTTGTAGTTTGCAAATTTTTTGAATGGAATATCTACTCATGATCGAAAACTCTCTAATGTGTCGAATTTATTGGATTATTCACCACATCTAACATGACAAATAATTTTCTTCATTTGTTACGCTTACTGGTCTTCCACTTTCTGGTCGATCTTTGACACCTCCAGTTTCATGAAAACGCCGCAATGTGTTTGGAACGGTTGATTCAGAAACAGGTTCCCGATCGGCATGCAATTCATTAAAGATATCCAAATTCTTAATATAACAACTTTAAATTTCAATACGCTGGGTTTCACTTAAGGGTGCCATTTTTGCGCAAAAATTATTCACACCAACTGTAATTTTTGACATATCTTGTCAAGATCATCACTGTAAAACAAATAACGACGCGGCGTTGTTATGGAGCTAGAAACTTCCAAAGGTAACTTGATTGACATAAACTTAATGGACTAAAATATTCATTTCTAATAAATAAGAAAATGATTTTCAAAATTCGTCGAGATGTCGAAAACGATTAAATTTAGAATATGATGTGCTACCTATATCAATTTTGTTTATCATTTCAAGAAGAATTGAAATATGGAATAATACAGGGTGTCCCAAACTGAATTAGCCAGGTTCTAGTACCCAAACTAGCCGAGATATTTAGTTGGAACAAAATTTACAATTTTCAGCTGTGAGGATACTTTAAAATTATAGCGAAATTTCATTTTATTATGAACAGAAACAGCTACCGTTAAAAATTCACTACCACTGTAAAATTTTAAATGGCACCCTGTAAATTTTTTCAACATATTCGTACAGAATGTCTAATTCTGAATTTTCTAGTTTTTTCCGATTCAAAATCGGTTGGTAAATAGCTTGACAAAATAATTTTTTTACTTTTAAATCTAGTTATTCATGAATTAGTTGTTGAACTGAAAATCGTCTATAAAACACTTTTGACACTGGTAAAAATAAAGTCAATAAGTCTTGAAAGTTAGCGAATTTTGTATAAAAATACCAAGTTTGTTTACAGCTGTAGAATACGTAGATATGATTAATATTTGCGGAGAATGTTCGAAACATAGAAGAGCTAGAGAGTTGTATTGGATACGAATAGTTGAACGCATTCTGCGGCAAGAACAATAATTCCTAAGCGGAAATTGCGGTAATTCCAGGTATAACAAAAAGTTTCGTTGAACGAATTTTACAACATTTTAAATACCATCCACTTATAGTTCACTTAGTCCAGGTGACGCTGATAGACGTTTACAATGTATTGCGCACTTACCTTAAACATAGTCTAAAGCATGTGGTAGTAGTAGTAGGTGGTAGTAGGTGTGTCAAGTGCTGTTCCAAGAAAAAGTCATTCTAAATATAGTTAAAAGTGTGAAATAAAACTGGTTTTTTATATTGAAATATTCCTGGGAAAAAAACGCAAACTGTGAGTAAAATATTAGAATCATGAATTACAGAATAAGACCTTAATCAAGTGAAATCCACAAGAGCGTAATAAAAAAACAACCACCTATTCACAAAAGAAACTGATTTCTTTGTCAATGATTGGTGATAAGAATAAATAGCCCAAGGAAATTAGGATAAAATATGACTGATATCTCGAACAAAGACTTACTACTAAAACTAGAACAACTCATAAATAATACAAAAACAGAGCTAAAAACTGAGATACAGGGAATACACGAAATTCTAGAAAACAAATCGAAAGAACTTGAAGAGAAATGTAAAAAACTGGAACAGAAAGTAACCACTTTAGAAAGGTCTATCAGAAGGAATAACGTTGATATTTTCGGCATGGAGACAAAAAATAACGATTTACTTGGAGTTACTGTTGACAAAATAAATGAAATTTTTGAAACTAGCATAACTGAGAGGGATATAAATAACATATATACAATCGGAAAAAAAAGAACAATCATACTTGAGTTTATCTCATACATGCAAAAACAAAAAATATTTCAGAATCTAAAGAAATTACGGGGCACTGGCATCTCCATAACTCATGATTTGCGACCAGAGGACCAAATTATAAATAAACAACTTGTCAAACACCTGAAAAACGCCAGAAAAGACAATTACCAAGCATACATAAAAAATTACAAACTATATGTGAACGGAACGCCTTATACCCTAGAAGAACTAGAACAAAATAACAACGAATTCGAAGTGGAACCTGAACCGAAACCCAAATCGAATAGTGCTCCATCGACCCCAATAGCCAGCCAAAATATAAGAGAAAAGGAAAATAGAGAAGAAGTAGACAATACAAATGTACCAATAAATGAAGAGAAAACAAGAGGAAAAACTCAGATCGAGGAAAAAAAGAAACATACAACAAAAGCTGAAGAAAACACAACCAAAAATACAGTAAAAATTGGAAGAACCACCCGACACAACTCATCATCTACCAGCAAATAGAATAAGTCCCAAGGACACGCTGTAGAACTACGAAACCGATGCTGTAGTGGCTCTTCTTCTCAAACCCAGATACTCATGCAAATGGATATCTCGTGCTATAATTTCTTATTGTATTAATATTGTTTCTGTCAAATTTTACCTTAACGTATATATACTCTTATTTGATTTGCAACATATAAAACAATCATTATCATAATATTATTTATAACTACATTATTTCATATTCAAGTATTTGTGAGCTTACCGAAAATGGATCCTTTCATAAGGGACTTTGAATATGAGGTTTTCGACACAAAGGAACTAGAAACTATAAAAGAGGTACGTGATATGATGAACAGTAACACTCTTGGCTTCAAAACATTACATCAAAATATACGAAGCATTTTTAAAAATATGGATGAAATGAAGATCACTCTAAGCCAGCTGAATTTCGACTTTGACTGCATAGTACTCACTGAAACATTCAAAATACAAGATATACATTTTTTCCAATTAGAGAACTACTCGACGTTTTACAATGGGGGAGACATAAACAAAAACGATGGTGTCGTTGTTTATATGAGAAACAACATAAGGCATTCTGCTACAATAGTTGAGATTGCACAGTGTAAAGCATTGCAGTTGAGGGTTGATACAGTTACGGATGGAGTCATTTTCATTACATCCATATATCGCCCCCCTTCAACTGACGTCAATATTTTTGTACCGTGTTTGAAAAACTATCTAGAACAAATTGATCGAGACAGAGCTGATCATCATATATTCCTGGGTGATATCAACATAAATATAAACGAGGAGAGCGATACAGTTTCAGAATACTTAGACTTACTATATGAATTTGATTTTGTATCTATGATTAATAAAAACACTCGGGTACAAGGAGAGTCGGCAAGTTGCATTGACCATATTTTTGTCAAAAGCAAAAATCAAATTATGAAAACCAAAACCAATGCTGCAACATTTAACTCAATGATAACAGACCATAAAACCACTCTGCTCAACTTAGATATAAAATATGAAACCTATACAAAAAAAGAAACACATACAAAAACTTATATCGATCATAAAAAACTTAAAATTTACCTTGAGGGCTTCAACTGGCACACCTATTACAGTCTCGATGATGTCAACGAAAAGGCGGAACTTTTAGTGGATATTCTGAAGACATCAATAACAGTCAACAGTAAAACAATCAAACTCAAAAAACACCAAGTGAAACGAAAACAATGGATAACATCTGGTTTGATTAAATCCATTAACGAAAAAAATTTACTATACCGTCAACACAAAATGAATCCCCAAAATCAAACACTTAAAAACAAATTTAAAATATACAGCAAACAAGTTAATAAACTCAAGAGAATCGCTAAAAAACAATTTTTTCATGATCAAATTTCTAACAGCAGAAATAGTGCCAAAAAGATGTGGGACATTGTCAATATTAAACAAAAGAATGATTCAAAAAAAGAAATAGAAGAAATAATAACAGAAAGTGGAAACATTATCAGAGATGATGAATTGATAGCAAATGAGTTCAATGATTTTTTTGTGAATATCGGTGAAAAGTACGCTTCAAAAATAGAAAAACCTTCATCGCGTCCCCCTTATAGAATTCCGATGATACAATCCCTGTACCTTTCCCCCACAAACGAAAATGAGATTATCGAGATAATCAAAAGTCTCAAACCGAATAAGGCAGTTGGTATAGACAACATCAAATCGGAAACCTTGAAAAAAATCACAAATGTGATTGCCGCACCTTTGACCCATCTGATGAATGCCCCGACATTTTCAAAAGGGCAGTAGTCGTCCCCATATTTAAAAAAGGAAATGAAAAGATGTTGACGAACTACAGGCCAATATCTCTGATGACAGCTTTAACGAAGATTTTCGAAAAAATTTTGAAAGCACGTCTCGCAAATTACTTGAAATCATTTAAAATAATATCCCCTCAGCAATTTGGTTTTCAAGAAGGTCTTTCCACAAATGACGCCATTGCAAAATTAACGGGAGAGCTATACAACTCAGTCGACAATAAGAAACCTACCACATGTCTATTCCTGGATCTAGCCAAGGCTTTCGACACCGTGAGTCACTCACAACTGTTGACTGTCTTGGAGGATGCAGGAATGCGTGGCAATGTCCTAGAATTGTTCACGACCTATCTCGGAAACAGAAAGCAAGTCGTTAGAATCAGAAACACCCTCAGCCAAGAACGGATCATTGAGTATGGTGTTCCACAGGGAACGGTGCTTGGGCCACTCCTCTTTACATTATACATCAATGGTTTACTTATGTTGGGTGGAGACAGAAAAATAATAAGCTTTGCCGACGACACAGCCATCATTTATACTGCCGACAACTGGACAGATCTCAAACAAAAAATGGAAACTGACATAGTTAATATCATAGAATGGCTCAATCATCGCCTCATGACCATCAACATTGAGAAAATCTTTTTTGTTCCATTCACGAGTTATTCGAATAATCTACCGAGCTACAAAAAATTAACCATCAACACACAGGGGAAATCTTTGGAGATTGCAATAAACTATAAAATAAAATATCTAGGAGTGATGATAGACTCTCACTTAAGATGGGATGTACAAGCCGAAGCAATAGCAAAGTGTCTCAGATGTATGATTTCAAAATTCAAATATCTGAGAGACTTGGTGGACATCAATCACCTCAAGACAATATATTACGCCCTTATTGAATCTTGTCTGCGCTACGGAATACTAAGCTGGGGCGGTATTGCATATAGCCATTTACGAAAAGTTGACGTCCTTCAAAAAAGAATATTAAAATTAATATACAACAAACAGTCCTCCTACTCTTCGGACCTCATATTTCGAGAATCCAACTTAATGGACGTAAGGCAGCTCTACATGCAGAGTCTAATTACATACATCTTCAAAGAAAAAAGTAATCTCAAAAAGATAGAACATATATATGAAACACGTAACAAAACAAAACAAATGGTTCAAATACATACGTCAAAAAAAACAATAGGTCAACGATGCTTCACATATCTGGCGGGGAAATGTTTCAACTTCCTGCCGGACATGTACAAAACATATTTACTTACGCTGAATTCTGCTCAAATGGAGAAAAACATTTTCAAAAACTTCATTAAACGCTTGGAAAGGGCGGCTGTTCATTGTATCATCGACCCGGAATAAACTAAATTAATTGTCATTTTCTTTTTTTATATTACCTAAAAGTAAAGTAAGTATGATATTTACATGCAAATATTTCCATGCCTCTTCAAACTTCTATATTATTTTCAATTTACTTCTTTTTTCCTTTTTTATAGCAGACACTTTCAAAGTTTTTATATGTATACGTTATAATTCAGTACACCACTTTTACATTATACTTATTACTACTATATACTGACTGTTGTCATTTTAGGAATTTTATCTATAAGGATATCACGCACAAGCTTGCAAGCTTCTGTGATCTCTCATGTTTTATTTTCATCGTCTTTTATGTGCTAGTAATATTTTTACATTTTTGAAAATAAACATTATTATTATTATTATTATTAAAGACGACCCAGCCATTTTAACTAAAATATTGTGGGGTGATGAAGCCAATTTTCACAATAATGGTGTCATTGATAAGCATAATTCTCAATTTTGGTGATGTTTGCTGTGGATTGTTTAATGGACGGATCTATGGACCCTATTTTTCTTATCATGATAAATGGTGGATTAAGTAAAGTAAGTAGTTGTTTTCTGTTGAGTACTTGCCGACAACCATACCTATTGTAAGTATAGTTTTTTTGCGGAAGACTGGATTACGTAATCCACCATTTATCATGATTAGATTAATGGTCTCTCGTCAACTAGTGTCGCCCCTCTTCATGATGTTTTTGGCTTCATATTGAAGTCGATACGCAGTCGGGGTGCATTTCAATTCAGGAACCCAGAGATGGCGCCGAATTCATACTTCAGTATTCGTCTCAGGGATTTCCTATTAGGCTGAAAGGATTTTTCGAATCAATTGGGTCGAACTAGCCTTCGCTGATGATTGGCAAAGACCATGAAACCGATACGGAGATGTTTCCCCAATTAAAGCGAAAAATAATTTTAGCTTTGATGTTTAAAGTGCATTGCAAATAGTTCTTGTAGAAAACTTTGCTAAGTTAAACATATCATTCAACGGTCGTAGGAGACAGTAGTTGTTTTCTGTTGAATACTTGCCGACGACCATACCTATTGTGTAGGTTTTTTGCGGAAGATTGGATTACGTAATCCACCATTTATCACGATTAGATTAATGGTCTCTCGTCAAGTAGTGTCGCCCCTCTTCATGATGTTTTTGACCCTACTTTTATGAAGCAACGTTAACGGAAGAAAGTATCTACACTTCCTAGAACACAGTTTACCCGAATTTTTAGAAGAAATACCGTTGCTTGAAAGACAACAAATGTGGTGGCAGCAGGATGGAGCACCTGCTCACAGCGCACACATGGTTACTAGATTTTTTCTTGTGGGGTACCTTAAATATATGGTATATCTAAGTAATTCTCAAGACTTGGAGAACCTGAAAGATAACATTCAAAATGCTTGTCGCAGAATAACGCCCCAAATGATAATAGCTACATGTACTCGTAACTCATTGACAAGATTTGAAGCTTGCGTTACAGCTAAAGGCCTTCATTTCGAACACTTCTTGAAATGATATAATCTAGCGGATTTTCAACTAAACAAATTTTCATGGGGAACTAGATTTGAAACTTTAATATCAATTTATTCAGCTATTTATCAACCGATTTTGAATCGAAAAAAACTAGTGAATTAAGAATTAGACATTCTATAAGAAAATGTACAGGGTGCTGTTTAAAATTTTACAGTGGTAGTGAATTTTTAAGGGTTCGTTATAAAATGAAATTGAGCTGTTATTTCAAAGTACCCTCACAGCTGAAAATTATAGTTTTTGTTCCAATTAAATATCTAGGCTAGTTTAGGAACCAGAACCTGGCCAAATCAGTTTGGGGCACCCTGTATACAGGGTATTCCACTAACGAAAAAGAAGTGTTTTTCCTTCATTACTCTTGGACTGATCTTGTACACTCAATTTTTCTTTAATGCAATAGATTTTAGAATACTCTAAAACTTTTGTAGATTTTTTGCTAGCTATCTCACTTCAGCGATCCTGTATACCGGGTGACCACGAGGTGAGGTAAGCCCCCAATTTTTCTATAGTTTTGAAGATACAGGTTTCAAATTTGGTACGTCAATATATTACTCAAATACGCATATTTTGACTCCATTAACAAAAATTCACCACTTCCGGTTAAACCGGAAGTGACCATACACTTTTTTTTTTCAAATGACACCCTGTACAATTTTTTTCATTATCCGGAAAAACACACAATTTGTAATAACACTGTTCTTCAAAATTGAAAATCGGTTTGACAGACAATGATCATCATTTTCTCCAATATGGAAACCACTGCATTAGAATAACCTCCGAGCTCTTGAGAGATTGCGATGAATGAGTAGGTAGGAACGACCGGACGGACGTCCTGTATTTTAAGTAGTTCCTGCCTACGAAGACAGGGGTCAATAAGCTCTTTCATTCATAGATGTACGCCTTCCCGGTAATTTCTCAGCATTGCGAACGACGACGACGATTGAAAGAAAAGAAGGAAAGGACACCTACCTATCTACCGTGTCTAATCTGAGACTGCCAAACTATTGTTGGCGGCGGATGGGCATTGTAAACTTCTCACACTCAGAATTTGATCACTTTGCCGCTATTTGAAACAGGATGGTTTCAGTGTTGAAGCCATTAGAGCGTACAATAACTGAGTATTCTCGGAATGTTAAAATATATTTAATCAAGTGTTTTGTCAAAAAGCGGATGTAATTCGTGTATTGTTATCTCGTTTGCAAATGGAATACGCAGTTTCCGTTTATTCCAATTCAAGTATTTGTTGATAGAAATCAACACTGAATTAATTTCATCAATCGCTTTATGTGAGTTGGTATCACCAGGTACAAACAATAAACGTATCGTTAGCAAATAAATTTGTGGATTCGCATTTCACAAAGGCTTTAATACGCTCGTACTACAAAATGAAATACACCTACCTACTAGTTGAAAATGGTAATTTCATGCTCATTATACACATTAATTATAGTTATTCAAGTAACAAGGAATATAAAGACGTGTTAACATTCGAGGTCAGCGAGAACGAGCCGAGGCAAAGCCGAGGCTTGTCGCTTACCGAGGATGTTAACAGTCGATACATTCCGTGTTACTTATTACGTTTATCCCGCGGCTTGTTGACATTTCTCAAAATTTGCCTGGATTGAAGTTTATTTTCTTACCCTTCCTTTATGATTATTCGTTTTGAAATATTCAATTTAATTTGAAATACTTTTATTCATTAACCAGCTCGGTGAAGGTCGTTTTATACTGATGGGATCTTAAACTATAACTTTTCTTACTTATTTTCAAATGAACATTGTTTGCCCAAGAATTTCAAATCCGCAAAAAATTCCTTCGAAAGGTTCATCCAATTGTTGTTTCCTACTAAAAATATGAATACATTCATAATTTCATTACTCTTCGGCATGCAATACTATTCAAGAATATCCACAATTTTATCGACATTTTCCACACTTGAAAGTTTTATGATCGTGCTTCAAAGCTTCAGACTTTGAAATTTTGTCCTGTTACCATTTATGTCCAGCATTTTTGGTTTATTTATTGAATTCCATATTTTACTTTATTCTAGATACTGTATACTAATAGTTCTTTATTACGACTGCGCCATGTTTACTGTTCTTTTAGGTTTATTTAAATTTCAAAACTTCACATGTATGACAAAATATAAATTATATCAAAAGATGATTAAAGACAATTCTTCTTCTCGCAATTCATGAAGTTACCCGATAAATTAAGACATCATTTCATCATGAAAAATTTTCAAACATTTTTCATGAGGAACTGTGTATACTTGCCGACTCCCTATTGTATAGAGAATGAGCGAAAGGCTCGATTAATTTTAATCAAATTTCATTTTGTGGATAAATTGAGAATCGATTATTTCCTTCATTATAAAAATATTTTTTATTAATGAAGTGTCAGAAGTAGGCGTGGCTTTCGCTTTTATCCCTCTGGGAAAAATAGAAATTGATACTATAGTTCCGGGAATAGAGCCTTATTTCAGGAAATTTCCTCCTCTTTTTGAATCTTCTTTTAGATTTGAAAAATCTCAATTAGTTTTTGAGATATTCACAAAAACTAATTCCCCCTTATTTTGAATTGTTTATAACATTTGCAACTTCTGCAAGCGGAATTTTCTCTTTTTCAAAAATCATCTTTATGCTATTCCGATTCGAATGACACCCGGTTCTTGTTTTTCCGAGACGTAAATTGCAACCGTTCGAAGCGGAGGTGGATCCCTAGGCAATTTGATGAAAATATAATTTTTCGATAGATGTTCGAAATGAGTGTACAGTTCACGGCACAATTCGTCACCAACTTAATGAACACAATTTCGCGATATTTCCCCACTGTACTCTATCGATTCCGCCAGTGAGTGTACTACCGACTCGTGCTGGTGTCCGTTTGTCCACACCAACGCAACACCGCAACACCGCCCAAACAGCGGCCTACTTGATTCTGAATACATGCTTTTTGTAGACGAACATTTTCGTATGCCCAATTTGAATGTGGCGTTGGAACATTTACTATTGCCTTACTGTAATAAATAAAGTTGAAGAAGTGGGCGCAATTATACAGGGTGCCTTTCGTGAGAAGCCATTAATGCTCTGAGCTCCAATAAGTAAAATGGGCGAGACCCTCCTGCGGAATATATACCAGCACAATACTTTATGAATCTGAAAAAGAAGTATAAAACAAAAGATCCCGATACTGGATAGAATCACAAGGAATGAGGCAAGATACTACTGAGAAACCACAAACAGAAGTAATCAATTGACCGATAAGAGTGAAAATGAATCCAGAATACTTAGAGGGAAAGAACGATGCAAATTTGCGGAGAAGACAACAAACGGAGAACATCAAATAAAAGAGGGGAAATCTACCTAACGTGAAGCCATCCGACAGCCTGAACTTTTTGAAAGTCATAGGACTGGAGAAATTGCCCTAGTCGTTGAGACATCCTAAAGAGCTGGGCAGCTGAATTCGACACAATATTGAGGTCGAAGTGTTTTAACACCTCTTCATTCGTGTTTGATCATAAATCACACGAATTATATGAAATTTACACCCGTTCGAAAGACTCTCACTATGCTTTCTGGAACCTTTCGGTCGTTCATAGTCTTAATGGGTTGAAAGAAGTTTGAGTTCTATCACTTTTTCACAACGTTTCAATTTATTATATCTGAAATCGTCTTCAGGTCAATACTGCCAAGTTTAGTTGCTACGAGGTCTTTATAGGTCTGTTGATGTGGGGTTATTTAGGTATCTGGCTCGTATAAATTCGCACTTTTTCTTTCCTCCAAAGCGGTCTATGAGCGGTCTCCATACGTTCTTAATTTCCACGCTCCGATGAGCGAAAGCGCTATTGGCTTTGGTATACGCGGTTTCTATAAATTTTCATTCGAGACAATGTTCCCCTCCTAAAGAATTCGATTCAGTCCAGGCATGGTTAGCAATTCCCGATTTAGATGTCTCCCCCATTGAGTCCCCTTTTTGTATTCGGTTATTCTTACGGATAGCGGTCTCTTGGTCTCTCCGATGAAAGAACCTCCACATCCACATGAGACCTTATTAATGCAGTTTTTGCTGGATTCTGATGTATTTTCAGGTTTCGTCTTGGTAGAAGCTCTGTAAGATACTGCCGGATTGAAAGAAGCTGTTGATATTGTATTTGTTTCCGATCCTATTGACTTTTTCGAAGATACCTCTGAGGTATGGAACGATCGATCGTCTTGGTTCTTTGGAGCTGTTACTGTACTTCTTCTAGGATTTTTTTAGGGTATCCGTTTTGGCATAGGTCCTTTCTGATATGGTTTATCTCCGCATCCAGTGACTCCTGGTTCAATGTTCCGCCAATCACACGTATTAAAAGGTAAGGGCTACGTCTTCCCCCAGCTCGCACAAGTCTCTGACTTTTGAGGGTTGCACGTAGGGGTGCAACCGGTTGACGGATATAACAATTTTAACAACAACAACAATTTAACAACAATGCGGAATATGGGTGATTGGAGCAGAATTTGAGATATTCCGCTATGATTGGTGATAGCAAAATAACGGCAATGGCGAATAACGGTGACGTTATTTTTAACGGAAGTGATACAGCATAAGGCTGATTGTCTTGTGTGGGTTTTTTTCTGTAAACAGAGATGCGGATGCCATCAGTGTCTGTTCTTCCGACGATTACATTGAGAAACGGCAAGGTAGTACTATTGCGTTCCTTTTCCATCGTGAACTGGATTGAGTTCCTTATGTTAGTTATTTTTGGAAGTCCACAAGATGTTCGTCTCTGGTGGTTCCATATGATTAAGGTGTCATCCACGTATCTTAGTTGTTGGGATGAATTATTATTTCATATTTATTAGTTTCATAATTTTGGTTTGTCTTCTGCCTCTCTAATAGCCAATTCCTCGAACCACTCCTTGTATATATTGGCGATTATTGGAGAGAAGGAAGATCCCATCAGCAGTCTGTCTACTTTGTCCGAAAAATATGAGTGATGTAGGCAGCACTGTAGTAATTCCAATATAGCGTGTACGTATAGGTCAGTTCTTTTATGGAAATGGATATCTTGCCTTCTTCCAGTTTCGTTTTCTTCACGTTGTAACTGATGAAACGATCTTCAGGTCCTACTTGAACCTCTTTGATAGTGTACACGAAATGCTTCGAATTCTTGACGAATAAACTGCTATTACCCTGCAAAGAATGTAGTATCGGTACCTACAATCTAGCGAAATACCTCTTACCGTTAGGCGTTTCTTTTCATCCTCTGAAATTTCCAGTGCTCATTTTGAGCACAGAATAATAAATCTAGCCCTGACATTTTCTCAGACTATTGATTTTGCGAGATATTTTTGTTTTGTGCCAGAGGAATCTGAGTTTGTTTGTTACAGTATACATTAAAATGTTACTATTTGTACACCTACTTTGTTGCTTCCAGCACGGCATTAATTTCTTTTCGTTTTATTTCAATGAGTCACTAACTATGCACGAAATCGGCCGTACAACGCGATACTTGTTTAATGTCTTTCAATTCAAGGCCAGCCAGAACTCGCTTGAAATTTCATTGATTACCGCGATTACATCTGGCTCTGATTTATAAAAGAAAAACGCCGATGAAAGATTTTGCAACATGTAATCATCCAGATAGTTATATCATATCCTGTTTTTTTCTCGTCAGAGTAAATATTATGACATATTGAGAGATCAATCAGGAGTCGCTAGGGTCGAACTGGGTTGAGGACAAAGTTTTCAGATGTAATACAGTCGAAAAAATAATGAGACATGAAATGAAAAAATACAGCAGATCAGCACAGTAGAGCCAGATCCAATGGATGATGATGACTTTCATGTCAGAAACTGACACAGCGTGAAAACTCTCTGGTTGTCCACATTGTGATGAGAAAAGTTGACAGTACTGACACCAAATTGATGGCATCTATATGGAAGTGCATTAGGTACATTCTGAAAGCGCCCAAAAATTACTGAATTTGTCTTTATTGTCAGAAAAATCAAGATACCGGTACGAAAAAGGATTGAATGAAAACGGAAGGTGTAAAAACGATTCCCGTTTTACCAAAGTAGTGTCTGTTCTTGAGCACACGAGTCCTATTAAAAACCATAGTACGGGTTCACAAAGGAAAAACAATAAAGCTGTATAGGTACGCTGTAATTGAATGGCTATAGATGGTTCACAATTTTCCAGTATCAGAATTAAATGTTGCTTTTCATTTCCCCGATTCAGCACCAGTAATTTCTAATTGTTCCGATTTCCGCCGATGCATGTTTACCATTTAACTATTTGGGCTTGAATAGTGCAGATGCAAGCAAGCAGTTTCGAAGCATTTATTGTCGAAATGATTAATTTCCAAGTTATCGTTAACATTAATAGCAAGCAATAATCTTGATGATTACGCATAAACAAAACATTCATATATTGTCACGAATTATTAAAATCGTTCCCTTATCACATCGTATCAGGTATGAATGGATGACGTCAAAACCGATAAATATAACAGTTAATTTGTTTATTCAACTAACATCCCGTTTAGATTAGATTATTAATTTTGTTAATGAAAGGAAATGGTTTAATTGACCTTATCGGACCTGAGTGATCTTATCTCGAGTTATTGTTTCGTAAAAAAAAAAATTGGATTAATACCTTAATGTCCTCGCCTTTATATTCACTATTCAAGTGATTTCAAGTACTATCAGTAAAATCTTCAGTTAAATATATATCAGTCTGAAAAAGTTTCATTTAGATATTTATTATAACGACAGCGTTTCGGTACTTATGTTTACCATCTTCATTGCTAGAACAAAGGATATAGCACAAAATGTTTTTCATCAAAATTATTGCATTAATGTTATCAGGTGCTTCTTTTAGCACCATTGTGACGTACTACCCTGAGCAACCAATCCCATAGTTGACAGCGTCAATTAATTTAGCAACGTTGCCATACTTATGTTATGTCCACAAAACACAAATATTGAGACGAAAAAATTTTGAGATCTGTGGCCACTGACAAGTAATGCAGCAATGCGCATGCTCAAATTGGTATCGTACTAAAGAGGTGGTCCTTTTTCAGTTTTTCTTCAGTTTGAGTTATATTTATTATGTGGTTGTTTATCTTGTATTATATAGGAAAATTCTAATTTTTGTATCAGAGTTTTCAGAATGCCTCTTAAAGTTTGTTTCGGATCCAAGTATTTGAACAATAGTGAAAATAGCAATAAAATGTTTATTTCTATTCCTAGTGATCCGAAAACTCGGGCAAAGTGGTTTTTAGGATAACACTTTCGATTTACAAATAATCTCGCAGTCACAATATACCATACCAGAAATAACAAAACCAAAAACACAAAAAAATTTATTGTGAATATAATGATCCCTCTTTTACTTTGGGTAGAAAGTTGTCAAAGTCAGAATAAGAAGAGGTGACATATCACATAATCACTGTCTTCTAGATGTGACACGATTGAGCGATAAAGTATTCACTGTTATCAAAGTTGGTTAACCGAACGTGTAAGCAAACTGCCGATGATTGTCGTTCTGTGATTCTACTATTCAGTTCTTTGTTTATATTCAAACATATTGTTTTATAACAGATCCAATGTGTTCACGAAGGTGGTCAACTTTCAAAGTCGCCATCGTCGTTTGACATTGGGAATAGTGTCTTCTGTCACTTCTCTACGGTATTATGTTCTCTGGTTTATAGTTTTAGAAGCGTGGCCTATTGGCAGCTCGGGCACTTACGTCACTAAGAGCGCCCAATATTAGAACTTTCAAAATTTGCTATTTTTCAGAAATAAATTTTACTCGAAAACTATTTTCTGTGTACATTTATACCGAGTGAGCACGAGGTGAGGTACGCCCCCCAATTGTTCTATAGTTTCAAAGATACAGGTTTCAAATTCAGTACATCGATATATTACTCAAAACGCATATCCGGTTTAACCGGAAGTGACCCTAATATTTTTTTTCAAATGACAACCTGTAAATTTTTTTTCATTATCCGAAAGAACACGCAATTTGTGATAACACTGTTCTTCAAAATTGAAAATCAGTTGAAAAATGGCGGAGATAAAGTTGATTGTTCAATCGAACAAAGTTGGCCATGAACATCGAACTCAAATCATCACAACTGACGAACGGCGTCAACATTCACGAGAGGAAGGTTCGAGGTAAGATACAGCTGAAAATTGAGCTTCTCATGTAATTGCAGCAACCATATTTTCCAACAATTATCAAAAATTTCCTCAAATGATGATATGAGTTTGACGTTCATGGCCAACATTGTTCGATTGAACAATCAACTGTATCTCCGCCATTTTTCAAACGATTTTCAATTTTGAAGAACAGTGTTATCACAAATTGCGTATTCTTTCGGATAATGAAAAATATTGTACAAAGTGTCATTTGAAAAAAAAAGTTTGGGGTCATTTCCGGTTATACCGGAAGTGGTGAATTTTCAGTAATGGAGTCGAAATATGCTTATTTGAGTAATATATTGACGTACCAAATTTGAAACCTGTATTTTCAAAACTATAGAAAAATTGGGGGGCGTACCTAACCTCGTGGTCACCCGGTATATGTATTATGTATTTTAAAACACAAAATGGAGCAAAAATATTTTTTCGTGTCCTCGCCTATTGGCTGACATGGAAAAATGTTATGCCAAAAGATGTTTGGAGGGTTTTACCGATACTACTTTCTGAAATAAAACACATTATCATTGCTCGTTAAATGACGCAGGGGAGCACATCAACTAAAAAAATTTAAATAGCATGAAGGTTATGTGTCACATCTTTGAAAAGATAATTCAATTCTCTTTTCAACCACCTAAAAATTTTAAAATTTCGTTCCATTCAAAAAATGTTCTGTCCCGTTATTTCACATCAAACCATTCAAAAGTTATCGTGGTCAGGTAAGAAAAGGGATTCAGATCCCCCACATCCGTACTTATTCTGACATTTCAAGTGAATATTGTGAAAAAACGTAAAAAAGAAATTCTGAAAAATTTAGATGGTTGAAAAGAGAATTGAATTATCTTTTCAACGATGTGACACATGACCCCCCATGCCATTTGAAGTTTTTCAGTTGATGTGCCCCCCCCCCCGCGCCGTCTATCGAGCAATCACAATGTGTTTTATTTCAAAGAGTAGTATTTTTTTTAAATGGGACACCCTGTATTTCATTGCATTATTACATTCTACGTTGAATTCTGAACAAGTTTGATAAATGGTTTTCTATCAAAAAAGTTGTAAATAATTATTTCGACTACTTTTGCGCCAGTTCAATGAGAAAATCGTAACAAATGGATCACAATGTATCCACTTTCCTATCCTAACTTTTTGAAAGCAATCCAATGTTGCAAACTGCTGATGGCACCATGTGTAACTTACCTCGTCGTACCATTTTACAATTGTTAGAGTTGTTGAATCTCACGAAAAACTAGTACAAATGAAGTTGAAACATTTTATTAACAAATAAGGTAGTCCATAAATACAGATCAAGAATCATTAAAAACTGAAGAGATATTTTAATTTATAACTAAAAACGGTGAGTTTTTATCTATTTCAAAAGATGATCGACATGTCCACCATGCATTTCTTGACACATAAATAGTCGGGTTGTAAACTCTTCCCTAACATTAATCAAGGTTTGAGGTGATATTTCTGAACACACTTCAATAATTCGACGGCGCAGTTCATCTAACGACCTACAAACTGTCTTAAAAACTACGGATTTCACATAGCCCCAAAGAAAGAAATCAAGCGGTGAGAGGTCCGGTGAGCGAGCTGGCCACTCTGTTGTACCTCGACGTCCAATCCACCTACCTGGATACCTTTCATCTAAGTAATTTCTCACCTCCCGAAAATAGTGTGGTGGCGCTCCATCTTGCTGAAATGTTACATCCAAGTAAAATTCATGTGGGTTTTGCGCAACGATCTCATCGATACTGGGACTTATTGTGTCTTGCAGCATTTGGAGGTATCTGGGACCATTTAAATTTTCTTCCAAGAATATGGGACCGACAATGTGGTTACCTAAAATACCAGCCCAAACATTAATTTTCTGGGGAAATTGAGTATGCCCCTCGCGGAATTCATGGGGATTCTCATTACTCCAATATCTACAATTCTGGGTATTCACATTTCCATTTAGGTAAAAAGTGCTTTCATCACTAAAGCAGATGTGTTGCAAATAAAGTCGATTTGCAACAGTTCTTTCTGCCATGGTCTCGCAAAATTCAAGTCGCCGGTCTGGATCATCTTCAACCAATTGGTGCAAAATTTTTATTTTGTAAGGATGGAATTTATTTTGTTTTAAAACCCTCTTTACTGATGTTTTAGAAACATCACATGTCTCAGCTACTTGCTTAGTTGATTGTTGTGGGTTATTTACCATTTCGGCTAGTACTTGAATTTCAACATCTTCCGTAATTATTTTCGGCCTCCCAGATCTCGGAGCATCTTTCACGGTGCCAGTTTGGTTAAATTTTGCCACCAATTTCTGCAGATATTTTCGACACATCGGACGTTCTGGAAACCGTTCATTGAAAATGCGAATAGCAGCGTGGTAATTTCGGTTAGCTTCACCAAATATGATAACGGCTTCAACTTTGTCTGCTACTGAACGAGAAATTGAAAACCGTTTGATACAAAGTTTTGAAAACCTAAAAAATGTCAATGACATTTGGCAAAAGCAGATAAGAGTTTTTTTTCGTTGTCATGGATAAAATATACGCGCCTAGCGTGCATAGCCTACCTCATTAATTTATTCGTGAACTGGTGCAAAAGTAGTCGAAATAATTATTTACAAGTGTTCATAAGTCCAAAACTATTAACTTTTTTGATAGAAAACCATTTATCAAACTTGTTCAGAATTCAACGTAGAATGTAATAATGCAATGAAATACAGGGTATCCCATTTAAAAAAATTAACTTCTAAATCACCGTGCTTTTTTGAGACACTCTGTATGAATGGAACTTAAACCATTAAAGAGATCGAATGAAACCCTACAACTTATGTATTTAACATTTTTTTGTAATATGTAGAATAAAGAAGTTACAGGGGGGGCGACGGACTTTTGGTCCTCACTGTATATTATTATTTTTTCAACCCGAATCGATGGATTAAACTAGTGCCAAATGCTTTCTGAAAATAAAATCCCAGAGACCTAGACCGCTTGCACACCTAATCTGATAATAATGCGTACTGAAAAAAAAAGAATAAAAATGTCACAAGCACGAAGACTCGCTGTCCATTTGGCAGCACTGCCTACCGTCTGAAGTGCACGTTCGGTGTTGCCCGAAGTTTTTAGTGGGACGTACGGCCTCGAGAAGGTCGACGGAACCAAACAACACCGTTCAAAGGGCGCGGAAGAGAAAGGGGACAATCAATTGTGAAGTCACTGACCATGTACTAATGCATCCTGTCTGTATGGATTGTGAGCAATTTCGCTTCCGAACCATACTCGAAGTGTAGGAGGAAAATGTGCAGTTCGTGTCTTGAGAGCCGTACATTTTTTTAATTGCGATTATGAAATAAATATTCAAACATGTTTCAAAGTCGATTTACTCAAACAATAATCAGATCTATTTGATAGCTCGATGGGAGCGATGGACTATTATCTTTCAATTTCGGTATATCAAAATGGAACCTGTGCAGGAAGATTTCTTATGTTTTCTACACATGGAGATTTCTACGATACGCCAGCGTGGTCGTGACAAAAGTTACATGGAAAAAATAAAAAAATTGGAAAATTCTATAATTCAAAATGATGGCGCTATAACTCCTAGTAAGTATAATAGAGTCATACAAAAAATTATTTAACTGATCGAAAGGCTATTCATCTACTTTGAAACAAATCATCAAAAATTCCACAAAAAAAAAAATAATTTTCGAATATGAGCTACTTTGTGCTAAGATTCAATTTTTAATAAAATTAATATGCTGAAAGTCACTCATTATTCATCCAACAAATTTTTTTTCTCCAAAAACCGCGCAATTTCTTAAGCAAAACTTCATGTCATCGAGAGTAAATTGGCTCCAGCCGTTTGAAGATAACGAAACATACGTTGAGTTTTGAAAATGGTGGAATAAGATTGATTGAACTGAATATAAGTTCTTAATTAAGAATGTGTATCAATTTGATTTTGAATTTATTCGAGTAATGTTCTGTAGAGATTTTCACCGATTTTCACCGTTAAAATCTGCATCGTATAGGATTTTCTATAATTTAGTTGTTGCATATTCAGAGTTCATGAACAGTTTGTGTTTTGAAAATGCAGTAATAACATTTGCGTCTTTTTCCTATCGATCGGCTAAATCTCTCAAATTTTATATTACATAATGTTAGGTTTTTTTCAGAATATTTCAAAAAATACTATTGTACAACTTTGGTAAAATCTGAAAAGACCAGGTGCGATATAATGATACACTCATCTGCTGAAAGAATATTTCCCATTTAAAGATGTTTCTATTTGGATACTTATTAAAAAAAAAATACTTAGAAATTTGCTGAAAAAATACCTAGAAAGGACAGGACAGGACAAAACCCTATGAAAATGGCTTTCAGCAAATTTTGATAATTTTTTGATATTTTGTATGGTTCAAGGCCCTAAACAATTTTGAGAAGTTATAAGAGGATCGTATGATTGGGATAGCCGCTAGAGGGCGGTAAAGTTGAATAATCCAAAATGCATTGTTATGGTGTCTTCCATAAAAAATTATGATTGATTTAATTACAATTCATTTTTAATGCAAAAATCTTATCAAATCAAACGTCAGTAACACTCTTATGTAAAGTGTACACCAAAGTCACCATAACTTTCTAGTTTAGCTAATTACAAGTAGTGAAGTAGACAGTATTTTAACTTGGATATAATGGTTATTTTTGTATATTTCAAGCTGAATGATCAAATTTTATACCATTCTTTCGAAGGAGGCTATGTAAGTTGGTGAATATTTCATTTATTCTTATTGTTTGACATAGGACTACTTCTATTCCTATTGTTTATTGATGATCTATCGAAACAAATTAACTGTTCGAAACTTCTATATTCTGATGACCTGAAGTTATTCAGAGTTGTTAAAGATTTTACAGACTGCGGGAATTTACAAAAGGATATAGACTTACTCTTCGATTGGTGTTTCCATAATCATTTACGGTTAAATATTTCGAAATGTTTTGTTCTATCATTTTCTAAAAAAAAAGAGTTGATAGAGTTTTCCTACCAAATGAATGATAATGTTATCAATAGAGTCACGGAGATAAAAGATCTTGGGATTAAGTTTGATTGTGAATTAACATTCTCTTTGCAAATTGAAGAAGTTAAATCGTCGGCTAATAGGATGCTGGGCTTTATTATGAGAAGTACTAGGGAGTTTCGTAATGTTGAGACAATGCTCACATTATTCTATGCACATGTGAGGTCAAAACTTGAATATGGTTTATTGATATGGTATATAAGTTGTTCAAAGAAAACTCTTGAAATAACTACAATTCAAACAAACAGGAACGTATCCCCAAAGAGGTATTGATTATTCAATCCTTTTGAATCGCTTCGATGTGATTTCTTTGAACACTCGTCGTCTCTTTGTGACAGTATCATTTCTTTATAATTTACTACACAATAATATCTTGTGTGCCTCATTCTTACAAAAAATTAAATTTCATATTCCTCGCCTGAATTCTAGAAGTGAGACGACCTTTTATTGTGAAAATATTCGTACAAATGTTAGACGCAGAGCACCCGTGTCGTTAATGTGTTCTAATTTTTTAATTTGATCTGTGATATAATGTGATATTAATGTAAGCCCTCTCAAATATATTTTGGAATGTATCATCAATAGATCTTAAACTTTTCTTACTGTACTGTCTCGTGATTTTTTCTCACTTTTTTATTAGCAGCTTTCTGTATAATTATTCATATAATCGATATATCATTTATTTACATTTATACATTCATTTATATATTTTTATAAATTCCTTTTGTTAAATAATACTTTCTAAGCATTTCCTGTAATTGGGTGTATACCTGTTGGAAATAAAGAGTTATCTATCTATCTATCTATCTATCTATCTATCTATCTATCTATCTATCTATCTATCTATCTATCTATCTATCTATCTATCTATCTATCTATCTATCTATCTATCTATCTATCTATCTATCTATCTATCTATCTATCTATCTATCTATCTATCTATCTATCTATCTATCTATCTATCTATCTATCTATCTATCTATCTATCTATCTATCTATCTATCTATCTATCTATCTATCTATCTATCTATCTATCTATCTATCTATCTATCTATCTATCTATCTATCTATCTATCTATCTATCTATCTATCTATCTATCTATCTATCTATCTATCTATCTATCTATCTATCTATCTATCTATCTATCTATCTATCTATCTATCTATCTATCTATCTATCTATCTATCTATCTATCTATCTATCTATCTATCTATCTAAAAAGTGTTTCTTTGGTCTTTCTTGTTTGGATGACTGGATGACTTTCAGTTCTAAACAATATGCTTCGGAAACTCTGTAAACGAGGTGTTATTATCTACACAACGAAATTCATTGTTATTGATATGAGTCTTTTGATTCCAAACATTTTTTGTTTTCTCCCTTTCTCTAGTAATTAGTTAAATTATTGACCTTTGGTATTCACTGTACATTTGAATATTACGAACTCTTGACTTGATGAGGAAACTTTTGCAAAATAAATGGAAACCAGATAGATCATGATTTTTCAATGGAAAAACTATAACAACGCGTTTTGAATTATTCAACTTTGTCGCCATCTAGCGGCTGTACCAACCTTATAATAATTGATGTAACTTTTTGGTTACTCACGTTTATGCGTATGAGTACATTCGTCCACTTCTTCACTTTCAAACCCTGTCCATTATCAGAAGAAATCATATATTTACACTGTCAGCATGTTTCACCTTCATCTTGAACGGATAACTTTCCGGTTTTTGTAATTATCAGCAGTATGCATACAAAACTCTGTTAATGAGTGACCAGCGTTCTATATTTCAAATCATGTTAATAACATATTTCTCAGAGTAATTTATTGTTAATGCTTTGAGTATTTCGATTCCAAACCTTATTTATTATTTCCTCCACTTCACTACTTGTAATTAGTCAAACTAATGAGTTTTGGTGTACCCTTTACATTTGAGTATTACTGACGTTTGATTTGATCAGATTTCTGCATCAAAAATGAATTGTAATTAAATAAATCATGATTTTTTATGGAAAACACCATAACAATGCATTTTGGATAATTCAACTTTGGCGCCCTCTAGTGGCTGTCCCAATCATACGATCCTCTTATAACTTCTCAAAATTGTTTAGGGCCTTGAATCATACAAAATATCAAAATATTATCAAACTTTGCTGATAGCCATTTTCATAGGGTTTTGTGCCCTGTCCTTTGCTGAAAAAATAATAGCATGGCTTGATGTAAAGTGGCGAAATCAATAGGCTAAATCACTTTTTTCTACGACCGTGCGTTTTTACCCACATTCCCTTTCACGCACGCATTTTAGTTTTGAAAGTGTCACTTTCTCGCACTAGTGTGGGAAAAATTGCCTTCTCGCACTTGTGCGGGAAAGCGGAATATATAAATTAAACGTTATTCCTACTTAGGCCTACCTAACCCAAAACAAATCAAACAAATGATGGAAGGGTCGACCTACCTAAAAATTTTTGCTGTAATTGCTAATGAAGTAACTCCCCACATTTTGAGCAAATGGTAATAATTGCTTCTATTTTTTAAGAAACATTTCCCCAACTTCAAAGCAAATGCCCTTTGTTACGTCACGTCTAAATACAACAAAAATACAAATAAATAAAAAAAATTACAACAACCACTGGTTCTCGTTGTCTCTTGAAGCTTTAAAAAATATGCCAATGGTTTTTACTGTGTTTTTAGAATGTTTTGACGTTATCATTATTGTTTTTTTAAAACGACTATTTTACCAAAGCTATTTTATGTCGTTTTTGAATATATATTTTGTACAATACTGACTTGCCAAGAAGATATTTGCAAATTGGTAAAACAAAAATCTATTTTGTCATTCATGACAGGATTTCCCTTTTCGTGATAACAGAACATTAATAAAAAAATCTGAATCATTCCATTACTTTCAAAAGTATTTAAATACACATTTGAGCTAAATGCGACCTAATTAAAATATTATGAACAGCTATTTAAAATGTTCGATCTGCACTGCAAAAGGCGAACCTTTATTTTTGGTACTATTTAAAAATTTTTCGAATGCATATCTCACACCTATAATTTAGTTTTGGAATATAACTATCACTGGAAACTTTTCGTAGTAAATCCACTGATATTGAGTAACTAGCATTTTTTATCTCTCCAAAGGTTATCAACCCAAATTTGTTTTTCTAATCCAATCAGCATAAATTTTGTCGACTATTGCCACTTAATGGTATTTTACTTCATAGGCAATCGATTCCATATTGATCGATGGAATTTCTGATGAATTATGTTCACTGGTTCTATCGTACCAGGTTATTTTGCTAACGCAACATTTAGTGCAGCGGAAGTTTGGAATTACTTATTTAAATTTGTTGTTACAATCGAAACTTTTATATTACGAAGTAAATAATTTTCATTTTGATCGATAAATCAACTCCTCTAGAAATGTGGTCATTTTCAACTATTTCTCTTATTATTGAATACAAATTGGTTCGGACCATATATTCCTATTTAAAATATGAAACATGAAATATTATGATATTTCGAGGACTTTTGTCAAAAAATAGGAAAAAATCTTGAAGTTTTTATAATCGATTGTCCCAAGGACTATTATTGTCAAAGAATAAGAAAAAATTCTTTCCATTATTCTATGATTCGAAACGGTTTGATAGTTATTTTTGTATTTAGTGTGCGAAATGCTACTTTGGTGATCGAGAACTGATTTTTTTAACGAGGCGCACCCGAGTTCAATAAATAGTCGAGATCACCAAAGTTGCAAAAACAATTTTTTCTAAAAACATCAAAAAATATTGCTCTAAAATAAGCAATATGCTTTTAATATAAAAAATATAGTGTTGAACTGGCTCTAAATGTTTTTTACCAAATCAAGTACCTAATACCTGTGTTTGTTATTTGGATTGCAATGAACGAAAGCTGATACGAATGCGAAATTAGTATTTTTTATTATCTTTTTGAACAAAGTTTTTTGTTGTAGAAACGTAAAAATTGAATTGATAATTAGTGTCAGTCTGACGGACGAAATCATGATAAATGTATTCTCTCGTCGGTCTTGCTCCATACCGTTCACCGAATCATGGAAAGGGGTTTCTTCACAGGAATGTTGGAGTCCTCGACAACTGACTTACTGTAACTGTGGAAATGAAATGTCATTTGTTGACAATTATTTTAAAGTGACTGTTGTTGACAAATATTTTAGCGTGACTTTGTTCGCATCAGTTTTCTAGTGCCTGATATTTTTAATAGTAAAATAATGGAAATTTTGCGCGACGCCAGTATTTCATCTAGATGCGACCAATAGGGTGGGTCGATGAAATAATTATAGTTGGCCTGTATCGGTTAAAGTTGCGTAGTGGTCTGAATTATGTATGGATTTTTTTTTTATTTTTTCCAAGTTTGTCCCCCCCGCCAAAGCCTTAAATTAAAAAATTAAAGTTAAAAATTAAATATGCCTGTACTAGAAAATGGTATGTAATAGTACCTCAATTGCGTAAAAAAAATATTTTTGATTTTGCAATATATTTAGGGTCCCCGCCAGAGATTATTCAAGTATGACACCTGAAAACGGCACTGCTCCGGAGATGACATCAAGCATCTTGAATTATCTTGAAGAATCTCGCATCTCAACTTCTGATCTAGTAGCTATTGGGTGTGATGGGACAGTAGTTATAACTGGAAAACACTGGTGTTATTCCTTTATTGGAATTGAAACTCGAAAGGCCATTGCAATGGATGATATGAATTTTTCACGCAAACTATCTGGATGGAAATACTTTAGGTCCTTCTTCATATTCAGGCCCCATTGGCAAGCTTCTTGAATCATGTGAGCAGTAAGCTGTTGTGTGTTTCAAGAAAATTGAGATCGAGTTACCAAAGATGAACTTCTCGCAAGTAGCAGAACTGAGCACTGATCAAAACTATTTATACGAAATATGCCAAGCTGCATCAACCGGAAGCTGTCCACCAAATTTATCAAACAATTCGATATTTTATTCTCGATGCAAATAACAAATTTAAAAATTTCCTTTAAAAGTAACAATAATTTAAGTAAACATTTAGTAAATTCAAAGGACAAAATTAACTAATTATGAAAAAGTGGGATTTATAAACTTAATTGTAATGATTGTGAAGCTTCTTGGATAGGACGAACCTGCAGACCTTTGAAAGTTCGTATAAACGATCATCTGAATATATCTGGAATCTCGGCATTTGGCCACCATATCAAATTCAGTAAACATAACTTCAGTCCAAATCGCAATTCACAAATTTTGAAACAAGTGAACTCAAAGAATTTCAATAGACTAGATTTTCTTGAAGATCTACAAATCGACAAAGAATTACAGTGCAACAACCGATGTTTAAACACACAAGTTCAATTAAACAGAACATATATTCCTTTACATAGAAGACTAAAATAGTACACCATTTCAACACAAATTTTCTAAATTTATTGTTCTTTGCTCACTAGGTGAACTTTCACATTCTGTAGTCACGAAACATTGTCATATCTCATTGGACATGGACCTTATGTCAATGTCAACACTTTTCATCTGTCAGCTTTCAATTTCACATTTAAAATTTCAAACATTTTTATCCTTTCCGGTTTCTCGTGGTTGATGGTTCAACACGAGTAGGCTCTGCATTGCCTAGAAAAATGCGAAAAAATCGGAAATTTTAAATATATATATATATATAGGAGAG
Organism: Chrysolina americana; assembly: GCA_958502065.1. Lineage (NCBI taxonomy): Eukaryota > Metazoa > Arthropoda > Insecta > Coleoptera > Chrysomelidae > Chrysolina > Chrysolina americana. Next base: position 22,723,201 of record OY293415.1, on the reverse strand, counting down.
AGGTAGTCGTTGCTGACTAGTTAAGATCAAGCTAGGGAAATTGTTGGGTAAGCAGCATGCAACAAAAAAACGGATATAAAACATTTAAGCGAAATATATTCATTTTTATTGCACTTGGATAAACAGAAATACAATGTCAGAGAGCTTAACTCTCAATCCATATTATAATTGAATTAAATCATTTTTAACAAATACAATTTTTAAACAACGGCTGACCACCGTAAACAGGTATATAACTGTAACTTTTCAAAATTCTTTTCTCCAAATTTATTTGAATCATAAACTGATAAATTTACAACAGTCATATGTCATAATCATGAAACAATGTCTAATCTATTGTTCCAAGCTTGTGTTACACTTTTCCAGTTCTGAGTAGGTTCAATCTGTCTAAATTTACATTCTAGTACAGTTCCATGCAGGAACGTACCCGAACTAACTTCACATGTCAACTTAATTTTAAAATATAATTGTTTCTCTTCTTCACGCCGGCCGTTGCGGACACCGGTATGGTATTCATTTTACATAAATTCAAATATAATTAGTTTTTATCCATAACAAAATAATGTTTTAATGTGTGACGATTATCTTTATGTATATCTCACAAACTGTTTCTGATTATGTTCAATAACTGTACACGTCTTTTTACTTCATCCATTGCAATCAATCTCAACAACACGTAAGTGGTTTAGAATCCATGTTGTTCAATTGTTTTCACTATATTTTGATCATGATTTGTAGCTTTCCCTGATGATGACAATAAAACTTGTCGAAATATTGGAATAAAGTGTTATAAGAGTATACTTTCCTGCATGCTGCTAGCCCAACAAGTTCCATAGCTTGATTATATATATATATATATATATATATATATATATATATATATATATATATATATATATATATATATATATATATAATTGGAACTAGTAAATAGTGGGGCTATGCAGCAAAATCAAAGAGTACTCTTTTAAGTTTGTCCAAGCTTTCGGAAATTTAATTAATCGTTTCCATCATCAGGGATACTACAATTTGCATGAGTAAGTAATATATAAAAAATATACATGGATGGTTAACTTACATCTTAGTTGAGGGTGTTTGACGCGGTGTTATTCAACAAAAGGGGGCACATTGTACAAGATGAATTTCAATATAAAACAGGTAAAATTGGAAGGATGTCATAAAAGTTTTGTAAAAATACGTTACATTTTGATCACATAAGGCCAAATCAATGCTATTGGTTGGGAGAAGACAGACAGTTGACATGGCATATGACTTAGTCAGTGTTACCAATTTACAGTTACCAACCTATGTTGGAGTCCGTAAATCAAAATTAATTGGTTGGGCGACACCTAGTGGCCCATGGAGGAACCTGAATTAAGTACATCTGGCATATAACTGAGTGTCTTTGGTACACTTTTGATCTGGATATTATGTTTTATTTTGTAGTATAACAAAGTTAAGTCCTTCAGTGAGCAAAATTTTAGTACAGGTTAAGTATCTGGTGAATTTTAAGTCAAATTTAGGAAAAAGGTTAATTTTTTTTCCTTCATAAAATTATTTGATCATTTGATAGATTTGAAGAATTAATGAATGGTGGATTCTTATCTAACGTCAGAAGGTAAGAATAAATTTCACTTAGATGATTAATATCTGTTTTTTTATTAATGCAATTACTATTTTCTGAAATAAAGGCCATTTCGAGAAAGGTCCTTTTGGGTAGACGCGATTCACTAGCTAAGACCTTAGTGGCATCATAATTCATATGGTGGTCAAACTTGTTGACATGTTCAGCTAACGCACACCGTTCTGGATGTAGTCTACAGTCACTTTTATGTGAAACGATTCGGGAGCCTAGAGATCTCGAAGTCTGACCAACATACATTTTGTTGCACGATTGACACGGAATACTATATATTACATTCGCTTGAGAAAATAGAGAAAGTTTGTCTTTGACTTTGGAGTGAATTGTTCGAATAGTTAATACTGATTTACTGGAAACGATTAATTAAATTTCCGAAAGCTTGGACAAACTTAAAAGAGTACTCTTTGATTTTGCTGCATAGCCCCACTATTTACTAGTTCCAATCCTAACTAGTCAGCAACGACTACCCTTCCTTTACTCTACAGACATGGGGTTCTACCAATCCATCGCTACAACTTTTGGTGACACAGCGGTACAAGAATTGAAACTTTGGTCTAAGACAAAGATGAAATTGGCAAAGGAAATTAACAGAAGAATTTTCCTTCTACAGTGCAGAAAACAGAATGTTCTTCCTCCCCATATAACGGCATCCACCAGACCAATTGAAAACCTCCTGCTAAGACATGAAGCACACACAAACATCAAAGAAAAAAATTACAGGTTAGGGTTGAAACTTATAAATATTGAAATTGCTGCCAATCATAAACTTATCTCAAAATTGAAATCTTCTTTAACGTCACTAGGTGAGAGTATAACTACACTTACCAACGATTTAACCTATCAAAATTTTTCTTCTAAACAGCTACGGGCTTATAACAAACTTTTTCATAGAGTAAAATTCAAAAATATCAATAAATTGAACAATTTAAAAATTCAAAACTCCAATTCGAAAATCAAATCCAACCAGAAATGGTTAAAAAATATTTCAAATGTAACAATTCCGGAAGATATTTCCTCTTTTCTGGCCTTAGGCCCAAAATTTTGCATTGAACCTATAATAGGCAAAGATATTCCCATCAAGAATATCTTAGCAGATGTAGATTGCATTACATCCACTATCTCAGACCCCATACAAAGAAGCATCCTTGTAGCGAGGGCTACAAACATCATCACAAACCACATCCATAATCCTCCTCATCAATTTTCTCCTGTTCGAAATTTGTTCTTTAAATCTAAACGCTTTCTGAAAAATAATCCAAATTTAATTCTCACTCTTTCTGATAAAGGTAACGTAACAGTAGTAATGGAGAAACTACAATATTTACAATTATCCAATGCCATTATATCCAATAACTCCTCTTACATACTATTAAATAAAGATCCTACGAACTCCATTCAAAGGAAATCAAATATTTTAATCAAACAGTTAAATGACTCAAATCAAATCAATGATGTGATGAAAAAGAAACTGACTTGCTACAATGGTACTTCCCCAAGGTTCTATGCTTTACCCAAGATACATAAACCAACACTCTCAGTAAGACCGATTGTGGCTTCGATAGGTTCCCCTACAGAAGCAATTGCTGCCTTCCTAACAAATATCTTGACTAAAGCCTATAACCTAGACAATGATTACTATATAAAAGACTCGTTTGAAGTAAATAATCAATTCAATAACACTCTGTTACCTCTAAACTATGTTCTTGCAAGTTTGGATGTGATATCCCTATTCAGTAATGTTTATGTTGAAACCTGCATAAGAGCAGTCCACAAACAATGGAACAATATTAGTTTACATTGCAGTATTTCTGAAGATAATTTCATAAACCTTTTACAATTTCTATTTAACAATACATATTTCTCCTTTGATAATAAATTCTATAAACAAACTTTTGGAACACCCATGGGTGCATCAATTTCCCCAATTTTAGCAGCTTATGTAATGGATGACTTGTTAGACACAGTATTACCGGTTCTGTCCTTCAGACCCCACTTTATAAAAAAATATGTGGATGATATTATTCTGGCCTTGCCAATCGACTGTACTGAAGAGATTCTTGACACCTTCAACAGTTATGATCCTTTCATTCAGTTCACCATGGAAACTGAAGATGTAAAATTCTCCGTGCCATTCCTTGACACAAGGTTCATACGGTCATCAGAAAATAAAATTCTGATAGACTGGTATAGAAAACCATGTAGCTCAGGAAGATACATTAACTATTGGTCTTACCACAAACACTCAATGAAAGTGAATCTAGTAAAACAAATGAAAGATAGAGTGTTAAAAATCTCTGACAGTCAATTTCACAAAAAAAATCTTGCTATCCTTTTAAATTTATTTCTTGAAAATTCTTACCCACCGATTATGATTAAAAATATTTTGTTTAATTCTTCATCCTCCTTTGATATAATTAACAACTCAACAATTACACGAATTGACAGTAATAATAGCAATAATAATCACATTGAAAACAATATTGCTCCATTAATTGCTTTTTATAGTTCTTTACCCTACATAAAGGAGATCACTCCCAAACTCTCCAGAATTTTTAACGATTTACCGAATTTGAAAATTGCAAATAAATCAGTATTAACTATTCGAACAATTCACTCCAAAGTCAAAGACAAACTTTCTCTATTTTCTCAAGCGAATGTAATATATAGTATTCCGTGTCAATCGTGCAACAAAATGTATGTTGGTCAGACTTCGAGATCTCTAGGCTCCCGAATCGTTTCACATAAAAGTGACTGTAGACTACATCCAGAACGGTGTGCGTTAGCTGAACATGTCAACAAGTTTGACCACCATATGAATTATGATGCCACTAAGGTCTTAGCTAGTGAATCGCGTCTACCCAAAAGGACCTTTCTCGAAATGGCCTTTATTTCAGAAAATAGTAATTGCATTAATAAAAAAACAGATATTAATCATCTAAGTGAAATTTATTCTTACCTTCTGACGTTAGATAAGAATCCACCATTCATTAATTCTTCAAATCTATCAAATGATCAAATAATTTTATGAAGGAAAAAAAATTAACCTTTTTCCTAAATTTGACTTAAAATTCACCAGATACTTAACCTGTACTAAAATTTTGCTCACTGAAGGACTTAACTTTGTTATACTACAAAATAAAACATAATATCCAGATCAAAAGTGTACCAAAGACACTCAGTTATATGCCAGATGTACTTAATTCAGGTTCCTCCATGGGCCACTAGGTGTCGCCCAACCAATTAATTTTGATTTACGGACTCCAACATAGGTTGGTAACTGTAAATTGGTAACACTGACTAAGTCATATGCCATGTCAACTGTCTGTCTTCTCCCAACCAATAGCATTGATTTGGCCTTATGTGATCAAAATGTAACGTATTTTTACAAAACTTTTATGACATCCTTCCAATTTTACCTGTTTTATATTGAAATTCATCTTGTACAATGTGCCCCCTTTTGTTGAATAACACCGCGTCAAACACCCTCAACTAAGATGTAAGTTAACCATCCATGTATATTTTTTATATATTACTTACTCATGCAAATTGTAGTATCCCTGATGATGGAAACGATTAATTAAATTTCCGAAAGCTTGGACAAACTTAAAAGAGTACTCTTTGATTTTGCTGCATAGCCCCACTATTTACTAGTTCCAATCCTAACTAGTCAGCAACGACTACCCTTCCTATATATATATATATATATATATATATATATATATATATATATATATATATATATATATTAAAACTAAAAGTTTGGGTTGAACCGCGTCTAGAATTTGTTGAAATTCGACGTTTCGGCTCCGATTTTCACCTCGCGCCAATACATTGCACACGGCCATTACAGCCACGTCCACTATAAATACAGTTCCTCAACCCACAAGTCCTCAGTTCTCTCGAAGGAGTAGGCAGATTGAGACCTTAGAGAGAACCAGTGACGAGACATGGGGAGTAGGCAGATTGAGACCCCGACGTCAAGTCACAAAAACCTAACGTAATTATACCTGAGGAGTAGGCAGATTGAGACCTCAGCGTAGAATTACGTTTTAACCTTTCATTAATTTTCTTTCTATTTCAGTTCTTGAAAATGGCTCCAAAATCGGAGCCGAAACGTCGAATTTCAACAAATTCTAGACGCGGTTCAACCCGAACTTTTAGTTTTCAAATATCTGACCGCGGAAACCTATCTGAACACGTTCCGCATCTTTTGACATAAGTTACAGAAATATCACGTCAAAGTTGACAAAGTTATGACGTCATCGACAAATTTTTTTTAATGGGAAGCTAAGATTTTTATCACATTATGTGATACAGCTTGTGTTTGTACACAAGGGAAAAATAGTTTCAGTAGGGCTCACATAAGAAAAAAAAAACGAGAAAATAAATAAAAAACGAAATAAACGTTAGTTTCATAATAACTTTTCAATTAACTAAACAGTCCATTAAAACAAAACTATTTCTTATAGTAATTGTTCAAACTGTGTCCCGTTTACTAATTGACATAGGCCAAGACGATGGTAGACCGCATTTATAGAGTTTTCGATCATCTGCGGAGATATACGAGTCATTTCGTGTCTAATTCTTTCCATTAAGTCTTCTAAATTATCTGGCCGGTTAATGTAGACCCGACTTTTCAAATGTCCCCACAGAAAAAAATCAAGGGGGGTTAAATCAGGTGACCTAAGTGGCCACTCCATTGGTCCACGTCTTCCAATCCACCGTCCTTCAAACTGGTTATCCAGAAACCTTCGAACAGTATGACCATAATGTGGTGGTGCGCCATCTTGTTGGAACCAAATACTGGGATCCAAGTTGTCCCCATTATTTGGATCCGGAAATGCCGCAAGTAGGTCCGGAAGCACTGCCATACGAAGATGTTCCAAATATCCTCGGACGATTCCTACCCAAACATTAATTTTTTGGGGACGCTGGGTGTGTTTTGTCTGCAGCCAGTGGGGATTTTCCCGAGCCCAGTAGCGAGAATTGTGTCGATTTACAGAACCACTTAGACAAAACGTTGCCTCATCGGAAAATACTACACTATTAAGAAAATTTGGATTTTCGTCACAATGCCGCATGAAGATTTCACAAAATTCCAAACGTCTGTCAGGATCATCTTCTGAGAGTTCGTGAACAAGATGAACTTTGTATGGGTGTAGTTTTTCTTTTTTTAACATCTTTACTACAAACGACTGACTAACATTTTCTTGTAAGGCAATTTCTGTTGTAGTTGCGTGAGGGTGTTCTTCTACTGACAGCAAAATATCTAACTTCACATCGTCGCTTATTCCTGGTCGTCCAGATTTTGGAGCATCCCTCACGCTTCCCGTTGCATCAAATTTTGCAACAATTCTGCTTACTGTGCTTCTAGCAATTGGAGGTCTTTCAAAATGTGTTGCGTTAAATAAAGCACATGCTTCTTCATGACTTCGAAGGCGATCGCCGTAACCTACCATCATTAGAATTTCTTTTCTTTCTCTTTCGGTTAAACGAGCCATAATTATAAAACTGTGGTGACACTAATTGTACGACTGACACTCAAACCGTTGTTTTAGTAAAACCATTGAAAAAATTTATAAGAACACATGTTCTTACTAGATAAGTTTAAGGCTGACCTCTTTTTATAATTGGTTTTGTTATTTCGTTTTTTATCCCTTTTCTCGTTGTTTTTCTTATGTGAGCCCTACTGCAACTATTTTTCCCTTGTGTAAAAACACAAGCTCTATCACATAATGTAATAAAACTCTTAGCTTCCCATTAAAAAAAATTTGTTGATGACGTCATAACTTTGACGTGTTATATTTGTAACATATGTCAAAAGATGCGGAATAAAAAAAAAAGTTTGACGTGTTTTTGCAATTTTTTCAAAAGTGATCCTTGTACGTTTTATGAATTTTGTGCATTACTTTATCATAACCCTGTATATATATATATATATATATATATATATATATATATATATATATATATATATATGAAATTTTACATGCATGTGAAATTGAAAGCTGACAGATGAAAAGTGTTGACATTGACATAAGGTCCATGTTCAATGAGATATGACAATGTTTCGTGACTACAGAATGTGAAAGTTCACCTAGTGAGCAAAGAACAATAAATTTAGAAAATTTGTGTTGAAATGGTGTACTATTTTAGTCTTCTATGTAAAGGAATATATGTTCTGTTTAATTGAACTTGTGTGTTTAAACATCGGTTGTTGCACTGTAGATTTGTAGATCTTCAAGAAAATCTAGTCTATTGAAATTCTTTGAGTTCACTTGTTTCAAAATTTGTGAATTGCGATTTGGACTGAAGTTATGTTTACTGAATTTGATATGGTGGCCAAATGCCGGGATTCCAGATATATTCATATGATCGTTTATACGAACTTTCAAAGGTCTGCAGGTTCGTCCTATCCAAGAAGCTTCACAATCATTACAATTAAGTTTATAAATCCCACTTTTTCATAATTAGTTAATTTTGTCCTTTGAATTTACTTAATGTTTACTTAAATTATTGTTACTTTTAAAAGAAATTTTTAAATTTGTTATTTGCATCAAGAATAAAATATCGAATTGTTTGATAAATTTGGTGGACAGCTTCCGGTTGATGCAGCTTGGCATATTTCGTATAAATAGTTTTGATCAGTGCTCAGTTCTGCTACTTGCGAGAAGTTCATCTTTGGTAACTCGATCTCAATTTTCTTGAAACACACAACAGCTTACTGCTCACATGATTCAAGAAGCTTGCCAATGGGGCCTGAATATGAAGAAGGACCTGAAGTATTTCCATCCAGATAGTTTGCGTGAAAAATTCATATCATCCATTGCAATGGCCTTTCGAGTTTCAATTCCAATAAAGGAATAACACCAGTGTTTTCCAGTTATAACTACTGTCCCATCACACCCAATAGCTACTAGATCAGAAGTTGAGATGCGAGGTTCTTCAAGATAATTCAAGATGCTTGATGTCATCTCCGGAGCAGTGCCGTTTTCAGGTGTCATACTCGAATAATCTCTGGCGGGGACCCTAAATATATTGCAAAATCAAAAATATTTTTTTTACGCAATTGAGGTACTATTACATACCATTTTCTAGTATAGGCATATTTAATTTTTAACTTTAATTATTTTTAATTTAAGGCTTTGGCGGGGGGGACAAACTTGGAAAAAATAAAAAAAAATCCATACATAATTCAGACCACTACGCAACTTTAACCGATACAGGCAAACTATAATTATTTCATCGACCCACCCTATTGGTCGCATCTAGATGAAATACTGGCGTCGCGCAAAATTTCCATTATTTTACTATTAAAAATATCAGGCACTAGAAAACTGATGCGAACAAAGTCAAGCTAAAATATTTGTCAACAACAGTCACTTTAAAATGATTGTCAACAAATGAAATTTTATTTCCACAGTTACAGTAAGTCAGTTGTCGAGGACTCCAACATTCCTGTGAAGAAACCCCTTTCCATGAGTCGGTGAACGGTATGGAGCAAGACCGACGAGAGAATACATTTATCATGATTTCGTCCGTCAGACTGACACTAATTATCAATTCAATTTTTACGTTTCTACAACAAAAAACTTTGTTCAAAAAGATAATAAAAAATACTAATTTCGCATTCGTATCAGCTTTCGTTCATTGCAATTCAAATAACAAACACAGGTATTAGGTACTTGATTTGGTAAAAAACATTTAAAGCCAGTTCAACACTATATTTTTTATATTAAAAGCATATATATTTTGAAGGTGGTTAGCTCGACTGGCTAAGTTAAGGAAAGACAAAGGGAGTTGTCAGGTATTGCAGTCGGAGACACTTTAATTGTGTGAACTCTTTATTTCAGTTCAAGCTTTCGAGAATTATTCTTCTCTTCATCAGGAACACTGGTGAACAAAAGAAGAATTGACTATTACAATCAGTGAAGGCAAAAAAGTATTTCCAAGTACTTACGAAAAGTGAGGTTGTAACAAAGCCGGTTGCATTAAACATAAACACCTTTCCTTATGAGTTGTAACATATTAAAATTCAAATAATAAAATTGTGTGAGTACAGGAACACATTATACTAAGTCATTATTAAAATTGAAAAATTTGTGAAAATGTGAAATGTGACATTGATAGGTTTGACATTTGGCATGTACAATCAGTGCTACCAACTGCAATAGTGATACCAACTTGAATTTTAAATGTAAAAGACAAAAGGAACTTTCAGGAATTGGGAATTTGTTTGTTAATATTCTATATTTAGTTGATGAATTGATTATGTTTGTTGAGGTGAAGTAAGTATGTATATATGACATTAAGTCCTTCTATGTCCTTCCTGGTATTGAGGGATGATGTATCTTTGAAAATGTGAGCCATTTCTAGGAACTGTCTTTTTTGGAGACTGTTCGAAGTGTCTAATATTTTCACTTCATCATATAAGAAATTATGGTCAGATTCTATGGTGTGTTTTGCTAGAGTGCAACCTTTCTTATTGGTTCTGATATCACTTTTATGTGAGGTGATTCGGTCTTTAAGTAACCTTCCTGTTTGACCAATGTAAGTTTATATATATATATATATATATATATATATATATATATATATATATATATATATATATATATATATATATATATGATAGAACAACTCCTAAACAGCAATGAAATATCCAAACAAGATGCAAAACAGCTCACAATTTACAACTCTGCATTTCCTAAATTATATTGCTTACCAAAAATACACAAACAAAATACCCCACTACGTCCAATTGTTAGTTCTATTGGTGCCACTACATATAATATCTCTAAATATTTAGCAAACATTCTCAAGCTCTCTTTCGAGGATCATTCTGATTACAACATAAAAGACACCTTTGTAAATTTAATCTCCAATGGCAAAATACCCGAAGGCTATGTACTCATTTCTTTAGATGTAGTTTCACTTTTCACTAATATCCCCGTAGAACTTATCAACACTATTCTAGAACAAAAATGGCACTTAGTGCAAAATCACACTTCTATCTCAAAAAATCATTTTTTGAACCTCATTAACTTCATTTTCGACAATACCTACTTCAGTTTCGATGGAAAATTTTACAAGAAAATTTTCGGCACTCCTATGGGTTCACCAATAAGTCCAATTTTAGCAGAGATTGTATTAGACCACTTACTTGACTCCGTTATTCCATTATTACCCTTCCAATTGCCCTTCATCTACAAATATGTAGATGGCATCATTTGTGCAGTACCGGCAGACACTATACAGATGACGCTTGATACTTTCAATTCGTTCAATAAACATTTACAGTTTACTGTCGAAAAAGAAACAGATAACAGTGTCCCCTTCTTAGATACAAGGTTGATACGTACTGAAGACAACAGTATTTTGTTGGATTGGTACCAAAAAGAAACAGCATCAGGACGTTTCATCAACTTTGCCTCTCACCATCCCTTAAATCAGAAATACAACACCGTCATTGCTATGAAAAATAGAGTCACCCACATCTGCCATGAAACGTTTTTGAAAGCGAATCTGAGAAAGTTATTCGACATTTTTACACAGAACGGTTACCCAAAACACATCTTAAAAAAACTAATCTATAACTCCAACTTTTATGACGGACAAACTGATGACGTTACAATACAATATAAGTACAAATCAATCCCATTCATCGACAAAGTATCCAACCGCATAATAAAAATTTTCAAAGACATTCCACAAATCAAAATAGCCAAGCGTAATAATACAAAACTATCCAACTTGTTCTCCAAAATCAAAGACAAAACACCAACTCCACTCCTTAGCAATGTAATTTGTGAACTACCATGCCAAGGTTGTGAAGGTAGTTATGTCGGACAGACCTCACAGTGGTTAAAACAACGGCTAGCTTTGCACAAGAGTGATGCCCAATTGGGAAAAAACTCCTGTGCAGCAGTCGACCACACCCAGAAAACAGGCCACCGGTTTGATTATTCAAATCCAAAAATTCTAGACAAAGTCAGCAATCAAAAAAACAGGTTATTCCTTGAGATGGTCCATATCAACAAAAATCCTAACACAGTTAACTACAAAACCGATACAGGACAACTTAGTAGTATATATTGTAATATTTTAAATTCCATTCAACGTTGTGTGTAGTTTGACAGTTGGTACTAATGGAATACCTACACTAATTAACACCATTGTATTTAAACGAATCCTTATTCAAACCATAGTAACACTCCAGTCAGGTAAATTAAGCGATTAGTCTGCAGCGGAGAATAACAATTGTCCTCCCAAATGTTCCATAGGTTAGAACTAACTCTGTGAATTTTCTCTTCCTAAAGAAGTCAATAAAGGTTGACGAAATATAGAAGATTTAAATCGAATGAGTTTCATTGTTCAACAGACCGCTACCCGAGAATTCCTACTTAGTTATATATATATATATATATATATATATATATATATATATATATATATATATATATATATATATGTATATATATATATATATATCTTCAGGAAGAGAAAATTCACAGAGTTAGTTCTAACCTATGGAACATTTGGGAGGACAATTGATATTCTCCGCTGCAGACTAATCGCTTAATTTACCTGACTATATATATATTAAGTACTTAAGTTTAACATGTATGTGCATCCGATCAAAACCAATGTTAACCATGGATTTGGTGACTTTTTATAAGTATTGCTCCTGTATAAATACCTGACGTGTAATTCAAAATTTCTCAACCTTATTTTTCCACGATTACTTACTTGCAGGTATAGCACCGATGATGGCCTAATAGCCGAAAGCGCTTTGCGATTTTATTAAATTCTTACACGAAATACAACTCTTGCATTGCATAAAGACTAAATGCTCAATTGGATGGGTGGGCAGGGATGGAGCTCGATTGGCAGCCAAATCCCCGTGGTGAGTTCTGGGTTATGTTGCTTAATAATAATTACTTCGCAAAATAAGCGAAGAGCTGCTTTTACTACTATAAATAAAATCACGATTTTTGAGTGGTCGGCGGGGGGTCCAAATAAATTTCAAATAAAAAAAAAAAAATTATGTTCAGTTTTATATTCATAATTTTTTTCCATCTTCAAAGCCTTGGCGGGGTTCTCAATATTTCTTTATTTTTTCATTTATTTTTTCAAATGATATCAAATCCTAAAACACAACTTTTGCCAGTACAGTCATTTGAAAATTGAAGAAAAAAACAAAAAACAACCCACCCTAGCGACCAATTCAGTGATTTCAAATCCTGTACAGGAGAAATCGAGGCGCCAGTATGAAAATGCATATCAGCAATTTAAAGAGGGGTGTGAAGCAAACATAGCAAGAAAAATATCCGAAAATGTGCTGTTGGTATATTTTGCATGCAGAGAAGTCTAAGAAGGTGAAGTTTTCCACATTATTGGCAATATATTCTATGATGAAAGCAACACCTAATGTTATTATATAAACGTGGATTTTAAGAAATTCACAAGTTGGTTCCATATTTGAAAAAATTGTCAGTTAACTATCCCAAGAAATCTGAGGTATTAACTCGAGAGGAAAGTTACTTCATTCATAAGAGAGGCCGATGATGAAACCTATTTGATGGTTTAGGAAGATTTTCAATAATTGATATATGTGTTTTTTAAATTACTGAATATCGTCACTGATTTTGTTTTGGGTCGTTTTAATAATGGGATTGCGGCTGCTTGCCGTCGTGAGGAACTCACTAAAATGACGGTTGATGACATAGAAGATAAAAATTCCATTTTTATTGTTGAAGTACCCGATACAAAAACGAATATAAATCGAATTTTTACAGTTTTAATGAAAATCCACTATTTATTGTAACTATTAATGTTAAAAACATAATTTTTTTCATTCTGCAAATGAGTAAGAATAGCCGGTTCAGAGCAGTTAGTTGGTGGTAACTGGTTATTAAGTGTAACACTGGTAGATTGCAAAGTGCATGAAGATGACTGAGACGGCATCGGTTGCAAGTTGTCAGTACATGAAAGAATTTTATTCGAGATGGTTTTCTTCTGTTCTACGGAGTCCTTCAAATAACCTTCAGCAACAGCAGGTGACTTCCAGCCTCCAAGACGTTCTATGTCGCCTGAATCTGACTAGAAACGTCGCCGAGGATCGTCTAAAACTGTGACCTGTGTAACGTCCTGGGTTAGGTAGGGTAAGTGATCTCTGCCGGCCTTTTACTAAATGTGTTCACGCCTGCGCACTGAATAGAGCATTTGCCTTTTTTATAATTGATAAAAAACGACGGTACGTGGTGGTAGGAGACCGTAAATTTGCATACTGTCTTTAGAGGTTCAATAAGGTTTCATTATTTATGTCTTCAGATATAATAAAGGATCTTGAAGTATGGTTTTTCGAATTGAAAATTTCAACAATAATTAGATTTTCTTTACATCGAATATCGTCAAGCGTGATTTTCATAAGCTCCAATTTGCGAATTGCACCAACTAGAGCATAAACAGTACTTATTTTTGATCATAAGATATTGTTACGATTTAATAATAACGAATAATAATGCCGAGCACACTACTCAACTGTTTATTTTCTAACTTCACTGAAAACATACAACTACTCCACTGACTATTAATTAAAACACTTACTTAGATCTATACAATACAACTAACTAAATATTCCAAACAGTTCTATCACTTCTTCATAATCTTCTTAATCATAACTTCTCTTCATCTTAATCATCCCAGTGAAATCTCGCCTTTATACAGTGTCACCGTTAAAGTCCGCATCATATGGGACTTTTTTTTATTATTCATTTATTGCAAATTTAGAGTTCGTAAACAGTTTTTGCTTTGAAAATAATGCAAAATGACGTTTACGATTGTTTTCCATCGATTGGCTACCCCTGTCAAATTTGACATTTTTTCAAAAAAATTTCAAAATGTTAGGTTATTTCTCAATTTTTCGAAAAATATTATATGGAAAAGTTGTTTATTTTTCGGTTTCCTACCCACCTACCAAATCCAAACCAGTTGAGAAACTTTGATTTTTTTCGAGTTTTCTTAACCTTACACTTTTTCGGATAATTTAAATTTGGTAAAATCTGAAATAACCAGTTGAGATGTAATAATCCCATCTGCTGGAAGGATTTTTTCTGTTTAAAAATGTTTCTACTTGGATATTTTCAAAAAAATACAAATATGCTAAAAAAAATTATGTTATAGTTGATGCAAAGTGGCTCTAGTTTCGAATTATCGAATATTTTTCTAAAGCAATAGACCTAAAGTATTTTCTACTTCACTGATGTATTGTGATAAAAATAATTGAAGCAAATTTTGCTATGGAATATTGAAACTAGAGCCACTTTGCATCAAATATGATGTTATTTTCTTAGCATATTTGTATTTTTCTTGAAAATATCCATTTAGAAATATTTATAAACAGAAAAAATTCTTTCAGCAGATGGGTGTATTACATCTCAACTTTTTTTTTCCAGATTTCATCAAATTTAAATTATCCGAAAAAGTGTAAGGTTGAGAAAACGCGAAAAAAATAAAAGTTGTTCAAACTGGTTCAAATTTGGTAGGTGGGTAGGAAACCGAAAAATAAACAACTTTTTCATATAATATTTTTCGAAATATTGAGAAATAACCTAACATTCTGGAACTTTTTTGAAAAAATGTCAAATTTGACAGGTGTACCCAATAGATAGAAAACAATCGTAAACGTCATTTTGCATTATTTTCAAAGCACAAACTGTTCACGAACTTTAAATTTGCAATAACAGAATAATAAAAAAAAATCCCATATGATGCGGACTTTAACGGTGACACTGTATAAGTAGGTACTCAAGTGTAACCAGATGCTTCGCAAATCCGCTCCAGATTACTCACGACAGAATTCCACCCAAATAATCTCTTCTTGGAAGAGCTCCATTAAATAAATACCTGTGGCGTCAACTCATTTGTATGCGATCTGTTTTTATGGTTCATTCAGAGGCGTAAATAGGGGAATTTTATCAATCTCGTAACAATATATCTCATCAGGGGCTAGCCTAAACTTGGGTATGTCATCTGTGATAAAAATCTGCGCTTCATGTGGTCGAATACCAATATATTGCTTTTTTAGGAACAATGTCAATTCATGAAACTTCTTCTGGGTGCGTTTTGTTATACCCTACTGTTTCTTCAATTCTTCCATAAGTATACAAGTTTTGAAAGTTCCTACTGAAATCAATTTTACATCTCATCAAGCTTGTTCAGATTTTCATAATTTTACAATTCGATTTATATGTTGAAATGATGAAAAAAATATGAATTTTCTGAAAAAAAATATCTTCACTTTTATCACATTCGCATGCTTGGGCAGATGTCGAATAGGCACAATATTGACATGTTCTTATGGTGAGTTTCCATACTGGCATGTGAAATGTGTGGTTATTATGTATTTCAGTAAATTTAATTTCAGCAAAACAAAAATAATATAATAAGTACGTCGAAAATTTTACGAATAAAATTGTTAGCGGACAGTTACTCCGTAAATTTAAATGATCATGTTGTTTTATTCATTTCATGCTCATGCGCAATACTTGAAACGTCTGTTCATGAAAATGTTCCGTAACAAGAAAACCGACGGTGGCGGTCCACGCAAATATCACGGGATATTTAAAAAGTAGACCACGATTTCATTTATTTTCTCATAATTAAGCTGGCGAATGTCCAGCGTGTTAGCTTGGAATCACACTGACCGACCAGCATCGACTGCCCGCGACCGTCCAGCAACGAGCAAACATTGAAAGGGATCAATAAAAACTTTCAAACTCACACTGATTGACAAAAATTTTCAGCAGATTGCAATTTTGAAGATGGTCTTCGAAAACCGGTTGAAGACGATAAGAATACACGTTTTGGAATTTTGGTCGTAGTTGGACGGTCGGTCATGGTTGCTCAGTGTGCCTGCTGCCTTATTCTACAGTTTCACAAATATGAGTCGGCACACCAGAGTTTTTAGGCATCTTAGTTTCACATTATTTTTCAAAAAAAATGTCAAATTATTCTCCAAAAATAATTAACAAATTAAAGTTTATTTTTAAATTCTAAACGGGACATTAATCATTCCACAACGCTCAAACGCAAATTGAGTATTGTTTTTTGAAGTCTTCAGCTTTTATTTCTTGTCGATTCTTCCGAAAAAGCCTGAAAATATTAAATAACTGAAAACGGAAAACCTTTAGACATATGATGTTTAGAATAAAATCATATTGATTATTCCACTTATGCTAAAATAGCGTGTTTTGACTGGTTGAAATTTTTGTGTTGATACTTGAACACATCATGTTTTCGATTTTGTAGTTCGGCTCTTGATTGGCTACTGCATATGTATCTACAGCTGTCAGTCAGTTGACAAGATCCGGAATCGAAGACCAACAAATAATTAAAACCACTGGCCATAGTAGTTAAAATGGTTTCGATATTATTCATGAAATAATCTTAAATACAACTCGTGGTATCGGCGATTATCGTAAATTCTTTCTCGTTTTCGAAACAAATTTGTTTCTCAAAATCGAAGGAATTTCTATTTCAATAATCACCGATACACTTGTTGTATTACCTACGAAAAGCACCGTAGGTTCTAAAAATTCAATGAAAACAATTTGTTCTATTAAAAAAAAAAAAAGATGGGGTCTACTTCCTCTGTAACCGAAAGAAGACAACTAAAAATAATTTGAAATAAGTTTGTGAAAATCAAATCGTTTCTATGTATTTCTATTACTATGGATCTTCATCAAGTAACGACCGAATAAATCAGAAACAAACAAAGAAGACTTGACATGATCTACATAATATATACATTCAGTGTAAAATGTAATAATATGTTTTCCATTTAGAAAAGTGTATTATACAAAAGAGAAAAAATTGTTTGGCCACGTTAAACGACATGAACATAATTGAAACAAGATTTGTTTAGATATCCTTATCACTTATCAGTGGACTCAAATGGGTTTCGCCATAAAAAAGGTTGTTCATCAAAATTATGCCGAAGGAATAGGAAGCATTTCCAATTTTTCGAAAAAAAAAAAAAACTCAGTAAGAAAAACTATTGATTTGAACCATAGGGAATATTCGATGAAATTTGTAGAGTCTCTGTTGGCGCTTCTTATGGATTGGACTATAAATCTATAACGACCAGATTCAGATAGAATCAGATTCAGTATTCGCAGAGAAATTCTCGACGAGAAAGAAGCCAGAAAATTTCTCGCCCGAGTTTTGTTCGGCGTCCGAGAGCGCGATTGGTCATAGCCAGGCCACGCCCTCCTGCCCGCGATTATAAATAAAGAGCGCTTTTCGCGTCTGGACATAGTTCGATCAACAGCCGATGAGAACAGACGTATATTCAGGTATACAGAAGCTCCATAGGCAGTAGTGACAACAGCAAAGTGCGACAGTGCGTACGCAAGTACGTAGCACAGCATTTGTGATAGTGTACGTAAGTGCGACAACAAAAAGCGACAATTCCCGTCTAGTTTTTGACTAGCTGGCTACGGCCAGGGCTCTTATGAGAGCCTCCGAGTTCCGAAAACGAGGAAGAACAAAAGACAAGATGGGAAAAACCTCAAGATCCCTGGAAAGGGAAGGAGATGAAGAAAGGAAGGACGACTCGAGGAAGCTGCTCAGGCAACAGCTGAAACTCCAGGAGGAGCAAATTGCCTCACAGACTAAAACTATCGAGGCTCAAGGCAAGCAGATACAGGAAGTGCTTGCAAGACTTCAAGGAGCACTAGATCAGATTGCGGCCCTCTCTGAAGAGAAAAAGAGGGGTAAGAAACCCCTCCCCGCAGAAAAACAAGACGCCAGCCAGGTGAAGACACCGAAGACCCCAGCGCCAACCCCCCCAGGACCGCAAGCCCCACTCCCAGAGGTAGAGGAGATGGAAGTCTCCCAAGCGGTAGATCCAAATAAGAAGAGGCAGCTAACTGACTCCTCTGAAGCCGACGAGACGAACGGCTTCAAAACCGTTAGTCGACCAAAAAGGCGTGCTGTGCGCATCGTCGCGGTAAGCGAGCCGGTGAAAGCCCAGCCCAGCACCAGTCAATGCCCGGAGGCAAGCACAACATCCCCCCCTCCACACCCAGGCGGAAGAAGACACCCCGAACGAGGTGAACCTGACAAACCTGCAAGACCCGAAAAAGCCACCCGCGATCATCATCCGGGAAAAAAGCAAGTGGCTGAAAATATCGTCTAGCCTTAGAGACAGGCGAATAGGCTCTTTACCAAAGCCCAAGCGAGACAGGATGGGATTTACCTGTTCACCAATACAGAGGAGGACTGGAGAGCTGCGACGAAGCTCTTCGAATCAACGGGCGTGGAGTTTTTCACGTACCAGTTGAAAAAGGAGATCCCACTCCATGTAGTAATACGTGGAATCCCTGAGACAATCGCGGCGGAGGACGTGAGAGCAGACCTTGAAGGCCGAAACATCGAGGTTCTAGAATGTCACAGAATGACCTCGAGAAGGACCAGAGTGGCACTGCCACTGTTCCTGGTCAAAGTACCGAGGACATACCGTGGCATTTTCGAACTTACGGAGTGCGTAGACCTTAAAGTAAAGGTAGAAGCTCAACGGCAGCAAAGGGGCAGGGTGTCCCAATGCTATAAGTGTCAGTGGTTTGGACACGCACAGAGATGCTGCCACTCGTTGGCAAGATGCGTCAAGTGCGGCAGCGACCACGCCACACACGAATGCAAGAAGGCCAGGGGGGAACCGGCCAAATGCGCGAACTAAAATCGAAGAAACACCCTATACTCAGCTGAGTGAAAGTAAAGTGAAATATTAGAAAAATATTAATATTTCTGAAAAGTTTTCAAAGTAATGAAAAGTATTACAATATCAAAGTTCCAGAAAAGTCATAGAAGATTTTCCTGTAATTGTTTGTTGAAATATTGGAGGAATAGAAATTCTAGAAAAGTCCTTCAACCTGGGAAGGTGAAGACTAGAAACCTGAGGGAGAAAAATCGAGAAGTCCAAATATTGGGTATTCAAGAAGAAAGAAGATTCCAGAAGGTGACAAGGCTCAAGAAAGAAGATCTTCGGCCAACTTGTGTTTCTTGGAGGGAAATCAAGAAAACCCAAGATCCCTCCAAAAAGAATTCGTTTTGACTGCATGTCAGTTAGAACACTTTTGTACTTTTCAGAACAAATACAAAGTGTGAAACATTTGGGACTCAGTGCGAGCCCACTACAAAAGAGTTCGTTATTGACTTTGACTTTGAATTTACTAATTATAAATTTTCTCTTTCAGCTTAGCCTGGCCTCCACCGCCGGTGGAAGCAGCGGCTCCGTATTGCCTGGATTAGATTGCGTGGTCCCGGAATCTATGCCAGGTGATGCCTACCGGATCTCTGGGGTGAGTCTTCCGTAATAAGACAAGCCATTGCACTAAGGCGACACGGGGCGGTAAATCGCAACTTCTCTCCCGGGAGAGACACGGGTAAACTCCCTGGATAGGCGCGTTAAAATATATCATTTTATTTGTTGTATCAGATTTTCTTAGCTATATACTAATCTGCTTTTCTTTCAGCTATCTGGTAAGTTCTGTTAGGGACTTTAGGGCTTGCTAGGTGTAGGCTATTTTATAGATAAAATTGTTGATATTTTCCCTATCATAACAGATTACTCTTTGTTAAAAATGGAGAGACTCTGGGCGGCGAGAATGCGGTCGAACCCGGAGCTGGCCGAGGCACCAGAAAATAATCGATCTTAATCTGTGGGCATTCAAATTTTCAACTTTTGGTAATTTATTAAAGTCATCAATATATAAGATGTGTTTGCTAATCACTGCAAGTCTCTGTTTGGGGTTTTTCAACAAATTACCTGTCCTCGTTAGATAGAAAAATTCACTCATGTGTTGAAAGATCCATAAGAGATGTGGAACTATCGCTTAATTATAGCGGTAATCCATCTACTATGTGGATTATAATACCACTAATAACTGAACTTCTGTGATAAGTCTGTCGATTCATTTCTAAACGAAACTGAGTTGCTTGAAAACACTACGAGTCCGCAGTTTTTTTTTTTCAAGCAAAATGGTGAAAATGAAGGAAATATCGCCCTTTATCATTTTCCAATTAGGCAACCATGTCCAAGTATGGCATCTGAGGAATGAACTATTTATTTATACATTTGTTAATAACGCAACCAAAAAAATACAAAAGAGGGACAAAATGAAGAAACATGTCACTGTATGTCATAAGTCACCTTGAAAGTTTACCATACATATTTTTTTTACTTTTCACGAAAAAAATTGTGTTTGCAACATGAATTGATGATGGAAATAATGTAAAAGATTTTTGAGTTGGAGGGAAACATATGGAGTAATTTCCTAGAAAATTTGCCACCACCCTAGATTTCGGGAATTTTATTATTAAAAGTATGAATAAATAATTTATTCACTCTGATGCCAAACGGTCGCAAATTTACCATTTAGAGATTCATTAGCATTTTTCTCTAGGAAAAACTACAATGATTTATACTTTATATATTTAACAATGTTGCTGGTTTTGTACGAAGGCGCAAACTTTTTCAGTTTCATTGAGCACTGAAACAACTTTTGTGAAAGTTTGCATTCTTTTGCTATTTTTTCCCCATTTTTGCTAAAGTGATTGGCCTAACGCTGCTTTTGGTTTTTGATTGGTCAGATTTTGTGAAAATTGCAAGGTGCATGAAATAGTCAGTAGTAATATCCCGACAAAATGCAGAATTTTCGAAAAATACTTTTGCCTTGCTGGCACGAAAACTGTGTTGCTTAGAAACACAGCAACACAGTTTGAGTGCTTGGCAAGGTGAAAGTATTTTGGAAATTCTGCATTTTGAAGGGATATTCGTACAGAAAATTTCACGAATACCTACATTATATTATGGACTAAATGCGTATTGCAAGAACGGTTCATCTTGTGTAATCAATCGACACTCCCAACGAACAAAGACGTAAATCATTTTTCATCATATTTCAGGAGAGCCAAAATACTGAAATTTCTCTTCAATATTTAAATGGAAATACAACTTTTTTCAAGTAGATTTCTTCGTAACTACTTGGTCTCAGTTTTTAAGCTGAATACGCCTACACCTATAATTGAAAATAGCTGTAACTTTAGTTACGGCTTTGTTCGTTGGGGTATCGCAATGTCAGTTGGTTGAACCGTCAAACTGACGATTCTATATTTACCGTCATGGTCGTAACTATGGAAATGTATATACACAAGCTAGAAGCGAAACGCCGTTTTGAAAATACCACGGTTCGAAATGAGAAAATTATGGCATTTGATTGGTTTATATAATATGAGGGAAATTTTCTAGGGTAATACCACAATAGGTTTTTATTTTATCGGATATACTTTCATTTTGCGACACCGAAGGTGGAGTGATTTTATCTAATGTCATTTGGTCGAGTCATATTACAAGCTACCAAGTTTGAGTGGAACAAAATTAAAGTTTATACGATGAAAACAAAACGTCGAGTGGTATTTAGTGAGACAATTTAACGAATCAAATAAATGAATTATTAAACTAAAGTGAATAGAACATAATTAATTAAATTAAATCAATAATTCATTGAACAAAAAGTGCATTTAACAGAAAATAAATGTACAGTTAGTAAAAGTACAGTTTTGATATACAATCCTACCCGAAGAAGACTGCTGAATTTGATTATTTTCCTCTCTTAGATTTGTCACTAAAGTGGAATGAAGGTATGGATTCAGAGAATTGGCGTTCGAATGTCCGGTCAGCTTGATAATTTGTTCTGAGACTCTAGCTTTGGCAACAGTAGAAATAGTGCTAGCCCTATGGGAGTGATTAGTAATTTTATTTTTCAGATCTTGACCTATTTTTTCTGCAGAAATTCTGGTCCACTTTCAAATTTCGTTTACACCAATGGGCACATTTCTGTACC
This sequence comes from Chrysolina americana, assembly GCA_958502065.1. Lineage (NCBI taxonomy): Eukaryota > Metazoa > Arthropoda > Insecta > Coleoptera > Chrysomelidae > Chrysolina > Chrysolina americana. Next base: position 22,700,650 of record OY293415.1, on the reverse strand, counting down.
ATCCCTTGGCATTTTAATTTTTCCAAAACGGATCTGGTGTTAGAAACAATCTATCTGAAGAAATATGTTTGTTTCGTTTTTCTAGAAGCATTTTCAACAATCTTACAGGACACACGATCGGATTTTCTATATTTGTAGCCAACCACTTACTTCCACTGCACCTTTTATCTCCAACTTGAGAAAAGACCGTGTTGTTCTCCACTCTGCCTGTCCATGTTCCATTATTGAATTTTTCGGATTTGAAATAATACATTTTATACTGCGCACTTTCACCACCTCTCCAGGCTAATTCAAAAGCGATATGAAAAAGTTTTTTTGAAGTCCCATTGGAGTATTTTCATCCAACTGCTCTACCATTTTTATAACTTCTTCTTTACTTAATGCTATAGAACCTTGTCTTCTTTTATCTAAATTACTCTGCAGTTGCTTGCGGCTTGAAATGTCACATCTTTGAATGGGTCAAACACAATCTTATAATCCATATAATATTTTTCTTGCACAATTTTGGCTACAGTATTCCACATTGTTTTAACTACGTACTCCTTGTAGTCATTTCCGTCTGATTTCTTCATATTATACGCCCAATCTGACTATATGCTTGAGATTTCCGGCTGCGACGTTGAAGGTAATAGTTCATACCCCTTTTCTCGACAAAATTATTCAAACTGCCTCCAAATTGATGATTTGTTTTTTTGGCGTTTTTTGGAGTGGCGTTGTCTATTGCAGAATTTATTATTTGAGTAGTTGCACTACCAAATCTACCGTTAATGCTCATTTGAAATTAAAAACAACACTTTGTAACAAAAAGTATGAAAATGTTTTGTCATTTGTTGATAGCAACGCGTCCTTGGGTACAGCGTCGGATTCAATAAAGTCATACGACAATTATTAGTAGTTGCCGTGGTAAAGGTAATTAACAGTTTATCCACTTGCAGTTACGTTCCTACTTATCCGATATCTCACTGCCAAAACAGACGTTTCTTATGAACGATTTTATGCATAGCGCGCTAGGTGACAATTTCAACTGTTCTTTAAAGTAAAGATAGTTGACGTAATAAAAAAAATCGTGGTGGAATATAGACAAAAGTCATTACTATTTTCTCTATCCTACATTCATCATGACGTTCCACAAAATGAATAAATCATCGATGGAACACGTTACATTGTAGTCTACCACACAAATAAAATTCGAAAAATTTATCAAGTAGAATATTGTGAGAAATGCAATAAATGATCTTGATGAGGTCACATAGAGTTATGAGGGACAGAACACGTAATATGGCTTTGGTTGTGGAGCTGTGGAGCATCTTAAGTATTTTTGCAATAATAGGTATGATTGAAATTGGCCTAGAGTTTTCTACTCATAGAGGGTCCCCCCTTTTGAGCTGGAGTAGTACAATTGATATTTTCAATACATCTGGGAAAAATCCCTGAGAGAAACAATCGTTAAAACGGTTCGATCTCTTTGACAATATAGGAATTCAAATCATATTCAAAAAAAAGTATTACGCTGTAATTTATGAGCTTTCAGAAATTATGTAAAAATTGTCATACGATAGGTAGGTTTTTTACATTCTACAAGGCATTTTTTATACTTTCTGTCTAATGTTTTGTTCGCATTTGAAGTAACTTCGTCTCTATGTACAATGTGAATAAATGTTACGGTTGACAACTATCTCTCATTTCTTTCAAATCTGTGTTATACTAGTATATGTTGGATACTTTCGTTCTACTCGAATGGAGATGTTTCTGTTTAATAACTTTACACAGAAAAAAATACTGTGTTATATGCAATAATATCCTTGTTGTTGTTATCACTCACATTGCACCAATCAAAATAAATGTTCAGCCAACAAAAACTTATTGAGGTGATTATAGTGGTATGAATGATTTAAACGAAAACTTCCCATTGAATTCGAAACTTAACAATACTCAGTTGAAATAATGTATTCTATTATTTCTACAATGTGTGAGAGACTATTGAAAATCATCAAATTAATATAATTGTTCCAAATCTACAAGTGTTAACGTGGAAATTGGACAATTTTTCGATGCAAAAAATGGTGCAATTTTGAATCAAATATATGTATTTTTCAAAATGACAGGTGGTTCCAAAATTCATATATTTTAGTTAACAATACGTATTATTCTAATCTACAATAGTTATAATTCTATAACGTGACAGTTCACATTCACAAGTCATTGAAAAAAGCCAAGGGACTTTTCGAATCAATGACTGCTTATAGTTGGTTCCATAATTATATCGTTAGTTCTAGTCTTGGTCACGTTTGTTCCGTAAACAATTAAGGCGCCATTCTAGTGGCAAGTGCTTATGGAAGTTATGGTTGATATACTTCATCAATCAATTATTATGCAAGTTGGTGCAAAAAAGTTACAAGTGGATGAATTACTACAATTGTGGGATCTAGAGTCAATTATTCCTGTTTTCGTTGGTAAGTACAGTAGTTATATACTTCGGCGCTATCAAAATGCCTAATATGAATGTTGAATGATAAGTGTCGCTTCGTATTAAACATGGTGGGTTTGCAACGGCGTTGAGAGTTTATTTGTGCCGTTTGATGCCATTGCTTCTGAAAATCCAATAAAATTGTTTTTTTGACAGAAAGTGCAAGTGGTAAACGAAGGAAGTAGGTACACTCGATCAACGTTTTATTTATTTCTTCATTACCTCGTGTATCATCATTTTAATTTGAAGACGCTTGAACTTACTTATTTTGCGAGTATTGTTTCCGAAAAAATTTAATAGAAACACTTTCAATTCATTGATTTCTACCTTTGAATTACAAATTATGAATTCGGTGGAACATGTCATTGGGTATCGGAAATATAGGTCAGGCAAATTATCATTTTTTTACTGAAAAATTTCTTACAGGGTAAACTATAGGTTGTGAAGGGTAGAAAAGAGCATAACTAATGCAGAGACAAACAATCAACATCTAAATGCATACAGTCGAGGAATAAAGAAAAGGAAAATGGAATAAGGTTCTATTTGTTGGATATAATTTATTATGGAGAGAGGCCAAGTAGGTATGGCATCATCAAACATATTCTTGTTGGCCACGATAACTCAAACTTAAGTTATGTAATTTGTGAAGACCTGAAAATAGAGATGCTCATTGATCACCTTAGATCTTATATGGTGCAGTTTTCTAATAAACATTTTTGTTTGGAATTAAATGAAATTAATTGTCATCCCATAGTCTTTCATTACATAAATAACATGGAACTAGTTGCCTTTTCGAAATTATTTTGAGTCTCATTCATACAATGTAAACAAACAAAAATCATGAAATTATTAATGTTAATTTTCTGATGTTATTTTTATACTGTTTTTGAATTGTCCTTAATAAAATTTGTTTTGAAATGATATTGTTTTATTTTACATTTGACATGATTACTGACATTTTTGGTTGAACTCAAGTTTTTCAAATATTTATGATGATGATTATGAAAAAAATTCATTAGCTATTTTCAGAAGATTAATGGTTTGGCAAGAAGTTGATATTGGCCTTCCGAGGACCAAAGTTAAAATTTATTGTTTTCCATTTCAATTAAGAAGGTGGCTGAACAATAATAACATGATTTTAAGAAAACAAAAATCATATTTTCTTCAACCTTAAATTTGAACAAAGTGTTGAAAGAAATACTGTTTTTTCCTCCATAAATACGAGACTATTCTACATACTTTTTATATTCAATACGCTGTGTTATCAAAAATACAGATGTTGGGGAAGTGTGTCCCGCTCTCCGTAGATAAACAACTATCGAATACAAGAAGCCATTCTTGAGGAGCATTGACGAGTACCTACCTATTAGTTGCAATATAATGCCCGTCGCAATATTAGCCAGTAAATAAAGTAGATATTTTCTCAAACACACTATCCGAAAAATATCTTAGTCATGAAGTCCGAAATATGATTATGTTATTGCGTTAATAAAAACGTTCGATTATTAAAATGCCTAATAAGTAAAGTTTCTATGAAATGAGCCCTGTTCGTTGGCTGGAATGTGACGACATTGAAATTTGAACTCGAGGAAGCCAATTTTCTAGCTTTGATTATCCAACGAACACCCTACAATAGAATAATCCCAGTCATCACTAAACCAAAGCGATTGTGTTCAAAATATTTTTCCATTTCGAATATTGAACATGACGCGGAAATATTAGATTTCCTGTGGTGTCGAATGTCTGGGAACCGATGAAGTACAGACCGTGAAGTACTTTTGTTGTCACGTCGGTTATTATTCCGGCGTCTGTGTTATTTTAAATAAAACCATTGTTATGTGACATATTTAATTGAATGTCATCATGATAATAAGTTCGAATAAGTTGTTGCAATATGACAAATATGAGGAGTGAAAAATATTTTTTCCACAACCGTTTTCAAATTTTATCGCAAAGTTGACGTTTTCCGATAAATGTCATTTACAGTGGGAATATTAAAAAAGGGGTGGTTACCACTACTTCTGTTAAAGACGAATCTATTTTTGCATAACGGCCACGTTGGTGTAACGACATGGGTTTGACCTTGCCAAAGTGAATACTAGAGGGCACCATGCACCCGTCAATATTATCGGGGTGCCCTCCACTACCTTCCTGTTCTGTTGGGGTCATGAGAGGGCGTATCTGGGAAGCCCGTCGGCTGTCAGGCCTCGGATTTGGCAGGAGCAGAAGCCCAAAATATCATGTATATAAAGTTAGCAAGGCCCTTTGACAGAAAATCAAAACAATTCCAATATTTGTCGAATAATTGTCAAGAAATTGTCGTGAACGAAAAAAAATTGTCGCGCCCTCAGATTTTTTATGGGGAGGCTCTGCTAGCTTTATATTAAGTTAGCACTGCCACCAATATAACTAGACAAATGAACATCAAATTTCATCGCTATGGTACACAACCAAAAGTTGTCGAAGCCTATTTGATGAAAAAATTATGCGAAAAATATTTCCTTACAGCATACATACAGATATGTATTTTTTATTGAAATTTTTTATATACTCGGAAATTTTGCGTTATTGGCAACACCGCGTGAAAATATGGATTTCTTAGGATTTTTTCAATGAACTACTGTAACAGCTATTTACATATCAAGGGAGGAAAGTTATAATTCGTGTATACTTATAAAAACAACTGCAGAAAGTTGTGGAACAAAATATCAATAAAGTGTTGTGTCGCGTCGTAATCGTGCTGACAACGCTTTGTTGCTATGACATTTTTGTTAATACGAACATATCAGTTGTCATAAGCTGTCACGTTGTTTAACTCTTCAAGTTGCTTCTAAGTTTTGAAAATGAGTTCGAAGACGACCGATCAGCCAAAAGATCTCGCCGAAGAGATAAAATTGATTTCTTCAATGTTTCTTCTTCCTGATAAATCGAGAGAACGATATGAAAAGGTAGTGTGTTCAAAATATGGTTGGAAGAGCATCAAGACAAAATAGTCTAAGAAATATGCCACCCCATTCATATTTCAAATACGAACGATGTCAACAAAAGCACGTGAACACCAAACTAGAACAGAGACGCATTAAGCTTGTTTACCCAATGAAATTAATTTGAAAATGTAACATCATCCAAAACCAACCCAGAACTTTACACCAAAACAAATATTCGAAATAAATAATCAATAATGTAATTAAAAACACAAAAATAAATGAACGCTGCAACTTAAAAAAAAAACAAATAGCAGTTTCAATAATTGTAACGCAGCCAAGCTGAATACATCTCTGCAAAAACATTTCGTTTGGTGTTGTGTCAGGTTGATGTTCTATCGACCAATAGCGTTGCGAGAATTGGCGATCACGAGGTGCACGCACACGCATTGATCACTGTTTTACATCGAGCGTATTTGAAATATGAATTCACTATAGTTAGTAAACCCCCAAAGTTATACCAGCCATTGTTTCCGAAGCACTTCGGCTACATTAATTTAAAATCTGATATTTGAAGACATAAGTAATGAGGCGTCGATGAATTGATTGCAATGAAAACATATAGGGTGTTTCATTTGATAAAATTGAGTTATCCTCAATATCAAGAAAACTGTTGATTTGAAAACATTGCCGATATCACTTTTGAATCGGGCATCATCAAAAACCACCCTGTCGAAATTTTCATAAATTTTCTCTGGGCCGGTTCTGAAATATTAGACCGTTCCGATACTTTTGAAAGACACTGTATATACCTGGTGAAATAAAGAATACATGGATTGTTTCATAGCTTTGGAGCAATATAATTATGGCTTTTTGCTCCTATTACATTTTCAATAAGTGAGGTTACATATTTATTTATTTTTCTGGTAGAATACTAGTTGGTCAGTAGATTCAGTTGGGTTTTATTCAGGAGTTGCATATTGAGTCCTTGAATGGAATATCTAAAATTACTGATCAATCAATCTCACTTTTTGTTTATTTTATTGTGGTATACTATGAAACATGGGTTTCGGAAAGCATTCTGTTTCAATATTGAAAAAACTAAACGAGACTAGGTACCGTAGCTTTCGCCATTTCTTCGGATATGGCGAAGAGCCAGTTTTTCCGGGTGACTTCAAAACACAGAAGCGGCAACATGGCAAACTGCATCGACTGCACGATATCCTTCTTTTGTTTAGGTTAGCACATTTGGACTCAATGCACCGGAAACGTGTTTGTTATTTTTAAGAATTACTATAAACGTCAAACGTGGCAATGCGTACTTCCATAATAATAGTATTACAATGAGAAACAGAGGAAGGTAGAGTTTTTGTTGGATATTTTTCTCGGGGCGGGTTTCAACTCTGTTAACAGTGTTAAACTAAGTATATGATGGGGGACACATTTCTGGATATAGACAACGGTTAAAAATAAATAAATGATTCACAACCAGGGAAGGCCTAACGACGACGCGTCAAGTATACAACGCGGTCTTCAATTATTTGTTTTTATTTCAGGTCTAATATGACAGATTATGAAAAATAAATCAGGTAATTTTCATGGTGAAATGCAAAAACGATTTCTGTTGATGAGTCCGAGATTTTAATGATAATGTTAATATGAAAGCTGTCAAGAGTAAAAAGAAACATGTTAGTTTAGCTGCTTCAAAATCGATTTTTTATTTATCCTCATCTACGATGATCTAATTGAATTATTGTATTAATTCATAATGTATAGTTTTCATGATTGTTTTGATTATTTCAACGTTGTACGCAAAATGAGAAATATGATTATGAGGAAAATTATAATATGATTATCAGAAATTTTTACTTGCTCATCAGTCAAGAATATCAAAGTTTGCCCTATGGTCTGAATTTTCAATGTTAAAAAGCACTTTTAAATTTGAGGAAAGTACCAGTTTTGATAATTTTTAAAAAGTTCAAGCATTTTTGAAACGATTTCTGTGAATTACCTATCTAAAAGTCCAAAACTTTGACTCACGAATAATGCATTGAGTTTTTCAAGGAAACAGATGATTCTGAATACCTTATAATGAAGTTAAACAAATGAATTATGATTAACTGATTTTGTTTTTTATCAACGTTGATTTTTCTCGATTTTTCTTATGATGTGGCTATGATGATAGGAGTATACGGAGCTTGTCGCCGAAATGAATTGTTAAATATGAAGCTCGACCACATATTTAATAGAGGAGATATATCAATTGTTACAGTTCCAGAAACAAAAAATAATATTACAGGGAGTTTGAAAAGATCTCTATGTGAAAAAAAGTTGTATTACAGAAGATAATTTTTAAATAATATTAAAAAGCATTCATAATATTTCATTTTCAATCAAAACATTTCAACGGATATTTGAAACAAAAATAGAATACGAACTCACTGAATAAATAAAAATAATGGTAATAAAGATATACAAAGTAGACCTGAAGCAGGGAGATCAATTATGCGGTCCAAATTGTTCAATACAGTGTGGGCCATAACGATTACAGCATATGGAAGACATTTTTATTATCAGAGTTACAAAAATACGTTATAGGAGATCGTCGCATATTGAAAAACCTAATACGTGACTACTAATGCGGCGGCAATTTGGAAAAATTGATTACGAACAGGCAAAAGTAGGGTTATTTGTAAAGATAGCAAAAAAAAAGTTATTCAAGAAAAGTTCTATGCGGAAAAATTGAAAATCACAATTTTTTCCAGATGTTTTTATTGATTAAGAAAACGCTCCTTTCTGTGCTTAATTTCGAGTGTTGAACAGAAATATTACTTAAATTCCACATGTTCTCCTTCGTGCTCCATGCGTAACATTGTACTAGATTACATTTCTCTCCGAACATTTTGCAAAATAGAGGGGGTAACGCTACGCAATTTGTTATACGCTGATCCAAATTGTGTGTGTCTCTGAAGGGCCTGAACTTGTAACCACTATTTTTTAAATATCCCCACAAAAAAAATATAGGTGGTGAGATCTGGTAACCTATCTGGTCAAGGGTTAATTGAATATCGCCCAATCCATTTTTGTGACTTCTGATGTCGCGTGGATTGAAGCAGGATCATGTTGGAAATACAGTTTCATTCGCTGAGATAGTGGAAAATTATCTAAGAACTCCATCGATTCAGTTTTTTATATTTAAATATATTCGGAAATTGAGGTTTTGTCTAAAAAATGGCCCAATGATTTTCGATTGATATATTCCGCATCAAACAGTAACTTTTAATTTTGTTATTTCACAATGAAATGGGGATTTTCAGTTTTCCACCGACAATTTTGAGAGGTAATATGTCCATATGAAGTAAATGTGGCTTCATCCGTGAATAAAACATTGAATTGAACCTTGAAGCCAGGTACATAAATCAAACTTAAAATCGTAATCTCGGTCTTTCAAAACTTGCACAAATCTGGTTCGAAAAGGGTAAAATTTATCAAAATTCGCCTAATAGACGTTCTAGCAACGCCTGTTTTAACAGCAGGTTGCCTTTTCGAGGTTTTTAGATTCTCGACAACTGTTAATAATATATTCAAAGCATTTTCTTCATTCGCAACGGTCTTTTCATGGGAAACTTTCAATAAATTATCAACAGAAACAGTTTCTTCGAATTTCCCCACAACTCTTGACACAGTAGAACTGTGAACATTCTTGTCTGGATGCCTCTGATTAAATATTTCTGCAACTTCTCTACTTCTTTTGTAGTGTTTCCTACATATCAAAATCAATTAATTTTTTTTTGTAAGTGTAAGTGACATTTCAAAAAAGATTAAATTTTTTTGGATGTTTACGTCTTGTAAATAGAACTATCACAAACTCTTCACTATTATCAATTATCAACGACCTAAGCCCTGAAGATCAACAATCCAATAAAATCCTCGTGAAACACTTGAAAGCCGCTCGATCCAAAAACCTTAAAGCACACTTCAAGAACTTCAAACTGTTTGTGAATGCAGTACCTTATACAATAAAAGAGCTGGAAAATTCAACTGAAATCGATTCTGAAACAGAGCTTGAGCCCAATATTCCTCAAAAAAACAAGAGTGCCCCGGCTACCCCCACAACTAGAAATCAGTTTAAATCAGAAGTATTTGAAGACATCAGGAAAAATGTAAACAACAAGGAACCAACTTCAGAACATCAAACAGGACCAGACCCCAATAACAGTAATCTATCCTACCAACCCACAACAGCTAAAAATACTCCAACTGACACAAAAACGTCCACAAGCAGAAATACCGGCAACAAAACTGTGATCCCCATGTAATAAGAAACAAAGAAATTAATGATCCCAGACAGAGCATTGAGAAACAAAAAATCTAATTCATGATCACTGTAAGTAATGTAAGCAATTCATGAGCAATGAACTGAAAAAAATGGATCAGTAGTTACGTGATTTTGAAGTGAACAATGTTGAAACCTACTCCCTTTCGCTCAACTCAATAATGCACTAAAGTACTAAGATAAAACGAACCCTTCAATAATTTCAAAATACTGAACATGAACATACGAAGTATTAATAAAAACCTAGATCAGTTTAAAATAATCTTACAAAATTTAGATGCAGACATAGATTAATTGATTTTAACCGAAACTTGGAATATTAAGGACCTCAGTTTACACAACATCAATGGTTACAATATCATATACAGGCCGTTTCTTTTATCATGTGGTAACATTGCTATATTCTAAACCGTCATAGATACAAAGACGATTAAATAAATATTGTGGTGAGCAGTACATTGGTCATAGAAAATTTACAGGGATTCTCGCCCTTCCCAACTTATACAGGAAAAACTGAATTGTTATTTCAGAAAATATAAAAAAAATTAAAAAGGAATGTTTTATTATATTCAAAATGTACTAGAACTACGTAACGATACATTTTTAATCAAACGTTTCGTGTTAACACCGCCATCATCAACTATTTTTTTCAAATATGGACCTGTCTATTTCATCACAAATATTGATAGAGCGATAAAATCACAATTCAGTGGTATATCACACTCGACATTTTTATAACGTTTCATATAAAATAACTAGCATCATCAGTGACAACAATTTTTAATTACGGTCCTGTCCTTAGATTGCTTATGAATTCCACAGAATCGAACGCTTCGATATAAAAATTATCAGTGACGTTTTGAATGAATGTATCTATGAAAATTGTATTTATACTATAAACATTCATAAAAGATTTCTGCAGTTTCGGAGACGAACGATAGCAATTTACCCGAGAAATAAACTTACTTAACAGAATAAATCAAACAAACAGAAAAACAATTTATTTCATAATGAATTTGTGGAAGAAAATAAAACCAATACAGAAAAAGAATTCTACATTAAATGCTAGAATTGACTACCTCTTTGTTGAATGCACATAAGTTGTCTGTCCATACAATTTCTGTGGCAATTTTCTAGCATGATGGTTGTAATGCTATTACATGCATCTTTTATTTCCTGTTTGACATGATCGATATCGGTACTAGGTGTCGAAAAAACTTCATCCTTTATGTATCCCCAGACAAAAAATTCCAAAGGAGTAAAGTCTGGGGATCGAGCTGGCCAGGCAATTGGTCCATTGTTTCCAATCCACTTTGTTGGGAATATTGCATCTAAATGTTCCCTTACTATTGCTGAATTATGGGCAGGGGCACCGTCTTGTTGAAAATATTGTATTTCACGGCGGGTGCTTAATGGCAATTCATCTAAGTAGCCATCAAACTCATTGGATACAAAATTTAAATACATTTCACCATTCAAATGCTCATCGTAAAAGAAAGGACCTGTTTGTTCCCAAAATTCCCTACCAAACATTTATTCCGAACCTCTCCTGGAAATTGGTTTCTCTATGTAAATGTTCATTCGTATTATTCCACCTATAATGGATGTTTCTATTAAACCAACCATTGTTGGTGAATTTTGATTCATCCGTCCATATTATTTTTGTACAAATATTGCGAACTTCCCTATTTCTACGTCTTAACCATTTCGCAAATCGTACTCTCATTCCGTAATCCCTTTCATTAAGGTGATGAACTTTGCGTATCCTGTAGCATTTGTATTTGTTCTTTTTCAAAATATTTCTGGTAGATTTTACAATTTCTCGTAAAGAACGATCTTGATTAGAAATATTTTTGTAACTGGCCAATCCTAGATTAAAAAAAAAAGACGTTATTTTTCACTTTTTAGTCTTTATAAGGTAATATTTGCTTACCCAAAACATTTATTTGGTTCCTTATACTTCCAATAACACCACATTTTCTAGTTTTATTTCTGTCAAATGCACCACAGTCTCTCAAATTTCTTTCTAATCGTCTAAATAAACATTTGAATGTTTAGAATGCGACGATTCGGGTATAGCTCACCATACATATTTCTTGCCAAAAGAGGATTTCTATTTGATTTTGCATAAGTAAATAGCTATCAGTCCTTTCGTCATTCGAATACATCTTTAATATGTAACCGAGTGGTTAAATGTCTGACAGTTCTTAACAGATTTCAACAACTAATTTATTTTTCCTGCCATAGAAATCCAGCAAAGCATACGTGTTTAAATATGGTAAAAGAAGTGAGATGCTATTTAATTGTACCAAATTAGACAACACTTTTATTTTGATCAAAAACTGATATTTTCATAACTTCCAGGATTGAGAATTATGAAAATAATCCGTGTAAAAATTGATACAGGAGAAATCAGCCTTGAATCAAGGATTACTGTAATATAAAAATCCCCAAAAAGGAAAAATACGAATGTTCGTTGTGTTGGGGTATCTTCCTATCGAAAGTATTGGGTAATGACTGAAGTATCCTAATAGTTGAATGAGTTTTGAAGAAATCAAAACAATTTACAAAAGAACTAACGACAGGACCGCAATTAAAAATTGTTGTCACTGATGATGCCAGTTATTTTATATGAAACGCTATAAAAATGTCAAGTGTGATATACCACTGAATTGTGATTTCATCGCTTTATCAATATTTGTGATGAGACAGGTCCGTATTTGAAAAAAATAGTTGATGGTGGCCGTGTTGACACGAAACGTTTAATTGAAAATTTATCATTATGCAGTTCTAGTACATTTTGAATATAATAAAACTTTCCCCTTTAATTTTTTTATATTTTCTGAAATAACAATTCTATTCTTAAAAAACGAAAAGAGCATTTTTAGTTTTCCCTGTATATGTCGGGAAGGGCGAGAGTCCCCGTAGATTTTCTCTGCCCAATGTACTGCTCACCACAATAGTTACATTTTTTCTCATTTAATCGTCTTTGTATCTATTACGGTTTAGAATATAGCAATGTTACCACATGATAAAAGAAACGGCCTGTATAACAACAGTAACTTCAATCAAAATGATGGTGTTGTTGCATCCTCTTTAAAATACAATTTCGAAATTTTGGAAAATAAATGTCTTACAAATAAGAATTGTTTCACATGACAGCAAAGCATACTTTTCACTGCAGTCTAGAGATCACCTGAATCGGATCCCAAATTCTTTATCAATAAAATGAGTTAATTTTTTTTAAATATTGAAAAAAATACCAGCGTTATATGTGTATTTACAGGAGATCTCAATATCGATTTATTGGACCCAAACGACAACATTTGTTCAGACTATCTTAATATTTTAAACGAGTATGGCTACAATTCCACAATAAATAACCTAGAATTTGCCTAGAACTTTTCAAAAGATATTTGGATGGAAGAACCCAAACTGTAAGTTTGAATGGTGAAATCAGCAATGTCGAAACGATCGAGTATGGTGTACCGCCGCAAGGTACGGTACTGGGACCCATCTTATTCAATATTTACATTAATGGATTATTTTTACTCAATAGCTGCGGATACATAATTGGGCAGATGATACAGCCATCTTGTACAAATCAGAAAGTTGGGAGAACCTCAAAGTAAAAGCTGAATCTGACTTTTGTTCCATAAAGAAATGGTTTGAATACAAACTACTTACAATTAACAATGAGAAAACTTATTATTTACCAATTAGCTGCAGCTCTCGTGGTCTCCCAATTTTCGACCAATTGAATGTTAACGTGGGTACTGAACAGTTTGTCATTAATCCTGTGAAAGAAATCAAATATCTAGGCGTTATCATTGATTCTCATTTGAAATGGTACTCGTAAGTTATGGTACACTTTTATACAAATTTAGAAAACTTAAAGAAAACTTACGATTCAGTCAAATGAAAACCCTTTACCATGCTCTTGTTGAAAGTCATTTGCGTTATGGAATTGCGGTATGGAGTTACGGGGGTGCTTCCATGAGAAGTGTGACAAATTTGAATTTTTCAGGAGTGAAATTTTTTCAGGAAAAAGGTGTATCTGTAATAATTTGGGGGTCCTGATCACGAATCTGAATGAATTTTCAGCCTATTTTGCCCCCTAGAATGATTTACCGTAAAAATGGGTTGTTTCATCGCGAATGGCGGGCAGTGTATATCACTTAGGCCAACACCATTGAGCCGGTAGATGCATTTTCAGCATTTTAATCAGTCCTGCGAGTTTCATAATTTTACCTCGATAATTCAACTCATGTATAAAATCGTCCATAAGAAACGTCAGTTTTGGCAGTTTGATATCGGATAAATAGGAACGTAACTGTTTGCAAGTGGATAAACTGTTATTTACCTTCACCACGGCAACAACTAATGATTGTCGTATGACTTTATTGAATCTGACGCTGTACCCAAGGACGCGTTGCTATCAACAAAGCCAAATGACAACAAATTTTCATACTTTTTGTTACAAAGTGTTGTTTTTAATTTCAAATGAGCGTTAACGGTAGATTTGGTAGTGCAACTACTAAAATAATAAATTCTGCAATAGACAACGCCACTTCAAAAAACACCAAAAAAACAAATCATTAATTTGGAGGCAGTTTGAATTATTTTGTCGAGAAAAGGGGTATGAACTATTACCTTCAACGTCGCAGCCGGAAATCTCAAGCATATAGTCAGATTGGGCGTATAATATGAAGAAATCAGACGGAAATGACTACAAGGAGTACGTAGTTAAAACAATGTGGAATACTGTAGCCAAAATTGTGCAAGAAAAATATTATATGGATTATAAGATTGTGTTTGACCCATTCAAAGCCGCTAGAAACGCTAAAAATGCTAAACGCAAGCAACTGCAGAGCAATTTAGATAAAAGAAGACAAGGTTCTATAGCATTAAGTAAAGAAGTTATTAAAATGGCAGAGCAGTGGGATGAAAATACTCCAATGGGACTTCAAAAAAAACTTTTTCATATCGCCGCTTTTGAATTAGCCTGGAGAGGTGGTGAGCGCAGTGTAAAATTTATTATTTCAAAGCCGAAAAATACAGTAATGGAACATTGACAGGCAGAGTGGAGTACAACACGGTCCTTTCTAGAACAGCTCAAGGTGGAGATAAAAGGTGCAGTGAAAGTAAGTGGTTGACTACAAATGAAGAAAATCCGAACGTGTGTCCTGTAAGATTGTTGAAAATGCTTCTAGAAACACGAAACAGACATATTTCTTCACCTAGATTGTTTCTAAGACCAAATCCGTTTTGGAAAAATGAAAATGCCAAGGGATGGTACAAAAATGTGCCCATTGGTGTAAACGAAATTTGAAAGTGGACCAGAATTTCTGCAGAAAAAATTGGTCAAGATCTGAAAAATAAAATTATTAATCACTTCCATAGGGCTAGCACTATTTCTAGTCTTGCCAAAGCAGGAGTCTCAGAACAACAAATTATCAAGCTGACCGGACATTCGAACGCCAATTCTCTGAAGCCATACCTTCAGTTAGACTCACAGGATCATTCCACTTTAGTGACAAATCTAAGAGAGCAAAATGATCAAATTCAGCAGTCTTCTTCGGGTAGGATTGTACACCAAAACTGTATTTTCACTAATTGTACATTTAAATAATATTTCCAGTTAAATGTAATGTTTGTTCAATGAATTATTGATTTAATTTGATAAATTATGTTCTATTCACTTTTGCTTAATAATTCATTTATTTGATTCGTTAAATTATCTCATCGTATCAACTTTAATTTTGTTCCACTCAAACTTGGTAGCTTGTAATATGACTCGACCAAATAACATTAGATAAAATCACTCCACCTTCGGTGTCGTGATTTTATCATGTTATTTGCTATCGTCAATTAACAAAGCAACCTAGTTTTCATGCAAAATGAAAGTTTATCCGATAAAATAAAAACCTCTTGTGGAATTACCCTCGATAATTACTGAAGTTAGGGGGGTGCTTCCATGAAAAGTAAGACACACTGTATAATGAAAAACTCCAGCACATATTTTCGAACCTTGTTCGAATTAATACAAATTGACATACGTATGTCGAAATCGATTATTAGGTTTTCCAAAATGCAGAAACGGTCCCCTATAACATATTGTTGGTAACCCTGAAAATTTTTTCCCCATATGCTACAATAGTTATGGCCCACACTGTATATGACAAAAAAACTAGATAATCTGCTGACGTCTAGCAGCATCAGAAATAACATTTGTGAGACTTCTAGAGGTAGCGAATATTCTGTTCATGTCGAGCATATCCCTTGAACCACATGCAACGAGAGAACGAGCTTCAGACTTGCACATACAATAATACCTTTGAATTTCTGTAAGTCATCATTCTCTTCTGCATCGTCGATTTCATCAATGTTATCGGTACGATATGAAATCCATAATTGACGTTTCGTGGAATTTCGAAATCGCGAGAAACTCCTTACCAGAAATGCATCAATAAGCTGCGGAAGTGCAAGAAGTAATATTTTTCAAACGACATTTTGTCAGATTCGGGTTAAGTTATCACGGTGTTGAATGCCGCAAAATTTGCTCACCCAAATTGTATGCAGATGCTAAAACATTCATTGATGGGTCAAAGTGAAGGGTTTAAACAGAGGGTGAGCCTTCGTAAATAATATGAGAGAAATGTTGGTATAGGGTAATTTCTGGTCCGTTTGCCGCCCTTGGGGAACGACCCAGGCGTATGCAAATCGACTAGCGCCCGGTTAATTTAGCGAGATCAGACTACTCCAACTCACTGTTAAGCCTGGCATATACATTGGCCAATATATTCGCCAAAACAATTGTCAAAAGATTTGACCAAATATTTGTGTACAATTATGCCACCCACACAATGGCCATATCGTACAAATATTTGCGGCAAAATAGTATTCGTCGCACGCAGACGAATGTACTGGCAGACATGGCGGACGTAGAAGTTATTTCAGCAGCAACAGCAACGGCGTCGCCTTCAAATAATTTCTCAAGAGCGGGCGCGTCGCGGCATTCACACCGCATCTCATCTTTTCAGTTTTAAATCGAAACAGGGGGAGAAATTGGTTTAATATAACACTTTTGTACTTTTAAATTATTTATTAATGGAAAATTACATTATAGCAGTACATTTTGTAATGATGAAGTCAATAAAAACAGGCTTATTCAAGTTCCATTTCCCCATTACACTCGAAGCATATAATATTTGTATTGCTATGTTTTTTGCAAACATTGTTTCTGCACTGTTGACACACAGACTTGGTTTTATTATTTTTATGTTTCCCACAAATGTAACATATCCCTGGATTTACAGTTTCTTGAGGAGTCGTCTGATCGGTATTTTTGTATTCGAACAAAAAGGCCTGGAGGTCTTTAGGAAGTCTTTGCATGAGCGACCTTTCTTTTAAACGATCCTCCATGAGTTGACAAGCTAGTTTTTTCAAAAAAACTCGTCTTCTGTCTTTGTTGTTAATGTTATTGAACTTAAAAATAACATGCGAATTTATTCCACTTATGTCCAAGTGTCTAAAAAACACAGAGAGGGGCCACCTTCTTGTTATTCTGGATGTACTGTAAGATGCACACATCTGGTCGACCGTGTCAACACCTCCTTTGTCGAATTATAATCCAAGTTTGCAAAAGGTTTTTTGGTGACTTCATCAATTTCATTTGTGCTATGCATGGTTGAAAGGAGAATCACTGCTTTGTTTTTTTTAGGAACTGTCGATATCAGGCAAGTTTCATATTGAAAACCAAAATAGGTTGATTTTATTGGTCTGTTTTTATTCGGTAGAAATTCGGGAGGTATCTCCTTTTTATTCTTCTTAAGGGTACCAAGTAAAGTAAGTCCCTGGTTTAGTAAATATTCTGCTAATGGAAAGCTGGTGTAATAGTTGTCTGTAGTAACATTTCGTTTTGTATTTTGTATAGGTATAACTAATCT
The DNA here is from genome assembly GCA_958502065.1 of Chrysolina americana. Lineage (NCBI taxonomy): Eukaryota > Metazoa > Arthropoda > Insecta > Coleoptera > Chrysomelidae > Chrysolina > Chrysolina americana. The sequence goes on along the minus strand of OY293415.1, from coordinate 22,682,974 downwards.
TTTAACAATATCGGCAGCTTTGTTGGACATTGCATATGGACCAGGTACTTGCTGTCCGCAATAAATTTCAAAGTTGTATGTGTGAAATGTTTTGGAATCACAGAGAGCATACATTTTGATGCCATATTTGGCAGGTTTGTTAGGAATATATTGGACGAAGGAACATCGTTCTCTGAAAGAATGTAACATTTCGTCGATTGTAACAAATTCTCCCACAGTGAAATTAGCCATACAGTTCCTTACAAACTCCTGGTGAAAATCACGGATAGGAGCTAGTTTATCGGTTTTTCTCCTATCCTCTCGAGTATGCACACTGTCGAATCTAAGTGCACGAAGCAAAAACAAAAAACGCTTGTAACTAAAAAGTGCTCGTAAAAGAATCATTCCTGTTGTTCGATCCCACAACTCGAGGCAATTTGTATGACTTCCCTTTTTTATTCCGATGAAAAACAGTGCCCCCAGTGCCCCCAAGAGAGCTTTGACTTCTGTTATTATAGTCTCTCTGGCATCCCTGAGTCTAAAGTATTTAACGTCAATATTTTTCTTTTGAATATAAATGTTGGTTTTCGTCACAATGTCGTCAATCATCTGGTCAGTTACAAACAAACTGAAAGCATCAACTTCCTTGTTCGTATTTTTGGCGCTACCTTTTGGACCGGGTAAAATTTTTATAATGTTTTTTGCTTTTGTTTTACCAGTGGAGAAAGGCTTACTAATCCACATAGTTTCATTTTCTCGTCCGATAAAAAACCGGTAATCATCTTCCTGTTGACATTGTTGGTCGACATATGAAACTATGTCCAATTCGTCTCCTGATTGTTCGAAATCGCTACTATGTAAATCGTTAGTAACAATTTCTTCATCTTCATCTGTATCACTATCAATCTGTCTATCGTATTCTTCGTTTTCGCCTTCGTTATTTTCATCTTGTAGTTCTCTCATAACTTCATTCATAGCAATTTCCAATTCCTCCTCAGTCAACGACTTTCGTGACCTGAGAAAACATGAACAATTTACTATTTTATTCAACATGAATAATCAAAAACAAGCCACAATATACTTCCTCATGTATATATCGTTTATACCACACTTATATGTACTATGTGTACTATACTCAAACAAAAGTTTCCGACTTGAAAATGACATTACCAATAAAAAATATACTCACATGATAGGGCGCGTCGCGGCAAACACACCGCAAAATTGTACCACTCTCAATCAAAGATGAATTCCAACTGACGTGTTGTCGCCTGAAGTTGCATATGCACTGTGGGCGGGGGTAGATGATTCAAATAACAAATACCTAAGCGCGCGAAGACGTACGATTTCCTGGAATTATTTGGTGAGGTGAAAATTAAAATTTGCGGCTATTTGCCGCTTACGCGCCCGCCGGAGGGTTAAATTCGGTCTCGTCTTTCTTTCTCACATATAGACCCAATCTTTTAGAATCAACGCCAATATTCTTACAAGCTTCTATGTTCATTTCTCGTTCACAGCAAAATTCCAGAAATATTCCTTGAATATATTTATGACATGTAGGTTGTATTTCTGATTAGCGCATTTATACTTTGAACATTCGCATTGCCAAAACGTGACATTTTGAAATTTATTTGATATGAAGTTGTCAAACTCAATCGTGTTGTCATAGTGATTGATAATTAATTGCACTAAATGCAATTTTCAGTTGTAATATCACAAGAAAGTGAAAATAATTTGACAGATTTTTCGAAAACTTGTTGCCAGGCAATAGACACGAGAGCCAGAAGGGCTCATCCATAATTAGTTCCAAGAAGTGTTTATTTGGATGGCTCGTTTTCTGTAATGCATGAATAGACTAGATAACGGAGCTGCCGCGTCATCGCTCAATTCCTGGAAATGTGTAGAAGTTCTCCGTTTTGAGTATTCTCGAATCTTCGCGTTTAATCCAGTCTATGCGATGAGCGCCTATATAAACGGAGACGTTTGACTGGGAAAAAAGTTTTTATGAAGAGAATTATTTAAGAAGATTAGAAAGTGATAACAAGCAGAAGTGTTTGGGATATTTAGCTAGTTGTATTGTTGTATAGATAGATCTAAGTGTTTTATTAGTCAGTGAAGTGTTGTATGTTTGTTTATAGTGAAGTTAGAAAATAAACAGTTTAGTAGTGTGCTCGGCCTATTATTTAGCAATACGTAACAGTGGTGTCAGAAGCGGGATATTAGTGAAAAACAGAAACTATATTTATAAACTATTTATGGTGAATACGAGGAGTACATCATACGATACGATGGAGGACATTGTGAAATTTATCCAAAATCAGTTTGCGGATTTGGAAAGAAGGCGCTAGGAGGAAAAACAAGAAGAGGAAAAGCGGCGCCAGGAGGAAAAGAAAGAACGAGAAGATAAAAAACGAGAAGAGGAAATGCGACGGTTAGATGAAAAACGAGAAGAGGAAATGCGACGGTTAGATGAAAAACAAGAACGAGAAAAAGATAAACAAGAACGAGAAGAGGCACTCCAGAAAATTCTCGAAGAACAGAGAAAAGAGAGAGAAGATGAAAAAGAAGAACGAGAAGAAGCACTCCAGAAAATTCTCGAACAACAAAAAATGAATTGGAACAAATAGAAAAACAAAGGAAAACAGACTTCCAGAAGGTTCTAGAACATCAAGATAAGTTCTTTCAACACGTTCTACAGAAAACCGAAGTAAAAATGGAGGAACTGAAAGGAAAAATAGAGGAAGACGTCAAGAAAATCGACGATGAGCTTAATAAGGAAGTGGATACAGTGCGAGAGGAGGTGAAAGGACTCGAAAATCAGATAGCACTCCTCAAGGAGCAAAATCGTCGAGACAGGGTTGCCACATCAGGAATTTCCGTAAAACCATCGACTTTTGATGGACAGTCCTCTTGGTCCATGTATCGCCGGCAATTTGAAGCTGCAGCAGTGGCAAATGGATGGGGTGAAGAAGAAAAAGCTACGGCCCTCATAGTAGCTTTGAGAGGGCCAGCTTTTGGTATGTTATCGAACAGCAAAATAAATATAAAGACCTGATTACTGCATTAGAGTTACGGTATGGCGATCAACATCGAGAACAGCTGTATCGGGCTCAAATGAAAACGCGCACTCAGAAATCAGTTGAGAGTCTGCAGGAATTTGAATCGGAGGTGAGACGCCTAATTCAGTTGGCTTACCCAGAAGCACCGGGAGATTTCAAAGAACAGTTAGCGGTGCAGTTATTCATAGATGGACTCAGAGACACCGAAATCCAAAGGGCTCTGCGACTAACACACTTCGAGAGGAGTAGTGATGCCTTGGTACGTTCTCTAGAAGTTGAGGCGGCCCTCAACTCCTTGAGTCCGAAAGTACGAGCGGTTTCAATAAAAGAACCCGAACAACGAGCAAGCACAGTTACTAGTTTATTGGAGAAGGTTCTGGATGCGCTCAGATCTTTGGAAAGCGGAATGAGCACTCAGGATAACAGGGCTTGCTATCGATGTGGAAAATTGGGACATTTTATTAGAGACTGCAGGGTAAGAATGCCACAACGTTCGCTATCACCTGTGTGGACAAGGTCTTCCAGCGAGTCCTCAAATTGGCGGCAGCAAAAATTTGAATCAGACAACATTTCAGGGCGCATACCGGCTAGCAAAGATGGAGTCCCCAGGATCATCCCTGTTAAGAGGCTACAAACAACCGAATTGATATCGGGGCGCACACCGGCAAACAATGATATAGCCCCCAGGGTCATACCAGTGAAGAGAATGAGAACCGAATTGATATCGGGGCACATGCCGACTAACAATGATGAAGCCCCCGAGGCCATCCCAGATAAGAGGCTAAAAATAACTGAATTGCCCAACAACACAGATACCTTGTCCAGAAGACCTGATTCGGATAATTGTGAGCGAATTGTACGTCGCAAAGGGATCAACCAGGTGAGATTAATGGTTGACGACAATTGGACCACAGCGAAAATGAGGAAGGACCAAGAAGGTGATTCAAACATTGCAGATTTTCTACGATGGAAGGAAAGCGGAGCGGAAAGACCCACTTGGAAGGAAATCTCCTTACGATCACCAGCTTTCAAGGCATTGTGGGCTCAACGGGATTCCCTGATTGTTGAGAATGGTCTATTGAAGAGAGCTTGGGAATCGGCCGACGGCAGAAAAGTGATTTCTCAGTTGGTTGTGCCTAGGTCGGGGATAAGTGATGTCTTGGAGGAGATCCATAGCAGCAAATCAGGTGGACATTTTGGAGCGAATAAGACCATGGATAAAATACGACAGAGATTTTACTGGGTCCAATGTCGTGAAGATGTAGAGAGATGGTGCCGAAGATGTCTGAAGTGTGAAGCAAGCAAAGGTCCCAAGACAAGATCGAGAGGAGAAATGAAACAATACAATGTAGGTGCTCCCTTCGAACGAATCGCCATCGATGTAGCAGGACCGTTTCCGATGACGAATGATGGCAACAAATACATCCTCGTTGCCATGGATTACTTTAGCAAATGGGTTGAAGCTTATGCCTTGCCTAATCAAGAAGCATACACAGTTGCAAGAGCTCTGGTGGATAACATGTTTTCAAGGTTTGGAGTCCCAATGGAGCTACATTCCGATCAAGGAAGAAATTTTGAATCAAATTTATTCAAGGAAGTTTGTGAATTGATGGGAATTAGCAAGACCAGAACAACGGCCCTCCACCCACAGTCTGATGGCATGGTTGAAAGGTTCAACAGGACTATGGAAGAACATCTTTCCATAGTAGTAGAGGAGCACCAAAAGACATGGGATCGACATCTTCCACTATTCTTGATGGCTTATAGGGCCTCTGTGCACGATTCCACAAAGCTCACTCCAGCCAGCATCATCTTCGGGAGAGAACTTCGGTTGCCCTGTGACTTGGTGTTCGGATCACCAAGTTCTGAAGAAAAAGAGGTACAGGATTATGCAGACGAACTGCGAGATAGCTTGAATGGGATCCACGAATTTGCAAGAAAAAGATTGAAGATAACTAGTGACAGAATGAAGGCTCGATACGATCTCAAGGCCAATACTGGTGGATTCAAAGAAGGAGATCGAGTGTGGCTGTACAATCCTCGTCGTAAGAAAGGATTTTCTCCTAAATTAACACCATCTTGGGAAGGACCATATACGATAGTGAAAAGAATAAATGACGTGGTCTATAGAATTCAACGCAGCCCGAGAGCGAAAATGAAGGTCGTTCACCTAGAGAGACTCAAACGTTATAATGGAGACAACAACACATTGTTTGATCGGGACGATCAAAATTGAGAGGGGGATAATGTTACGAGAATGATAAAAGCCCCCTAGCTGCGCCGCTGAGTCCATTCCGCGGACGCCTCATCCATAATTAGTTCCAAGAAGTGTTTATTTGGATGGATCGTTTTCTGTAATGCATGAATAGACTAGACAACGGAGCTGCCGCGTCATCGCTCAATTCCTGGAAATGTGTAGAAGTTCTCCGTTTTGAGTATTCTCGAATCTTCGCGTTTAATCCAGTCTACGCGATGAGCGCCTATATAAACGGAGACGTTTGACTGGGAAGGAAGTTTTTACGAAGAGAATTATTTAAGAAGATTAGAAAGTGATAACAAGGAGAATTGTTTGGAATATTTAGCTAGTTGTATTGTTGTATAGATAGATCTAAGTGTTTTATGAGTCAGTGAAGTGTTGTATGTTTGTTTATAGTGAAGTTAGAAAATAAACAGTTTAGTAGTAGTAATTATGGATGTTTTGTCCTTGGCTGGAGGATTCCGTAACATTGTTTTGTTCTGTTGGATTGAAAGTTATTGCTTTCTCTCTGTCCCTAGGTTATCAATTGAAACTGTTTCCAAATTGACACGATACTCAAAATAGTATTCTTACATGCCTTTTCGTTGATTTTCTTAAAATTTCATCGAATGATAATGTACTAAACCATTTTCGAACTGATGACAGACGTCAGATCAAAATTGTCAGTTGTCACATAATAAAAACAAAATACCACACAAAATTCCCGCGGCAATTTTTAAGGTAGAAAATTCCCACTATGATAATGCTGTGATTGGCCTGAACGTACATGAATGCTTTGAATTGATGGTTTCGATTGGTTGCAAGAATTGTCAAAAAATAATCAGTAGTAATATCCCGTCAAAATGCTGAATTTTCAACAAATACTTTCACATTGCTGTCACGAAAATTCTGCATTTTGAAGGGATATTCGATCAGACAATTTCACGAATACATTAAATTATTATGGACTAAATGCGTATTGCAGGAACGGTTCATCATGTGTCATTAATGTCAGTTGGAGAGTTGAACCTTCAAGCTGACGTTTCTATATTTACCGTGATTATCGTAACCATGGAAATGTATACCTACACAAGGTAGAAGCGAAACACCGTTTTGAAAATACCACGGGCTGGAGAAAATGTTTTCAAAAAGTCCTGTCCTCATTGGGTCGAAATGAGAAAATTATGGCATTTGATTGGTTTATATAATATGAGGGATATTGTCGGTGTAATGTTGACAAGATTGGGTGAAATTATTTCATGATACAAAATGACAAAATTTTAATGGTTGTTAGAACTGTCAAAAAATTTCAGTTCAATTTGTCTGCCTCTTCTGGAATCCAAAAACAGCAAAAGTTATGTAATATAGATCGAAGTTTCTGAAACAGTAACTTTTAACACTATGTAGAAAAAATGTACCTATCCATTTTCTAAGGTTGGGCCCATGAACACTATAAATCAGCCTAACTTGCAGTATTGTTATATAAAAAATTCAGCGAATTTCACCGGGACCCATTTTCCATAAGAATGGTGAAGGGTTCTATTAGCCTACTATCAATATACAGTGCGGTTTTCAATAGTCCCCCCTTCCCTGTTAACTTTTGAACGGTTTGATGTACAAACATAAAAACAAACAATTTGGAGGGTTTCACCGATACTAGGTACTTTTCGATATAAAACACATTGTGATTGCTCGATTGATGGCGCGGGAAGTCATATCAACTAAAAAAATTCAAATGGCATGGAGGGTCATGTGTCACATGTGTCACGTTGAAAAGATAATTCGATTTTCTTTTCAACCATCTAAAAATTTTTAGAATTTCGTTCCATTCAAAAAAAAATTATGTCCTGATATTTCAAATCAAACCTTTCAAAAGTTATCGTGCTCAGGTAAGAGAAAGGATTTAGACCGCCAGATCCGCATTTATTCTGACATTTCAAATGCATATTGTGAAAAAACGTATTGACGAAAATTTTTAAAATTTAGATGGTTGAAAAGATAATTCAACGATGTGGCACATGACCCACAATGCCATTTAAAGGTTTTCAGTTGATGTGCTCCCCTGCGCCATCTATCGAGCAATCACAATGTGTTTTATGTCAAAAAGTAGTATCCATGAAACCCTCCAAACGGTTTCCTCTAAGTTTGTACGCCAAACCGTTCAAAAGTTTACAGGGGGGACTATTAAAAGCCGCACTGTATAATGTCAAACATAACGATACTGATATGAGTTTCGTAATGACACTGGAACTTCATTACGGCACTATCACTCCATTACGACACTGGAACCGAAACAGGATCAGAGTTTATAATGAATTTATTGAAACTGAAGTCAAGACGGCTTTTCTTTCTCAGCTTTACCCGCAAAATAAGCAAATAATTACACCACTCTTCAAATCGCTAATATTCATTTTCATATCTCTGGCGGGACTTGGCAAGTATAATCCCATCAATTTAGCATTGAAAATGAAAATGGAGAATAAATAGTGAAGGAAAGCAAACTTTCTCAAAAGTTGTGTTTTGGTGCTGAATGAAACTATAAAAATTTGCGCCCTCGTACAAGAACGGCAACATTGTTAAAAATTTAAATTATAAACAATTGTGGTTATTTTGTACCGAAAAAACGCAAGAGTCGCAAAATGGTGAAAATGAAGAAAATATCACCCTTTATCATTCCCCAATTATGCGACCATGTCCAAGAATGGCATCTGAGTAGATAAACTATTTATTTATACTGACTTTTGTTAATAATTCGTCAAAACAATACAAAAGAGGGGCAAAGGTGAAAAAACGTTTCTCTGTATGTCATAAGTCTTCTTGAAAGTTTGCCACTTCCGTCGATGACGGCAACATATATATTTTTTTATTTACACTAAAAAAATTGTGTTTGCAACATGAATTGGTGATGGAAATAATGCAGAAATTTTTTCAGTTGGTCGCAAACTTATGGATTAATTTCCTAGAAAACATATCAAATTTGCCACAACCCAAGATTTCGGGAACTTTGTCAAATTGAAAAAAAGGCATTGTTTCAGTCTTCAAAATAATACAAAATTGTCGCAAATTCAACCGATGTACAGACGGCTCACGTCTCAGATTTTTGGCCAAAAATGTGAGACGATTCTATTGCAAGTATATTTAGTGTTAATTTGAAGTTAACATTCTAGCGGGTCTGGAATTGCAAGAAACAAAAAAATATTGGTTGACCAGCGTCAACAAAAATTTGTTTTAATGTTGTTATTTCGAGATTTGTGATGTACATTTTATTCAATATTTTGATGAAGTTTAACAGCGTTTTCCACCTGGTTTATTTTCAACTGTGAATTGAGTTCATCAAGAGTATAAGACAGGAAGATAAACACATTCCAGAAATGTCTATCTAAAAGTAATTGAGTAAATGACTTACGGACAGTAGGAAATTTATTCTTGAAGTGTAGAAATCTAAAAAACGTACATTAACTTTGATTCTGTGAAAGTGAAACTTTATATTCTCCATAAACATCCACTTCGAGTTACATATGTTTCAAAACTATATAATTCCAGGATTATAACTGTGAACAAAATGTCTGCATTCATTTGCATTTGAATGACATTTTCCCATTTATTCTTATACATGCCATTATAGAACTGGATACATTCCACAGCAGTGCTATCAATTGCTATGTATACACAAGACTGGGTTCGTTCTGTATACCGTTTTATGGATTCATGTATTCAAGGTTTTCTTGACAGAATTAGGATCGATTCGAAATCGATCTAAGAATTTGACAGTTGACAGCTCTTTCGCTTCGTTTTTGCCCAATTGAGTTATTTTTCATAATCGGAAAAATATCGAAAACAAAAAACAAAGAATTGATTGTGGGACTTTTTTGTGAGTTATGTTTCATTTCTGAAAACAATAGAGATTTTCTAACCTCCAAAACGTCGGAGCTTATTCATCACGTGATTTGATACGATCTCGAATCGTTATTGATACAAAAGATCCCAAATTTTGCCGAGTGGACTCAAAATTTTACTGAATACTACAAAAATAAGGATTTGAGTAACGGGACTCAGTCTTGAGTGTCAGTCTGACAGTCTTTTCTTTGGTGATTTTTTTCTTTAATTTATCCACCTCTGATATATAGTTCGAGAAGAAACTCTAGAATCAACAAAATTCAATATCTTCTGAATAGATTCCTTGTATCATCCGACTCATCTCAAGTCTTAAAACCTTGCCAAAACGACAAAGACATGTGTATTTTTTTCCGAAAGCACTAAATTTATTCATGGACCTTGTTGTTAACAACGATGCCAATGAATCTTCTAATTCGGAAATTGAATAACACTTATTTTAGTTCCAATTAATGTTTATTCTGCCACAGTTTGTGATTTAATATTTGAATACGTAGTAAATTTCTTTAATAAAAACCGATTAATTTGTTCTGTTATTTCTATGGTACTGGCCATTAATTAGGAAATCATGTTTCACTATGCTAGTAATGCAATTGCGATATAATATTTCACTGGGGCAACGATAAGCATACGACTTCATAAAACTACAGCCTTTCCTTCTTTTTGAATATGATTTCTGAAATGACGTACGCCTATAAACTATTAACAATCAAATTTGTATTTTGAAATTGTGTGTGAGAAGTAATTGAATAAAATAAATAAAGAACAAATTTTTGAGTCATCATTATAAAAAAGGAGTTTTGGCCAAAAAATCGCTTCGTGAGCCCACTGTGCGATGAGTAGAAACAAATATTGAAACATGGATCTGAATTCACTCCCTCTTATGATGTCGGGAAAGTAATTAATTTTTAATCCTTGGATGAGTTGCGATACATTGCCCATGGACGTTCAATTACGAAAATTAAATTCAACCTTGCTTGTTTGCCTCCTACTACCGCCGCAGCACGTGAACATTATTACCGGACCTTCCATCAAGTTCAAATATAATTTGGATGGGAAATTCGAAACCAGCTGAATCTTGGAGATGGAAACAGATATTGAACGGGTTGATTCCTGTTACCACTAAGGGCCAGTTTATCAATGTCGTGTTAGCGTACTTTGACTCCCGGTTAAATTTGACTCGTTATTGGAATGAATATGACTTTTGCTAAATGAAGGAAATGACCCACATTCTAACCATGAGTTAAATTTAGCTCGAAGTTAAAGTACATTGAAAAACCGGCCCTAAAAGGGATGCTGCTCCGCAAGCATTGCTGAACATGTTCACATGCAGATGTACTGCAGAAAGAGTGGCTTCAAACGTTCGGAAGCCTGTTACTTCTGCCACGGATACTCTTGTTTGAACGCAAGATAAATTGACCATTTCGAAGACGACGAAGAAGATGCATCAACCATCAATGTGGATCGTGGGCTTTCCCACAATGATATATTCTTTTCTTCAGTCCAACGACTATTCACCGTCCGAAGATGATTCAACAGCAGCAAAAACTGACTAATTCTGTCACTGATGATTTCGGACTTTCGACGTCCAAAAGATCGCGATGTCGCGATGTAGAAATATCAGTGTGACACAATAAATCTATACTACGTTCAACATTGTGTATTATTCAGCTTCTATTTTTCCTTTGTTTGACGGCAGTTTTTTTTTTAATTTTTCAATTCTGAGAAGTTTCCCATCGTCATCATGACGAATTTTACGAATTCCTCAATATACAGATCACTATAAGTATAACTGTCGAGTAGTTTCTTGTTCACGAGTTGAACTCACGAACATACAGTCAACCAGTTTTGTTATTTTGTGGACATACAGTAATAGTCAAATTCAGTATACCGGGTGGCTACGGAAGTATTGCCTACGGAATATCTCAGTTATTGTATGAAGTAGGTTTGTGAAATTTGGAGCGTCGATATAATGACATAAGAGCTAGAATTTGAGCATATTGACATGTCGAAGTTAACTTCCGGTCTGACCGGAAGTAACATCAACTTTCTTATTTTAATTGGAAACCCTATTTTTTTTTCTTTTCGCTTTATTCAGCATTCAATTCCCTTTCTAATGACATATCACAAGTTGGTATCTAACCATAAACTAGATCAGAAAAAAATTATTATTGAAATTCACCGAGTAGGCCGTGGAAGCAAAATGAAAGCCATAAATTGAAAAGTTGGCTATGGAAACCATACGTCACTTGATAACAGTTGCTACTACTGTGATATTTTATTTTCATTCGTCGGCGTTATAAAAAGCCGCCAAAAAAAAATATTGGAAAAAAACAATACTCTGTAGGTCCATAACTTAAATAGGAGCATACAACTTTTTCTTGCCTGTACTATTCAGCATAACCATTCCTTTCTAATGATATAATAGAAAGTAATTTTTTGAAATGAAATACCAAAAAATCCAATTATTATTCTTTTCAAATAACAAAACAGATTATCGCCATACGCAAAAATAACATTAAAAATAATGTGGAATGATAAATTATATCCTGTAGGTTCTAGGTTAAATAGGAACATAAACGTACTTGGTCTGTGCCATCGTCCATAGATATTCTAATATCTACCTATGGACGATGTTTGTGCTATTCAGAATAATCATTCCATTGCAATAATCATTCGAACCAAAATATTAACAAGTAGGCTGATTAAGATGTATTTTGGAATGAAACAAAAAAGAATCGAGAGCTCTCACGAACGCTGCTATCCATATTATTTTGACGTTCGAAGTTAGTGGAATATTCAAAAATTGCCCCATTATTCACGAACCGAACAAATTGACATGCTTCTCATTTATGGTGAATGTTTAAAAAATTCTTATGCCGCTGAACGATTGTATTTAGAGCGATATCCAGGGAGGCAGCAACCGTCAAGAAGGTATTTCCAGTGGCTTGAAGAAAAATTAAGAACTGAGCCTGATGTTCACGAAGACCAAGAAGCATTTTTTATTAATGAGGAAACTGAAATTAATGTATTAGCTTTAGTACAATATGATAGCACAATTTCCTCAAGGCAGATTGGCGCCGAATTAGCTATAAGTAAGGACTCTGCTAGGAAAATTTTGAAAAAACATCGATTTAAATCCTTCAAGTATCAGTTGCATCAACATTTGTATGAAAATGACGGTGAAAGGCGCCTGGAATATTGTAATTGGTTTCTTCGACAAAATGCTGAGAATCACCTATTTAACTATTATATCTTGTTTACGGACGAGTCAAGATTTACCAACAATGGATTATTGAACAGGAATAATACAAGGTAGGTACTGTACTTTATTTGGATTATTGTCGATAGTCGAAGTGTAAAGTGCTAAAAGTGTGAACGGTCTTTTGTTTCAGGTACTGGGCGATAGAAAACGAGCACCGGTTTCGACAAGGTGGCTTCCAGGAGAGATTTGGTGTGAATGTTTGGGCAGGAATAGTTGGAACTCATATTGTTGGCCCCATTCTTTTTCAAGGCCAACTAACCGGAGAGAGATACTTTAATTTTTTAACGAATGAAATTTCGGAATTCATTAACAACCTACCAGCGGAAATAACTGAGAGAATGTACTTCCAGCAAGATGGCGCCCCTCCGCCTAATTCAAGAATAGCGAGAAATTATCTTCAAAATCGCTTTCAAGAGTGACTTATAACAACCCATGGTCCAGTCAGGTGGCCACCAAGGTCACCTGATCTTACTCCGTGCGACTTTTTTCTATGAGGGCATCTTGAAAATAGTGTGTATTCCACACAGCCTACAACTCTACATGAGCTAGAAGTAAAAATTCGTAGAGCTTTCCAAGATATCACGCCCCAAATGTTGAGAAACGTTTTACATGAAAATATCACCAGAGTCAATAAATGTATTGACGCTGAGGGAATGCATTTCGAACATTTGTTTAGAATTTATTTTATCTTTAATCCTATCAATTTGAATTTTTTTTTTCGATAAATCTGTTTTTTTGTTATTTGAATAATAATAATTGGATTTTTTGGTATTTCATTTCAAAAAATTACTTTCTATTATATCATTAGAAAGGAATGGTTATGCTGAATAGTACAGGCAAGAAAAAATTGTATGTTCCTATTTAAGTTATGGACCTACAGAGTATTGTTTTTTTCCCAATTTTTCCAATATTTTTTTTGTCGGCTTTTTATAACGCCGACGAATGAAAATAAAATATCACAGTAGTAGCAACTGTTATCAAGTGACGTATGGTTTCCATAGCCAACTTTTCAATTTTTGGCTTTCATTTTGCTTCCACGGCCTACTCGGTGAATTTCAATAATAATTTTTTTCTGATCTAGTTTCTGGTTAGATACCAACTTGTGATATGTCATTAGAAAGGGAATTGAATGCTGAATAAAGCGAAAAGAAAAAAAAAATAGGGTTTCCATTTAAAATAAGAAAGTTGATGTTACTTCCGGTCAGACCGGAAGTTAACTTCGACATGTCAATATGCTCAAATTCTAGCTCTTATGTCATTATATCGACGCTCCAAATTTCACAAACCTACTTCATACAATAACTGAGATATTCCGTAGGCAATACTTCCGTAGCCACCCGGTATAACGCTAAAATTTGAGTGCCATTTGGATAAAACATTGAAATAGTTTTTTGCTTTTCCATATATCTGATATGACTATTCGAACTTAATGACAACAGAACAAGTTGCATTTAATACAAAGAACACCTATGTCGAGTATGATTCGTAAAAAAAATTTACTAGTTTTCTCCCAATAACTTGAACTTGATAAATTGCACATGAGTCTAGTGTGATGAGTTCAAATACTAATAAATCATGATTTTCTGACATTTCCTTATAGGAAAGTTGACTCTTACAACACAAAATATTCAATTTATTTCGACGGAGACCGATATTCTTTTTGTTTGTACATGCTGTTATTACGTTATGTCAATTTTATATGATATCTTAAGTTTTTATCGTTTTATGGATCGCCATTTTGAATTGAAGTGTAAACATTATAACTGGATCACATTGTCAGTTATTGTATAATAAGGTCAGTCTGATTTCTATCACCAAGATGTCCGCTATGTACTTCTGAAAAATTAAGATAGGAAGATACCATAGACTCACATTTGGCAACTTTACGTTCTCGAACATTCTTGCAATATACTTTCGATAGAAAAAAAATGTAATTTCTATTGTTTGGCAATTTTCAAATTGTAAAAGAGTAAAACGTATATATGATAATATTATTTCTTGTTTGTTTCCTGTCGCCAGGGAGCAAATTCAAATAATCATTTTGCATTCATTTTTGAGTGGCTCGATAGATTTTAGCATTTTTTGATTTTTTTTGCACTTACAATTATTAAACAAATTACTGTTAAGAATAAAAAAAATATAACTTTTTTTCAATTTGACAATGTTCTTTAAATCTGGTGTGGTGGCAAATGTTTTCTATGAAATTACTCCCTACATTTGCGAGCAACCCACACAAACTTTTCGTTATTTCCATGATAAGATCAGGTTACAAACCCAATTTTTTTGTGTAAAGTAAAAAAAACTATATGTTGCCGTCATCGGCGGGAGTTGCAAAACTTCAACGAGACTTATGACATAAAGAGCAAGGCTTCTTTACGGTTGCCACTCTTTTAGATTTTTTTTAGCCGAGTTATGAAGAATGATATTTTCTTTGTTCTTATTTTGCGACTCTAGCATTTTTTCTCCGGAAAAGACTACAATTGTTTTACTATATATTTTTAACAATGTTGCCGGCCTTGTACGAAGGCACAAATTTTTTTAGTTTCATTGAGCACTAAAACACAACTTTTGCTATTTTTTCCCCATTCTCGCTAAAGTGATCGGCATAGTAGATATTAATGTTTGTATTGTTGCATTTGCAAATTTTTTTATCTGAATCGGTACTTTCTGGATCTGACTGTCGATAGCATTCATGATGAAGTTGTTAGAGGCTGTGGTTTTTTTATTTATATTGTAAATACAAGAGAATGAATTTGACTTTTAATGTTCAACGTGTGACATAAACATTCAACTAACGTCAATATAAAAAAATGAAGTTATATCACATAATAACTTATACAGAATGATATAAATATATTGATGTAATATTTGGTCGATTCCAACGCCCCTTCTCGACCTAAATATTAGCAATCTTCAGGCCAATTTTTTTCCGCAAGTATTCCAGTTTTATAGCTCCCAATGATTTGGTAAGAATATCTGCTTGCATTTCTTCTGTCGAACAGTATTGGAATTCAATTTCCCCACTTCTTTTTAAGTCTCTGATGTAATGAAATTTTACGTCGATGTGTTTCGTACATTCATGTTCTAACATATTCAAAGTGCTTTGGTTATCTTCAAATACTGCTATTTTTCAATATGTTTATTGAAGTCTATCATCAGTTGTCTTATCCATTGAAGTTTTTGACATGCCTCACTCAATGAAATATATTCTGCTTCCGATGAACTCAAAGATACTGTGGATTGTTTTTTACTGCTCCATGATATTGGACTTCCAAATAATTTAATTATAAATCCACTCGTCGATTTTCGATCTTTGCTGTCTCCAGCCCAATCTGCATCTGCATACATTTCAATTATCTTTTCACTTCCATTTTCTCCTAAGATTAGTTTCATATGCTTCGTAGTTTTCAACCCTTTTTAGTTCATTCCAATCTTTTTGTGTAGGATTTACTATATTTCGACTCAGTACTGAGATGCTTGCTGCTATATCTGGTCTGGTGTTCACCGCTGAGTAGAGTAAAGATCCAATTCCTTTTCTGTATTGATTGTTATTTTTCAAAAAAGTCACGTTTTCTTTATTCTTGAAATATCATGTTTTAAGTGGAATATTTGACGTTTTTACTCCTTCCATGTTGAAAACTTTCAATATTTTTTCACTGTAGTTTCTCTGATGTAGATGAAAAATGCCATTTTTCTTTCTTTCAACTTCAATACCTAAATAATATTTCAAATTTCCGAGCATGTTAATTCTGAAATTATCTGCTAACAGTTTCTCCACTTCTTGTATATCTTTTTCGAAATCAGCAGACAAAATAATATCGTCCACATAACTGAGAAGGTAAATAAATCTCTCACATATTTTCCTTGAAAATAAACATGAATCTGCTACGCCCCTTCTGAAACCATTATTCATCAATACTTCAGATATTTTTCCATTCCACACTCCAGCTGACTGTTTCAACCCATAAATACTCTTTTTCAATTTACATACTAGCTGGTGGTTTTCTCTATCCTCCTTTCGGTTGACACACATATACGGTTTCTTGTAAGTTCCCATT
The DNA here is from genome assembly GCA_958502065.1 of Chrysolina americana. Lineage (NCBI taxonomy): Eukaryota > Metazoa > Arthropoda > Insecta > Coleoptera > Chrysomelidae > Chrysolina > Chrysolina americana. The sequence goes on along the minus strand of OY293415.1, from coordinate 22,666,483 downwards.
TAAATAAGCTGTTTTTACGTCTATGTGTTTGACTATCTTGTTCTCTAATCCACTCATCGTAAGGAGAGCTCTGACTGTTGCTTGTTTCACGACTGGAGCAAATACTTCATCATAATCTTCTCCATACTTTTGTGAGAAACCTCTCGCTACAAGTCTTGCCCTGTATCTGATGGTTCCATTACTAAGATCAGACTTTATTTTGTATATTCATTTACAGTCAACTATTTGTTTGTCTTCTGGACATTCCACCAATTCCCATGCTTGGCACTCTTTCATAGCTTCTATTTCATCTTCCATGGCTTCTATCCATTTTTTCTTATTTCTCATTTTCATGGCTTCTTCAAATGTCTTAGGTTCATCGTTTTCTATTAGTTCCATATAATTATCTATCTTTTCTTCTTCTTCATCATCTTGTTTCTCCAAATCTTCAGGAGACTCAACTACTTCATTCAAGTTCATTTGAGTTTCCGTTTCTTCTTGTTCTGATATATCTCCTATATTCCTTTGCTTCTCGTTCTGATGTGTGCTTGAAAAATGTATCACTACTTCTTCCTCATTTTCTTCTTCTTCGTCGTCTTTTTCATTCAATTTGCCATTTTCGATAAATCTTACATTTCTGCTTATCGTTACTTTACATGTTTCTATGTCTAATAATCTATAAGCAATTGAATCTTCGCTGTATCCAACAAATTTCATTTTTCTTGATTCATCATCGAATTTCTTTCTTTTTTCATTCGGAATGAAAACATATGGTATGCATCACATCCGAATATTCTTGTGTGTCTCAAATTTGGTTTTCTGTCATTCCAAAGTTCAAACGGTGTTTTCTGGCAGGCTTTTGATGGTATTCGATTTTGAATATAATTTGCTGTCATAACGACTTCTCCCCAAAATTTGTTATCAAATGATGATTCCAGAAGCATACATTTTGCCATTTCAGTCAGATATCGGTTTTTCCTTTCTGCTACACCGTTTTGTTCCGGCGAATATGGTGCTGTTATTTCGTGACGTATTCCATTCTTCTTAAGATGTTTATTGAATTTGACGTATATTCTCCTCCACCATCGCTTCTCAGTATTTTTATGTTTTTGTTGAAATTTGTTCTCAACATTTCATTAAATTCTCGAAATTTTTCGATAACTTCATTCTTGTTTTTCAATAAATAAACATGTGAGTATCTGCTATGGTCTTCTATGAACGTTAAAATATATCTATTTCTACTTGGAGTACTGGTTTTCATTGGACCATATAAATCTGAATGAATCAAGTCCAAGATATTAGTTTCCCTATGTTTTGATACTTTCGGAAAACTTTTTCTTGTCATTTTTCCTCGAATGCATACTTCACATGGTTCCTTTTCTTCAATCCCTATTATTTTAACATCATTTACAAGCTGCTTCTTCTCCGACAAATTGATCCTTCGTATATCTCTATGTCCTAGTCTTCTATGCAGTAAATTAATGTCACATTTTACTTTGTTTTGTTAACATAATTTTATTAACTGTTCAGTTCATCTTTCAAATATGCTTTTGCAATCAGAACAGATCCGTTTTCTATTGTACATATATCATTTTTAAAATTGACTTTCAAATTTTTTTTCAGTTAATTTTTTAACGGATAATAAATTACCATCTATATCTGGAACATATAGTACATCTTTTATTCTATATTTGTACGACTTTCCATTTTCAGCGACTACGTTTATCCAACCATAGCCTACTCCTTCGGATTTTAATTTAGTTCCATCAGCTAGATATACTGTTTCACGAATGTTTTCGAAAAAAAATTTATCACAAGCCATGTGACAAGTAGAGGCTGAATCAACATACCATTGTTTTCTGGATGAAGGTGTCATCATGAAACATACATGGTATTTGTCACTTCTGGCTTCTCCTTCATTTTCATCATCTGGTTCTCCTTCAAATTCCTCTTCAAGTTCCGTATCATCATTTTGACTGACTATTTTCTTTGGTTTATGAGTTGGATTTCTTTTCTGTGGCCATATTTTCTTAGGATATTCTTTATTCTCATTGTAGAACCAACATTCGTCTTGAATATGTCTTCTGCAGAAATCGCAAGATTTTTTCGTTTTGTGAAAATTACTCTTCATTTTCATAGCTACTTGGTTTTCGACTTGTCTTGTTTCATTTCTCCTTTTACTTTCTTGGATCATTTTCTCTTTGACAAGTTCTACTGTCAAATCTGTTTCAGGTCTCGTTTCTAATGTTATTACAATCGTGTTGTAACTTTCCGGTAAACTACGGAGTATGAATGCTACTACCAAGTTTTCAGCAAGATTTTCACCCATAAAATGAGAGTCTATCTACTAACTCTATTATTTTCATAAGATGAATTTCCATACTATCGCTTTCATTGAGTTGTAATCTACATAATTCTTTTAGTAACATCACCTTGTTTGATAACGACGACTTTCCATGATGTTCTCTAAGAGCTTTCCAGTATTCATATGCGATTTTTAGCTTTTTTACATGCATCAACTGAGAATATTCAATTTACAATCCAATTAGAGCTTTTGCTTTGTTATTTTTATTTTCCCAATTAACATCTGCATTTTCGGGATTTTCTTTCATAGCTACATCCCATACTTCTTCTTTCATAAGTAGGAGTTCCATTCTATACTTCCACGTTTCATAGTTTTGGTTATTCAGTCTTTTTATTGTTGATTTGATGTCATTCATTTTTTATGTATTTCTTTGGGTTCGTTTTTTTTCTCTTTCTTTCTAATCGACTTTATTGCTTCTCTGGAGACTGTAGACTAATTAGACTGGGCCCATAACCTGTTAGAGGCTGTGGTTTTTTTATATTTATATTGAAAATACAAGAGAATGAATTTGACTTTTAATGTTCAACGTGTGACATAAACATTCAACTAACGTCAATATAAAAAAATTAAGTTATATCAGATAATAACTTATACAGAATGATATAAATATATTGATGTAATATTTAGTCGATTCCAACAGAAGTAACTAACTGATATTGACGCTGATATTAACGCATTCTATGATAACAACAATAAAAACCATGGTAACCAAAGCCTTACAAGATTGATTGTTGCGTGTTTCTAATAGACGTAGATTTTTAACAATCTTTGAGTGGATATTTAGAAATATGGATGGTAGGTAAAATATGGTACAATATTTGTATCGTGAATTCATATTACAATAATCGATGGGTTATCAAACTCGGCCTAAAGGCCTTGTTTGACAAATGTTCCATCTCATATCGAAATATGAATTTTTACGACACTCATATCGTAAAAAATATCTATTACGACCTCATAATTCGCGATAACGGTCTTGTTCCTTCAATTCTATAAACTCCAATTCAATTCTCCCCTTCGACACATCCTTACTATTTTTTTTATTCATATAATATAAAAACTGCCGAAGCAAATCCCTGAGATTTATTCGAATTAAAGAAAAATGTCCACACACAAACACCGTATGAATGGGTTTTACAATAAAAAAAAAACACATTGAAACGAAAATCTCAAAACAAAATCAAATATTTATAAAGAACTAGCCATCAGGTTTGAATGAAAAATGTATGAAAACGATACAAAATATGTAAAGAGAAGGGAACATATGGTACGTACTCCTACGTCCAGCGATACCGAATGGGCGATTCAAGAAAGTGCACGAGGTGTATGAATGTAGTGAGTAGCCCACTCATTTTTCACAACTTCGAAAACATATGAAAATATGTCTTGTATAGTAACGAGAAAGTTGAAAGTCCCATTAGGTATAGACTTATCCAAAAAGTAGAACAGGTAGGTAATATCAGACGGGGCCAAATGTGGTACAAGGGTTTATTTGACAAATAATTCCGTGAACTCTATTTCTATCGATGGAAATGTATATTCTGTAGCAGCAGGATATTCGAGAAAGGATAAAAGGCCCCGCACGGAATACATGGGATCATAGTTGAAACTCGGATATGTTGTAGATCACGATTTGTCAGTAACACTTTACATGGACCATAATTAAATCGTATGATTAGTTTCGGAGAAACAGGGTGATTTTGAAAGATGTTACCAAAAAACACAAAATAAACGTAATTTACATAAATTGAGATTATTTCTGATTTATTCACGTGATTTGGCTTAACTATGTCATGCCTTTGAAAACGCCATACTGTTATGATCCAAAATAGTATTTAGCTTACCGGAGGAACTCAAAACATCCAATTTCGACGTTGTTTACTCCACTTAGTATTATGGAGATATTTTCTTATTTAATTTCGAGATATGGCTGAGTAATGTTTACAATTTGAAAAAGCAATACTATTATGATACAAACACAGTATTTTACTATATCGGGGTAATCAGAAAAATACTTGAAAATATCCTATTAGGAAGTTATGTACGTCATTCATGTAATAGAATCCTCACAGAAACCTACTTTCAACATTAATTAATATGTAAAAACCCTTAACCATGATAATTGAAAAATCACAAGCCACACTTATATTTAAAAATACAAGGGCTCTACGAATATGTTTGCCAGTGGCTTTACATCTTTGCAGTTTCTCTATTAAAATAAGTAAAAAAAAACTTTTAAGTCAAACAATTTTATTGTAAAGAAACATAATGAAGATGCAGATATTATAATAAAGGGTAAAATATAATTAGGTAGGTACCAGGTACCAGTCGTTACACAACTCTCCTCATCCATGTAGGGCATTGATCAGACTGAGACATCATTGTGGGGCATAGCGAATAAATATGTCAATTATCACTTATGAGATGTTTTCTAGTTTAATTTCAAGATTTGACTTAGTAATGCAACAGTTCGGAGAAGCAAAATTATTATAATACAAACACAGTATTTTACTATACCGAAGTCATCAGAAAAGTACTTGAAAATATCCTATATTTACTTCATTCTTTCGAAAGAATCCTTGAAGAACCATATGTTTCAACATTTAAAACGTCAATTTGTGAAAATCCATACTTATATTTTTAAAATTGGAGGGCCCTACAGAAACTAACTCTATTATATTCCTGACTACTTAATGTGCATGTAACAACATTTTAGACGATTTCAGGAAGCTCATTTTCTTCTTCCACAACCTCACGAACAGCGACATCAACAGGAAATTTAATGTTTTCCATAACATGCCGACTGTAGCTGAGGTACCAAATGTTACTTGCCACGTGACAGCACCTTCCCACCACCCTGGCACCAGACCGACACGTACAGTAATGACCTGTTATACCGCTTGTTATTGTATTCTTCAAGATGGAACTAATTCAGAAAAACGCAGATTGAAACGAATTTGTATTTTTACGGTAACTGTTTACAATTTTTGTCTGCACAACTTTTGTAACCTAGGAAAGTCAAACATCAAAAACCTTTTGAAACAATTTCTCATTAGTACAAGAAAATATACATACCTATAATGTACAGTAAATATTCAACATTTCTCCCCGAATTAACAGGGAGATTCATCTTAAACGCTAAAACTTAATAAGTGAGTTTTAGTGTAGGTTTAATAATTCTTCCTGATCGGGTAGTAACAAGGTTTGAAGGAGTTAGTCATGACGAACTTTTATCCAACATCTTAGAAGTTGAGTTTGATTCTGCCGGTACATTGATAATATTTGTTGAAGTAAAATTTGTAGAAGTGGTATCAAGCAAGTCATCTGAATTAACAACATCTGAAGCAGGAGTCTCAGTCTCAGGGGTTCTGGTAGGCATCATTGAATCCGATGAAGGTAACTGAGTGGATTCTGATCTTGGGATAGAATCTGGTTCAAAGTTTGATGAAAGATCACTATTAGATTCATGATAAGGTTTCAATTGATCATAATGCATATACCTAATATCCCCATTGATATTTACCAAATAGGTTATATCGAACTCACAGGATTCTGGATTTTTCATAAAACCCATTTAGTTCTATTGTTACTGGTTATCAGTGCCAGAACTTTTTGACCTTCTATAATTTTTTTTCTTTCATATGGCTTGTATTTACTTCCCCCTTCAAAAATTCTTGACGTAGAAGAGAGAATTTAGTTCTAGGAGCTTGTTTGAAAACCAGCTCTGATGGTTTCAATCCTGAAATAGAGTTTGGAGTATTTCTGAATGAGAAGAGAAAATTATTCAGGAGATGCTGCAAAGATAATTTTTGGGTTCTATTAGAATTTTTTGTTATTCGTTTTGATAAATTTTGTTTGACGGTTGCTACGTGTTTCTCAGCGAAACCATTCGACTGTGAATGGTTTGGAGGAGTAAGGGTACACTTAATACCATTACTCAGACAAAATTGTCAATAAACCTCACCATTGAAAGTTGGACCGTTGTCTGACACGATTTCTACATCGAAACTGTGTCGAAGTTTTTCAATGGTGCACTCTGCATTCAGTGAAGGAACTATATGGATGTCTAACCATTTGCTATGGCTGTCTACAATAAGGAGAAAATATTTGTACTTTTTTAGAAAAAAATCAATGTGAATTCTTTCGAAGTTACGAGAAGTTTTCGGCCAGCCAATAGTTTGTGATTTTAGTATTGGACTGTTTAATTGACATGAATCACATTGTTTAACAAACTGTTCAATATCATTGTCAATCAGAGGCCACCAAACTTCACCTCTAGCCAACATTTTCATTCGTACCATTCCGATATGTTGATCATGCAAAATTTCGAGGATTGATAAACGAAGTTGAAAGGGTATAACCAATCGATTTCTCCACAACAAGCAGCCATTTTCGAATCCTAACTCATTCCTTCGTTGAAAATATGGTTTGAGACAGTCATCCCCAATTCTTGTTGGCCAACCATTTTTGACATAATGGCTCACTCTGGAAATTACTTGGTCTTTTTTTGTATATTGTTATACTTCTAGAGCACTGAGAGGTAGTTGATAGAACTCTGAAAATGAGCACACCCTATCAATAACCTCGTTTTGTAAAGGAAGACGAGACAGAGCATCAGCCACAGCCACTTCTGAAGACCGTTTATAAAAGATATCATGATCATAAGCTGAAAGCTGAAGTGCCCACCGTTGAAGTCGAGCAGCAGCTAATGGAGGTATACCTGTTTTCGGCCCAAAAATAGTCTTTAGTGGCTGATGATCTGTATGTAAAACAAATTTACGATCATACAAATATTTATGAAAAGTGGTTACCGAATAAATTATAGCTAACGCTTCTTTTTGAATCTGTGAATAATTCTGTTGAACTTTGGCCAAAGTACTTGAAATAAATTCTATTGGACGTTCAACGCCATCTTCCATATGGCTGATGTATCCACCTACACCATATGGAGATGCATCGGTAGTTACAATTAGAGGTAAGCTGGGATCATAATGAGTAAGAACTTGACTTTCTGTCAAAAGGCCTTTACTCTTCTCAAAAGCAAATTGACATTAATTTGTCCACTGAAATGTAACATTTTTTTTCCAAATCGAATGAAGGACGAAGAAATGAAGAGAGCATTGGAACAAACCTTCGATAATACTTAAGTAGACCTAAATAAGATCGAAGTTGACCTATGTCTTCTGGTACTGGTGCATTAACTATTGCATCAACTTTTGAAGACAAGGGTGCTATTCCGTCTCCAGTCAACAAGAAACCAAGAAACTCTACTTCTTTGCAAAAAAACTTACACTTGTCTCTATTCACCCTAAAACAGCTTGAACATAACTTATATCAGTAGGATATTTTGGCAACACTAAATTCTTCAAAACCGCATATGCATTTGCACCAATTAAAGTAACAAAATAACTCAACTTTCTTGCCTCAGGGACTTCATTAACAATGAATAAATGAGCCATGCGTTCCAGGTAACTATCAAAATCGCCAGAATTGACATCAAACGGTTCAATGGATCCGATCAAAGCAGACATATTCTTACTTGAGATATTAATTGAACTCGAAGCCTCGTCGCCAAGATGGAACTAATACAGGAAAACGCAGATTGAAACGAATTTGTATTTTTACGGTAACTGTTTACAATTTTTGTCTGCACAACTTTTGTAACCTAGGAAAGTCAAACATCAAAAACCTTTTGAAACAATTTCTCATAGTACAAGAAAATATGGTTACCTAATGTACAGTAAATATTCAACACTTGTGTCCATATCAAATCTCACGAACATCTGATAATTAGTATTATTTCGATGCCTGGAAAATAATCTGACCCAAATGAAACCATTTTCATTGAGTTTTGTAGATATATCAATACAGTGTCTTCCGTGTGTTTTCAAATGCCTATTGAAGTTTTGAATGTTGAAACATATGGTTCTTCAAGGTTTCTATGGAAAGAATGAAGTAAATATAGGATATTTTTAAGTACTTTTCTGATGACCCCGATATGGTAAAATACTGTGTTTGTATTATAATAATTTTGCTTTTCCGAACTGTTGCATTACTAAGCCAAATCTTGAAATTAAACTAGAAAAAATCTCATGTGATCTCAAGTGATAAGTGACATATTTTTCCAGGTTAAGCTACGCCCCACGAGGATGTTTAAGTCTGATCAATGCCCTAGATTGATGAGGAGAGTGGTGTGATGACTAGTACCTGGTACCTACCTAACTATTTTTAGCTTTTATAATAATATCTGCATCTTCATTATGTTTATTTACAACAAAATTGTTTAACTCAAAAGTGTTTTTACTTATTTTATTACTGCAAAGATTTAGTGTCACTGGCAAACATATTTGTAGAGCCCTTGTGTTTTTCAAATATAAGTGTGGCTTCAATTATCATGGTTTAAGGATTTTCACATATTAATTATTGTTGAAAGTCAAAAACGTAGGGTTGGTTCTGTAAGGATTCTATTGAATGAATGATACATAACTTCCTAATAGGATATTTTCAAGTACTTTTCTGATGACCCCAAAATAGTAAGATACTGTGTTCGTATCATAATAGTATTGCTTTTTCAAATTGTAAACATTACCCATTCATATCTCGAAATTAAATTAGAAAATATCTCAATAATACAAAGTGGACTAACCAACGTCGAAATTGGATGTTTCGAGTTCCCCCGGTAAGCTAAATACTGTTTTGTATCATTATAGCATGACGTTTTCAAAGGTTTGACATATTTATATAATTTTGTGTTTTGGTAACATCGTTCTCCGAAACTAATCATACGATTTGATTATGGTGATACCGACAGATCGTGATCTACAACATACCCGAGTTTCATTGAATTCCGCAATCAACCAAAATCCCATGTATTCCGTGCGGGGTCCTTTGTGTGTATTGTGTATCAGTTTGATTTGGCGGTTTGAAGCTGAGACCTAATTATAAATAGGACCCAACCAACAATAGAGATATATTGCAGTTCATAATAACGTCAGCCAGTAATAAAGTTGTCCTTATTTTGACAACTTTATTCAAATACTGCCTGCTTTTATTAGAGGACGGTTAAGGCCATGATTTAAAGTATAATTATATGACTTTTTCAACACAAATTGATATCAAAGCCCCCTTTGGCCATTCTATCGTCACAATAATTGTATCTTAGCATAAAATAAATTATGTGGAATGAAAAATCTGGAGAACTAGATTTCATTTATAGGTTATGAATAACGAAAGCCTGTGTAAATAAGGGACGACCAGACAAAACTGCAATATCTCTGTTCCTAATCACAGAATAGTGCAGGTCACTATTAAAATGATGTTGCCTTCAATACTGGCTGGCGTTATTGCAATATCTCTTTATGGGGTCTATTCTGTAACACTTCCGTTAATATTTGGACGCCTCTAAAATTTTTGTGGCTATTAAAATTATTTTTGTATTCACTAAGTAGTATTCCATTAAAATTTTAGTGGATTCCCTAAAACAGTTGTTTAGAGTGGTGTCAAAAGTGGCTTGTATTTAATAGCGGCAACAAAAAATGGCATATTTTGATGTTATTGGTGAGGCAATGGTTGAGGAAATCGTTGAAAACGAAGAAAGGTAGGTGTTTTTTGTAAACAGTATCTCTTCAATACCTATATAATACAAGTAAACATTAACATTTACAGAGCTGCTTTCAAATAACATCAGAGGTCAATAAGAGATATGAGCCTTCGAACAGTTCATTCAAAACTATCTTCCGATTCAATAAAGAAGTGGCGATAATAATTATTGAGATGATTGGTCAGCATATGCAACAAGGAGGAAGAAATACTGCAATACCAGTTCATTTAAAAATTCTTGCAAGTCTGCATTTTTATGCTACGGGGGGCTATCAATTAACCACCGGACAGGGTTACAGTTTTGCGTTAAGTCAGTCGAGCATGAGTAGATGCGTAGAGGAAGTCACTAATACTTTTAATAATGAGCTACTACCCCATTGGATTAAATTTCCTCGTACTGAGATTGAGAGAAATGAAGTGAAAGACGGATTTATGCAAAAATATAATTTCCCTCGATGTTTAGGAGCAATACCTAGATTGTATCCACATTGCAATCATATCGCCCCCTGAAGATTATCCGGCCCTGCCCTACTATTCCAGGAAAAGATATTATAGCATAAATTGTCAAACCATTGTGGTTAGCAACTATAAAATATTTAACATGAATGCCCGTTTTCCAGGATCTAGACACGACTCTGCAATTTGGCAAGCTTCAAATATACGCCTCACCATGGAAGGCTTGTATATTCGAGGGGATGATTCCTTTCTTATAGGTGACTCTGGATATCCCTTGCAACCATTTCTTTTGACTCCGTTCGACAATCCACCAGAAAATACCCCAGAAAGTAATTATAACTATTTTTTTATAAGGGCAAGAAACATTATTGAAAAATTGAATGGTGTTTTGAAGTCGAGATTTCGATGTTTACTGAAACACCTAGTATTGAATTGTGACCCCATAAAAGCAGGAAAAATCATCTATAGTTGTGGTGTGCTACATAACATATCTCGTTTTTACAATGATGATCATCCCGAAGATGATATTCTAGGTGAAGAGAATGATGACGAGAACATATTTTTGAGATTAGGAGACCAAAACTTCCATGGAAGAGGAGAGGAAGTGCGCAATGAAACTGTACAGCAGTATTTTAATAATATATTTTAATTTTTTGTGATAAATAACCGAACATATTACAAGAAACTTGTAAAGAATAACTATACATTCTTCATTCTTGACAAAAATAAACATTTTCCCATAAATATAACAGAAATAATAACAGAAATATTGTTTTCTTATCACGAAACAGTCTTCAAAATTAAACAGAATTTTTATTTATTTTTTGCTAGATTATTTATTGCCCTGGCTAAATTGTTAATAGACCTAGCTACTGCAAAATTGGATCTACCAAAAAAATCAAAGTTTTATCATGATTACCTAATGCAATTTCTAAACAATCTCCTCTCAGAGTTCTTGTCGATTTCATTGGCCGTTTTCCCTTAGTTGTGGTTTTTTTAATTTAATATTTTCTTTATCACCATTCTCAATAATTATATTTTCTTCAACAACTACTTCATTGAGGACATTACTTGAAGCCGAAGCAATGTTTTCTACATAAAATATTTCCCCATATAGGTCACTTCATTTTGAATGTTACTATTTTGTTCACTTTGAATCTAGCTTTGAACTTCTGTTGCAACATTTTCATTACAAGTTCCTTCCGCTTCAAGCAAATCAGCTCCTTCTACTGTTAGGACTGATATCAATGCCATAAGACGTTCTTCTAATTCAATCAGTGGTTTCATCGGTGGACCTCTGGCACGTCTTCTGACATTAGTTTTCATTTCACTGATAGTCTGTCGGAAAAAGAGTGGTTAACATCATATCTGTATTGCTAGTATTCAAAATACTCACATCTTTCCATTGCCTAATTGTTTTGGATGAACCAATTTCATTCAGCCGAGAGGTGAGCTTCTCCCATAATTTATTTACCTATTTTAGGTAACTCCATGGGGTTGAATTTTCCACCACATAAGATTCTGTTCTCTTCCAAGAAAGAAATAATGAATTCTTTTTGGTTTTTTGTTGTCCTAGGTGCTCGAGACATAATGTATGGATTTGCCTATTTGCGCAAAGTCAAGGCACGAAAAGAACACGGCACAATTTTTTGGTTAGAATTCGGTTGGAAACAAGTGGATTCAACTACAAAGTAGATCAAATGCATCATGTCGCGATGTTGCCAAATACTCTACAAGAAATATAATTAAATTTTAACCGGCATCTTAAATATATGCTTACAGAATGCAACTTTTAACGAAATCATTTAGAGGACCTCCAAAAATGTAATTTTTAGATGCCATTAAATTTTTAACCGGATGTTACTGAATAGACCCCTATTACTACAGCCAGAGAGGAAGACTGATAATCAGTTCATGTTATACAGAGAAAAACATCGATTATATGGTTTGGAATAAACTATTCCATTTGCTTGAGGTGAGAATTCCTGGAATGATAAAGGTAAATTTGACAAACATAAAACGCTAATTTCAAGTTCTGTTTTTTGAAATGGTAACGCCCCCATTTTTGTTACAGTTTTGGATTCGAAAAATGTATTACATTACTTCAGAACTATGGAAGATAACTCAACCGGCATTTTGAAATATGTAGGTGGACTCGAAGTCAATGTTCCATCGCCTACTTTTCTAAATTACCAATGGCAACAACTTGACTGTTTCAAATGGAGCACCCTGTATTTTATTGCACCACTGCATGACATTTCTCAAGAACTTTTTGTTGCTATAGCTCTTGTGGAGTTTACTTCGTAAAGTTTGCGAAATATGTGGCAAAATAAAAAATGTTAATTGTTTCTGAGGAATCGAGTAGGCCGCTTTCGTAAAATTTGACACATCCATGCAATTCTGAAATCAATGAGTTTCAATAAAAATGAAATTGTCATTGAAACAGGAGTACATTACAACGAAATCCATTCTAGCAATCTTTATAAGAACAAGAAACAGTGATTAACAGAAAACCATGCAAACATTTTCGGGAAAGGCTACTTATAAATGCTCAAATAGGTCACCATCATGTTCCACACAAGCAGCTACTCTTCTAGTAAACGAGTCTCGCACTCTAGCAAGCATTGCTCCATCAGTTGAACGGAATGCTTCCGAGATCGGACGATCTCTTAAAACCCTGTCCTTCGCTTACCCCCCAAGGAAGGAATAGGAGTAAGGCCTGGAGCTCGCGCGGTCCAAACAATAGTACCTCTTCTGCCTATCCAACGATAAGGATAGAATTGATCTAAAAGCTGAAGCAACATTGCTGAAACCACATGGCTCTACGCGTGTTCAAATCCACTTCTAACATTCAGGAAAGACCTTTGCAAAGAGAACAAAAATATCTGTCATCATTATCGAAGAAGTAGGGTCCAATAATGTTGTTTCCAATAATTCCTCCGCAAAAATAAGAAACCTTCGCTGTTGGTAATCAACTGTCCTCAACCAGTGAGAATTTTCGATTGCATAAATGATATATATTATGTCTGATGTCCGACCCGTTGTTCTCAAACGTTGATTCATCAATTTTGTTTGAAGTATTATAATCCTCGTCAATCATTTGAATACAAAACACAACTCTATTTGCAAAATCATTATCATACAGTTGTTGATGTAGGTTCAGATGAAAAGGGTGGAACTTATGTTTCAATATTATTCTGTTCACACTACTTTGTGAAATTACCGTTTTCGCTGCTATTTCCCTAGTGCTTTAGTGAGGATTCTCCTATAGTATCAATAAAACTTGCAACTAATTTTCCCCATTGATTCGACCACCAACAATTTCCTTTTTGGTCTAAGACACACTATCAGTGAGTTCAAACTGACCTCTCAACTCTTGGAATGGATATTTTTGACGATAGATTCTGCTTGCTATTAAAGGATTTCTGTCAGATTTGCCAATAGAGTAAACCAAATTTACTGATACTTCGCGAGAAAAATTCATTATTGAAAATTAGACGTAAGTATACAATTATTGAACGTACACGGATTTGTAAAATTTCACAAAAGCGGCCTACTTGATTTTTCAAAAATCATTAGGATTTCGTATCTGCCTCTCCTCACAATTCCACAAAGTGGAAATTAAGGAAAATATGTGACAGAAAACAACTTCTTTACCCTACGGATATTGAATAATATCTGTTGTCCATCTGTGCAACGTTCCTCACAGACGCATAACTGCAAGTGCCATTGAATATTATCCTTCATATTATTGGAAATGACCACCTGCAAACATGCATGTTTCGAGGTTGTTTTCCTCTCATCAGTGCAAGGATAGGTTAGATGACAATGTAGTCATCTTGTTCCACAATATGAATGATAACATTCAACAGCCCTATAGTATCCGTCTACGTCAATATCCGTAGGAGGAAGTAACTGTCAGATATTTGCCTTAATTTCCACTTTGTGGATTTGTGTGGAGCGACAGGTATTTTTCGGTTTTACGAAACATTTGTTCCATCGAATTGAACTCTCCAATATACACACTCGAACTTTGTTCGTTTCATTTGCATTTGGCCTCTGCCTGGAGATAGTGCTATAAGGAGTGTTACTTCATCTGTTTGCGGATGGCGCTGCGAATTACTTTATTGCAAGTCGCAGTCCATTCGTAGACGGATAGGGCTGTTGAATGTTATCATTCATATTGTGGAACAAGACATTGTTGTCTGACGTATCCTTGCATGTATCCAGGTGGTCATTTCCAACAATACGAAGGATAATATTCAATAGCTTTATAACAAATTAGCACTTGCAGTTATGTGTCCGTGAGGAACGTTGCACAAATGGACGACAGATATTATCAATATCCGTTGGGGAAGTAGTTGTTTTTTGTCAGATATTTGTCTTAATTTCTCAATGTGGAATTGTGAGGAGAGACAGGTATTTTTCGAATTCACGATTTTTTTTTTTATTTGAATGATCTCCCCAATATACACACTCGAACTTTTTTCGTTTAAATTTGTTATTTAAAAAGATCTTTGTAGGCGATGGAAAATCGACCACGAGTTTACTCACATTTCGAAAGATGCGCTAAAGCTTACGGTTCTGGAGTCATGACATTTTTTGTGGATCTATGCATGACGCTATTTTTACACATAAATTGACAAAAGTCAAAAACTATTGCAGATGAGTCTATCAAACCAATTGCGTAATGTAGACAATTTAATGGCGAATCCAAAACTTTAACAGAATGGGAGATTGTCATTTATATTAGTTGAAAACAGAACTTGGTTGTATATTTTATTTAGGGATATCCTGTATATAAATGAAAATATTTTCAGAATGTGCCCCATTATCAGACCTATCGCTTGAAAAAAAATCGATAGCTTGAATAGAAAAAAAGTAATGGACCATGCACGCACACCTGGGTCACCCTGTAAAAGTAAACCCCTCTACCAACAAGATCAGCAGGACCTAATCCTTCTGTCATTATATACTTCAGATTCGAAGGCTAGTCCTGGCTAAAAAATGTAAATAATGCAGAACAAAATGCTGTTCAACCTGTATAGAACTCCCAGTGGGTCCTATACATTCATGGAAATTCAATAAAATTGGAATTGTGGAAATCGAACAAGTATGCATGAAAAATCGTGAATCAATTACAGATATACCTACCATAGAAAAACTATATTGGCATTCGTAAGCACGATACAAAAAAACATGATATATCACAGCCGAACCAATATTGCTACTACTAGTCCTATTAGTGTCTAAAGCGTGTCCACTCTTCATTTTATTACAAGTTGTATGTAACTATGTTTGTTCGGGTGGAAATTTGCAACTTAATTTTGAAGCAGACATTTTCAACCGATTGAGCTGGAATTTTGTATATACACGTTTAGTTTGGATGACAATGCATGGCTAGGTGTGTCACGTCATCCTGAATCCAACATGGCGGAACACCGTTGCTCCAACCCGTCTGAAGTTTTGATGTACTGGGATTTTTTGAGTGGCTACCAAAGGAGTTAGAAATATTCGTTGGGGACAAGGTGACGTTGCATTACAATGTAGATGTGTCCAAAGGTCTGGTGAATAGTGCCATTGGACATATTACAGAAATCATCCGTCTGTATAGACTTCGGTAAAGACGGTGTTCAACCCAAGACTGAGCAATTTCTAGTAAAATATTGTCACGTATAACACAGGCTCGAAGCTCTTCACTGCTGGTCAAGTATATTTGTGGAACAATTAGAAAAACTTAAATGGTATTACTCGAACATTGACAAAATTATCACAGAACCAAATTAAATATGATCTTGTTATACGCAAGTGAAAGGGCACATCTGAATTGGCATCAACGGTATATAGTCGGTTAGACCATGCAGAAAACGGTGTATGCAATAGCGAGAGACTTTCATTAAAACTGGATTCCCAAAGGTGGTGCATCTTACGGGAGGGAGGCTTGAGAACCTATAACGCAGTCTCTTTTTCATTCTAAGCGATCTTTAGAGTTTCAGAATTAGTGAGAAATATGAAGGGAATCTGGCATTTAGAGCTGAATCATAATTAGCCTAAGGGTGGATGCATCATTTTATTCTATACTGAATTTTATTTGTCATTTTTATTTAATGTTTGAAATAAATGTTCAACTCACCGTCATCACATTCCTGGAATAATTTCAAATATATTCTTTTTTTCGTTTTCGAATTCGGCCGGTTATCCAGTTTTTCGGAGAGAATCTGAAACGAAAGCGAATGTTTAGACACAATAATTGAAGTCTCATGGTGAGAGACATAGATTCTTTTTTCTTTCGGATAGGACTGAACCTAATCAAGACAATATCAATAATTCATAACCCTGTTTTTAATCTCACAGTTTGATTGATATATATATATATATATATATATATATATATATATATATATATATATATATATATATATATATATATATATATATATGTAGAATACTTGTTTCAAGGAGCAAATAATGTCCAAGTGACTGTAAAACAGTCGATAACAATCCTTTAGGAAGTGACTATAACTTTGTATAGTATGTATGGCAAGTGTCCGACAGAAAACAACTACTTCTCTGGCTAATACCGCGACAGATATTGAATTATATCTGTCAGACACATGTGCAAAGATCCTTACTTTGAAGGAACAACTTTGCAAGAGCTCTCTGAACAAACAGCAGGACTTCACCCGATTCAAACGGAGAACCAACTACAGACCGGTTTCGGAATGTTGTCCCTCATCAGTGCAGAACAAAAATATATAATGCTCTCAATTTCACAAATCATACTCACCGAAAAACGTAAACAGTGGACAGCTGTTTCAAACTTCTTGGTTATCATCGGCACTGTGCATACAAATTAACAATGAATAAAAACTATAAAACTGAGAGCATTTGTATCCGAAAATTATCGCTAACACCAATTAGCTATCTGGGTTCAATCCTCTGTACCTGGTACAAATGTCACAACAACAAACATTGAACCGATTTTAATGTAGGCATATCTATTCGATATTTCCATACAGCCTATTATTTGGGCTGCGTTCATAAACTTACTCTGAGTAAGGACTGCTTACTCCGAACCGTTCGTAAACTTACTCTAGCTGTATGGAGAATGCATTGACAATCGTTCAGAAACTTACTTCGAGTAAACTCTACTTACTCTGCTTTCGAAAAGAGTAGTGATATACTTTGACAGTAATAATAATGACAAGGAACTTTTTTGATAGTTTGTGTTTGTTATTGTTTGTATGTTCACGTTTCCACGTGCTTTTAAAGTGAAGTTTGGACAATTTAGAGATTATATTTCCATGATATAGATTTTCATGTAGTATCAATTGGCAGAGATACTTTCATTCTTACAAATAAAGGAATGCTTCAAAGTGTAATGATATTGAACTTCTGGAAACTCTAATAAAGAGTTTCAATATTTTGAATCAGTAAATGGAGGGCTTTGTGAAGTTCTCAATTCTGAAACAAGATCAAACACAACCTCATTTTCAGGAATCACCATTATCAATATTGTCGTTGACACTTTGCACTCTTTACAAAGTTTTTGAACGACTATGTAGGAGTAATGATTGACATGTATTTCTAATCACGTGACCGTACTCTTACTCTACTCTCATAGTAAGTTTATGAACGCAGCCTTGTAGGTACGAAACAATATTCATCGAAGTTTATCGAACCAGGTACAGTGTACCAGGTACAGAGGATTGAACCCAGATAGCTAATTGGTGTTAGCGATAATTTTCGGATATAAATGCTCTCAGTTTTATAGTTTTTATTTATTGTTAATTTGTATGCACAGTGCCGATGATAACCAAGAAGTTTGAAACAGCTGTCCACTGTTTACGTTTTTCGGTGAGTATGATTTGTGAAATTGAGAGCATTATATATTTTTGTTTTTTCTTATATATATATATAATAATAACATCACATATTTATGTAACAACTATTTTTAGTTACGTCCTGAGGAAGAAAATAAATATTTTCGAAAGCTCGACATAAAAACGAAGAAATCTTATTAATTGGTCTACCATTGACTGCTTCCCACTAATTTGTAACTATATATATATATATATACAGTGTGACACACTTAAGATGAAGACACCCCTGTATTTTAGTCATTTTTGAAAGCAGAGATTTGATTTTCGGTACAGACGTAGACTTTCATGGGCCGCACTTTTCGCAATACTCAGCCCGAGTGACAGCCTTAAACCCAGCCTACTGCGATCCCGCGAAAACGGCAAATTCTCGATATTTTGCGTCGCGTTGGAGATACCGAAAAAAGTTATTCGAAAAAGTTGCTTAGAAATCGATTTTGACCCTACATACCGAATTTCAACGCAAAATTCGAATTTTGAATTTTTTTGTAATTTTCATATTAAAGCTCCTGAAAATCGGATTCAGGAGCTTCAATAAAAAATCTGTCAATTTGTTCCCTTGTCAGAATTTTCGATTTTTTCGGACGGTATCCGACACCTTTTTGTATAAAAATGCGATCAATTTATGGTATTCATTTGTATCCACGGTTTTTAGTGATTTTCAATTCAGCTTTTGTATGTGTTCACGCCAACGCACTGAACAGAGCATTTCCTA
The DNA here is from genome assembly GCA_958502065.1 of Chrysolina americana. Taxonomy (NCBI): domain Eukaryota; kingdom Metazoa; phylum Arthropoda; class Insecta; order Coleoptera; family Chrysomelidae; genus Chrysolina; species Chrysolina americana. The sequence continues at coordinate 22,647,489 of OY293415.1, read as the reverse complement.
TTTTACTATCGATAAAAAAACGACGGTGCGTGGTGGTAGGAGGCCGTAAATTTGCATACTTTCTATAGAGCTTATTTATGTCTACAGATATAACAAAGGATCTTGAAGTATAGTTTTTCGAATCGGAAATTTTCGCAATAATTAGGTTTCCTTTATCTTGAATATCGTTAAGGGTGATTTTCATAAGCTCCGCTCAGCGAAGAGCACCGGCTAGAGCAAAAATGGTATATACTTTAATCATAAGATAGGTATATCTCATCAGGGGCTAGCATAAACTTGGATATGTCTGGTAAAAATCTGCGCTTTATGTGGTCGAAAACCAACGTTTTGCTTATGTCCTAGTTATATTTTAACTTAACATTTCACCATCGAGTAACGCGATCATGGGGTATTGGATTTCAGTGCCTTACTCAGTTAAAAAAAATACGACAAAAAAACCTCTCCCCTGAAGCTATTTACTCCTTTTTCCTTACACCAGATTGAAAATTGATTGTATTGCTGTTCGTATCTTTCTCGTGATTTACTAGTTAGCAAGTTTGAATTTACCTCATCTACGGCTTTTAAAATTGCTTCTTGAAGCTCTTCGACAAATCCATTAAAATATTACTTTTATTGAAGATAATTTGAATAATGTAGAATTTGTCATTTCGACAACGCTTCGAATTGAAACTGTGACGTCTTGATGACAACTTGGTCATAGCCAATCGTTGGTTATCAAACCAAACAACTTGACTCAGTTAGATTGCTATGTGGATTGATTCTGAGAAAGTTATAGGGTGCTTATTTCATATAAAAGTATCCCAATTTTTATTTCATTTCAATTAATAAAAAATTTCGGAAATAAGAAAAATAGTCTGGGTTAGATAAAGTATTCCTAAGTTATTTTTTGTACCCAGTATAAAAAGTGTTATTTTGAAATTTACTTTAATAAAGATAGACTTTTGGTTGTCGTTCATAAAGTTATGATTTTTTCCACATTTTCACAAGTTTAACCTCATAAATTAACAGGTTATAGCCCCATTATAACCAGTGTGAGAATATTATTCTATTACAAGAGAGAGAATGTAAATACATTTGAATTGCATGGGAGCAGAGGTGTTGCAGAATGTTTCTTCAATCTCAAGAGAGAGAATTCCATTCTGTAATCAAATTTCATTTCAGAATTAGCAAATTCTGTGATGATCGTGGAGAAAAGTCATTATGGCATCATCGTCAGTTGTATTATAATTTCCACAGCTTACGAGCAATAACTACAACAACTGGATATTTAGAGTTGAGATGCTGATGGAAAAGAAAGGAGTAATGGAAGTTTTAATGACAAGTCAGGATAATTACAAGTTTACCGTTACCGAGAAACCAACATATTATAAGTTAGATACGAAAGCAAAATGTATAATAGTACAATGCATATTGAGAATGCTAAAACAGTAATGGAAATATTGAAATGCTTGAAGAATGTTTTGAAAGAAAAATATCTTTTTCGAAGTTATATATTATGAAAAAGTTACTGAAAGTAAAATGCACAACAGATGAATTGCAAGAACACTTCATACTCATGTTAAAACGCTTCTTGGGGATTTGAAGAATTTCTAAGTTACCGACAAAGTTCAACGATTATGAGATTTATCATGCCTATTGTTTTCGTACCCAAGAAAATCCTGAAGACTATCAAGAATCGGTGAAAGCTGAAGATGGATGCAATAGAAAAAGAATTGTAAGCACAACAACAATTTTTTTTAACAATTAGAATGTTCATATCACATGCTCTGAACAAGAACTGAGAAGTTCTACAGTTTGATATTCCCACAGCGATCCTTAATGGCAATCTAAATAATATACATTTATATAAAAATCCCTGATGATTAAAATTGTTGAACTTGTTATTTCCGTCAACCAGCTGCACCCTCTTAAGAGTACAACCCTCAAAGGTCTTCGAAAGACTTGTCCGGGCTAGGGAAGACGCAGCACTTAACTTTTAACGTGTGATGCCATGCACGAGACCGATTACCATGCTGGGAATCGAACCCATGACCCTTAGGTTAAGAGACAAGCGCTTTATCATCATGACCATCATGGTGTAAATGTTGTTGAGAAATTTAACTCATTAAAGGTAAGAAAAGCAGTTTATGGCTTACGAGAAGCACCTAGAATGTGGAATGAAAGATTCCAAGAGTTCTCAGATAAATATCAACTAAGAAGGTCAGGAAATGACTTTTGTCTTTATATTGGAGAAGACATATGGCTTTCACTTTGGGTAGAAGATATTCTTTCGACAGGTCCAAATTCCCCAAGAATTCTGAAAGCACTATAAGAGCAGTATAAGAGGAATTTAATGCTAATAACCTAGGAGAATTGAGTACCTTTCTAGGAATGGAGATACAAACGAAGAATAGTCGATAAATCATCACTCAGACTACCATAATCAAGAAAATGCTTGAACAATTCAATTTACAAGATTGTAAACCAACACTTACCTCGATGGAAGTAAACTTTCAAGTAGAAAGTCAGGATATCGACAAAACTATTCCTTACAGAGAATCCATTGGATCTTTAGTGTTTGTCGCAAGAATCAGTAGACCAGATATATCCTTCTCTGTTATATATCTCAGCCGATACCTTGACGAGCCAACACAACAACTTTGGGTGGCAGCCAAACGAATACTGAGATACCACAAACACACCATGGATATGGCTTTCACTTATGATTCCTACACTCATTAATCATCAGAAATTTTTATCATAGACAGATGCAGCTTCGGGTGGAGATCATACACAGACAGAAAAATCATAAGCAGTTGAGCAGTGTTCTTCAACAAGAATTTGGTGTCATGGATATCAAAAGAGCAAAATGTGTTGGCACAATCGAGCTACGAATCGGAATATCTTGCTAGTACCCTAGCAGCCCCAGAATTACTTCACATATAAGGCCTTTGTACGGATGGCATTTCAAATCCAAGAACAATTTTAATGATAGACAATCAAAGTGCCTTACAATCTCATTCAGATGCTGTAAGTTTCTTCGAATGAAAATCTCGCTGATATATTCACAAAATCATTGATGAACGAAAAATTTGAATTTCTTAGATATAAGTCAGGTGTGAAACTGTTTTAAATTCGATTCACATTTTCTTTCAGTTGTTGTTATAGAATTTCTGAATTAATTTTTTTCAATGCAATTTGAATCGTGGTTGGGGTGTTCAAAGTGAGGAGGGGTGTAAATATCCAGACATTTTTCGTATAACCCTGATATATCAAGTATTAAAAAGTTATGTTTTGTACCCTGTATAAAATGTGATATTTTGACGTTGACTTAAAGATAGACTTTTGGTTGTCGTTCATGAAGTTATAATTTTTTCTTCATACTTTCACTAGATTGTAGTGGTGTCGTACCGGCTCTGCAGCCTCACAAGCACCTCGACCTATAAGGTCTTGTGTGCGTAACCCTCTGCCTATTCGAGGCCCGGGATTCTGAGACTTCATGCGAAGTTCCTGATGTCGGAGGGCGTTAAGAATGCCCCTTCCAGAAGATCGCTGGGCATTCGCAAAGCAGATGTTCTGCAGTTTCTGCGAAGTTCTCGCAGTAACGGCAACTATCACTCTCTGACTTGCCCATCTTTTCGAGGTAATACCCCAGAGGGCAGTGCCCAGTGAATAAATAGTCCCGTTACCAATTTCAAGTCTTTTTTGTCCAACTCGCGAAGCTGTTTAGCTTTCCTTGGCGATAGGCTTGCTAGCCTTTTGCTCGTTGCCTTTGATGCCCCTGTGACCTGGCGCCCACATCAGGGTTACCTGATTGTTTACTGCTAGTTGTCTCAAGGTGTTTTTACAGTCCCAAGTCAGTTAAGACTCACAAGTGTGTGACTTCAGAGCTTTTAATGCTGATAGTAATCTGATAGTATGGTATAAAGATTTCTGCCCTTCGGGTGCCCCTTTCAAGGCATTCCGGGGCACACATCTCTACAGCATGAACTTCTGCTGGGAAGATGGTTGGGGTCTTACCAAGGTGTTTTGAGAGCTTAAAATTTGGCCCTGTAACGCCCACTCCAACCCCTTCATCCATCTTGGATCTACTGTGCAAACCTGGTGGTTGTTTATGACCACTTCAAACTGTACTTTTAACTTTTTTGTCTGGTACAGTCTTAAGGCACTATTTGCTACTCCTTTCATTACACGTAAGTGCAATGGCGAAAGGTTTAGCATTACCTCTATAGCTGCAGTAGGGCACGTAAATATTGCCCCCGTATTTTCACCAAGTTTCATCTCATAAATTAACAAAATCAATGAATGAAAACAAAAGAAGTTTTCCCCTTCACCACAGTAACTTTTTTTTTCTTAGATGCGCATTTCGTTAACCAAGTTAACTTCATCAGTAGGATTACTAAACTGAAGATTAGTACCAAATTAGTTATATTTGTATCTATCTAATATGATACAGGAGTTGATCCTAACTTGTAAACAAACCTACAGACAGGTATAATTCAAATAAATCAAAATGTTATTGATTACTTTGTCGGTAACAACTCAAATAGTTCTGAACGTAATGAACCATTATCGTTATTAAGCAAGGGCCTGCTTGTACCGTTCTTGTATAATAATAATAATAATAATAACCCACCCAGAGCATGCTGCCTTTTCCTCACAAAATCTGAGGGATTATGTATCCCACCTTCGGGTTCGAGGCTACGTAAGAGCCCCCCCTCAGCCTGTTAATGCAGTGGCAGAAGTGATATACCACATGTTAACTTGGCTGTAGAGAAGTCCCGCATCATACCACCAATGGAATTGAATTATACCTGACTGTAGGTTTGTTTACAAGATAGGATCAACTCCTGTTTCATATTAGATAGATATAAATATAACTAATTTGGCACTAATCTTCAGTTTAGTAATCCTACTGATGAAGTTAACTTGGTTAACGAAATGCGTATCTAGAAAAAAAAACTTACTAGTGTGGTGAAGGGGAAAACTTCTTTTGTTCTCATTGAGTGACACCACAGGCGTCCAATACCCCATTTTCTATAAAATCAATGAATGTACATAATAACGTTAAATTGACACATTTTGCTTTCAACACACGGTCGTAGAAAATGTACTTTTTCTTGGAATATTTAAGTATATTTTTATACCTATGAATTTGTCTTTTTATAAACTTCATTTTCATGTCTGGTTTGTTGATTCTAGGTTGAGACACCTGGGACTTCTCATATGCATTTTACTGAAACGATTAACCAGTCAGTAGTTCGCTGGTATAAAAAAGTAAAGGACTTTTATTGTAAATTTTTAGAACACAAACTAATTTCATTTCAGTATTTAAATTTCACGATCATGTGAGCTGCAGTTGATCTGCAACCTCTCGTCTATACAGGAAATTTACATCTCATTTTATACCACAAATATTTACAAATCTATTTATACTTCATTAATGCGCTAAAATAAACGAGTTATGAAAATTACTTCGACGCGAATGTGTGCTGACAATGAATGGTTTCTCTGGCAATTTTCATTGATTACTTGGAACGCATATATACAAAAAGCAGTTTTTATATAAATAGAACGAGTACATGAAATATCATTCACAAATTGTGTGAATAATTACAATAACACAAACGATATGAATTATATTATTGGACCAATTTCTTTTCCTAGTGTTCTAGACACTGGACTCAGGAAAGTTATGTAATGCGGGTCGAGTTCGAAAGGGAAAAGGTATGAAAAACATTCGATTTTTACGAGTTTTTCAAGATTATGTTATACCAACTCATCGGAAGGAATGAGTCAACTAACAATGGTAGGATTCATTGAATTGGATCTATAATTAGCGACGAAAAAAAAACTGATAAAATGGTCAAGGCTTTCGCGGCCAAAGTTTACAGTGTCACTATTTTCACTCGGGTTTGAATGCCGTCATTCTTTGGAATAATTTCCTGACGTTTGAATTGAAGAACTTCTTGACCCATCTCACTACCGCAGGGGGACCCAACAAAAGCAACGGGAGTGAAGCTAGCCACATCCACAAAATACACTGAGAAAAATATAAAGAATAAAATAAATCATTATCTATGTTAATACGCGTTGTACATGTATTTTGATGGCAGGGAATTATTCTAGGAGTCAAATTTAATAAGGGAGTTGTGATATTATAGTTTGTTAGGCTGTCCAAAGGGTGGAAAAGGGGTGGATATAGAAAATAATTCATTACCTATGGTAATACGCGTTGTACACGAATTTTGAATACAGGAAATCAATCTAGGAGTAAAAGTTGTGAAATTATAGTTTGTCAGGCCGTCCGAAGGGGTGGAAAAGGAATGAATATGGAAAATAAATCATTATCTCTGTTAATACTGTGCACGTATTTTGAACACGGGAAATCAATCTAGAAGTCGAAGTTGATGAAGGACTTGTGATATTATAGTTTGTCAGGCCGTCCGAAGAGATGGAAAAGGGGTAGATATAGAAAATAAATCATTATCTATGGTAATACGAGTAGTAAACAAAATTTGAACACGGGAAATCAATCTAGGGTTCAAAGTTGATAAGGTAGTTGCAAAATTATAGTTTGTCAGGCCGTCCAGGGGGTGGATATGGGGTGGATATAGAAAATGAATCATTATCTATGGTAATACCAGTTGTAAACGAATTTTGAACACGGGAAATCAATCTAGGGTTCAAAGTTGATAAGGTAGTTGCGAAATTATAGTTTGTCAGACCGTCCGAAGGGGTGGAATAGGGGTGGATATAGAAAATAAATCATTATCTATGGAAATACTATATGTAAACGAATTTTGAACACGGAAAATCAATATAGGGTTCAGAGTTGATGAGGTAGTTGTGAAATTATAGTTTTTCAGGCTGTCCAGGGGGTGGATATGGAAATTAAATCATTATCTTTGTTAATACTATTTGTATATGTCTTTTGAACACTGGAAATCAATCTAGGGGTCAAAGTTGATGAGGAAATTGTAAAATTGTAGTTGGTCAGGACGTCCAGGGGGTGGAAAAGGGGTGGATATAGAAAACAAATCATTATCTATGGTAATACGCGTTGTACATGTATTTTGATGGCAGGGAATTATTCTAGGGGTCAAATTTAATAAGGGAGTTGTGATATTATAGTTTGTTAGGCCGTCCAAAGGGTGGAAAAGGGGTGGATATAGAAAATAAATCATTATCTATGGTAATACGCGTTGTACACGAATTTTGAACACAGGAAATCAATCTAGAAGTAAAAGTTGATAAGGGAGTTGTGAAATTATAGTTTGTCAGGCCGTCTGAAGGGGTGGAAAAGGAATGAATATGGAAAATAAATCATTATCTATGGAAATACGAGCTGTAAACGAATTTTCAACACGGAAAATCAATCCAGGGTTCAAAGTTGATAAGTTAGTTGCGAAATTATAGTTTGTCAGTCCGTCCGAAGGGGTGGAAAAGGGGTGAGTATACTTGGATTAACTTTTTATACCACTTGGTAGCAGAAGTATAGGAACGCCAGAGTAATCCAAACATGTTGAACGAGTTCATTCCACATGACAACAACATTTTCTGAGGGAAATTTCATTTAACTTTTATGGCTATTTTCGTGTTACGTTTTTTTTATTTGTTATTTTATAGTTGAATTCTAGAGGCTTTTCAGGGATCAGTGTTACTCATTATTGAAGATTTATATTGAACTGAAGATCAAATATAATTTTTTTCCTTCCTCCATAGTGAACCCACAAGTGAAACAAAACAATTAATTGCCACAGAATAACGAAAAATGTTCAACCCATAACCATATTATGGAAATAATATTCAATTTATATATGGCGTATTTGACGTACTAGGATTTCAACTATTTGTCAATTTCTTACCCGTTCAATAGTATTAGAGTGATTTTTTTTTACCTCTGAGTGGTTGCATAAACCTCTCAGTCGTTGGTTATATTGTAACTGTTTCACAACTCCTCTATCAAATTTGACCCCTAGATTGATTTCCCGTGTTCAAAAGACATATACAAATAGTATTAACAAAGATAATGATTTAATTTCCATATCCACCCCATTTTCACCCCCTGGACGGCCTGACAAACTATAATTTCACAACTACCTCATCAACTCTGAACCCTATATTGATTTTCCGTGTTCAAAATTCGTTTACAACTCGTATTTCCATAGATAATGATTTATTTTCTATATCCACCCCTTTTCCACCCCTTCGGACGGCCTGACAAACTATAATATCGCAACTATCTCATCAACTTTGAACCCTATATTGATTTCCTGTGTTCAAAATTCGTGTACAACGAGTATTACCATTGATAATGATTTATTTTCTATATCCACCCCTTTTCCACCCCCTGGACGGCCTGACAAACTATAATTTCACAACTACCTCATCAACTCTGAACCCTAGATTGATTTTCCGTCTTCAAAATTCGTTTACAACTCGTATTTCCATAGATAATGTTTTATTTTCTATATCCACCCCTTCGGACGGCATGACAAACTATAATTTCACAACTATCTTATCAACTTTGAACTCTAGATTGATTTTCCGTGTTCAAAATTCGTTTACAACCCCTATTTCCATAGCTAATGATTTATTTTCTATAGCCACCCCTTTGGACGGCCTGACGAACTATAATTTCGCAACTGCCTTATCAACTCTGAACCATAGATTGATTTTCCGTGTTCAAAATTCGTTTACAACTCGTATTTCCATAGATAATGAATTATTTTCTATATCCATCCCTTTTCCATCCCTTCGGACGACCTAACAAACTGTAGTAAAACTGCACTAACTAATTTTCCTAATTTATTTAAAACACTATTTGCAACAATTATTCACTAAACGTTTACTATTTCAATTTATTTCTACTGTGGCTATCTATCAGCGAACTCTGGAACTGTAACTAACTCTGAATTCGGACTGTCCTCCAGCGATTATTCTGGAGTATAGAACATTTCATCTAGATGTTTGACCATGGAGTATTTCCGTCGAACTGAGGCGGTTTCAATGAGAGCTTTCCTGGTTCCGTACTGACCTTGAAATCTTTAATGTCTTTTTGAACTTCCTCCACGTTAGTACTCAGATCCGGCATTGAACTTCTGTTGAAAATTTCTGGGGTGTGCGCAGAATCCATTCGCTTTTCCAATTCACTGAATTTTTCTTTTATTCTGCCGATTTCTGTCTCGATTCCGTCTTTTATTTCATCGTGTAGCGTTTCCTTGATTTTCTTCCACCATGTCGTCTTTGACTTGGTCACTTATTGTTTCTTTCAATTTTTCCATTTCTGTCTCGACAGTTCCCATTCTTTCTTCCAACCGATTCGCCACACTGCAAACTTCTTCTTTCAAGCTTCTCGAATTTTCTAGAAGCTCTTCTCTCAAATTCTCCGAGTTTTTTAGAAGCTTCACTTCTAAATTTTTCGAATTTTCTTCAAGCTTTTCTTCTAGATTTTTCGAATTTTCGTGAAGTTTTTCTTCCAGGCTCTTCACATTTTCTTGAAGTTCCTCTTTTAGACAATTCGAATTTTCTAGAAGTTTTTCTTTCAGGCCGACAGAATTTTCTTGAAGCTTTTCTTCTAGATTTTTCGAGTTTTCGAGGAGTTCTTCTTTCAAGCTAACAGAATTTTTTAGAAGTTTCTCTTCCAGACTCATCGAATTTTGTTGAAGTTCCTCCTTCAAACTATTCGTGGTTTCCTCGAGTTTGTTCATTATAGCACTCAAATCGACTCCAGAAACTTCGAACAAAAATGTTTCGGGGTCTTCTCCTTCTTCAATCAGTCCATCTGAAAGTCTCTTCTGTAGTACGGCCTTCTTTCCAGTTGTTTCTAATTCACGCTCCTCTAACTCTTGCTTTAATTCACTAACTTTAAGGTCAACTAGGTGAACTCTTCTCGGAAACATTTTGTCTCTTACTGTCTTTGCCGAAATATCAGTCTATTATTTATTTCACACAAAAAGTTTTCAGTTTATTGTCCCGCGACGCGCAAAACTGTCCACTTTGCACTCAAATGTTCAACGGGTCACTCACTAACTGTCTATCAGGCGCGATAAATGTCGATCAGTTTTTCAACACGACGAACACTTCAACACTTGTTTATTTCAAACATCCGACTTCTGACAACAAATGTAGTAAAACTGCACTAACTAATTTTCCTAATTTATTTAAAACACTATTTACAACAATTATTCACTAAACGTTTACTATTTCAATTTATTTCTACTGTGGCTATCTATCAGCGAACTCTGGAACTGTAACTAACTCTGAATTCGGACTGTCCTCCAGCGGTTATATAGTCGCAAGCCTCTCTCGATTATTCTGGAGTATAGAACATTTCATCTAGATGGCTCTTCGAATAGTATCGAACAATCGATTTATTCCAGCTTGTTCTCGGCGATCCGTACGCCAGCATATATGCAGTTGTAGTTGATTGAGGGTGCATAATTAATTAGATCAGGGCCGGTCTCGGGGCCGGTCTCGAAATCGTTACAAAACTATAATTCCGCAACAACCTTATCAACTTTGAACCCTAGATTGATTTACCGTGTTCAAAATTCGTTTACAACATGTATTACCATAGATAATGATTTATTTTCTATATCCACCCCATTTCCACCCCCTGGACGGGCCTGAAAAACTATAGTTTCACAACTCCCTTATTAAATTTGACCCCTAGAATAATTCCCTGCCATCAAAATACATGTACAACGCGTATTAACATAAATAATGATTTATTTTATTCTTCTATATATTTTTCTCAGTGTATTTTGTGGATGTGGCTAGCTTCACTCCCGTACAAAAGCAAGGGTTGAGGAATACCAACAAGCTCATAAAATCTTCCTTATTGCCGGAAACTCTACAGAGGACCATTCTCAGAACTGAAGCTGTTCCACCAAGGCTCTACGGGCTTCCGAAGGTACACAAAACTAACAGCACTGAGACCAGAAGTCAGTGCCCCAGGCTCTCCAACATATCACCTGTATCATCATGTGGGAAGAACGGACTTCTACGTCATGGATTGAACAAAGTTGGTGGGGAAAATTAGAGACAACGTTAGAGCCTAGCGATATTCTGGTCAGCTTCGATGTTGTGTCCGTGTTCACCAACGTCATACTGGAAGGCTCTCTGAGGAAGCTAGCTAACATGTTTCCAAATTATATCATCGGACTCTTTAAAGCATGCCTCAGGAGAAGTTACTTCCAATGGAATGGAAACTTTTGAACACCCTGAACCGTTTCCTAGACCACTTGGCTTAACACCCCAGCATCAAGTTCACCATGGAGACTGGATAGGAACAGCGAATAGAATTTCTAGATGTTCACATCGAAAGATGTGGCGCAAAACTACCCGCAAAATATACCGAAAATATACGCAAACGGATAGGTATCTTCATGCTCTATCGAACCATCATCCTAGCCAGAAGCGAGAAATTATTTCCACACTAGTGAAATATGTGAACCTGGGCATTTTGTAGATAAACTTGAACATCTTCAAGCAATCTTGAGATCAAACGGATACAGTGTATCAGAGATCAACAAGGCCAACAACAACAACAATGATCTTTTTAAGAAGTACAATTCACCTTATAACTTAATTTCCAGTAACCCAGTCATGCCACGTTTGTATGGACTTCTAAAGATACATAAAGTCAACATTCCAATCAGACTTGTAGTAAGTTTCACTAACACTCCAGTTTCAACACTAGCAGCTTCCATTTACAATCTTATAAAAGAATTAACAAGTTTCAAGCCGAAATACTCGGTAAGTAATACTTTGGATTTAGTAACAAAATTAAATAATTTAAATTTATTTGTTGAGAATTATCTCATGATCTCTTTTGACGTCAGTAATCTCCATACTTCAGTTCCCAAATTAGAAACTATACCTCTAGTAGGTGATATTTTTAGAAATAACTTGTCGATGAAGACACCGTTACATAAATTTTAACTTTATAAAGTAAATTTTTGCCTTTCTCAAGATTTCTTCGTCTTCCACGAGAAATTTAACAGACAACCAGAAGGCTTAGCAATGAGTAGTTGCTTATCTCCATTTCTGGCAGATTTATTCATGAACAATTTAGAAATTAACCACATTGTCAACGTTAATAACAATGAAATATTACATTGGTTTAGATATGTAGACGATTGTCTAGTCTTCATTAAGGGCAACTCGGACACAGCCGAAAACCTTTTGAGAAAGATAAATTCAATCCATCCTAACATTAACTTGAAATTGAATCTGAGAACTAATTACATTTTCTAGACAACCATCAATAAATCTGACAATCTGGAATTTAGCATTTATAGGAAACCTACTCAAACTGATCATGTTATACCAGCTTTTTTCAATCACCCACATCAGCATAAAATGGCAGCCTTTTATTGCTACATCCCTAGACATCTTAACATTCCAATTTCTTCCATAAACTATAACAAAGAGTTGAACATTCTGAAACAAATCGCATACAATAATGGCTATAACCCTAACATTATCCAAAATTTAATTCAAAAAATCAAACATAAAAGAGAACAAAACCTAACCAATCCAAGAGTAGAAAATCCTTCTAGATTTGTATCTCTACCGTTTATAAATGAAAATATCTCTCAAAAAGTATCGGTTGCATCAAAAATGAAATAACAAATTCAAAAATTTCTTTTAAAAGTAACAATAATCTAGGCAAACATTTAGTGAATTCAAAAGACAAAATAAACAAATTATGAAAAAGTGGTATTTATAAACTTAACTGTAATGATTGTGAAGCTTCTTACATAGGACGGACTTGCAGACCTTTAAAATTAAAATCTTAACTGGTGACAACATCAGTCAATCAATGTCTTTCAATAAACCATTGGAAAAATATAAGGGACGTATTGGTATTTTCTACAAATAAAAAACTTACAAGGCCGCGAATACTTGGCCTAATCACCCGATATATAGGGTGATTCATTTAAAAAAACATAAGTCAAATATTTATCGGATTTGGCAGTTACTTTTGGAACATAGTTTTTATAGCTCTCTACAATTTTTATAAAAAAAATTCTGTGCCCTATTTCAGTTCCTCTAATTGTACCATCACAAATGTATTTAAATGATTGAAAGGTGATCAATAATGTTTAATAGGTATCTACTGTTTATTTCGTTGATTAAATATCCTAGAATCAAGAATTCCTTTATTTCAACATGAGTGAGGTCGACGGAAAAATATTGTAGTCAACTCATATATTAAAATGCGATTAATACCCTAGTTGATTAAATAACTATTAATATGATTACTGTAATTGTACATTTCAATTTATATCATCTGTTGCACACAAGGATACTGTAAGTAGTTTTAGAATTATTAACTGGTTGTCGCCAGGACGGAATTTATCGCATGAAAATCAAAGACATCCAGAGAAAGGAGTCCATACTGACCGTCAAAATATCTAATTCGAAATAACACCTCAAAATAATTTTCATTAACGGATGTACGAACGGAAGAAACTGCTGAGAATTTATATTGAGAGAACTCAATATAATTTATCAAGAGTAATTTGTATTTCGACTATATAAATTTATTCAATTGCAAAGCGCTCTTGGCTATTGTGCCACCATCAGTGCGATACCTGCAATTAAGTAATAATCATTGAAATTTTGAAGTTTGGGTAAATTGATAAAAGTTGGATTACTTACTCGTAAAGTAGCTCCATAAAATCGCCAACGATTGTGTAAAAAATAGTCTGAACAGACATTATATTGAGTGCACCCTTTGGGTTTATATTGTTACATTTTGTTTAAAATTGTTTCATGTCCAACGTATAATCTTCAGGTATATACTTGATGAGTATCGCACTGATGATGGCATAATAGCCGAAAGCGTTTGCAATATAATGAATTTATTTACCTAAGTAAACGACTAGTTACGTGCACACAGCTCTGATATTGTAATTTAAATATTTTTTTTAGATTTATACATTTATTTAAACATTCCTTATTTTTATTCTGTGTTTATTGTTTTTTTTTCAAATGTTCTATCATAAGAGGATAGTTGTTTCATGTATACTGACCGGCAGAAAAAGTGGGACAGAAACCTAATTGGTTATTATTTGTTCTGTCCCACTTTTAATGCCGGTCAGTATATTTCAAAATTTTTTTAAATTATTTTTACAATTTCAACATTTTTATTAAATCATATCATACTCAAATTCTTATAATGGGTATTTATTTATATTATGGTTATTAGGATGCCTAATTGAATAAAGATCTATCTATTAACAAAGTTCACCTCCATATAATTGTCCAGCTCACAAGAATCATCGGTTTTTTCAGTTTCGCACAGGAAAGTGTCGAGAGTACAATGAGTAAGCAACAATTTTCAATATCACCACTACAATTTTTAAAGATATCAGATCGGCTTCCAAAAGTTTAGTGGTACCCCCTTTCTCTCCGCCATTGGAACCAGTCGAGATAAAATTGGAATTTGAGAAAGAGAACCCAAAGGACGGTCGTCGGAGAAAAGAGAGAAAAATACATTGACCTGTTACCTACCGGTCGGGCTACCGCGCTACGCACGGCCACAAACATAGAGGGGAAGCGGGGGTACAGTGCCGCGGTCAATCCGGTAGATCGCCGCGGGCTGTATCAAGGAGATAAAAAGACAGGGTTGCCGCTTATCCGCGATGTCAAGAAACGTATGGGTACTTCAAATACATGAACCGGACACTCAATATCGTATTAAGCTCAAAAAGGGACTGGGGCTAAAAATGGAACCCACCCGCACCATCCTAAAGGAAAATGGCTTTCGGTTAATTCTCCGAATTTTTGGTATGTAATAGATTTTGATTTCTTTGTCTTTTCCGCTTAAAATTTTTAACTTTGTTGAGAATTCACAAAACGACTATTATTATTCTGGGAATATCGTGATGATACAGAGTGGGCCAAATCGGAAAGTCCTGTTTTCAAACTAAAAAGATGAAAACTTATGGCTGTGTCTGAGGGTCAAATTCTATGACAAACTCAATGGTGAAAACCGCATATCGATATCTATCATCGTTTCTGAGTTACGGAATGTTTTTCGAAAAGTTGCTGTAAATTTTTTCCTTTCAAAAATTTCCTGTTTCTACGAAAATATTTCCAGAGCACATTTTTACGTACAATTCAATGGTGTAAGTAACTTATATATCCATAGTTATTGATGGAAAAATATGTCCCTTAAATGAGACTCCCTGTATATTCCTGCAATAGAGCTTAAAATTACCTTTTCAAAAATGTGGCAACTTGATGTTTTGCTAGAGTTCAGGTTTGTTTATGTAGACTTTGAAACGCACACTTTGAAAAAGTAGGCTTTGGACGAAGCGGCGATAAAACAGAATGCAAACAAAAATGTTTACTGGTAGCTGTCATATTTTGATTTAAGCAGTAAAGACGCTCTTAAATTCGTGGTTTCTGTTCAATTTTCAAACACATTCGCAATGAAGTATGAGAATTATGAAAAATGGGATATATGATAGTCTGTTTCATACAAACCGGGGAAAATGCAGAAGCAACAAGCAATTCGTTTTACGAGAGGTTTCCAGAGAGAAGACAACCTTCTAGAGACACTTTCGCACGATTGCGACACAACCAAATTGATGGTGGTCAATTTGAAAAAAAAGGCCAAAGTTATATGAATCAAATAAGGATAAGGAGTTGGAAGAATTAGTCGTTTCAGGAGCTGTTGAAAATAATCCCAGAACGTCAACGCGAAACTTGAAAATATCAACAGGCCTACCAAGAACTAACGTCAGGCGAATTTTGAGAAAGCCCAAGTATAAGCCATACAAGACCAGAACAGTTCATACACTCAGATCAGAAGATTTTGAACGCCGCATGGATTTTTGCCAGTGGTTCCTGGAAAATTGTAACCAAGAGCGTGATTTTTCGTTGAATTGTATTTGGTCAAACGAAGCTCATGTGAGCAGTGCCGGCATTTTCAACCATTATAATTCTTATACTTTGGCACAACAAAATTATCATTCTATTGTGGAGCAGACAAGGAAGGATTAAGTGTGTGGGCAGGTGTTTTCAGGGATAGAATTATCGGCCCGTTCATTTATAATAGCACTCTCACATCTCGGAGGTATGTAGAAATTTTAAGGCAAAATATTGATCCCCTTGTTGATGAATTGTCACTAATGGAGCTCAGAAAAATATATTTTCAACAAGACGGGGATTCACCTCACAATATTGCAATTGTCACCAACTTTTTGGCTGCAAATTGTGGTAATAATTGGAATGCCAACCAAGGTCCCAATCGTTGGCCGGCCAGGTCACTGGGCCTAACTCCTATTGACTTTTACTTCTGGGAAATGTTGAAAGATTTTATATTTGAATTGTCGACCAATTCTAGATACAAATTGGAAGCGGCAATGATGCAAAGTTTTGCTTCTCTCACTCCTATTGAACTAATTAAATCGGCAAAAACGTTCAGAAAAGGTGTCGCCTGTGTGTAGGAGAAGCTGGTTGACATTTTGAATAACGTCTCTGAAGAAATATATTTCATTGTTAGTTCTTTTTTATTTTTTCATAAGGAATGTACCAGTCAGGCCCTGTCTCCGGAGCTCCGACACGACCGGAGGGTGAACTGGTGTGTCATGAACTCCAGTAAACACTCCCTACGTCTGTAGGGGGAGTGATTACCTAGTCCGAGAGTCATGTGCACTGAGAAGGCGGAGTGAACCAAGAATTACGGCCTTCTGCATTCTTCCGGTCAAGTTTTCTGGCGTATCATGGCAAGCCGGTATGATTTTTAAGTTTGTGAGCAGTGTGTCGATCATTCCACCAAGGATCCCTATTATCAGAACCATCTTGACAGAATGGTTTGGGAATGTTTTTGACGATGTTCGTTTCGCCAGGAGTTGAAAACTCAATGACGAAAATCGTCCTACTTTGATGGTCGACGAGGACATCAGGCTTATTGGCCTGTATTTGCCTGAGGGTGGGGAATGGGTAGTTCCAATATATTCGGCACTTCTCATTCTCCACAACGGACTCGATATCCCCCGGAGTATAAGGCAACACCGGTGTCTCGTCTATACTGTACGAGTGTCTTATATGGTAGTACACCTCTCGTAGCGGCGCGTTATGCCTGTGGATATAGGCTGAGACCGCATAAGCTGGACAGGCTGACAGCAAATGCATTATGGTCTCAGCTGCCCCAAGACACGCTCTGCATCTAGTGTCAGGGACCTCTATACCCATCACGCGCCTGCGGTAGACGAGGGTGTTGAAGACACCAACCATCCTGGCAGGCCATTACGAATCCCTCGGTTTTCAACTTCAGCCCAATTGACCTGAGAAAAGCAAATGTCAGGTTTCTGGATAAGCCAAGGTCTTCAACGTTCTTGAAGAAGACCCCATGCATTGGTTTATCCTTATGTAGCTGTAGGAGCCTCTCACACTCCGCAGCTTTGCCGTGAGCTTTTTGCTGAACGGGTTCCAACTCGGTGACAGAGTTTGGGTTGGTCCGTTCAGTGTCGAATACGAGACCGACTTCATTGGCTGCACGGGTTGCTGCCTTGAAAAGAAATGCTCAAATCCCTGCTTTTTCATGATCACATACTAAGCAGAGAAGGGGATCTGAATTCCTAATGACTTTACAGGCTCCATCCAGTACCATTCTGTTATGTAGACACTCCAAACTCAAAAGTCCACGGCCTCCCCGTTGTCTGGCGAAGTATAACCGTGGAACAGACGATTTAGAATGCAAGCTCCTATGAAGATGCATCATTTTCCGAGTTTTATTATTATTGTTGGAGTTGCATTTATTAGAAGTCAATATAGTATAAATTGTTATCAGTTTTATTGAAACTTTGAGTTTTAATTACTGCTGTGAAAAGCTTTCTCAACATTTGATAGCCACTAACTACTGAACAATCTCTTTCTGTTTTAAAGCCTACTTGTTCAAAGTGTGCAATTTTAAAGTCTTCATGAAAAAACCTGAAAGCTCTGTATTTCGAAGATGACTCCAGCAAAATATCAAGTGTGCTACTTTTGGAATAGTAAGTTTAAGCTCAATTGAAATATGCAGGAAAATTATATTTTTCCATCAATAACTAATTGAGAAAATAAGTTACACCACTGAATTCTAGAAACAAGAAAAGTTACAGCAACTTTCCGAAAATGCACATTTTCGAAAAACAAGCTTTAACTCAGAAACGATGATAGATATCGATATGCGGTTTTTACCATTGAGTTTGTCATGAAATTTCACCCTCTGACACAGCCATCAGATTTCATCTCTCTAATTTAAAAAAGGAACTTTCCCTTTAAAAGTGTCCAATTTGGCCCACTCTGTACAATGTCACCTTGCTCTCCTATCCAGTATACATTTTTGTTTTATGTTCTACAACAGGGCGAAC
Organism: Chrysolina americana; assembly: GCA_958502065.1. NCBI lineage: Eukaryota > Metazoa > Arthropoda > Insecta > Coleoptera > Chrysomelidae > Chrysolina > Chrysolina americana. The sequence goes on along the minus strand of OY293415.1, from coordinate 22,629,130 downwards.
AAAGAAAAATCTAATTCGAATAATTTCACACCAACCTGTGTGAGTTTTCTGGTAAAAATTATTTAAAGTTAGCCTGGAACTCCCTCAATCGAAGTTGACTGACATTATTAATTTTTTTTGTATAGAGGATGATTCGAAAATAGGGGTACGTCAACCTCTCGTTTTTAGGTTTGGATAGGAAAGAGCATGTCATGAGATGTATAAGTAATTTCAGAGAATATAAAATACTACCTTTACCTTGTATATATACAGGGTGACTCAGGGTTAAATCGCCAAACGTTTAGGATCGGTTTTTTAGGCGAAAATATGATTTTTTTCCTATCAGTATGTGTCCTAACTTGCTTTGTTTTTGATATATAGTGTCAACATTTTTTGAAAAAATTTGTTTTTCATTATTTACTCAAAAACTCTTGGGGTGATTTTGATGAAACTTGGCATGCTCATTCAAGGTAATAAGGGGTTCCTGTAAGTTTACTTGAAATATAATTATTTTCAGTAGCGGCCCAAAGGGTAATCTATCTAATATTACGATAAATCATTTTACGCCACTGTTATATTTTTTTCAATTAGGCAATTAATGATACAATTTATATCTATTAATTTTTGTAAAAAAAATCAATAGCAAAAACGTTGACACCCTATATCTCGAAAACGAAGCAAGTTAGAACACATGCTAATCTTATTTTTGACTAAAAAACGCAACCTAAACGTTTTGCGGATTAACCCTGGGTCATTAACCATGTATATTGAAATGTTCTTATACTGATGTTTGCGAAGACTATTTCTGAATGCAATAACACTAGAAATGGAAATTTAATGAGATTGCCAATCCACGAACAGCTTCACTTATCGTCTTCAGGTGACGATTGCGGATACAAGCAATCGAAACGTTGTGAAAAAGTGAAAGAAGGTCGAATATATCTTTCAAACCCATTAAGACGATGGACGTCCGAAACCTACGTAATCAAGTTACTACATCGTTTACAACCTTCAAACAAGCATTACCTATATCAAAACAGTCCTTAATACAAAGGCACGAAATTTTTCAACCAAATTCCTGAAAAATTAAGAACGCTAAAATACAATAAAATTCCAATAAAAACCAAACTGAAACAATACCTCCAAGATAAAAGTTTTTATAAATGAAAATTGATCATGCTTTCTGCGGTTCCCATAGATGGCTCTGAAACTAATAGGTACTGGAGTTATTGTCGGTGAAACTAGTAAGTGGCTAGTCACCTGTTTCGATTAACAATTGCTAGTTGTACATTGTAAAGTTTGTTCCCGTAGAAAAACTTTGCCCACGCCTTGGGCAGAGGTGATTTGGAAGTCGTAACCAACGCAAAAATATCTAATCTATCTGTCCAATAATATCTATTGTTTGTCGCGGTGTAACTGAAGAAAAGTTGTCTGTTGGATATTTTCCTGATCGCCTACCTTGAGGAGAAGATGTTCATTAATTTTTTTCAGGCTTCATATAAAATATGTTTCACACTTCATGCCGTACATTAATTTCATGAAATACTCACTACATTTGCCAATTTTACTTAACTTTCCTTCATCTCTCTCTCTCTCATTCTGTATGTATCTGTCTCTCCCTCTCTAACTCACATAATGCGGAAAATTCTTCAAAGGAATATATTATAGAGCGAAAATCCTGACTTACCGGCAATATTTATTTCTTGGAACAACATTGTTATCAAAATTCAAGATTGGTCGAAAGATATAAGTAATCGTTTTTCCAATAATAGCTAGCCAGCATGCAAAAATAATGCTTGCATTGTAGAATCTAATCGCCCCATGCTGTTTGTATACAAAGTCAAAACAAGATATTATGAAATGTAACAGAAGATAAATAAATGAAAAATTAAAGCCCGAGCATTTTAATCTAATCTTGTCCATGGCTAATTGTTTTTTCAGCTAAGCAAATCACCTCTCAAGATTGAAGACTACAAACTCCTAAATTCCAAATTTTATAATAATACAAGTGTAGGCTATAGTAATTTATATAACTAGCGATAATCCAACTCTGTCTATTTGCAAACTCTGTCTGTAAACTGCAAACTGTAACTAACTCATACATCATCTGATGTTGGGAGTCCGGCTCTTATATTGGTGATAGGTTTTTATAGGTTCATTCTAGAAACGCCACGTTTCGAACAGTCACTGACTCGTCTAGACGGTTCTTACATGGTTCTTAGTTCTTTTTCGATGTGTCAAGTCATGAATGCGGTCAGGTCCGGCTTCAGGATCACTACAGAAATCTCTCCAAGGCATTTGGTAGCATAATAACCTCGTCATCTCATCGAGTGAAGGCATTAGTGTTGTGGCTTGTCAACAAACTCTCTAGAGCGCGAAACTATACTCAATATTGATACACGAAAATGAAATTACTTTCATCATTGATATTCGGATTCAGCGGATAGGAAATCGTACTTAGGTCTCATGTGTAATTCACCATTTAATAGTTATTTATGTACCAAGCGAGTAGAGTGATATTCTTTACGAGTAACACATATCGACGGCGTCGTACAGCAATTCCTACGAATAAAACACACTTAACTCACAAAGGACCCCGCACGAAAACATATGGGAAATTGGCTCTCGGTCAAATTGGCTGAAATGTTGTGGCAGCATGGGTCGTAAGAAAAATGTGAAAGTTTGAATGATTGTGTATGTTTCGTTTCTGACATATAAGCGACCAAAGTTCGTAAAAACGTCGTAGTTGGGTGGAATTCACATAGAAAAAAAACTGATTTGTTGGTCGATATAAGACAAATTCAGTATGAAAATGTATTTAGCGGAACTCGTTAACATCTCCAATTATAATCTTATTAATGATAGTATATTAGGATCTATACGGGGCATAGTCAAAAATATCGTTTTTTCGGAATTCTTTTTCAAACACTATTTCAGAACAAACAAGTCATATTTTGATAAGATATTATAGTTTCAGTCTATTTTAGTCTATTAAAACGTAGATTGTTCCTCGAACTGATGACGAAATCGATAGAAAAGACATCTATAAAACATGTGTGGACCGAAGCTGGAAAAATCTATATAAATCACGATAACAAGATTTCCATCATCAAAAATTTCAATGACTTTCATAAAGTGTTCTCATAATCTGAATATGATTGCGCACAACTAAACAATATTTTTTAGAATTACTAGGTATACTTCTACATCCTCATCGTCACATTTAGTTACTTTTTGATTGAATTGTAATTTCAGTATTTCATTACTTATTTCTTTTCTTTACATTTATTCATCTGCTACAAAGCTTTCTCTTTTTTGATTTTTCTTTGGGTTGAAATAAAGTATAATGATAGAATTCTTTGAAGTTTTGGATGAATAAAAAGATGTCAAAACTCTTTTTTCCCAACAATACACGAATGTATTCAAAGGCAAAAGGCTACAGAAAAAATTGGTATATTTCACTTCAATATCAGAAGCATAAGAAAAAATTTTGACGAACTCATGATATACATTGAAGATGAGTGCGAGCATATTGATATAATTGTTCTCTCAGAATGCTGAAACCTAGATACGGTAAGTGATTTTCAGATTCCAAATTATTCAGTATATATTATTATAATGAGTCGACATATAATCAAAATGATGGTGTCATAATCTATGCAAAAGATTCAATACCAGTTATTGCGAATATTTTTCCTTTATCAGAAACAAAAATAGAATTACAATGACGGTTTTCAATCTAACATTCGGTATAACTGCTTCATATCGGCCTCTCTCAACAAATGTTAAGACATACACTGAGGAATTATCAGAATATCTATTGAATATAAAAAAGCTTAATGCAGAAATCTTCTTAGGTGATATTAATATCAACCTTCTCGACAAAGCCTCTAATGATGTTAACCAATACGTGAATATTTTGACAGAAACAGGTTTCAAATCCTATAATAATGAACCAACTCGTATTACAGAAGAATCAAAAACTCAGGGCACATGATTCTCGGACCCAGTAATCACTTACCCCATGGACGTGGGGAGTGTTTACTGGGGTTAATAACACACCAGCGCGTCCTCCGGAAGTGTCGAGGCTCCGGAGACAGGGCCTGACTGGGTAATTCCTAACGGATAAAAAAAAAACAAGAAAAATATATGTATAATTTTTGAATAAAACAGAGAAAAAATCACAGAAGCAGTCAATTTTGCTGCTTGTACGTGACATACCTACATACGTATGAAAAAGTTTCTATAGATTCACTTTCATAGAGTGATACACAATAAGATAATAAGTAAAGGTTTGACAATGGCATACCTCAGCTACTGATAAATAATAAAATATTTAAATGTGATTGAATTTTTGTGAAAGCATCAGCATGGGTCTGAGTCATGTCATCTGGCATGTCGGGATTATAAAAAAAGAAAAACTCTGGCCCTTCAACGCCTTCGCACGCATTACATACTCATGTTTATATTATAATACCCGACTATTTAAAGAAACAACAACTTTATTTTACCAACTTTCTCTGTTTTTCTCTGTTTTTCATAATATCTTTTTTAATTTTTAAGTTTATTTGTATGTTCTTTTTCGCATTTAAATTATAAAAAATTCACATGTCGTACTGTAACATTAATTCTAGAAAGTTTTACCGTGAAGAGAAAACAAGCCACACGCGCTATTTTTCTTCGAACGGTTCAATCTGATTTTAAAATGTATTATATTTTTTAATTGAAAATAAACTGAAACTGATAGCTCTCTCTGTTCGAAACATGACTTTGGAAAATTTTGGAAAATACTTATACATATAATGAAAACAATTGAGAGATCGTTTTTGACAAAAAAAAATCATTGGTACTGTTAATTGAACAGAAGATTGTATGTAACAAGTCATATTTTGATAAGACATTATAGTTTCAGTCTATTTTAGTCGATTGAAACGTATTTTGTTCCTCGATACCTCTCTCTCTGTTTGAAATATGACTTGAACAAATTTTGGAAAATACTTATACATATAATGAAAACCATTGACAGATCGTTTTTGACTAAAAAAAATTATTGGTACTGTTAATTGAACAGCAGATAATGTAACTTGTGTTGTTCAGTTGTTCAATATTACCTTTCATTTAGATACAGGGTACGTTAATTTTCATTTTGGTAATTCATAAAGTTCTTATTGAATGTTTCAAAAACTGTTGGGATAATTTGGACCTAATTTTACCCATACTATTTTTAAAATGTCGACTATAATCTATGGAAGTTTTTTTACATTTGTTTGTTGCATTTCTAAGATATATATTTTTGAAGTTTACGATATAACGATATGTGGGGTTGTTACTATCGATTGAACAGAACTTTTGGGGACTTATTGATAAACCGAATTGTATTACATCTCTATCTGAAATCAATTGTTCAATACAACATAACTATATTCAAAAACAAGATTGAACTCAACAATACATGCAAACGAAAAAACTCAGTTGATATTATGGACATTGTTTGAATTTGCGATCAATTAGTTACAAAAAATATAAACGTAACGGTACTCTTATAAAACAAACACTAGCCAATGACCCAACATCTCAAATTCAAATAATACTATGGATATCATTATTGTTTGGTCTATTTGCGCAATCTAAAACTTTACCCATGGAGTACTTTATTGTTCCTTGATGGCGATAATATCCTATTCATAATTTTTTCTTGAGTTTGCGTGCATCATCTAGTTCAATCTTGTTGATGACTCTAGTTTGGGTAATTTATAGTATAGAACAATTGATTTCAAAGTTATATAGTTGATCGAATTTGATTTATGGAAAGGATCCCTGAAGTTTTGTTCAATCGAGAGTAACAACCCCACATTTTGTAATACGGTAAACTTCAAAATTGCATATCTTAGATACGCAAAATGGAAAATTGAAAAACTTTCAAATATACTTACTAGTCGACATTTTCAAAATAGTATGAGTAGAATAAGGTCCAAATCAAACGAACAATTTACAAAATTTTTAATAAGATCGTTACCAATGAATGAAAGGTACCTAATATTGAACAACTGAATTCATCACAAAGTAACTTCATCTTCTTTTCAATCAACAGTATCAATGAATTATTTTTTGTTATTGTCAAAAACGATCTGTCAATTATTTTCATTATAGAGGTATTTTCCAAAATTTTAAAGTCATATTTTAAAAATAGAGCGTTATTAAGAAACAAAATACGTTTCAATCTTCTAGAATGGTCTGAAACTATGATGTCTAACCAAAATATGACTTATTTGTTCTGGAATTCTGGAATAGCGCTGGAAAAATTTCAGATTAACGACCGTATAAACCTCAATGCACTATCATTAAAAAGATTATAATTGGACAAGTCGTCAACGAGTTCTGATTTTCACCCTGTATTTGTTTTATTTCGAGCAGCAAAACAGTTTATTTCTGTCAATCCCACCCAACAAAGACGTTTTTACGAACTTTGACCGCTTATATTTCAGAAATGACACATACAAAATCACACAATTTTCTTGTGTCCCATGCTACTACAACATAATACAATTTCATCTAATTTGACCGTAAACCAATTTCCCATTTTATGTTTTCGTGCGGGGTTCTTTCATACCTTTTTACAACTGTCAAAAAATACAGAATATTATTTACTTTTCTAACACACACTAACTGAATGTCCGTCCAACGGGTCAGAGGGGTATATGTTATTATCGTGAATGTGGCCACTGCCCATCGCAATTCGTTTCTATATTTGACAAAACTTAATAGTCAAACAGCTCTAATTATTTCTTTCGTCTATTAAATATCAGTCATCAACCAATGATACGTCTGTTTCCTATTTGACAGAACCAATCAACATGCTCTATTAGCGATTATTTCATTCACACATTGATACACCAATGAAATTTCATGACTGAAGTCACATGATATGAGCGGCTATTTAGGTAAACAACCGGATATTTAGGTAAACACGGCTATTCATGTAAACAAAGCTTTCTTTTGTTGGAATAAGTGTCAAACGTTGAAAACTCAGTCGCTCAAAATTGATATGTCTCGTTTTGGGTTGTCTTCTATGACAGAAATCAATGCATATAACGGGTGGCTACGGAAGGATTGCCTACGGAATATCTCAGTTATTGTATGAAGTAGGTTTGTGAAATTTCGAGCGTCGATATAATGACATAAGAGCTAGAATTTGAGCATATTGACATGTCGAAGTTAACTTCCGGTCTGACCGGAAGTAACATCAACTTTATTATTTTAAATGGAAACCCTATTTTTTTTTCTTTTCGCTTTATTCAGCATTCAATTCCCTTTCTAATGACATATCACAAGTTGGTATCTAACCAGAAACTAGATCAGAAAAAAATTATTATTGAAATTCACCGGGTAGGCCGTGGAAGCAAAATGAAAGCCAAAAATTGAAAAGTTGGCTATGGAAACCATACGTCACTTAATAACAGTTGCTACTACTGTGATATTTTATTTTCATTCGTCGGCGTTATAAAAGGCCGACAAAAAAAATATTGGAAAAATTGGGAAAAAAACAATACTCTGTAGGTCCATAACTTAAATAGGAACATACAACTTTTTCTTGCCTGTACTATTCTGCATAACCATTCCTTTCTAATGATATAATAGAAAGTAATTTTTTGAAATGAAATACCAAAAAATCCAATTATTATTATTCAAATAACAAAACAGATTATCGCCATACGCAAAAATAACATTAAAAATAATGTGGAATGATAAATTATATCCTGTAGGTTCTAGGTTAAATAGGAACATAAACGTACTTGGTCTGTGCCATCGTCCATAGATATTCTAATATCTACCTATGGACGATGTTTGTGCTATTCAGAATAATCATTCCATTGCAATAATCATTCGAACCAAAATATTAACAAGTAGGCTGATTAAGATGTATTTTGGAATGAAACAAAAAAGAAACGAGAGCTCTCACGAACGCTGCTATCCATATTATTTTGACGTTCGAAGTAGTGTTTTTGATTCTGCCATTTTAAAAGGGTTTGGAAATCGAAATCAGTTAGTGGAATATTCAAAAAATGACCCGTTATTCACGAACCGAACAAATTGACATGCTTCTCATTTATGGTGAATGTTTAAAACATTCTTATGCCGCTGAACGATTGTATTTAGAGCGATATCCAGGGAGGCAGCAACCGTCAAGAAGGTATTTCCAGTCGCTTGAAGAAAAATTAAGAACTGAGCCTGATGTTCACGAAGACCAAGAAGCATTTGTTATTAATGAGGAAACTGAAATTAATGTATTAGCTTTAGTACAATATGATAGCACAATTTCCTCAAGGCAGATTGGCGCCGAATTAGCTATAAGTAAGGACTCTGCTAGGAAAATTTTGAAAAAACATCGATTTAAATCCTTCAAGTATCAGTTGCATCAACATTTGTATGAAAATGACGGTGAAAGGCGCCTGGAATATTGTAATTGGTTTCTTCGACAAAATGCTGAGAATCACCTATTTAACTATTATATATTGTTTACGGACGAGTCAAGATTTACCAACAATGGATTATTGAACAGGAATAATACAAGGTAGGTACTGTACTTTATTTGGATTATTGTCGATAGTCGAAGTGTAAAGTGCTAAAAGTGTGAACGGTCTTTTGTTTCAGGTACTGGGCGATAGAAAACGAGCACCGGTTTCGACAAGGTGGCTTCCAGGAGAGATTTGGTGTGAATGTTTGGGCAGGAATAGTTGGAACTCATATTGTTGGCCCCATTCTTTTTCAAGGCCAACTAACCGGAGAGAGATACTTTAATTTTTTAACGAATGAAATTTCGGAATTCATTAACAACCTACCAGCGGAAATAACTGAGAGAATGTACTTCCAGCAAGATGGCGCCCCTCCGCATAATTATAAATTAATTAAATAAATTTCTCTTGTATTTATTAATTTTACTCGACATTATTTTGGCATTAATAATCAGAGATGAAAGCCCTCGAGCTTCGCTCTCGGGCTCTCATCAGATTATTCATGCCAAAATAATGTCTCGTTAAATTATTATAAAATACAGTCGAAATTTAGATGCAATAAAAATAGTCGATTATTTATCAAGGTCTTATTATATTACCCTTAACTATTTGCATGGTACACAATAGTCACCGACTATTCAGCATGATACCTATATATTTATCAAGGAACCTGTGCATCTGACAGTAGGTACTCAAAATGAATACATCTTAAACGTCAAAAACGAAGAGATAGATAGGGTAATCGAAGCTACAATCCCTGACAATATACACTGTCATTCATATGACTGATATAAAGAATTGGATTCAAGAAATAATGTTCATAAATTAATATAACACAACCTTGATTAATTGTCGATTATTTTATTGCTGCTGAATTTCTCTTATAAAGTAAAATACAATCAAAATTTAGATGCAATAAAAATAGTCGTTGATTTATCAAGGTCTTGTTGTTATATTACCCTTGAATATTATCGGTTTACCATACAGTGTGTGTCACTTCTCATGAAAACACCCCCGTGTCTTCCGTAATTTTCAACGTAGAACCATGAAATTTTCAAGATCGATAGATACACTAGAAATGAATTCACTGAACAAAAGGTGTCATCCTACGTGATATACACTGCATGCCAACAGCGATGGAACATTTGTCAGAAATTCCTTCGGATTCGTGTTTAGGATCCCTGAATTCAGGACTGATGTTTCGCAGACAACCCTTTACCACCGTGTTCGTAATGAAATAATCTTCATTCTAACTAAATTTTGATTCATTAACCAGACCCATGCTAATTTACTGAATCGATTTACCTGTTTATATCTGCCTATTCCATAGGCTTCATACTTTCGATTGGAATGGAATTTGTATCAATCAAACCAGTGAAATGTTTAAAAACAATAATTTCAAATTATTAATTACTTAATCATATATTCTGGACTGAAATTTATTAGTCAACTCATTAACGAGATCGGTGGAAGTGGTTTTATACCGGGATCTTAGACTGAGAGGATAACTCAATCTTATAATGAAATATGGTGGATTACGTAATCCAATCTTCCGCAATAAAACCTATACAATAGGTAAAGTCGTCGGCAAGTATTCAACAAAAAACAACTACTGCCCCCGACGACCATTGAATTATATTTGTTTAATACTTGGCAAAGTTTTCTACAAGAATCACTTTGCAATGCATTTCAAATATCAAAGCTGAAATTATTTTTCGATTTAATTGGGGGAACACCTCCGTACCGGTTTCATGGTCATTGCCAATCATCAGCGAAGGCTAGTTCGACCCAATTGAATCGAAAAATCCTTTCATCCTAATTAAAAGTATTAAACAAATATAATTCAATGGTCGTAAGGGGCAGTAGTTGTTTTTTGTTGAATACTTGCCGACGACTTTACCTATTGTATAGGTTTTATTGCGGAAGATTGGATTACGTAATCCACTATATTTCATTATTAGTTTTATGGTCATCCGTCAAGTGGTGTCGCCCCTCTTTCATGATAACTCAATCTTGCTTGAGTTTGCTAGCTCCTCGGTGTTATTCTGTTCTATGTGCAGGTGACCTTAATATTGATTATTTCCAATTATACTGTAACAAAGTTACTTATTTCTTGGAGCAAAAATTTTGTATTATGTCTCTCAATAATATCATGGAACCTTTTAATATGACACGAATAATCGATCAACCTACACGATATTCAGCAACATGTCAGAAATTTTTTGATCTAGTCTTGTGCTCACTCGACATGGGAATAAAAAACCTACAAGTTATAAATTGACGCTATGTTTCTGATCATTGTTTGACAACATGCGAACTTAAACATCTGAAATCAAAATTTGTTCCATTTTATCATACATATCGAGACTTCAAAGAAACTTTTTTCCGAAAATGTATCGACACATCTGCAACTGTGCGATTCATGTACTGATATGAATCTAAACTACTTCTGTTCAATTAACTTCTTTGAGAACGGTGAAAATTACCCATGGCTCACCGATACCTCAAAATTAATGATGAGATTACGGGGCAATGCTTTGGTTAAATTCAGAACTAATATCACTGGGTATTGGAATTACTATAAATCCCTTCGTAATAATATAATAAGGAATATAAAAAGGGAAAAGAAAGCATATTTGCAACATAGACTCAATAACAATAATAACATGTGGAACGAATTGAATAACTTAAATATCTTACCCAAAAAATCAACTGACAGGCGATTCCAATCAAACTAACAATTATTTTAGCAAAATATCTTCCCATGCTGATTTACCGGACTACGAAACGCTAGAATTCTTCTCGAACAGTATGTTAAAAAGGGTAACCGGATTTTCATTCAAATTGACAACGAAAACGAAGTATACATACGAAAAGTTACTTTCCATCAAGTCTAATAGGAGGTTTTGTGTAAGAATTTCACACTGCTGTCCGTTTGTTCTGCTTTATCTCACTCATATATTCAAATACTGCTTAGAAAATAATGTTCACTCTCAGAAATGGAAAGAAACTTATGTTATTCCTGATAGGATGAACGACTTGCACCCTATTAGTATTTTATGTGCTCTCAAAATGCTTCGAAAATATTATTGATATGCAGACCCGTTCTTACCTTGATGAACACGCTATGTCACCGCACACCCAACCATGTTTCCGCAAAGGACTGAGATGCACTACTGCTCTGCTGAGGGCCAAGGATAATATGTATACTGCTATAGATGATGAACAATTCTGCGCATTTGGTATCGATTCATTATTCCAAGGCATTCAACAGGAGAAATTATCAGTTACTATTGGCCATTTTACATTACATTTTTCGGATAATGCTGTTTTAATGATGAACCACTATCTAACTAATGAAAGGTAGTGGTATTCAGTGGTATTTAGAGTTATCTGATCGGCCCTTTACTACACCGTGTATCCCTCGCAATTTCATAAACATTTGAAACACTTTGCTGTCCATTATTATGCTATTGACACTCAATTATGTATTCGTAAAGCTTGTACCCAAATAAACTCTGATCTGGAAACTTTAAATTCCCTATTTAAAAAATTCCAATGCCTTAATATTTGGACGCAAGGGAGCTACTCGCGAAAGAAATGTCAATGGCTTGAACTTGTCTTTGCATGTCCAGCTGAACTTATCAAAGTGTGAATATAGTTATACTTTAATAAATAATATTACAAGATATATTATATTGACAAAACTAATCCAAATTCAATCTGACAAATCAATAATGTGACAACAACAACCTTTCTTATTATGAATTATATGAATTATACCTAGTGTCGAAAATAACCAAAACACATTCTGGGTTAGGAATTATACAAGGTGATTCACCACAGACTTATACTTGACGATGAATCAAAATTTATAATGCATGTTTCTCATGTGATCGAAAGAGCTTTCAGCAGTCTGAAATTAATCTATGCCAACAGGCATATTATCATAACTAGGAATTGTAAAATAATCCTTTGCAACTCACTTGTTCTTTCGCAACTCAATTACTTATGAGGACTGTATTTATCGGCCTGCTGACTGTGGAATTCAAAATTCTTGTGTTAGGTATGTGGTCTTCGAAGGTGGGATCACGTATCGCGCTCTATGGTTGGATGGAAGATCAAGGTCTGACTTTATCATTCGTGACATGACCATTTGACAGGGTTGTATTATTTGTAATTTTGCCTGTCAATAAAATCTATTATTATTATAAAGAATATTGGGTAGTTAGATATGAAGAAACGACTATTACACAGAATTAAATAAAATCACTTGTTTTTAAATATCCACAATATTTTACTATTGTAACATGTGACGCGTTTCGCTATTCCTATAGCTTTTTCAAACACAACTGGTTTGAAACAGCTATAGGAATAGCGAAACGCGTCACATGTTACAATAGTAATATATTGTGGATATTTAAAATCGAGTGTTTTTATTTAATTCTGTGTAATTATGAATATCCATCAAGTATCGGCCAAATCAATCAAAACGACGATTACTATACACTTCTGCATTCTCATTCACAAAATAACGTCAACAAAAAAGCCGTCCAATATTTTTATTGCATCTAAATTTTGACTGTATTTTATAATAATTTAACGAGACATTATTTTGGCATTAATAATCTGATGAAAAGCGAAGCTCGAGGGCTTTCATCTCTGATTATTAATGCCAAAATAATGTCGAGTAAAATTTATAAATGCAAGAGAAACTTAGCAGCAATAAAATAGTCGACAATTATTCAAGGTCGTGTTATACAGTGTGACCCATTTTTAATGGAAACACCTCCCTAAAATTTGTAGTTGAAAACCAATTTTAATAATTTTTTTTTTAAATGTCAAGTACTGAAAGGTCTCCTTGGGACAAAATTATAAATGTTTATTCCAATTTTCAGGGCATACTACGATATTGTTTCTTAGTCGTAAATCGGGATTTTTTATCAGCGTTTTTTTTTATTGGAAAAATCACTACGCCACTGGATTCAGAGTGCCTCTAAACAGGTGTGACCGAAATTTCATGAAAAAATATTCATTAATAACAAAGTTATGACCACTCAAAAATTCGAAAACTCACACAGCCAACAGTCACAAAAAACAACCTATATCAACAGATATAGCCATGAGAATATTTTATTACGATTTCAACAATAAAGTGCCGCCAGATGAAAATGAAAATAAATAGCGTAAATACTTTTAATGAAAATAACTGAATTACATTCAAGTTTTCACGCAAATTAATTAAAACTAAGACGTAATAGATTTTTCAATTTAAATCTTAGTTGCCATGGAAATGATATTACAGTTTGACACTTGTGAAAGGTACTATTGTCAACAATATTCACCTTACTATTATTTTGTGTCATGGCTGCAAGATTGAGCGTAAGAGAGAAAATTGAAATTGTACGCCTTTCGGGAGATGACGTTAGAAGTGCTAGAGAGGTTGTAGAGTATTTAATGAGAGACATCCAGATCGTCCTCGTATTAGCTGCGGTACGGTAAATAAAATAAATAAAATATTCAATGAAACTGGTGCAGTATCAAAAATGATGATAAAAAGTAATCCTGTACAAAGACGAAACAGGAATGACAGGAATGATCAAATCATTTCAGATTATTCGGAAATAATCCTAATGCCAGTATAAGGAATGCCACTTTAGATTTGAATATTCCACGAGAAACTATTCTGTCTCAAGGCGAAGATTCAAGTCAACATTTTTACACACACCGCAAGAAGGCGACGAAGTAAGACTTCTGGAATTTAGTTTATGGGCCCAAGGGGAATATTTAAACAATAGAAATTTCCTACAAAATATAATTGTCGCTATTGGGCAGCGGATAATCCTAACTGGGTATTAAACTGTATAAGCCAGTATTCCCAAAAAACCAACGTCTGGTCCTTTCTTTTTTGAGGAAAACATTAATGCGCAGAGGTTTCTAGAATTTTTAAACACAGAGTTTTGGGATGCTTGCCAATCAATGAACGATCACATTTAATTGTCCAGTTAGATGGGTGTTCAGTTCATTATGCCAGAGCTGTGAGGCAATGGCTCAACGAACATTTTCCAAACCGATGGATTGGCCGTGGTAGTCCGTTTATAGAGTGGCCAACCAGATCTCCAGACCTCACAGTTTTGGACATTTTTCTCTGGTGACTTCTCACACAAAAGGTTTACAAAAACTGCTCAAGAGAAAGAAATGAACTTTGTGTAAGAATTCGACAGGTATGTGCAGATATTACCCCTCAAGAACTAAGGAACGTAATCAGAAACATTCGTAAGCCCTACGACAAATGTATCGAAATACATGGTGGATTAGTAGAGCCTACTAGAATATGAGTTAGAATTAATTGTTGCACGAAACATTTCAATAATTAGTTATCATAGTGAATGTAATTCCGTTATTTTCATTAAAAAAATTTACGCTATTTGATTTTTTTTTCATCTGGTGGCACTTTATTGTTGAAATCATAAAAATAAATATTCTCATGGCTATATCTGTTGATATAGGGTGTTTTTTGTGACTGTTAGCTGTATGAGTTTTCGAATTTTTTAGTTGTCATAACTTTGTTATTAATGAATATTTTTTCATGAAATTTTGGTCACACCTGTTTAGAGACACACTGAATCCAGTGGCGTAGTCATTTTTTCAATAAAATAATCGCTAATAAAAAATACCGATTTTCGACTAAGAAAAAATATCGTAGTATGCCCTGAAAATTAGAATAAACATTTCAAATTTTGTCCCAAGGGTCTACCTTCAGTACTTGACATTTCAAAAAAAATTATTAAAATCGGTCAAATATATATGAAAAGTAACTTGTGACATCTACAGTCACTAGCTTGAAACTTAATTTGACACGAGCCATGGAATCCAAAGGTAGATGATTATCTACAACATTGACAGGCAGCCAACAAAATTCGTTGTTCTAACCAACCCAAGGCTCAATCAAGTTTCTCGTGCGTTAAGAGAAACGCAAAACAGAATCTAAAGTGAATAGAGTGTTTTCGATTCAATTCCGAAAACCCATCATCCGTGGACGGAATTGAATCGAAAACACTCTATTCACTTTAGCTTCTGTTTTGCGTTCCTCTTAACGCACGAGAAACTTGATTGAGCCTTGGTTAGAACAACGAATTTTTTTGGCTGCCTGTCAATGTTGTAGATAATCATCTACCTTTGGATTCCATGGCTCGTGTCAAATTAAGTTTCAAGCTAGTGACTGTAGATGTCACAAGTTACTTTTCATTCATGTAGTCATTACCTTACGGTACTAATCCAGAGTGCCTTCGTTTCAAATTCGAGAGATCTCATAAAGCCGTGCTGATGAGTGGGTAACTACGAAACAGCGCTGTCCACGGATGATGGGTTTTCGGAATTGAATCGAAAACACTTTATATATATATATATATAGGAGAGAGGTAGTCGTTGCTGACTAGTTAAGATCAAGCTAGGGAACTTGTTGGGTAAGCAGCATGCAGGAAAGTATACTCTTATAACACTTTATTCCAATATTTCGACAAGTTTTATTGTCATCATCAGGGAAAGCTACAAATCATGATCAAAATATAGTGAAAACAATTGAACAACATGGATTCTAAACCACTTACGTGTTGTTGAGATTGATTGCAATGGATGAAGTAAAAAGACGTGTACAGTTGTTGAACATATTCAAAAACAGTTTGTGAGATATACATAAAGATAATCGTCACACATTTAAACATTATTTTGTTATGGATGAAAACTAATTATATTTGAATTTATGTAAAATGGATACCATACCGGTGTCCGTAACGGCCGGCGTGAAGAAGAGAAACAATTATATTATTTAAAATTAAGTTGACATCTGAAGTTAGTTACCCGAAATTATAACAGAACGACTGAGTGATAGTCTCAACCATGTGACGTTCACTTCAGAAAAAATCATTTATCGAACACTAAATTGAATTCATCTCCCGGTTTGGATGGAATGAGCCCCTTTTTTCTCAAGAAATTTGCCGCAACTCTCTGCTCTCCGTTGTCAACAATCAGGTCTGTTTCTTTCGCAAAATCTCAAATTCCACGTGCTTGAAAGAAGGCGTCTGTCTCTAACTGCTATTTTCAAAAGAGGCGATAAACTCAATCCAATCAACTACAGGCCTACTAGTCTTCTATCCGTACCTTCCAAAGTAATGGAATCAATAATTGTAGAAGATATGTCAGAATTTCTAACAAACAATGCAATCATACCATCGGAACAACATGGTTTCGTCAAAGGTAAATCCACCACCAGCAATCTTCTACAGTGCTTGAACGATTGGACGACAGCTTACGATAAAAAAATACCGACAGATATCGTTTATCTTGACTTTGCCAAGGCAGGGTCCCAGTGAGGAGGCTAATGTACAAACTTGACACACTTGGTATTCGAGGCCAACTAAACCTTTGTATTGAAAATTACATGACAGATAGAACTTTCACGGTGAAAGTGGGACACTCTTTTTCATCGGACAGACAAGTTACAAGTGGAGTTCCCAGGGGTCTGTACTTGGCCCACTCCTCTTCGTTGCTCATGCAAGTGATCTTGCTTTTCATATAAAGTCTTGCAAGTCGTTTTATGCCGATGATACCAAACTTTATGGAAATGCCTTAGTTGAACATCAATTCCTTCAAGAAGACCTCAACTCGATCAGTCAATGGTGTGAGGATTGGCTTTTACCTCTTAACGTCGAAAAATGCGTCGTACTTCATCAAGGAAAGAACAACCCATTTCACACGTACACAATAAACGATCAATCGTTACGTACTTCCTCACATGTAGATTTGGGAGTGACTATTAATACCGACCTAACTTGGTCCGAACATATTATATCCACATGCAAACGCGCCAACACACTGATCTACCTAATCCGCAAAAACGTTCTCCCATCTATCATATTCAAGTTCCATAAAACTCTACAAAACCTACGTTCCTCCAATTATGGAGTATGCAGGTCCGGTGTGGTGTCCTGTTCTGGTGCGCGATAAGAACTTGTTGGAAAATGTTCAGCGTCGAGCCACGCGCATGACTTTTGGTGAAATGCGTCCAACTCATCTGGAAAGACTGAGGATGGCACAACTGATAGCCTTTGACCAACGTCGACTCCGTGGGGACCTCATCATGTCATTCCGAATAGCCAAGTATAATTATGCTAATCAGAAAAAACTTTTTGTTTTCAACAATGATTCGCGGTTACGTGGTCCCATCCTCAAATTAAAAAAGGAGAAATTTGCCACAAAACAAAGACAATATTTTTTGGTGAATCGTATTTTCGAAACATGGAATAACTTATCCAACGATGTTGTGAATTCTGACTCAGTGAATAGTTTTGCAAACAAAATAGACATTTACTTGTTTGCTTAATTGTTTCTATGCATATATTAATTATTTTTGCAAGCATTGTATTACCTTGTTGATATCTCTTTAGTTTTTAGGCTTATATAGGACTCTGTCCTCAGCCTTTATTTATATGTAATAATAATAATAACTCTTCTTCGAAATAAGCGAACACTCTGAACGAATTCCTTTTTCTTTACATCTCAGAAAATACTCATATTCTTTCAGACACGTGTTTCTGGTGGAAAATCGAGTATTTTTCTTATCGCACTATCTACAATTTGCTCGTCTGGAGTTTCGATATCAAGTATACATTATTTCGAGAGAGAGGCCAACGCTACTGACTTTGAATGTCCAACGGGTCAGAGGGGTATATGTTATTATCGTGAATATGGCCGCTGCCCATCGCATTTCGTTACTATATTTGACAAAACTTAATAGTCATACGGCTATGATTATTTCTTTCGTCTATTAAATATCAGTCATCAACCAATCATACATTTGTTTCCTTTTTGACAGGACCAATCAACACGCTCTATTAGCGACTTTTTGTATGGTACACAATAGTCACCGATTATTCAGCATGATACCTACCTATATATCAAGGAACCTGTGCATCTGACAGTACTCTAAATAAATACATCTTAAACGTCAAAAAGAATTAATCGTGTTGAAGCTTTATAAGAATTTAAAAATGAATCGGTTTGGAGAAACCGAAAAGGAAGATGGTATCGAGGCTACAACTCCTGACGATAAATACAGTGTCATTCATATGACTGATATAAAGAATTGGATTTAAGAAATAATCTTCATATATACAGTGTGACCTAGAGAGAGAGAGTCTTTATTTGTTCTATGAAATTACATACCTCATGGAGGTGTAGAACTTGTCAAAAAAACCTTATAACTATGAACATCATATAATATTTTGTCAATGATTAAAAAAAATTCGGATATATAAAATCTTAGGTAACTATGTTTGAATAAATATATATATACTATTCATTTATATATATATATCACTCAGTCGTTCTGTTATAATTTCGGGTGATTGGTCATCTTGAGGCTCAATTGTGAAGGAGCTAGTGAAAGAGTCGGCCCAAGTTTCAGCTGATTCGATGTCAGCAGAGCACAAGGAACCATCGGGTTTTCGTAGGAGCGGAATGCTTACTTTGGTGTTCAGATTAGATCGTATGAACTTGTAAAGTTTTTTGTTGTTTTCAGAGTTTGCAATAGATTCTTCAAACTAACGACGTGAAGATCGTTATGTTGATACCAGGTGTTTCGAGAAATTGCGATGGATTTGGTAATCTTCTGAGGCTTTTGATCTTTTGTATCTCTTCCAGAGTCTTTTTTTGTGATGAATGAGTGACATTATTTCGGTATTTATCCATGGTTTGAGAGGATTTTTCCGGCATACTTTGCTACGGGAGTTCTTGTCAATAGAGGCAGTTACGGTCGAGTAAAACTTTTCCCAGAGAATATCAAGGTCGTCACATGCATTCAAGAGGGTGATCCAATCGATGGTGGAGAGTTCCTCGAATAACTGATCAAAGTCGATTATCTTGAAAACTTCGGTTCCGTACTTGTTTGGTATGTCAATGTTGAGCTGAATGGTTGCGTAGATTACTGCATGGTCCGATAATCCAATAGGCGGTAGGAATTCATGATCTGTGACAATGTTTTCATCATTGGTGAAAATGAGGTCAAGAACGGATGGTTCGTTGTTGATTCGGAATCAAGTTGGTTCTGTGATAAGTTGTAAGAGGTTTGAATCGGCAACGAAATGCATGAAATTACTCGTAGCGAGCGCTATTTGTGTCAGGTATATTATTAATGGGCCAGGTGATATTGGGGTAGTTGAAGTCACCAGCAATGATGAGGTTGTCAAGGGACGATATTTGATTTAGGTAATCGATCAATTGAACATTGGCTTCATGGGATACGTCATTAGGTCTATAAATACATACAATATTTATGTTAACGGTTACCTTGGTGAAGCGGACATGTAAGGCCTCCACGCCATGGATTGTTGCAATATCCTGTTGAACTGCAAATTCGGTTATGATCTCATCGCATGAATATATGCATTCTCCACCACCGACACGATTTAATCTGCCCGCTCGGTAGATACCGTAGCCTCTTATGTTAACCAGTGAATCTGGATCAGTTGGTTTAAGCCATGTTTCGGTTAGAAGTATTATGTTAGGTTTGAGATCAACTATGTTACATATGAATTCATTGAATTTAGCGGATAACGAATCTAAGTTAGTGTAGAGCATTTTAATAATATTATTAGTTAATAATATTCTGTATTTTCTGACAGTTGTAAAAAAACAGTGTATGAAAGGACCCCGCACGAAAACATAATATGGGAAATTGGTTCACGGTCAAATTAGATGAAACTGTATTATGTTGTAGAAATTGAAATAGGAGACCGTACTACGGAATAGACAGGTACACACGCTTAACGTCCAAGAGTCCATCGGGACGACTTATTCTACGACACACAACAATAATTAGACTACGGATTGATGGGTATATAACACAAGGATAGGTCTACACACAAAAAGCAACTCTAAAAACTACTACAACTTGACATTAGTCTTGATTAGGAATTCTATCAAACATTCATACAATTTTATGCTTTTCGAGACTAAGATCGACATGACATTGAAGGGAATCGGCATATTCAAAGCACAAAGTTTGTCATGTAGTTCATTCGACTCATCAGAATACTTGGAGCATGCGAAAAATATATGGCAGTATACATTCCAGCTGGATGACCATGTAAAATACATATTTAATTGAACCAGTAATAGTAGGCTGTATGGAAATATCAAATAGATATGCCTACATTAAAATCGGGTCAATGTTTGTTGTTGTGACATTTGTACCAGGTACAGTGTACCAGGTACAGAGGATTGAACCCAGATAGCTAATTGGTGTTAGCGATAATTTTCGGATATAAATGCTCTTAGTTTTATAATTTTTATTCATTGTTAATTTGTATGCACAGTACCGATGATAACCAAGAAGTTTGAAACAGCTGTCCACTGTTTACGTTTTTCGGTGAGTATGATTTGTGAAATTGAGAGCATTATATTTTTGTTTTTTCTTATATCTTACATGTCTTCGAGACGAGAACTCTAGTACTCTATATATATATACCGGGTGGCTACGGAAGTATTGCCTACGGAATATCTCAGTTATTGTATGAAGTAGGTTTGTGAAATTTGGAGCGTCGATATAATGACATAAGAGCTAGAATTTGAGCATATTGACATGTCGAAGTTAACTTCCGGTCTGACCGGAAGTAACATCAACTTTCTTATTTTAAATGGAAACCCTATTTTTTTTCTTTTCGCTTTATTCAGCATTCAATTCCCTTTCTAATGACATATCACAAGTTGGTATCTAACCAGAAACTAGATCAGAAAAAATTTATTATTGAAATTCACCGAGTAGGCCGTGGAAGCAAAATGAAAGCCAAAAATTGAAAAGTTGGCTATGGAAACCATACGTCACTTGATAACAGTTGCTACTACTGTGATATTTTATTTTCATTCGTCGGCGTTATAAAAAGCCGCCAAAAAAAATATTGGAAAAATTGGGAAAAAAACAATACTCTGTAGGTCCATAATTTAAATAGGAACATGCAAGTTTTTCTTGCCTGTACTATTCAGCATAACCATTCCTTTCTAATGATATAATAGAAAGTAATTTTTTGAAATGAAATACCAAAAAATCCAATTATTATTATTCAAATAACAAAAAAACAGATTTATCGAAAAAAAAAAAATTCAAATTGATAGGATTAAAGATAAAATAAATTCAAAACAAATGTTCGAAATGCATTCCCTCAGCGTCAATACATTTATTGACTCTGGTGATATTTTCATGTAAAACGTTTCTCAACATTTGGGGCGTGATATCTTGGAAAGCTCTACGAATTTTTACTTCTAGCTCATGTAGAGTTGTAGGCTGTGTGGAATACACCCTATTTTTAAGATGCCCCCATAGAAAAAAGTCGCACGGAGTTAGATAAGGTGACCTTGGTGGCCACCTGACTGGACCATGGGTTGTTATAAGTCTCTCTTGAAAGCGATTTTGAAGATAATTTCTCGCTATTCTTGAATTATGCGGAGGGGCGCCATCTTGCTGGAAGTACATTCTCTCAGTTATTTCCGCTGGTAGGTTGTTAATGAATTCCGAAATTTCATTCGTTAAAAAATTAAATCGCTTTCAAGAGAGACTTATATCAACCCATGGTCCAGTCAGGTGGCCACCAAGGTCACCTGATCTTACTCCGTGCGACTTTTTTCTATGGGGGCATCTTAAAAATAGGGTGTATTCCACACAGCCTACAACTCTACATGAGCTAGGAGTGAAAATTCGTAGAGCTTTCCAAGATATCACGCCCCAAATGTTGAGAAACGTTTTACATGAAAATATCACCAGAGTCAATAAATGTATTGACGCTGAGGGAATGCATTTCGAACATTTGTTTTGAATTTATTTTATCTTTAATCCTATCAATTTGATTTTTTTTTTTTTTCGATAAATCTGTTTTTTTGTTATTTGAATAATAATAATTGGATTTTTTGGTATTTCATTTCAAAAAATTACTTTCTATTATATCATTAGAAAGGAATGGTTATGCTGAATAGTACAGGCAAGAAAAAGTTGTATGTTCCTATTTAAGTTATGGACCTACAGAGTATGGTTTTTTTCCCAATTTTTCCAATATTTTTTTTGCCGGCTTTTTATAACGCCGACGAATGAAAATAAAATATCACAGTAGTTGCAACTGTTATCAAGTGACGTATGGTTTCCATAGCCAACTTTTCAATTTTTGGCTTTCATTTTGCTTCCACGGCCTACTCGGTGAATTTCAATAATAATTTTTTTCTGATCTAGTTTCTGGTTAGATACCAACTTGTGATATGTCATTAGAAAGATAATTAAATGCTGAATAAAGCGAAAAGAAAAAAAAAATAGGGTTTCCATTCAAAATAAGAAAGTTGATGTTACTTCCGGTCAGACCGGAAGTTAACTTCGACATGTCAATATGCTCAAATTCTAGCTCCAAATTTCACAAACCTACTTCATACAATAACTGAGATAAGTGAGCTAACTTAGCGCCAACCAAGTTCCCGCACACAGCTCATCTAGCGCCAACTCTGTTCCCGCCCATAGTTCACCTCGCGCCAATACATTGCACACGGCCATTACAGCCACGTCCACTATAAATACAGTTCCTCAACCCACAATTCCTCAGTTCTCTCGAAGGAGTAGGCAGATTGAGACCTTAGAGAGAACCAGTGACGAGACATGGGGAGTAGGCAGATTGAGACCCCGACGTCAAGTCACAAAAACCTAACGTAATTATACCTGAGGAGTAGGCAGATTGAGATCTCAGCGTAGAATTACGTTTCAACCATTTATTAATTTCTTTCTTTTTCAGTTCTTGAAAATGGCTCCAAAATCGGAGCCGAAACGTCGAATTTCAACAAATTCTAGGCGCGGTTCAACCCGAACTTTTAGTTTTCAAATATCTGACCGCGGAAACCTATCTGAACACATATATATATATATATATATATATATATATATATATATATATATATATAATATATATATATATATATATATATATATATATATATATATATATATATATATATATATATATATATAAATATATATAACTAAAAGTTCGGGTTGAACCGCGTCTAGAATTTGTTGAAATTCGACGTTTCGGCTCCGATTTTGGAGCCATTTTCAAGAACTGAAAAAGAAAGAAAATAAGAAAATTAATAAATGGTTGAAACGTAATTCTACGCTGAGGTCTCAATCTGCCTACTCCTCAGGTATAATTACGTTAGGTTTTTGTGACTTGACGTCGGGGTCTCAATCTGCCTACTCCCCATGTCTCGTCACTGGTTCTCTCTAAGGTCTCAATCTGCCTACTCCTTCGATATATATATATATATATATATATATATATATATATATATATATATATATATATATATATATATATATATATATATATATATATATATATATACATATATATATATATATATATATATATATACATATATATATATATATATATATATATATATATATATATATATATATATATATATATATATAGTTTTTTAATATTTGGGATATGCAGCAGGCCAATAAGGGTACTCTTATACACTTGTTCCAAGCTTTCAATAACTTTTTATTATCATCTTCAGGGAAACTACAAATATGTAAAGACAACTATGAGAATTAAGCCAACGAAAAACGTGGAATAACTTACACTGTTTCGAGGTTACATGGCGTCTATGTTAAAAATAATCATGAAATATGGACAGCACTGGGAGTAAAACATCATTGATAACAACCAAGAGTAACGTGGCTGCACACTCATTACTGATGATACATTATGACATGGATTTTAAAATTGTTAAAATTCTATAAAAGCACGTGTTGTCCTTGAAGAGGCAAACAACCGCGGCGAGTAATTTTATTCGACTGACTAGCCAAGACCACTGACAAATGACATGAGACAATTGATACATGATATATGACAGGTGACATGAGCCACACGGAATCTTAATCATGGGGAGTGACAGATGACACTACAACCTAATGATACAGATCTGTGATGGAGCTACATGGAACAATAATTATGAATTGTGAAATTTGGAATATGAGAACAATATATTTTATATTAATGGTGTAGGTGCCCAGTGAGCTGAACCAACAAAGGAAACAGTGCAGTCCAGGATATTACTGATGAGGTACAACATTCCGAAACCGGTCTGTAGTTGGTTCTCCGTTTGAATCGGGTGAAGTCCTGCTGTTTGTTCAGAGAGCTCTTGCAAAGTTGTTCCTTCAAAGTAAGGATCTTTGCACATGTGTCTGACAGATATAATTCAATATCTGTCGCGGTATTAGCCAGAGAAGTAGTTGTTTTCTGTCGGACACATGCCATACATACTATACAAAGTTATAGTCACTTCCTAAAGGATTGTTATCGACTGTTTTACAGTCACTTGGACATTACCTGAGAGACCTTGGTTTAGTTATCAGCTGGATGAAGAGCAACCGAAGACCAACATGGCAAGAAATATCAAATATTTCAGATATTTGCCTTCATTTCCACTTTGTGAAATTGTGTGGAGAGACAGGTATTTTTCGATTTTAGGAATTATTTGTGTTATTGAATTGAACTCTCCTATATACACATTCTAACTTTGTTCGTTTTATATTCAAATTATTCGCCAGCCGTTAAATCTTACTGGGCCCAAAGGAACTCCCTTACCATGGTCAACGATCCTGAAGCGTGTATGGTAGTCGGAAGATGGCAGGGAAGGAAGACGTCAGATAGTGGTACCCATGAGCAGGAGGCAGAAGATAGGAAGTGCTCTGAGAAATCTATACTGGGGTCACCGAAGGACATCTGGGAGTAACGAAGACCCACCAGAAACCTATGCAACGTTTTACTGGGCCAATTGTCGAGCTGATGTCAAGGACTGGTGCAGAAAGTGTGCTGTATGCGCTGCCAGCAATTGACCCCGAACACGACCTTGGGCCCTCATGTGTCAGCACAACGTAGGTTGTCTATTGGAAAATATCGCCGTAGACATAGCTGGCCCGTTTCCACAATCTGACCACAACATTAATAATTATGGTAAATGCAGCATATGGGCTGAAGCTTATGCCTTGGGCACCCAAGAAGCCATCATTGTCGCTGAAATAGTACATATGTCGTATCGGTGTTCCGTTGGAGCTGCATTGGAACAAAGGCAGAAATTTCTAGTCCAACCAAGAAATGTGTCGGAACATCCAGAAGATAAGAAGCGCTCAGCATCCATAGACCGATGAAATGGTGTAAAGGATGAACGAAACGATATACCGCCACTTATCCAAGGTAGTCTCTGACAATCAAAGAGACTAGGGTTAGTATGTTAGACCATCGGAGGATGATTTGACGTTTCAGAAGTTCATGTCCTTGTACTAAAATGGACAAAAAGTTTTGTATGAGATAACTCGAGAAGAGCCACGAGACCTATTCAAGGTGCCTGCCGAATACTGTCACACAGAGAGCTGTGTGGCAGAAGATCTCCAAATGTCCAGAGGAATCACTGTGGTATTCTCTAAGAAGTTCCATCGACTTTAGGACTCCTACAACAGAAAGTTGTAGGAGTGCTACAGTTGAAGAAGGGCCAGAAGCATTTTCCAGACAAACCTTCCTATAAGGATGTCTGGAAGAGTCTCACCAGGATCTTGTGGACCTGGCATTCCCAAAATTGTAGGATCGATGGGCTTTAATGGACAGTTATAAGAAGTATGTTGGAGACGATTTTCAAATCCAGCGATGTCAAGATTTTGGTGTGCTGTAACCATCTTCCACGACCCAACATGAAGAGTGTGGAGTGTTACTTCCATCGAAGGTGCAGATATTTGAAATCTTGCAGGTATCGACACAATCCAAGGATGACAATTTGGGACGAAAGGTGTTTGGGCAATGTAATGTGCGGGAGCTGGACCTGTATAGCACGCCTGACCGCTTGTTTGGACTATCACGATGCATGACATTATCATTCGAGAATGCTCTGATCACACCGAAGAAGAAACTGCCGAGCGACGGCGAAATCACTCGACGACTCTGGAATGTTCCATCAGAATCCTTGCCAGTCAGAGTCTAGATAGAAATAAATAGTTGGCTTTATAATAGTGATTGTATGGCGATGGAATAAATTAGAACAGTTATAGTTTACAAATTGTTATAGGTTACAAAAGTTGAAACAAATGTTTAAATAATTGTTAAGCGCATTTTCATCGCAGTTACTTCGTTAAAACCATTTAACGTATTTCTAAAATGGAATATTTGATGTCAAGCAGTTTGTGACGAAAAATTATGAGGTTTTGCACTGGCCAAACAATCACATAATAAGCAGTCAATATTCGAATTGGATTCAATAAATGGTGCGTTTTATTTCTGAGAATTAGAAGGAAATTTTAAATGATGTAAACAACCTGAAACAGGTCGATTTCTATTCTCAATTTGACAATTTATAGTATGAAAATATCACCCCCTTCTTGCACCCCTTCTGAATTATGAGCACCCCCTCAAAAAATTTGAATGAAAAAGGGGGTTGTGTTGCACCTTTTTCAAAAGGGATTTTCATTCTCTGTTCAGCAATACTGAGAAAATTTATTCTGAATATGTCAAATGTTGATAGACTGAAGGAAATAATGTAACATAATGTTTAGGAAGTATATTTCAATTTGTTTTACAGTTAAATTAAATGTTCAAAATGACCACCATTCACTTCTTGACAATAAGCAAGGCGATCTTGGAATTCTCGTAGAACATTTTGTAGGACCTCAGGGGTTATGTTGTTAATTTCTTCCAATATCCTAGTTTTTAAATCTGCAATATTGTCTGGTCTATTGAAATATACTTTTGATTTTAAATAACCCCATAAAAAGTAATCGAGAGGAGTCAAATCGGGGGATCTAGGCGGCCATTCAATCGGTCCTCGTCTGCCAATCCACCTATTGGGAAAAACTTCTGTCAAATAATCTCGAACAATACGTGTGTAATGCGGTGGAGCTCCGTCTTGTTGATACCAAATTGATCTATCTATTCCATTTGGATCATTAACATCGGGAAAAAGTCGTTTTAATGTAGGCACTAAAAAGTTCATCAAAAAACCTAGATAAACCTCACCATTAATTGTGCCTTCAAAAAAATAGGGGCCAATAATTTTGTTTTTAATGATACCAGCCCAAACGTTCACTTTTTTGGGATATTGTGTGTAAGCCTCACACATCCAATGAGGATTTTCTCTGCTCCAATATCTACAGTTTTGTCTATTAACCGTTCCATTTAAATAAAAAGTAGCTTCATCAGAAAACACAATTTTGTTTATGAACTGCAAATCTGCTTCGATTCTATCCATCATCAGTTCACAGAATTGTTGCCTTCTATCAGGGTCATCCTCATTTAACTCCTGAACCAACTGAACTTTATAAGGATGGTATTTTTCTTTATGTAAAGCTCTCAATATCGATGATTTACTTACATCATTGTCGGCGGCAAGTTGTCTACTTGTCATATGCGGATTTTCCTCAATCGCTAACAGTACATCTAACTTTTTCTCCTCATCCAATGCAGCATTTCGACCTGGTTTTTGACGAGTTTTTACATGTCCAGTTTCACGGTATTTTGTTTCTATTTTGCTTGTAGATTGTGATACGTGTTGACCAGGGTATTTATTATTGAACATTTCACAAACTTCCGTTTGAGTTCGTGTTTTATTACCGCATCCAAGCATAATTAAAATGTCTATTCTTTGAGTTTCGGATAAATGAGCCATAGATGAATCGAATACACACAAAAATATTCTTCAATACACTGACGTCTGCCAGCAACTCACAAATATCAAAATAACAGTAGTCTACTAGATTGACATTATATTATTTATGGGTTTTGTGAATAATTTTTTGGTGTCTTCAACGACTTTTTCAGCAAGACAGATAAGAAAGTATAAATTGTCAAATTGAGAATAGAAATCGACCTGTTTCAGGTTTTTTCAACGGATACATAATTTACAGTGTCAATATATTTTAATAAAAAAATTTCTCAGTTATGGTTGCACCAAATATGAAACACTTAGTATTGCTGAACAGATAATGAAAATCCCTTTCGAACAAGATGCCACACGACCCACCTTCTCATTTAAAATTTTTGAGGGGGTGCTCATAATTCAGAAGGGGTTCAAGAAGGGGGTAATATTTTCATACTGTAAATTGTCAAATTGCCAATAAAAATTGACCTGTTTCAGGATTTTTTCATAAAATACATAATAACGTATTTCCTTCAGTCTATCAACATTTGACATATTCAGAATAAATTTTCTCAGTATTGCTGAACAGAGAATGAAAATCCCTTTTGAAAAAGGTGCAACACAACCCCCTTTTTCATTCAAATTTTTTGAGGGGGTGCTCATAATTCAGAAGGGGTGCAAGAAGGGGGTGATATTTTCATACTATAAATTGTCAAATTGAGAATAGAAATCGACCTGTTTCAGGTTGTTTCAACGGATACATCATTTACAGTGTCAATATTTTTAAATTTTAATAAAAAAATTTCTTCGTTATGGTTGCACCAAATATGAAACAGTATTGCTGAACAGATAATGAAAATCCCTTTCGAACAAGATGCCACACGACCCCCCTTCTCATTTAAAATTTTTGAGGGGGTGCTCATAATTCAGAGGGGGTGCAAGAAGGGGGTAATATTTTCATACTGTAAATTGTCAAATTGCCAATAAAAATTGACCTGTTTCAGGATTTTTTCATAA
The DNA here is from genome assembly GCA_958502065.1 of Chrysolina americana. Taxonomy (NCBI): domain Eukaryota; kingdom Metazoa; phylum Arthropoda; class Insecta; order Coleoptera; family Chrysomelidae; genus Chrysolina; species Chrysolina americana. Next base: position 22,599,902 of record OY293415.1, on the reverse strand, counting down.
AATACATAATAACGCTAAAAATGAATTTATTCCATACCTTTGGACCGCACTGTATATATTGTGTTCATTAGTGTTCTGGGGAGCTGCGAAATAATCCTCAACACCAACTAGGTAATATCCATTACTAACTGAAACTTGAGCTCTGGGGCACCGGCTTATATATCACGCAGGTAACCAAAAATCTAATGACCAGTAGGTAACAATGAAAAAAAAAAGTAAATATATAAAAAAAAATTCTTAGAAACTATCATAGGTAAACCACATGTTTACCAATAACAAAAATTAAATTGTGTTTAAAATGTTACTGTATATGTTGTTTAACTGATTCGTGTCGGTCTTGTAATTTACATGAATGAAATTTTTTAAAAATGAATAATTTCATTCTACCTTCTGCTTTATTTTTCTTCGTACAAGGGCCGTAACACCATAACGCCCTAGGAGTATATTTATACTAACCGTATCCAAGGTAAAATTGTAAAATTTGTTTTTACGAATCACCCAGGTTTTCGGAGAAAACCCCTCAAAAGCAGAGCTTGTGCGAGCAAGGGAGATCCGGGACCTAGAGTTTGAATAAAAGTGGAATCCGAACCACTTTAGCTCAGTGGCAGGCTGTCCCGGGGATCGAACCCGGGCCGTCTGGGTGGGAGCAAATACTCTGCACCACGACCAACTTCACTTTAGAGGTAGAATTAACAAATGATATAAATAAATGATATAAATAAATAAATAATCATTTTCGTCTTCCGAAAGTAATTGAGAACCCTGTTCAAAAAGCAGTACGTAAGTACCATCAAACGGAATATTCTCAATTCACTCAATATCGAACATTGATTAATTGCATCATGGTCCAAAAAAACATATTCGTCGAGTAATACAGTGGTAACCAAAAATTGGAATGAATATTAAAGTTTTATCTCAACTTCAAAACACAATTTTTAAATACCACAAAGCTTGGTTTCGGTCACCAAGTGACCATCTTCATCCAAAAGTGTTTTAGCGTTGGTATAAAACTACAGGTTCCAAACAGTGCGTGTAAGTGAACAGTGAAATACTTGTTGGAAATACATGTTTCAATAGCATCTATATATGTTGTTAGCAACTAAGATCTTTGCGTAGGTTGGTTTTATTTTGTTACCCGTCCTCTTCAACAAAATCACAAGGTTAGAGTGTATTAATATTACCGTCGGTCAATAATAATAACTACTCTCTTTATTGGGCTTGATTCATTATACTTACAGCCGTAGCCATGAATCAGTGTGATGAATACAAAACTCAGCCCGAGCCTTCGACCTGGAGAGTTGAAGACAAGTGTTTCGTAGACCACCTTGTACACTCTCAGCTGTACAGATCGGTTCAATGCCCACCAAATATATTCCACACAATGTTTACGAATAATATATAGGTTAATTCTGTTTTTAACGTATTCACAGTTCCCAATACAATGAATCGTTGTTACATCATTTCAAATTCCCTTCTAATTCTCAGAAATAAAACGCACCATTTATTGAATCCAATTCGAATATTGACTGCTTATTATGTGATTGTTTGGACAGTGCAAAACCTCATAATTTTTCGTCACAAACTGCTTGACATCAAATATTCCATTTTAGAAATACGTTTAATGGTTTTAACGAAGTAACTGCGATGAAAATGCGCTTAACAATTATTTAAACATTTGTTTCAACTTTTGTAACCTATAACAATTTGTAAACTATAACTGTTCTAATTTATTCCATCGCCATACAATCACTATTGTTAAGCCAACTATTTATTTCTATCTAGACTCTGAGTGGCAAGGATTCTGATGGAACATTCCAGAGTCGTCGAGTGATTTCGCCGTCCTCGGCAGTTTCTTCTTCGGTGTGATCAGAGCATTCTCGAATGATAATGTCATGCATCGTGATAGTCCAAACAAGCGGTCAGGCGTGCTATACAGGTCCAGCTCCCGCACATTACATTGCCCAAACACCTTTCGTCCCAAACTGTCATCCTTGGATTGTGTCGATACCTGCAAGATTTCAAATATCTGCACCTTCGATGGAAGTAACACTCCACACTCTTCATGTTGGGTCGTGGAAGATGGTTACAGCACACCAAAATCTTGACATCGCTGGATTTGAAAATCGTCTCCAACATACTTCTTATAACTGTCCATTAAAGCCCATCGATCCTACAATTTTGGGAATGCCAGGTCCACAAGATCCTGGTGAGACTCTTCCAGACATCCTTATAGGAAGGTTTATCTGGAAAATGCTTCTGGCCCTTCTTCAACTGTAGCACTCCTACAACTTTCTGTTGTAGGAGTCCTAAAGTCGATGGAACTTCTTAGAGAATACCACAGTGATTCCTCTGGACATTTGGAGATCTTCTGCCACACAGCTCTCTGTGTGACAGTATTCGGCAGGAACCTTGAATAGGTCTCGTGGCTCTTCTCGAGTTACCTCATACAAAACTTTTTGTCCATTTTAGTACAAGGACATGAACTTCTGAAACGTCAAATCATCCTCCGATGGTCTAACATACTAACCCTAGTCTCTTTGATTGTCAGAGACTACCTTGGATAAGTGGCGGTATATCGTTTTGTTCATCCTTTACACCATTTCATCGGTCTATGGATGCTGAGCGCTTCTTATCTTCTGGATGTTCCGACACATTTCTTGGTTGGACTAGAAATTTCTGCCTTTGTTCCAATGCAGCTCCAACGGAACACCGATACGACATATGTACTATTTCAGCGACAATGATGGCTTCTTGGGTGCCCAAGGCATAAGCTTCAGCCCATATGCTGCATTTACCATAATTATTAATGTTGTGGTCAGATTGTGGAAACGGGCCAGCTATGTCTACGGCGATATTTTCCAATAGACAACCTACGTTGTGCTGACACATGAGGGCCCAAGGTCGTGTTCGGGGTCAATTGCTGGCAGCGCATACAGCACACTTTCTGCACCAGTCCTTGACATCAGCTCGGCAATTGGCCCAGTAAAACCGTTGCATAGGTTTCTGGTGGGTCTTCGTTACTCCCAGATGTCCTTCGGTGACCCCAGTATAGATTTCTCAGAGCACTTCCTATCTTCTGCCTCCTGCTCATGGGTACCACTATCTGACGTCTTCCTTCCCTGCCATCTTCCGACTACCATACACGCTTCAGGATCGTTGACCATGGTAAGGGAGTTCCATTGGGCCCAGTAAGATTTAACGGCTGGCGAATAATTTGAATATAAAACGAACAAAGTTCGAATGTGTATATAGGAGAGTTCAATTCAATAACACAAATAATTCCTAAAATCGAAAAATACCTGTCTCTCTCTCCACACAATTTCACAAAGTGGAAATGAAGGCAAATATCTGAAATATTTGATATTTCTTGCCATGTTGGTCTTCGGTTGCTCTTCATCCAGCTGATAACTAAACCAAGGTCTCTCAGGTTCTTGTTCCAATTATCATCCACTGCTGTGGCTCTCCGAAGTGTCGACCGCTTCTCCTCTGCTCGACGGCAATGTGAGCAGTCATCTTGGCATAGTCTCCGCGATAGGGCATCTGCATTCTTATATGGCCAGTCTCCGCTCGATTTTCAATCTAGAAGTCAAATTCTTGAAGCCTCTTATCAATCCAACTTGACCTTCTGGATTTTTGAACTGGAGAAGTCAGCAAGAGAAGCTCACAGAGTATACAGAATTCTTGTCTCAGATTCACTTTCAACTTGGAATATGATCACATCACAAGCGCCATGAATGAATCAATGAACGTTACCATGCCAGCATGTTATGCCTCACTCACAAACTGAATAAATTTAGTTCTCCAGCTTATTTAATTGATAAATTAAAATCTGGGTTCAAGTTAACGACTGTTCCACCAAATACCATGATCTGTATACCGTGCCCAGACACAGTACCTCATTGTTTGAATCAATCTTCAGTTATATGTCAGTTAAATGTTTCAATGCTTTCCTTCCCTCTCTTAAAACTATCCACACAGTCTTTCAGAAACAGACTTAAGAAATATAGTATAGCCTATTTTCCCATACCCACAGGCTCAGCCGCACCCCTTCATTCAATGAATTTCATGTGTGCTTCGGGTGCTGGGTCTTTTGTTGTTTCTACTGGAGTAAGCTGAATCATGCTTCTCTCTCCCAACCCCATTGTGAAATTTTGATAACGTAAGGAGCCTAGGGAGTCCTAAGCAATGGTGATTTCTCTGGAAATATCGTCAAGAGCGATAAAGAAGCTTTCCTCCGTAGCGGCAATGACTTCGGGATCTACGTTTCGCTCATTGAAAACTTGTAGAATTCGGCTTAAATATTCGTTCTTTTCAATTGCTTTTATGAACAAAATGTTGTCCGCCACTATTTCTGCACACTGTAGACTTCGAGGAATTTCTGCACTCTTTGTACTTCTGGTGGCTGCGTTAATTGGATACCAGTCAAATACAACGACTGTGTTAGAACCGTAATGCCTTTGTACATACTATGTGTACTTTGTGAAGATAGATACAAACGATTCGTTGCGATGCCATATGACCCTATGTATCAGATATCCATAACATAGATGCTATTTCCGAATTCATTATCATCTGGAACAGGCGTAAAAGCTTTGTAGTGTGAAGTTTTGTGTCCTTGCGCTTTCCCTCTTCGTTAAACAGAGCTGAATTGAAGATATTACCGCTGCTATGCATCTGATTGCTTAACAACACACAGTCTTTGATATAACAATATCGAATCGATGGGAATGTCAACATCTTTAACTTTAATACTGCTGTTGATAACTGCAAGGCATCAATTTATCTGAACGATTCACGTCGTCGAAGTTTCTGTCAATCATTTTGAAAATCGCCATAATACTAATTTCATAAGAATTGTCACAATTGATTCTTGCTGAATTGACTCCGCTGTTACTCGTGAACTATATTCCAACAAAAGTTGCAGATAATTATGTTCTATAATTTTTATAATCATTCAATCCATAGTTTTTCAGTTCCAGGAGTACCGTCTCAATCAATCTTTCAAACATGGCTGGAGCATTGCAGAGCCCGAATGGCATAACTGAAAACTGCCACAATCCTGAGTCGACGGTAAAGGCTGTCTTTTCTCGATCTTCTTGAGAAAGTTCTACCAGTCAGTATGCACTCTTTAATAAGTGTCGAAAATATCGTAGACCTGGTCAATATGTCAAGGGTATCGTCTATCCTCGGAAGAGGTCCTTTTTTGTCAGTTCATAGTCTACGCAAAACCTTTTTCTCTTCTTCACCAGTACGACTGAATAGGACCAGAGGCTATCGGAACGCTGGATCCTTTTTTTTCCATATCGCTGAATACTTTGTCAGCCTCTTCTTTCTTGGTGAGGGGTGTCTTGCACCGAACTGAGAGAGTATTAATTCATGAATATTGAATAATTCGGCTGATTATGGTAATCAGAGCATACTGAAATTGAAAAATTGAAATTGTTGAAAATTGTTTTTTCCGTTAACCAGCTGTCATCCCCCTATGAACAACAGCCCTCAGAAGTCGAAACGTGCGATTCCTAGCACGAGAGCAGTGACCATGCTGGGAATCGAACCCACGTCCCTCTGATTGATAGAATAGCGCTCTACCATCATGACCACTGCGAGATTGATTGTTACGAGATTGATAAAAATCCCCCTAGCTACGCCGCTGAATCGACTCGCACGCATATCGTCGATAAGGTTTCCTAGAAAAAGGCAGATAATGGCCGGTAATGAATATTCGGGATAACCGAACCGTCGCATCGCGAAGATTCTGGTTACACTTGAGTACCTATATAAACGCGAGATTTCACTGGGAAGAGAATTAAGAATTTAGGAAGAAGATTAAGAAGAAGTTTTTATGAAGAAGTGATAAGCAGTTTTTGAAGAAGTATAGAAGTGTTTGAAATATTTAGTTAGTTGTATTGTTGTATACATCTAAGTGTTTAATTAGTCAGTGAAGTAGTTGTATGTTTATAGTGAAGTTAGAAAATAAACAGTTTAGTAGTGTGCTCGGCATTATTATTTAGCAAAAACGTAACAATACAGTATATATCCTATAGTGACATAGACATAAGTTTACTTCTTTGGGATCCTGAATAGAATTTTCAGAAAAGTTTTGTGAGAATCTATTTGTATTTCTTGATTGTTAAAAGAGTTGGAGCGTCATTGGTGGTAGAAAGAAAAGCACTGATATACATTTATATTTACAGAGAAAATAAATAATAATGTTCGTTCACACTTCATGTCGTTTCCAAAATTTGTGTGCAGTCATCAATCATAATCCATATCCATTACAACTTAGGAAACGACTACATTCTCAATTGTTTTTTTAAAGGAAAACAAAACACAAAAAGTCCATTAAGAATTCCATCTCAGTACATGGATTTATAGTTTATCAAATACTCGAATAATTATTAGATGTATATAATATTGATGGCATCCTTTTTAAGGCATGTTAAAAATAATCTCTACGTTACTTCCTGTCCGATTATAAACAACTTCTAACACACTATTGAAACTTTAATCTCGTATCTGTGTTTTGATGGACTGAAAAATATTTATTTTTATAGGTCGACGTTCATGGTGGACATTCGAGTGGGCTGTCTTGAACGCAAGTGGGCTTGTAGTGTCGTTTTGGATTAGATTTCTCGCTGTCAAGCAACAGGGAAACCCCTGAATTACCTGCGAGTAATTTCAAGTTTCAATAGTCACGTAACGCGAGGGTATATTATTCAATTAGCGAATGATTGGAATGGTAGTTTCTGTGAAGAATGTCCAATTTTGGCTTATTGGTATCAGCCAAAGCCGAAACACAGATACACCCAGACACACACATTACTGAAAACAATACTTCTGTCATAGTTAACAGCTGTCGTTTTGATTGTGATTAGTTTCATGAGTTTTCTGATAAAAATGTTGATATACAAGTACAGATGTCTAAAACTAAAGGTTGCATAAATGCTCCCACTGAAATGTACAGTTTCAGTTTAATTTTATGATTAAGACAGTGAATGTGATTAGGACTACTATAATGACAAAGTTGCATAAATTGGTCTAACTCTTGGCAGGTAATTTTGCAATGGACTTTTCGAGTGCTCTTAAGTGCAAAAGATGGCGCTTTATATTACGGTATTTACCTTAAAGATTCTCTATCTTACAATACATTTGCTACATTTGGCAAAAAAAAAAACAAATTCAATAAAAAATATTCATAGACATTCTTTAGGTTCAAGAATATTGGATACATCCACACAGGACAAATTCATTGGGTCCCTTTCAGATTGGGAAATAATCACACACAAAGCCTTGGCGCGAGAGTATATAAACGCGACAAATTCTTCTCGGCCACGCCCCCCGTGACTATCGGTGTTATTTGCCTTTGAGAATCTTCCCCAGTGGAAAATATTGCTGTTTAGACGATTTTGGTTTTGGTGAGGAGAAATCCATAGGAAATCTTCAGCAAGCATTTATCAACCCGAGCTTGTTACTAGCAGGGGATTCTATTACCCTGAATTCATCTGTATTATTTCCTGGCCTACCTCTTCACAGCTCAACGCATGAAGAGTTCTACAAGGGTAAGAAACTTAGTTGTATCGCTGTTCGTATCTTTCTCGTGAATTATTAGGTAACAGGTCTGAATTCACCTCCACTGCGGCCTTTAAAATTGCTTCTGGGAGCTCTTTTCCTGACGCATTCATTAAAATATTGCTTTTATTGAAAATAATTTGTAAAAATGCAGAATCTGTCGCTTCGACTTGAAAATTTGACGTCCTGATGACAACTTGGTTGTCATAGCAAATCTTTGATTACCACACCAAACTACTTTACTCAGATTGGTTTGATAGTTATGTGGACTGATTTTGAGAATCGTATAGGATGAACATATAAAAGTATCCCAATTTTTATTTCATTCCAATAAATAAAAAAATCCGAAAACAAGAAAAACAGTCTGGGTTATATTGAATATTAAAACCTACATTAGTGTGAATATAATATATAGGTGAAATCAATTAAATGAACATATAATAACGTTGAATTGGCATATTTTACTTTCCTGCACTAGTGCGGGAAAGCGATTTTTCTAGATATTCTATTTTCTGATGAATCAAGATTTACGAATCTTAGAATGTTCAATAGAAATATCATCAGATTCTGGGCAACTGAAAACACCATAATACAAGGGAATTTTCTGGAACGCTTCTGATTGGATCTCGAATTATTGGGCAATAATATTCGATGGTATGGGCCACGCTACTTGGGATTTTTACTGAACGGAATACCATAAAGAATTCACCTGTATACAAAAACATATATTTCTAGCAGAATGGTGCACCTCCTCATAATTCCCGAGTAGTGACTAGTCGTCTTGAACAATCCTCAAATCGATACTTTGCCACGAATGGTTCTATAAGATGGCCTCCGAAGTCACCCGATCTCACACCACTTGATTTTTTCATAAGTGGTTACCTTGAAAAACCAGGTTTACTCTTCTAGATCTAAATCAACGCATAATGGAGAACATATTGAACCATATATTTGAAAAAAAAAAACAGTTTTTTATCTTTTGCAGTTTTCGTTTGTGGCAAGTGATTACCACCAACACCCCGTTAACACTTTTACCTTGTTTTTCATGATTAGTATTGTTTTCTTAAATTTCAAATACATTGTTTTCTCCTGTATACTCTTAATTAGGATTATCATGAGATAATTCAATATTTCTCAAGACGATGAAATCAGATAAAAATACGGAAGCAAGGAGTCACTATACAACCAACATTGAATATAGAAGCTAGCGTGGTTACATATTCATCTGTGGATTATGGTTGAGTGTATTTTTATTACAGCAAAGCTATGCAGTTCATGCAGGTGTTTTCTGAGGAATACAGTCTGTAAAAGTTTTCTTTCGGAATCAGAACAAAAAACACAAAACACTATCAAAATTTGAGAAAATCGTTCAAACTGAGAAAGTCATCTATCCCCTCCAAGGATAGCACGAAATCCACCAGAACCCTCCACCAGTTCTTTTAGGGTGTCTTGTTCAGGAATTCATTATTTCATCACAATCTTAGCAATGTTTCCTGACCCTAGATACCGCATGATTTGGTTAAAGCTCCCTGCCTCACAGTATTGGCAGTAGTTGGCTTGAACTGGATTATTTCAATTTTGATCAACTCGTGAATATATACGCTGAATGAACATTACATCATGTTTACCTACATCCTACGAAGCCAATCAAAAACTACCCACTGTAATCGGATATACACCTCACACACGTTTTTCGTTTATAGTACGATCAAATTGTATTATTTCTGAAATATTCCAGATGCATCGTGAGTCAGAGAGTCACAGTTTTGCACTAGTCTCTTCAACGAATCCAGTGGCTAGAAAGCAAGAAAGACAAGTAAAGAAAAGTTCACACGGAAATGGAGAACAATAACCATACATCAGTGAGCACCATATGTAACGGATAAATTCATTTTCCGCGTTATTAGCCGTTTTCAAGAAGAACCCTGAAGCACGTCGAATTATGTATTCGAAAAGACACTCGCTGACATAAAAAAAATCCCGCCTCCTTCACCCCCCTCAAGTGACAGCCATCTGACCATGAGGACGAATTAAGTTGAAAACTGGTGAAAATACCAAATCTAATTGGTCATTAAGTAGGTTACATCTACAGTTTTTATGCTTATGAATTTCTGAAGATTCCAAAAAATTCAGTTTCAACCCTTTGTTTGCATCAAATTATTCCTTAGAATGCAATCACCAGTTCCCGAATCCAAAAGATACCGAAATTTTGCATTATGCAAACAAAGGGTTGAAACTGAATTTTTTCATTAATTATTATAAACTGGATACATCAATTATAAAATCAAAATTCCTAAATTTCAGTTTCAGTGTATAAAACTATCATAATGAGTATTATTTTTTACATCAACATATTGGTGTATACGTAGTCTTGGCAAGCTCAAGATCCAGGTTTTGAGTTTCTTTTTAAATAAGTTGATACTTGTGAAATTTTTAATTTCTAGTGGAATGAGATTATACAGTGTGGTCCAACGAAAACTTAACAACTCGATTTTCCGGCTTTAAAATGAAAATGTGGAAAATCGCTCGGACCCGTCAATTTCTAATACGAGGGGGAACAACTTTTCCGCTGTTTTCATCCCCGTAACTTCAACCACCTAACGGGGGTGACCACAACCCCTTGATTTTGAATAGGGATGCGGGGTGTTGCGATACCTCATTTTGAAGATCTCATCGTGTACTATCTGACCGTAAAATTTCGCTCCAAAATATCCATCGATAACGAAAGGACAGGTAAAGTAGTGGAAGAGTACGTACTTTTGTGATTACTTTATTAAATGCTCGAAATGGGCACCATCCACTTCCATGCAGTAATATAAGTTTTGCTGAAAACGTTCACGTACATTACTCAAGATTTCTGGTGTAATTTGACGGCATTCATTAATGATCCGAGTTCGCAAATCATCCAGTGACTCAGGCTGGGTAGCGTAAATCTTGGATTTCAGGTGACCCCATAGAAAAAAGTCCAGTGGAGCCAGATCAGGTGATCTGGGTGGCCACTCAATATGTCCCCTTCTTCCAATCCAGGCGTGAGGAAAATTGTCATCTAAGAACTGACGCACCGGTTGAACAAAGTGAGGTGGTGCGCCATCTTGTTGGAAAATGATCGTTTGATGGTCTTCTGCATTCTCCGATACTTGCACGAGGGCTGGATAAATAGCGTTCTTCAATAGATCGAGATAAATTTGGCCTGTGACATTACCGGGTATAAAAAAAGGGCCGATTATGTAATTTCCATATATACCCGCCCAAACATTTAATTTATGGGGGCGCTGTGTATACACCTCACGAAATAATCTTGGATTTTCATCTGACCAATACCGACAGTTATGCCGGTTTACAATGCCGTTAAGGTAAAATGAACACTCGTCCGAAAAACAGATATCGAACATGTAGTTTTGATTGCCGTTAATTATTTCACTGATCACTTCACAGAACTGGAGTCGGCGATCGGGATCATCCTCATTCAGTTCCTGAACCAATCGTATCTTATAAGGATGGAATTTATGTTGTTTCAGGATTCTCATGATTGTTGTGCGTGAAACACCAGATACATCGGACAATTTCCTAGTACTAACGGTCGGATCCATTGCTATATGACCTAAGACAGCCACGTCCCTCGCTTCGTCTCATTCATGCACCCTCTTTTTGTTTCCAACGGAACCAGTAGCGTCAAATTTGGCAACCAGTTGCACAACGTAAGCAGCGGATACATTTTTTCCAGGATGTCGTTCGTTAAATAAAGCCGCTGTTGTGCGCGCAGAGTCGTTATTTCGGAAAAATAATTTTATCATTTCCACACTTTCTTCTACGGAATACACCATTTTAATTCCACTACCAATTTACAATCGCTTTGACACACTTGTACCGTTCTTAAACATTCACGATAGACTAAGGTACAAAAACAAGGTCCGTCTACTTTTTTGGACAAAAAATTAACGACTCAATACCTTTGAAATGCGTCGGATACGAATACTATTCTCGAGATAAATTCCATATTGCCTCTTTCACTATTTTCGCTGTTATTTCATTATCGATGGATATTTTGAAGTGAAATTTTACGGTCAGATAGTACACGATGAGATCTTCAAAATGAGGTATCGCAACACCCCGCATCCCTATTCAAAATCAAGGGGTTGTGCTCACCCCCGTTAGGGGGTTGAAGTTACGGGGATGAAAACAGCGGAAAAGTTGTTCCCCCTCGTATTAGAAATTGACGGGTCCGAGCGATTTTCCACATTTTCATTTTAAAGCCGGAAAATCGAGGTGTTAAGTTTTCGTTGGACCACACTGTATAGTCTAGGGCTAGGCAAAAGTAAGTTCTTTGAAGAGTATTTTTTCGTGACTTCGGAACATACGAATTATTTCTCTGGCGGGTTTCATACCGTCAACAGTTGATTTGCCTAATCCGTATTAATTTTGCGATGAAATATTTTTATTCAGGTACTTGCTTATTCGTGATTTCAAGACAGTTTCCCAATTTTTTGCAAAATTTGTTATCACAGATATCGGACGGTAATTCTCCACTTGAATTTTATTTCCATATTGGTATTTGGGGTTTGGACATATTCCACAATTGAAAGACCAGTTTATCAGAAATGTTAATGGGTTTGCTAGTTCTTTTGCGATCAGTTTGATAGTTTCTGCTCGGAGGTTGTCAATTCCAGGAGATTTTTTATTTTTTACGTTCAACATAGTCTGTACGACTTCTACTTCATTGGTTTTCTTCTAGTTTTTAGACAATATTTTTTATAGTTTGGCCTTTCAAGAATATCATCTGCCAAGTTTTGGCCAACTTTCGTGAGGTATTCGACAAATTCATTGGCAATTTGTTGTGCAACATGGGTTATTTTGCCATCCATTAATTGAATCTGTTTTATTTCTCCCGTCCTACTGGTTTTATTTGTAATTTCATTTATTGTTTTCCATAACTTTGAGGAATCTCCTTTATTATTATTATTATTTTTTCTATAATAGTTAATTTTTGTTTCATCCATTACTTTTTGAAGTTTATTTTTATATTGACTGTAATTTGTTTTATTCAATTCTGTTGAATTCGCCTTCATGATTTTATATAATTCCGTTTTCTTGAGGACTGAACAGAGTATACCATCAGTAACCCAAGGGTTTCTTTTGATATCTCGGCATCTAATTTTTACATTATTTGTATACATCAATAGACCAAATAATATTGAGAGTTTGCAAATCAGAATTAGAGAAGAAATAGAACGTATCACTCTCGAAACTATTCAGGATATTGTTCATAACTTTCAGCAACGCCTTTATTATTGTCAGGAAACAAATGGCTGTCAGTTTGAACATGTGATCTGAAAAATTTTATTAGTAGCACATTGATTGATACCCCTATAATAAATGATTCAGATAACACAATTTATTCAATTGTATTTTTTATAGCGCATGAACGAAACTGAAAAATAAAGATATGGCTGAATAGAAAATTGAATACTCTTCAAAATAATGTATCACTTGACCCTCTATTGCATTAAAAAAAATTGGAGCGGTGGCTGTCACGTTGAGGGGGGTGAAGGAGAAGGGGTTTCTTTATGTCACAGAGTGTCTTTTTGAATACATAAATCGACGTGTTTCAGGTTTTTTCTTGAAAATGGTTAATAACGTGGAAAATTTATTTATCCGTAACATATGGTGCTCATTGTAGATGAAACAGTTCAGACATTGACTGACGCAAAAACATTGTCAAATTATTTGTGATGAAATAAGTATATTTTGGTTCGCAAGTCTCCAACAGAAATCAACTACTACCCTCTCTCATAGCTGTTTGCAAACTCTCTAAGAGAACTAACTACTTGATGGTACTCTATGAATTTCATAGCCAAAATATATCTATCCTTGGGCCCAGACCTAGAAAAAATTACGACAACCTGATCGTTGAGACTTATTCGTTTATCTATTTTTATGTTGAGTCGGACAACTTTTCTATTAACGAAAATTTATGGTGGGAGGGCTACAAATAAAAAATCTTGTGGCAAACTTGAATCTCAGTAGAATACAAATTCATTTCTTATGGATGAAGGCACATTTAGGACTAGAGCAGGTGTTGAAAGAGGTGAAAACATTGGTCATCATGTATGTGCAAATTATTTTTTTGTTCATTTTAAAATACAACAGCGTTTAAAATGGTCATCCAGCTGGAATTAATACTGTCATACCAATCCCACTAGATACACACTATCACAACCGTGTATACCCTCACAACATTGGTTTTCGAACCTCAATATACCTCGAAGATTCATTACAACTCTAATGAGACTAAGGTTTGGTCATGCATGTTACCCATTACATCTCTTTCGGATAAATATTCTTCCTTCTATAAACTGTGATCATTGTGATGAAGAAGGAGACCTAGATCATATATTTTTCGCATTTTGCGCAAACTTTGTGCTTTGAATATGCCGATTCCCTTCAATGTCATGTCGATCTTAGCCTCGAACAACATAAAATTGTATGAATGTTTAATAGAATTCCTAATCAAGACTAATGTCAAGTTGTAGTAGTTTTTAGAGTTGCGTTTGTGTGTAGACCTATCCTTGTGTTATATACCCATCAACCCGTGGTCTAATTGTTGTGTCGTAGAAAAAGTCGTCCCGACGGACCCCTGGACGTGAAGCATGTGTACCTGTCTATTCCTGTTGTACGATCTTCTATTTCAATTTTCCATTTATTTTTTAATCGTTTAGGTATTGACTTGAAATTATACACTACTTCATACTCCAATTGTGGCTGGCTGAATGACGAAATGTCAAAGCCATTAAAAAAAATGGTGGAGGGCGGTTTTTTAGATTCTTAATAAATTCATTGATTGATGTAAAAAAAAGGTCTGACTTATATATATGCAGTCTCCACACTTCTATAGTTATATAATTTTACTAATTTAAAAATAAAACAACATTTTGTTGCACAAAAAACCACGCACACTTCGTTTGCAAAAAGTTTTCCGGCTAAATTGTTAAAAATTTTAAAATTCTGTTGAACTCGGGCTCCTGAATAGAAGTTACCCTGGGTACACAAAAATTCTATATATACTTTACGAGATACAGAGTGTTGGAGTTGTAATATGTCACCTTCAGGCCATTATATTAACTGAACTTTATTGGTGGTAATATCAGAAAATTATTAGTGGGTTCTTTATCTACACCACAGTATTACACTTGGCCATTGAAAAAATCTGTTTTCCAAGCATTTTTTCAAACAGTATGCAGGGTAAATCACAACTTTTTCTGAGTTACGAAAAATGAAAATAGTTTGTTGCAATGGCCAAGTGCAATACTGTGGTGTAGATGAAAAACGCACTAATAATTTTGTGATAATACCACCAATAAAGTTCAGTCAATAAGGACCTGAAAGTTGCATATGTATTACAACTTCTACACTCTGTATATCATAAACTAACTGCAATGAGGCCGGACCTGACCATTTCTGTTGAGTCTTTTGAATGTTATCATCCATATTGTGGAATAAGACGACTACATTATCCTTGCACTGATGAAAATAAAATAACCTCGAAACATGCATGTATGCAGGTGGTCATTTCCAACAAGATGAAAGATACTATTCAATGGCTTTATAACAATTAGCACTTGTAATCATGAGTCCGTGAGGTACGTTGCACAAATGGACGACAGATATAATTCAATATCCGAAGGGGAAAGTCGATTTTTTCTGCCTCATATTTGCCTTGATTTCCACTTTGTGGAATTGTGTGGAGAGACAGGTATTTTTCGGTTTACGAAATATTTGTTACATTCTCCAACATACACACTCGAACTCTGTTCGTTTTATTTAATAAAATACAATTATTACATAAAAATTATATTGCACAATGGTTGAATTGCAATGATGATGAAATATGATAATGATATTAAATAGATAAAACATGTAGTAAATAAAATGCTAAAGGTTAAAATAATTAAAGCACTATAATATTCGGATTGAATGTTTGATAATTAGGCTCAACTGAATGGGACTCTGGAGTGTGGAAAATTTCCATTTACATTTTTGCGGTATATCAAATAGTGCTCTTGTTTTCTTATTAATTAATTTCTTGGCTACTTGCTTGAATGAGGGTAATGAGTTGAGATTCCTAATTTCAATTGGAATTATATTAAAAATTGTGGGAGCAAGAAATACATAACATCTCTAGAATTTTTTCATTATATCGGATATTATAAATATGATCTACTTGTTTACCCGATGAACAATTTTTACGTTGATAAAGTAAAAGAGTGAGGAACGGCACGCTCTCCCCTATCCAAACTGAGAAACTAGAGGTTGATGTACCCCTTGTAACGAAGCATAATTTTACGCCTTGGAGTAGGTCATATAATACGCTTCGTTGAGCTACCCTTTCATGTTTCGGAGTTTCTTTGTTTGCTATGTCCGAAATTCTATTCTGCACAACGGTTTGGCTTCACCATTTCATCCGTTACTTTTATTATTATTATTTTATTATTATTATTATTATCATCATTATTGTTAGTACTCTTATTACTGTTCTTTCTATTATTATTATTATTACTGTTGAGCTAGGAATTATTTTAGTTAATAATGTTAGCGGGAAAACAGGTTCCGATACCGTAAGGGAGGATATAACCTCATTTTCATTTGTTTACAAATTTAATTCAATTCATTGATGTTCAACACCGGTTTTACTGCTTCCGTACTTTACCAAGAAGTGCCGTCCCGTTTTTGCACACGATCAGTTTTTGTCCTTTAAAAATTTACTTTGCAATAAGTTTCCAACTTCAGTTTTTCATCCGAAGGTTTTCAGCACTTTAAAAAGTCAGAGCAGACTTTTTGCGTTTTTTTCTGTACGCTGTACCCGACAACCTTGACATTCCAAGGATTTTCTATAAATACGAAAATCCTCTTCAAGACAGGGCTTCTTTTTGAATTGTGACTTCCGTGGTAGCAGTTTGTCAAATAAGAATTAGTTTGCCAGTTAAAATTTTCGATTATTATTTCCTTGATCCGTTGTGCATCCGTATTCCAGTGAAAACACCCGTAAGCATTCCGATATTTTATCTTGCATTATTTATCTGACCGTTTGATACTTACTGAGTGTTGCAATCAGAATCGAGAAATAGTTTTACATTATTTTGGTAGCTGTGACTTATTAATAAATCTGTAAGATTTATCAGAATAGATTTCTCCGACGGCCGTTTCAAGTAATCATTCGCCATCTCTTCCCTAAGGTGTTGTCAAAGTTGCTGCTGGCAGGAAGAGGTGTTAAGCGAGAATTGTTTTCTTCAGTGTCCCTAAGGTGTTGTCAAAGTTGCTGCTGGCTGGACCTGATCGCGACCCGTTGCTAAAACCGTGGAGAAATCAATCTGTGTGCATATTTTGTTTAAAACGAGACTGTGCTCAAATTAGAGATTTTCCAACGACCGTCATAGAGGCTGTGTGTTACTAGCATCCCTCAAGGAACAGAGTAATCTGTTACTGGCAGGATCCGATTTCACTCGAAGAATAATACAGCTTTGATTAGTGTTCCTAAGGTGTTGTCAAAGTTGCTGCTGGCTGAACACACGCGAATTCATTGTAATTGGAAATCTCTATTTAGTGAATAGTGGCAGTGGCTAACTTGCCGTAGGCCGTGAAAGAGCCGTTTGTAAGGGCAAATATACTGGGTATTTGCAAATTAAGTTTCTCAGAGCACAGCCGTCATAGTCACCGATACTCTAGGTCGATTAAAAATACCGGGTGTTTCGAAAATTGAGTAAATCGGTTCTTATACGAATCGATCTGATTGAAGCACCCGTGAAACGTCTCCGAAAGATCTTCCCTGCTCAAACCGTGTGACATACCGAGAACCCGCTTACCGTACCGAACCTGTTTCACCGTCCGTTAGAAAAGCTAGTTTTTTTTTAGTTAGGGTAGCATTTGGTATTTGTCTTAGTTGCCTTTGTAACTGAATGTCAACGTGCAGACAGAGAGCAATAAATTTCCCATTTGTCACTGTACCCCTTTTTGTTTATTTTATTTCAACGCAATCTTGCATGCAAACCCATGAATCGCAAGGGTTGCACTTAAAGCCTGCAGTCCCGTGCTCACTGTTGCTCATGAAATACTATATTTGACCCCTGGAATACCGTATCTCCATCTGAAGCTGCCCTGGGCCTCCCTCCGCGTTGAATTTGGGAGAGTGGAGCATACCACTTTAAATAACTGGCGCCCGAGGCACCCGTTGAGTTTTGAGGTGCTCTCGCTAGAGAGAACAAAATAAGCTCAACAACCGACGCGCCATAGTGACGTCCGCCTTTTATCCAGTTTGGAAAAAAAAGAGCGTTACACCCTATTTTTGAACCACCCTGTACTTGAAGAAAAACTCTCAGTTTACTTCGGTTAAGATTGAGGGAGTTCATTCAGAATAAATTGAATCTTCAATACTCATTAAAGAACGCACACTGGTTGAATTAAAATTAATCGAATTAGATTTTTCTTTGTTCACCCTGTTGTCGAGAATAGTTATAATCCTAACAAGTACGGAAAGAGTACCATTCCCGCATGAGACTGCCGTTACCCGAACGACGCAAAGCGGAGTTCGGGTAAGCAGTCGAGTGCGGGAGAGTACCTTTCCGTATGAGTTAGGATCAATATTTTTTCTACAAGCGCATTGAAACATCTTATGTTGCTCTCTTGAACAAACTTTTGCGTGCGGGAAAAATTATTCCCGCACTAGTGCGGGAAAAACTCACTTAAAGTGACAGTAGCGTGCGGGAAAATTTTTCGCGCACTAGTGCGGGAAAATGACACCTCTCAAAATAAATTGCGTGCGGGAATAGGGCGGAACACGCACGCTTGTAGGAAAATGGATATTTGTGCCTTCATCGACAAAGAGGGTGCATTCGATAACACCTCCATGAGCAAATCACTAGAAGAAAGAAATATCAATGCATAATTGATACAAGCAATACTGAAACGCAGATTCATTAAGGGGGGGGGAAGAAAGTCAGGATGACAGCGGAAAAAGGTTGCCCTCAAAGGGGAGTTCTATGGCCTTTACTGTGGTCACTGGATGTCGAGATGTCGACGATCTGCTAGTGGAGCTACAATAATATGGGTTCACGACTCAATGATACGCAGGCAAGTAGCTCTAAACACAATCAGAAGCTGGTGCGCAAAGGAGAAATTTGTCAATCCTTAAAACAGTGCTGGTTCCATTCACAAGGAGGCTAAAGTATGAACTTAAAGCCCCAACCCTGAATGAAACCCAGCTAACATTTTCCAAAAAATTAAAATACCTGGGCGTTATAATCGACCAAAAACTAACATGGAACAGCCAAATCACCAACCACATTCTTTCCAGGGCTATAGCAGAAAGCTGAACATGCCGCAGAGTCTTAAGTAAGATATGGGGTCTGGAACCAAAAAAGGTTTATTGGTCATACTACACGATTATTAAACATATGGTCACTTACACCTACTGGCATAGTAGCCAAAAATGCAATAAATTTCAGCAGAAAGTGCAGCAGCAAGCTTGCCTGGGGACCACAGGAGCAATATTTACATACCCTACTGTAGCTTTGGAGGCAATGCTGAACCTTCCGCCATTGCACCTATGTGTAATGAAAGAAGCATCAAATATCAAATAGTGCCTTCAGACTGTACCAGACAAAAAACTTAAAATCAGGGAATCTGATCGGACATCTGAAGATTTTGGAACACATTTTCTCAGAAGCCA
Organism: Chrysolina americana; assembly: GCA_958502065.1. NCBI lineage: Eukaryota > Metazoa > Arthropoda > Insecta > Coleoptera > Chrysomelidae > Chrysolina > Chrysolina americana. The sequence goes on along the minus strand of OY293415.1, from coordinate 22,580,614 downwards.
TGTCTAAACCGACAAATATATTTGAAATATTGTTGCCCCTACTGCGATGACTTCGCGGAAACTGCAGAACATCTGCTTTGTGAATGCCCAGCGCTCTTTTGAAAGAGGCTCAAATTCCTAGAGGGGGGCATTCTTAACGCCCTCCGACATCAGGAATTCAGTTTTCACGAAATTAGCTGATAAACTTCGCACGAAGTCTCAGTATCCCGGGTCTTGTAAAGAAGGGGTCACGCACCAAAGTCCTTGCAGATCGAGGTGCTTGTGAGGTTGCACAGCCTGCACGAACCCCCTACAATCTACAATCTATTGTAGAGCACAAAACAAAAAAGTATAATGGATACGAGATCAAGGTGACACTGTACTATCATTTAGGCATGGTTTTCCCAGTACCATCATTAAGGCATGGTGAACCTAGAATAAATAGACGTTTTGTCGATTCTCTGAATTGTTGAAAATTCTGAGCGGAAACATTCACTTTTCAACTTTGATATCCTTTATCTCGAAAACTAGTCGGCGGATTTTTCTGTGCCCATGGACACTTCCGCCTGGGAAGTCAAAATCTACAACATACTTAGCAAAAATTCAGGTCTTTTAATAAACAAGTGAATTGTTGAGACACATTGTTATTCTCGTAAACAAGAAAGTTAAATTATTATTCAAATAGATAACATAGCCATAAATATAAGAAATATATGGAAAATAAATCACACAAAAGAAATTCACCAGATATGCTCGAAATATCGTTCATAAGTAATAACGCAGTGAAACAACCGATAACATTCGGTGCTATTTGGAGAATTTCCAGATAATATGATTATCAATACTTTTCACTTTTCATGTAACCCCAAAAAAGTAATCAAGGGGTGTCATGTCAAAAGATCTATCTGGCCGCTTGATAACCTCCTCTGCCACAAAATCACCTATTAGGAAGAACGCCATACAAGTATTGGCGAACCAAAAATGTTGCATAGTATCGATAATTTTGGCGATTCACGTGGCAATTCAATTGAAACGTGGCTTCATCAGATGGAATCATTAGGATTTTTTTGAAGAACTCTAATTTTCGATCGAAATCATCTGGTAGTAGTTCTTCTAATTTGATGTCATGCCCTTCGTGGTTTGTTCAGCGGTTTTGTTATGGTGAAAAAATTATATAAAGCTGCTTGCTTGCTAGTCTTGAAATGAACAGAGATTTTTTTTCAAAGGAGAGTAAAATGTCCTGTTTCTTATCGTATCGTTTTCGGAAGATCCTCAACGTGACCTGATTTTCGGAATTTATTTTTAGTTATAGTCACAGTTGATTGGGAAATTGGGTCAAGGGTCGTGTATTTCATGTTGAACATCGTACAAACTTCTGAGTTCTTTTCTTATCTCCACCCGAGCATAATATAAGAATTTAAAATCTTTGTGTCTTTGTTGCATGCATTTTAATGTCAAAAACTATAAATCAGCATGTGATAATAAATGACAACTTTCTGTTTCCGAGCAACAAATAGTATGGAATTGGCCACGCCGTAGTTGGGTACAAAGTATTTAAATTTTTTTCTTCCTGGTCCGGCTTCAGCACTTTGGTACCTAATTGAATGACTGAATATGTTCTACATCTCTCACGATAAGTAAGACTTCATTCGTTACTTGATGTGTTTCACATAAATATTTCTAAACCTAAATCAATTCTCATTTTCAATATTTGATTCCACTCTGTAGAAGACCTTTCAAAAAATATCTTGCTATTTGAAAGTAATTGAGATGAGCTAATTGACATTTAAACCATACATTATCAAAGCAATGTATAAATAAGTAAGCCAAATCAGTTCAATGGAAAACCCGAGGGAAAAGCCGAGGGAAAAGCTTATGCTCCTTCTGAGACTTTTACCGTATATCTCAGATCCGACTCCATTGCGAGTCCTTGACCAATCTATAAACTACATCGGAACTCTAGAATGTGTTTTCAACATTCCATCTTTCATTTATCTATGATTCGCTGTGGTGAGCAACTCTGTTCGCTTACGATATACAGTCTGTCCATTAGGCAACCCCCCTCTATAAACGGTCGATTTATTTTTCATACATTGCATACTAAGTAGAGAGGGGGATCTGAAATCCTGATGACTTTACTCACATGATCCAACTAGTACCATTCTGTTATGTAGACACTCCAAGCTCAAAAGTCCACGGCCTCCCCGTTGTCTGGGGAAGTATGACCGTGGAACAGACGATTTTGGATGCAAGCTTCTATGAAGATGCATCCTTTTGCGAGTTTTTACGCCGAGTTGTCGCAGCTCTTCCTGAGTCCACTTCATCACTCCAATGGAGGAAAGTAGAATCGGAACGGCAAGCATATTAGTAGCAGCAACTTTGTTCTTTCCCAACAGTTCTGATGACCAGATCTGTCGAAGTTTATGCTGATACCTGTCTTGGAGATAGTTTTTAATAGTGGTTACCTCTTGGGTGTGGCATTGTTCCACCAATAGGTAGGTATATGTCTCTCCGGTATCCAGATGATGTCGCATCGTCCTCTTTTGAGATGAACCGTGGCGCATTTGTCGATCCTAAACTCCATTCCGATAGCATGCGTGTACTCTTGCATCACCCTTAAGGTCTGATAAAGATCCTTTTATCTGGAGGGATACAGAAGAGGAGAGGGCTGAGGGAATATCTCTGACACCCCTTCTAGAGATAACCCGCTTTGTTTGGACACTGACTTGACCGGATTTTGTAGTGAAGAGAGTCCTCCAGAGAGGCATCAGCTGTTCAATTCATCTCACTATCATTTGATCAGGTACCGCAAGGCATCTGTGCAAATGCATGATGTATCAAATGCCTTGCGATAATCGATCCAGACCATTGAAATGTTACGCTTATACTTCACGGAGTCCTTCATGATACCTCTGACGATCAGCAGATTCTCCTTGCAGCCAGCGACACCTTTCTATGACCGTCTTCGCTCATATATCCGTTCATACACCGGATCAACTGCGGATAGTATTCGCACGTATAAGATCGTATAACATGCGTTCAACATATTATCGGTCTGTAGTTCTTGGGATCAGACAATCTCTGTCAGGTGGTGATGGGTACATGAAAATGTATTCCACCAATAGTTATTTAGCCCATCAGGGCCTGGAGCAGCAAAGTTCTTGGAGCCTTTGAGGGTCTGTCGAACTTCCTCCGGAGTTATCGGATTGTGCAGTTCATTGAGCTCAGGCTGACAAAGACTCCTGCAGAAAGCTTCGAAATGCGCTAGAGCTGGAGTATCTATCTATCTATATATATATTTTTTATTTGTATCCGTTAAGACTATCTCAGTCAGCCCGGAGCCCCGACACTTCCGGAGGGCGCGCTTGATCATTTATCCCAATAACCACTCCACACGCGTGGGGTAAGTGACTATAGGGTCCGAGAATCATGTGCCGTGAGCAGGCGGAGTGAGCATTAAGAACTTCTGCATTCGTCCGGTTGAGATTTCTGCCATATTACGGCAAGCCGGTATGATTTTTAAGTTTGAGGGCATTTTGTCCACAATTCCACCAAGGACCACTATTATCAGAACCACCATCTTGACAGAATGGTTTGGGTAAAGCCTGCGTAGTTCGAAGAGTAGATCTCGATATTTAGTCCGTTTTTCCTCCTCTATTCGGGCGATGTTCGTTTTAGCAATAGATGAAAACTCAATGACGAAAATCGTCTTACTTTGAAGGTCGAGGAGGACTAGATAAGGCTTATTGTCTTGTATTTGCCTGAGGGTGGGGAATGAGTAGTTCCAGTAAATTCGGCACTCAATATCCCCCGGAGCATAAGGCAACACCGGTGTCTCGTCTACGCCGTACGAGTGTCGTAGATGGTAGTACAACCATCGTAGGGCCGCATTATGCCTGTGGATATAGGCTGAGACCGCGATAGACAAGCTGACAGCAAATGCACCTCTATACCCATCACGCGACTACGGTAGACGAGGGTGTTGAAGACACCAACCTGGCAAGCCATTATGAATCCCTCGGTTTCCTACTTTAGCCCACTTGACCTGAGAAATGCATGGTAAACTCCCAGAATAAGTAGACGTTTTGTGGATTCTTGAAATTGTTGAAAATTCTGAGTGGAAAGGTTCACTTTTCAACTTTGATACCCTTCAACTCGAAAACTATAGTCTAGTTCCTAAATTGTAGATAGTGACTCATCGTACATTTTCTGGTTTTTACGGGATTTGAAAGTGCGGAGGGGATATACGAAAGTGACAAAGTAAAACTAAATTTGAAGCCAAAGTACCTAGCTTATTTCTGTTCTATTTTTTGACCTGCTTTACATGAATTATGAACCATACATCCGATGAGTCACTATCTACAATTCAGGAACTAGACTATAGTCGCAGATTTTTTGGGATAAGCCAAGGTCTTCACCGGTGTGAAGTTAGCCACATCCACAGGTACTATTTATTTCATTTGGAGTTAAACTTCCTCCTCCACCACCCTCCTGAGGCCTGACAAACTATATGGGAGATGTCATTTGATTTATTTTTCTTCATTAAACACATACTGAAAGCAGAATGCAGTACTGAATCATTGTAGAAAGTTATTGAATTATTTCCTAGAAACATCCTCATTTTCCACCCTGTGGAGGCCTGATAATTGGTTAAAGGGGTGTAATAAAGTGAGAGATAATATTGTAATGATAGATGGGCTTGATAATTATATTTTTATCGATTTATCACTTTTAAAAAAATTTAAAAATATTTTCCTAACTATTTTTTTGGAGTATACCTGTGTATGTGGATAACTTCACACCGGTAAGGTCTTCAATGTTCTTGAAGAAGACCCCATGCATTGTCTTATCCTTATGTAGCTGCAGAAGACCTTCACTCTCCGCAGCTTTAACGTGGGCTTTCTGCTGAACGGGTTCCAACTCGGTGACAGAGTTTGGATTCGTCCGTTCGGTGTCGAATACGAGAACGAGTTCATCGGCTGCAAGGGTTGCTGCCTCGAAAAGGATTGCTCCAATCGATTCATTATTATTATAATATTATTTCGTAAAATTTTCAAATGGCTGAGGGGGTCGAGTGATATCTCACTCGAAACGCCTTTCATGTCCCTAAAAGCCACCATCAGCGCGCCACACCGAACAGTCGAATTTGTTCCTCGTCCCGTGCAACAATGGTTTGTAGACATATACATGTCAGTGAAGATATTAAACTTGTCAACGCTTGATTCAATGCTGTATTAAGGGGTAGCGCTAATCAGGTACAAATTTCAACGATCGTAGAATCGGTTTTTTGCAATAACCATTAATTTCATGAAAGAGATATTTTTTGTATGTGCTCGGTGGACCAATAAAAGTTCGGGAATCCCTCAATTTTTTTAATTCATCGTGCCATTTAAATTTCTTTATCATAAATTATCATAACCCAAACCAAAATCACTGAAGTTCCTTAATATACACAAAAACAACTGTAGATGTAAAACCGATTTGCTCTTTGCTCTTAATACTTGCATCTGACTACATCCACAATAAATTGAAGTAAGTATTATTTTTGCATGTCTAAATATTATTGTGGTGTAAAATCATGTAATTTTGCCGGACTATCAATAGAATTAATTTATATTTTGTGTCCACAAAGTGTGTAGGTAGCTGAAAATAGCTATTTCGCCTTCTCGAAACCGTATGTATCGTTTCTAGTGTATTTCTAGATCATTCAGAATTCAGCTGAGGAAAAAAAAGGTGAATGCATGGAGTGGCAAGAAAAAAATTAAATGTAGTATTCACTAGTGAGACTTTTTATGAGTATGTACAATGTCTGGTTGCTTTCAAAGATTACGATCGAAATGAACTTGCAGAACAAACTGAATACATCAGAAAAAAATTATAAATCGCCGTGATGAAATATATATTCAACAAAAAAAAACTGAAACGTATATGTAAAAATACCGTGCGCCTACGAATTACTAATCGTGGCGTTGGATTTCATTTGAAATTTTATGTGAGTCGTTGGTGGTGGGTTAGTTCTGAAGTACCTATCTATTTCTATGTTGATTTGAGAAACGATTATTTTACAATGGACCTTTACATTTACATTTACAAAAAAATTAATTGTAAAACTCGATTCAATCGATTGTTAATAGTCTAAAATGTCTATCTATCAACGAATGCCACTATACTTTATTTATTCAAGAAAATTATCACATTTTGAACTGTGCCTCTGATATCATGTTCATCCTCCCCATGATCCACGTTCCGCAATGGGGAATATCGTTCTCCCATAAAATATAGCTACTGGCTGATTATAAGTCATCTAGAAATAATTGAAACTTTGTCACTGGATCAAACACGTCAAAAAATTTTACGTATATTATTTGTAACTTTCAGAACACGTACAGTTTATTTGAGTTTTCACTCGTGTTCAGACAACCGGGTACAAAACATTTTTTAGACATTTTCACGGTTATAAGGAATACAGAAATTACTTAACACAAACAAGAAAACTATGAATTTGAAAACCGCATTAACCTCAGAAAATAAAATATTCAAGAGTCTGTTAGTTTCCAGCATACAGATTTGATCTACCAGCACCTATCTTGTATCACATAAGGTGCTTACCTCATGTGATAATGAGTTGAACAGAGAGAAACAATTGATATTGATCTGCTTCGTGAAGTGCGTGAAACAGACGAAGAAACCCAGCTGGTATCAAATGACAACTATCATAAAACACTATCCAGATGTAATGATAATTTGAGAGTCCATGGTGTACAACTTATACGACGTTGCCAAGTTTAATTTTGATGAACGTGACGTCACAAAATCCCTTTTTTTCAAATTATAGAAAAACTACCGTTCAGAAAAAATTTATAAAAAATCCCAAGTGATGTTAGCGTATATACTTTCTAATTACAGTGTTTTCTCATAGTCCTTGGAAAGGTCATTAGTAGAGAGTGCAAATCGACCAGTAAGTTAATTATATAAACACCTGGAACCCTAACTGTTATGCACTAACGACCTTTAGAATAAGCTTCATAAAACACAAATTTATTTCTCAGCACTGAAATGTTACACATGGAGAAATCGCATTGAGAATCTGATGACATAAAGGTAGAAAATAAAAACAAAAAAAATTTGTCCACTTCTCGCACTTTCTTGTCCTCTTTCCCGCCTCTCTCTTCTCTCACTTTTTTTCTCTCTCTCTCCCTCTTCACAATGATCTTACTGTTCGTCACTCCTTTTTTAGCCCTATTAAATGTTTATTTTCAGAGTGAGGCTTTGGTGGAAGATCAGATGCGGGGTAACTCTACCTAGAGGTATCCAGCAATCTGAACCAAATGCCCTTTGCTCACCCAATAGATTTATTTCTATTTATATAACAATTTTTTTTGTAAACTGTTATATTTGGTGTGCAATAAAAGTATCTGTTAGGAATCACCCAGACAGGCTCTGTCTCCGGAGCCCCGACACTTTCGAAGGGCGTGTTAACCCCCAGTAAATACTCCCCACGTCCGTGGGGTGAGTGATTACTGGGTCCGAGAGTCATGTGCCCTGAGAAGGCGAAGTGAACCAAGAATTAATAATATATAATAAAAGTATTATTATTATTATTAAGTCCCAACAGAGACCCAATCCTGGCATCGCAGATCTTAAACTTGATCTAAACCAGATAATTCAGAAGGAAGGTAAAGAAATATTCTTGCGAGGCATCGAATCGCGCTATCGACTGCGCCCAGAGCGCTGGGGTACGTAGAACCTACCGAAGACCCCCTAGAGGCGATTCGGGATCTGGATGGAGCGGGCTGTCCGGGCGCGGCCACTGTGGCACGAAAAAGAGGCCTCGGGTGAAAAACACTCATCGGGAACAGCCCGCTAAGAGGGACAAAAAGGGTGGGAGGTCTCGACCCACTGACCAGACGGCAAACGCCTTACCCCTCCTAAGGGAAGGCTTGACAGCTGCGGGTAAAGGGGCAGAGGAGCAAAACACTCAAAAATGTGAAGAGCGAAAGTAGTCAGTCATCCGAAGTGACAAAGAACAACCTAATTGAGCAGATGCTGCGAACCATTGAGAACCCTGAAGTCCCTGTGGTCTCGATTTGCGCTTCAGGAACTCCAGATGATTTATAATAACCGTCCAGAACCAAACGTCGCTGAAATGGCTCCTCAGTGGCTAGATCGCACCGATCATAGCGGGCGTAACGCTTGCGGCAGTGCCCTCAACGGAACGGTGAGGATCGGTTTCTAGTTCAGGAGCCAAAGAGGAAGGATTTCGATTGAAATATGACTGATTTAGGCTGTCAGAAATATCAGTCAGATGATTTGAATGTTATGTTTGTGGTCGTAAATTTAATTTATACTCGGTTATGCGCAACCCTAAAAGGTACATTGAAAGTCGCTATGTTTCTGAGAGATCCAAATGAGGAAACTGATAATAATTTTGACAAATACCAGTGCATAAAATCTCATTCATTTGGTGGATAATTCATATAAATGAACGTGTTCTTTAATATAGGTGTTCAATGAGAGAGATTGAAATTAAATAGTCGAAGGCAATCAGACCTATAGAAAAGATCAGAAAATCGTCTTCTTCATCACAAATAGACTGTTCGTTCTTTATAACAAACAGCAGTACACCAAAAAGCGTAAGTACAAGCTGCACTCTTCAAAAGTATACTTTGTCAGTATCATTTTCTTCGTTTTTGAGCAGGGGCACCAACGATTCCGAACTCCCTTCAGAAGAGTTAAGATCAACAAAACCAGCAGAACTACTGGTTGAAGAGGGTTGAGCAGGTCTGGGTGAAATGCCTTCAATCCTCTAACAAATGGTCTGTGGTAAATTCGAAACCAATGCTTGCCTCACTAACAGATTTTTACCTAGTTCCATCATCAGGAAAAGACAACGTGGTATTTTTCATTTTCATTCGACGAATAAATTACCACCATAATCCATCGTTCCACTTTAAACGCTGTAGGAAAGAAGAGAAAAAATAGAGAGAGAGGAAGCCAAAACAAAACCAGTTGCTACGATTCTGTGAATTAAAGGTCGTGATTAGATTTTCAAGGTTTAGTGTTTCTTTTAGAATTTCTAGTTTATACGTGAGTTGTCTTTAGTCTTCAGATGACGCATTTATTTCAAATACTGGTCAAGTATAACTCCAAGGTTTTTGAGTTTTTGTTCCTTTCCTATAGTCGCGCAAGTGTATTGTACACTTTGGAAATTGTGTTTCAAGTATATTCAGGATTAGTAAGTTATGAATCAGACATATTTGGATATCTTTCAGACCAATTTCTTCAGTTTACCGTGATTTTTCTGAAAATTCACTAGCAGTAGCACCATATGAGATGAGATCATTGATGAAGATTGTACTGCCAATACTATTCGTTTGAGAATAATATTGCGCCCAGTACTGTGCCTTGTGTTTTTTTATTCAAATCTGCGAGATAAATAGTTCTGTAAAATACCTTCCATGGGTCGAAGAATTCTGCAAAATACCTTTCATAGGTCGAAGATTTTCATATCTTTAAAGTTTACCTTCAAGTTTGTGCTAACGGTTTGAAACTGTTTCGAATGCCTTGGCTAAATCGAGAAACGATACCGAGCATTTTTTCGGAGTTCTTCAAGGCATCCACTATCTGTTTTTAGAAGTACCTCAACATATTGTGATTTCATATGATTTTAAGTTGGCCAATAATGTTTCAATTTCGATAATAATCGAGAATAAGCGAAGTGGTTCATGAAAACAAATTTTACAAAAAATTTCATGATCACCTATACACTAGTACTTAGAGCGCACGGAACATTTGATAATTGTCCAGCGAAGATTCAAAAACAGTCAGTGCCACATTGTTGTCTACTTTACACGAGAAATTACCTGGTTTGTGGTCGGTGTACAGAATAGGAGCGTACATGGTTGAGGCTTGACTGTTGTTGCTCGTTATTCGTTCTTCATTATGTGTGATAATAACCTTAGCAAAATGTCTCAAATTTTTTTTCCATTATTTCTACTGTGGGGGGGAATGGTTTCAAATAAATGCTTCAAAGTCAACTTCCAAATTCAACATATTCAACAACTAATTTTTCTTTTTTCTTCGTAAAACAAAAAGCAGGATGTCAATAGAAATCAGAAAAAACATTTATTCCCAGAGTTGTGGAATTGGGCAAAATGCTACAAAATCAACCTTTACTAGAAACATCATCAATGGATAAATTTTCAATGAAATAAAATCTGAATATTATTTTAAGTGAGACAAAAATCATGATTCACTTTCATTAATTCGATGATGAGATACATAGTTTCCGTATAATATATTCTAGAAATGAAGGATGTTGATACTTACTGAATTGTAAATATTCTCCAAGTCTCCCAGCTCTGAAAAAAAAAAATTAAATTCAAGAACTCAAAATAATAATGAGTTTAGACTAGTTCAAAATAGACTCAAAACAAGCAAATAGAAGTGCTTGTTTTGTTACTGACAACAAAGATCTCAATACAATCGTACTTGATAGACTGGGAGATGATGACACAAAATATAAGGTCATTTGTACCAGTATGGCGGTTCTTCAGGGGTCTAATTACGGAATGACAAAAAAAAATTATGGTCGTAGCGCTGGTACCGGCGGCCCAATCGCGTGGGCGTTAATCGAACATGTTGGATAAAAAACGGGTGTCGAACAATTTGTTCCAGAAAAATGATTGTATTTTCCGACAGTCGATAAAAAAAGAAGTAGGCGGTAGCGTAATTCCATACTTCACCGATGTGACTTACTTTTCCCCCAAATCATAAACCATTTGGACAGTATCCTCTGAGCAATAATTGTTGATTAAAATGAAAATACACAGGGTATTCCGTATAAAAATCTCAAAATAGCGATGTTTGAAGCCGTTAGTGTTGTATCGAATATGCTGTAAAATGTATTTCAAATCCACTCTATCTATGAACATCATCATATCGAACAACACTGGAGTTTTCCCAACAACAAACCACAGTTTTTACCACCTCGATACGAGTTTCAATAACCAAGCAACCATCTTCCTGAGGAGCAATTGCCCAAAGTAATTGAGGCCTATTGATTCCAGTGGTACACAGATAATTTTATTTTTGACCGAATTTATTTCATTTTCAAAACGAATTAAATAAATGTTTCAATTTCTTACTTTTTCGGTATATTTCAATCAGGTACTGTCGGTTCTTGAGATATAGCACTTGTAAGGATTTGAAACATGAAAAAACCGTTTCTACTTTTTGAATTAAAACACATTGTGATTGCTCGATAGATGGCGCGGGGAGCACATCAACAAAAAAAATTAAATGGCATGGGGGTCATGTGTCACATCGTTGAAAGATAACTCAATTCTCTTTTCAGTGTTACTCAGTGTTACTCAGTGAGGATGTCAGGATCTACAAAATTTGAGCAAAATTAGCCGAAAGCCATTTTACGTACTAAATATGCTAGGAAATAAATACAAAGATGTTTTTTACCCAAATAGTGCTTGATCGATCACAGATAGTTTTTGAGAGAATCGGGGCAGATAATAGGTCCTCCTGCCCTGAAAATATGTCTCTGTCCTACCACTGGCCGCAAAACTCAATATCCAGCATCACATACACAAGCGCGAAATTAAAAAGAAGCCCGAGCAGTGAAAAGCGGAGAGCGAACGTATAAAACGTTCGCGAGAAAAAAATTGAAAGACACATGTGTGTCTGTGTGAATGCAAAACCATATTATGTATACGTATAAAGAAGTACTTGAAATTCAAAAGCGAGTCTCCTTGAATGTCAGCTAGATATAAAAGAGTGGATTAGATCATATTCAGATCTCATTCACCATGCAATAGATGCTCAAGTTTAAATAGGAGACCGTGAATGCAGACGATCCCCAATAACGTGATGATTCCATATATTAGATATTAATGCACCTACATGTGTCCAGTGTCACCAGTGATGCACATTTTAGGGGGGATTGAGGTTGTTTGATACTCTTTTTATGCCTTTCCAAACACATTATTTATTATATATGTTCATGATTACCTCAGCTGCATTGAAATAAAATATGAATTTTCTGAAATATATCATTCCCCCTCCCTGGGGCAGAATGCCACTGAAGGACAACAAGTAATTCATACTCAAGTTGCTAATAGAGAGATATTGCAATAATGCCAGCCGGTATCAAAGGCAACTTCATTTTAATAGTGACATGGTGTGGGTTGTAGTTATTGGGGAAAATGATCCAGCGCGCCCTACGGCGTAAGTGTCGGAGCTTCGAAGTCAGAAAGCATGACTGGGAAATTTCTAAGAGAAAATGTTAAAAACGAGGGTGGCAAGTTTTGTTATTATGGTCCGGTTTGATTCAAAATTAGAATGCGAAGGTTTTTGGGGTCGGAGATATGAGTGGAATTCATAGCAAAAATAATGGACAAGCCCTTCAATTGGAAAATACCGCTATTTTTCAGTCTGAACCTCAGCCAGGTTGTAGTATGAATACCAGAATGATAAACGAACTATTGATGAGTTCCGGGGAGGATACTAGTAAAAAATGTGACTTATTTATTGATGAAGAAGTTCTGATGGATTAGTGGATGGAGATGCATATGTTGTTTTCTATGAGCGGAAATGAAAATCCAGGCTGTCTATTACATGTTTTGATTATTAAAATTTTATATGGTAAAAAAAAATTAAATGTACCTTTACCATTATGGACATTACCCCCGACGAGGAAATCAAAGCAAATGAAATAAAATTTGCCAATCTTGAAAACATGTTGAAATCGAATAGGCGATATAATTATTGCTATCAAATACAAGGACAATTGCGTCTATCACCAAAAGACAGAAATGCTTTATCGAAGAGGTGACATATAATTATTGGATTTAAAATGTATTTCTCGTGTTTTTTTCAGATTTATGAAGATGAAAATTTTTGTGAAAATGAGGTGCTCCCAAAGCTGTTTTTTTTTCATATTGTTTTCTAACGGGGTTAGTGGATCCAAGAACAGCAAGGGACCTGGAAGTACGGAACAATTCTCGATAACACTTGAGGATTATTCAGTGAAATTTCGATAAATCTCTATTTTTCCTACCACGTTCATTTTATTCTCCCATTTCCTATTCTATTATTTTTGGGTTACAATTTATTGAAAACTATTTCAAATCAAAGGTACCCTTCAATGAATGAAGTTGACTGAAAATATTCTAAAGACAACCTCTTATACAAGTCAAGTGAAATTGTATTAAATGTTCAAAGAAAATTATAATTTCTTCATATACTTGTTTGACAGGTTTTTCTTTGAGTAATAGATTCAAAATCTTGCCGAGCAACAATACCTATTTTCTATGCTTAAAATATTCACAAAATATTAATTATTTTTTCATTTTCACTGCACGTATAAAATCTTTTCTTAATTTTTTTAATCGATTTCATTTGATCCTATTTTAGTCACCTATGAATTCTTCATGTTGAGAATGAGAACATTCTTAGATGAAAACAGACGAATATGATTTTTCTGGAAGTAGTTGTTTTCTGTTAGATAATACAAAAATAACTTCTTTTTTACTGTAGGGTTCTTTTTTACTGTAGAAAAGTAACATTTGTTGATATTCATTTGAGAATGTTTTCCTTTTCAACAAGAAAACCTTCCAATATCTTGAACGATGGAAAATAACGACTAAAGTTTTTCGTTCAGTCGCAGATGATTCCACATCTGAATTTATGAAAACCCTGTTCATACATTTGAATGAAACGAAATCTGTCATCCTATCAAATTTTGACAAAACTTGATAATCTCAATTCCTAAAAATCTTGAAACCTATTTAAATAGAATCAGACCATAATCACAAAACTAGTCTTCATCCTGAATTTATGCATTTTTGATTGAATTAATAATCTCCGACTGAATGTACCTATAATCTCTAACTCAAAAATTTCAAGAAGAAATATCCGACCCCAAAAATTCCTCATTTACAAATTTTCTCTATGATCGGATTATAATCACTCGTCATCTTGGAGCCGCCAGATCAGTTTCTGTACCTCAAACCATTACCTATTTAAAACCTTGTTTGGTTTTGGTCACCTACTGTTTTTGTTCTCCACGCCACTGATCATTATTAAGAATGCATCGTTTACGTTGAATGGGGATTATTCGATGGGAATTTCTTTCAATGAAGGTGCATTGTATAAACAGTTATATTTAACACGCCTCATGGAGACCGGGGAAAGGGACAGATATAATGCGAAGTTGTGACGCGTTACTGGAGCCCCTTAAGTGGTTCATGAAAGTTAGAAAATTTTATTATCCCTGTTTTATTTCCTAAGCTAAACCGTACTGCAACTACTGCAATATTCTTATTAAATAATTGGCTTTTTTCCACTCTTATATCTTCATCTTTTTCTTCGTAAATACCAGAACCGCAGCATTTATCAAATATAGTTAGTTTCATTAATGATTTGAAAGAGATCTCACAAATCAATTTATAACTCTGTTTCATCAGATCTATCTGAACTTAGTGTATATTCTTCATCTTGAATAAGCCAACATCAGAAACTTTTCTTGACAGTCATGCACTTTCCTTCCTCCAGTTTCAATTAATAAATAACTTGATTAGTCTCACACGGGAACCTAAAGAAATGGTATGAAATAAAAACTACAAAAAATTAGATAGAACAAAGAAAATTTTGGTAAACTCAACAATAACAACAATATCTGCACATTATATATTTATACAGTGAGTTTTATCTCCCTATCTATTAAAATATAGTCAATACTACTAAGTAAACAAGCGGTCAGGTCCGGCTCCAGGATCGTTATACTATAAAACAAGACCTTATTATAAAGCTCGTTAATAACCATTTAATGCCTGTATGGGATTTTGTCGTTGATTTAATAATTGAAAGAGGTATACCTCGACCAAAATGCCATTTGAAAAAATATTTCAAGATATTTTTTATTGTATAATTCACCAATGCGGCAAGTCACTAATTTGTTATTCCACGGATATTAATATACAATAAACAAGGAATACCTGGTAGGAAAGTGTGCGATGGGTGTAAGACCAAAGGAGGCGTTTGTCTGCAGCTATCATAGAAAAGCTCTGAAAGTGTATGGCTTATGAATGAACTATTATTTTATGTAGGTAATTCTACTTTCTATTTCAGATTGGAGTAACTCTAGTTAGGCGTGTGTAGAGAATGTTAGTTGACACCTACGTGGCAAAAAATGTATATGATTGAGACACACAGAAAACAAATATAGCGAGTGAACTAGAAAAATATATTCTTCAGCTTAGGTGACAGGTTCGCTTGGGTGTGGGCCGCCGAAATTTTAACAAGCATTGGTCGCTGGTTCGAAACCACGTACAGAAGAAATATTTTTGTTATATGAATCGGTATCGATAGACCGCCTTGTAGAAAACCAAAGTGTGATTGCCCAAATGCCAATCTCGATGTCTAATGCTTGCCTGGAATACTTGCCGACGACCCAGGGCGGAGCTGAAGGTTTTACGAGTTTTCTATAGATGAAAAGTGAAAACGCCACCAAAAATCAGAATTTTTCAGAATTTCATTTTGACTTTTTTTCACAATATGCATTTGAAATGGCAGAAATATACGAAGGTGTAGAAGGGCCACAACCATTTTATTTTTCAAATTCCGACTTCGTATTTCGGAAATCTGACTTACCAATTCGGAATTTTAAAATTCCGACTTAGTATCTCGGAATTCCGACTTGCTAACTCGGAATTCCGACTTGGTAACTCGGAATTCTATAATTCCGACTTCGTATCTCGGAATTCTATAATTCCGACTTCGAACCGAATGTTCACCTTACAATTATGAACGAAAACACAACAATACACTGAATATTCCATACAGCACACGACATCCAATGGATTTCCATTTTAGGTCCAAATAATGTCAACAGATGAAAACGATTTCTTTAATTTCAAATTCTTCATCTAAATACGAATTTCCTATTCGAACATTCAATGAATTTTTCAATGCAGTGAATGATGTACTAGGAATATTTATTTGGGTTGAGAAAATTCTTTTCAATCAAGATTTTCACTTTCCGACCACAGAAAACGTATTTCTTTACATTACATCCTTATTATACATATATTTGAAAATTATTGCAGGTTCATCTGTTTATCAATTTGTGTGACTGTATTATAGTTGATTCGACTGTTTACAATTTGTGTTTTGTTGTTGATAATTAACTATCGTAATACAATATATAACGTGTTCTGAATCTGAAATACCCTGCCTGCAATGAGATGAATGCAAATAGTTTTTCTCATGGGAGTAGATTGTGATTGTTTAATTTAAAGTTATGAATTTTCAAATTTAACTTTTATATTTTACAAGGTCGAATTTTACAAAATCGCTTTGTATACTCTGTGAATTCACAGTATGTATAACGGTGATTTAACAATTTCAAAAATGTGACTAACAATATTAACTTCTATCTGTGTACTTATGGTTCAATCACACTATAGATATATCGATACAATAACTTTACTGACATTTCTCCAACTCTAAATATATAGATATGCAATGTGATGATTAATGTCAGGCTAGGAAATGTTCGAAGGAAAACAGTATTTTTAGTTTGTTTTGAAAGTGTGACGCTGTCGAAAACGTACTTCGAATATATCCGGTGAGAAGCTATTTATACATCCCACAATTTTAGATCACTCCTAGTTCACAGATCAAGTAGACATAATTCGGATCCAAGAAAACAAGACTCACATTTTACGCGAAATGTTATTGAAAAAGTGAAAAAAGGGTTCCTGTGTGTCTTGTCCTGTGAATGACCTAAAACCCAAATTAATTATCCATCTTTGCTATCAAAATGAAACTAAACTACCGCCGTTTTGGTACAAATCACTACATAATGTGTACCTAGTGGTGGTGAAAACGATTCTACAAAATTAACATAGATTTTCATACACATTTTCCATTGTCGTGACCGTTATGAAATTAGCGATACAACCCCGAAAAAACTGATAACAGATTATACTATAATTTGCCGCCTTTTTGTCGCTAATTAGATGCGGAGAAAAAAAATTTGTCGCTATTTTTTTTTTTTTAAATATATGTTTCGCTAACTTCATTAGCGAAACAACTTCCGTAATTTCTATTTTTTCACAGTTCTGAAGTATCCATAATTTGCCGCTTTTTCCTCGTTAATTAGTTGCGGAGAAAAAAAATTTGTCGCTCTTTTTTTTTAAAAACTATGTGATGTTTCGCTAACTTTATATGAAGTTAGCGAAACAACTTCCGTAATTTCTATTTTTTCACAGTTCTGAAGTATCCAGAATTTGCCGCCTTTTGGTCGCTAATTAGTTGCGGAGAAATTCGCACTTTTTTTTAATATGTGATGTTTCTTTGTATTGCTAGGAATCCCACGTTAAAAGGTAAGACCTCGCTAATCCTTAGCTCGCACAAGTTTCGACTTCTGAGGGCTGTCGTTCGTAGTTGGATGACAGGTTAACGGAAAAAATAATTTTAAATATCAATTGCAATCACTTTTATGGGACGTTAGGCGTCTAGACAAAGTTGTTGATGTTTGTCCAATATATGCTTTGTCACAAGTCAGACAGGGAATTTTGTAAACGACATTTGATTTTTTCCATCCCTTTCCAAGGTTTCAATTGGTAAGTTTCAGAGGGGAGACTATTAGTAGTAGTGACGATGCTTTGGGCAATTTTGATATTCTCATTTTTTAAGACATTTATGAGATTTAACGATTGAAAATATGGTAACAAACAGAAAAAATAAGTGATTCAAAACACTTTTGGTTGGGAGGAAGAAAAGTAAAATAATATCACAAATTATGGATATTCCAGAACTGAGAACAGATGGAAATTACGGAAGTTGTTTTGCTAACCTCATATGAAGTTAGCCAAACATGGTAAATTTTTTCTCCTCAACTAATTAACGACAAAAAAGCGACAAATTATGGATACTTCAGAACTGTGAAAAAATAGAAAATACGGAAGTTGTTTCTCTAACTTCATATGAAGGCGAAACATCACGTATTTTTTTCAATAAAATGAGTGACACATTTTTTTTCTCCGCAACTAATTAGCGACAAAAAAGCAGCAAATTATGGATACTTCAGAACTATGAAAAAATAGAAATTATCATATGAAGTTAGCGAAACATCCCATATTTTTAAAAAAAAAAGAGCGACAAATTTTTTTCTCCGCAATTAATTAGCGACAAAAAAGCGGCAGATTATGGATACTTCAGAACTGTGAAAAAATTGAAATTACTGAAGTTGTTTCGGTAACTTCATATGAAGTTAGCGAAACATCACATATTTTTTTTAAAAAAAGAGCAACAATTCTTTTTTCCGCAACTAATTAGCGACAAAAAGTCGGCAAATTATAGAGTAATCTGTTATCAATTTTTTCGGAGTTGTCTCGCTAACTTCATATAGGTATTGTCGTGACTGTTTTATGCTTCACACTTCCATATCCCCTCATTTGATTACAAGTTCCTTTGAGAATCTTCACAAGGGCTCAATATTAAGAAAAGAAAATAGAATAGGAAAAAGTGTGAACTTTAACTATGCTCTCCATAACACTGCAATTGAAAAAGTTACATCGATCAAAGATCTTGGAGTCGTGTTTCAGTCCAATCTGTTATTACCTTTGCACAATGAGTAGGTATATTTGTAATAAAGCACTCAAGCAGTTGGGTTTCATAAAAAGATATTCCAGAGATTTTTTGCATACGAGTACAGTGAAAATCTTCTTATTGGTAAGATCTCATCTGGAATATGCTTCGATTATTTGGTGTCCTAAGGCCCAAGTTCACATCGAAAAACTGGAAAGAGTTCAACGCAGATTTCTCATGTACTGCTCATTCAGACTCAATATTCCTTATTCTTATAGTAACATGATCTCAGTAATGAATATGAGTCCATTGATCCATAGAAGGCAGAGGTTTGACTGTTTATTCATTTACAAAATTCTGAACGATTTGATAAAAAATGCTCCTGAATTAGTAAAGTGAAACTATATGTACTTCCAATTTAGTACATTTGCCTTGGTTGCACATCGATCTAATTATGATGCGAATATAGGGATGATTCGATTACTGCGGCAGGAAAATGTTCACTGTACGACTACTGATTTTTTTTCAGCTCTTTATGGCAAATGAAAAGGGACGAAATGTAGTTCAACTTTATTTCATTACATTATTTATGTATTATCGAGTACGTCATGGCGAGCAACAGCCGAAAGTACTCCTGAAAATTTCTGGAATATATATTTACAAATACGTTGCACAAAATCGTTGCAAACATGACTGATAACATCCGAACCCGTGAAGCGGTCGAGTAGTAAGGGAGACCGGGAGGTGAGGGGGAGCGTATTATACGTAACGAGTTCATTACAAGAATTCCCCTCATCTCCCGATCGCTCGTGCTACTCGACCGCTTACGCGGGTTCGGATGTTTTCAGTCATGTTTGCAAGTTTTTTTCATCATTTTCGCAGTAGTGTAGCGCAAAATTAGAATATATGTTTGTGGTACTAAGTATATACTTGACTTTCAGAATCTGTTTGAGAAATTGAAATCGGACTATCACTAGAGCATCACGGCACGCATTATTTCACAAGAATGTGTTGTTCTCGTGAAAACGTCATATGGTCGAAAATTATACCCAGTTATCCATTTGAAAAACATAACACAAGATTCAAATAAAAAAAGTCCGAATTGAAAAATCATTTTAGCCACCCTGTATAATATCCTCAAATTATATATGAATGGATCAGAAATATCAAATCTGTCTATCAGATGGTATTATTATTATTTTCTCTTGAATGCCATTCTTTGACAAAAATCATAATTTTCAGGTGTCACAAAAATTGTTCAAAAAATTATTTGAAACAAATACTTGATTCTGTAGATTTTTGTCGGTTCACCCTTACATTTGACAATTATTTCAGGTTATAGGCTAGTTTACTCTAGTTTTTTAATCATATCACAAGTATTATGAAACAGTGCATCATTTGAATATCAGACATAAGGACATCTCGAATAATTTCGTATCGAAAAAATCATATCAGATGAGGTTTGTCGAGGTTTGCAAGTATAGGTAGGTATTAGGACGGAGGCCGCCGCTTCTATGATTGAGCTCAGTAAGAAAAAAATCCCCAATCCGGCGCTGTATGGTGATGAAAAAATTAAGAGTGACATATCTGATAATGATGAAGATTAATTTGAGAACTTATGTATATTTTATCATACCTAATAAAATCAATTTTGCCCATAATTTCGATTTTCACATAATGTAATTTGCATGAATGATTTGAGTTTTCACGTTGTGCCTCTTACTCGCACTCCCACAGCATCTTTCCCCTCACCTGTCAAGGACTTATGCTAGCCAGAACCGCCTGTCATTGTACGCACCTTCTTAAAATCGCTTAGACAAACACATATAAAAATTTCAACTTTACAGAATAAAGTTTATTTTAATTCATATACTACACACCTTCCGGTTCACCTGTCATTGAAAACGCCTGTAATTTTTTTTCGAACTTCTCAATGAATGAACAAACTTGTATAAAAATTTCAAGCTTACAGCAACAAGTTTTTTTTAGATTTCATTTACACTTTCAAGGGTTTAGGGGTTGATGACGTGTAGGGCTGATGCGCGCCAGGTGATTGTTACCGTACTTAGCATGCTATGACTCATCACTATAAGGATTTCTAGCCTTACAGATATACCGTTATTCGGAGGGTTCACTAGCTCTCGTACTATAGCCCCTATTTTTAAAACGGGTCCTTCCACTATCATGAATAATTATAGTATAGGCCCATCTCTGTCATCAATAATTTTGCCAAAATATTTGAACATGCATTGAAAAACGGATTGCTTGAGACCACAGTTTTGTTCGAGGAAGATTGGATATTTTGATTTGTTTTTATTTTTTCCAACTTCATTGTTTTGTTTTCTGATTCTTGTATTTTTGTGCTGTAATAGTAGCTTTTGTTAAATGAATCATTTGTTTGCCTTATGTTCACAATTTTGAGAGAAACCAAAACATTTCTCTCAGATTTGCACATTCATCGATTATCTCTTGAAATATCCCACCCGTTGGAATATTTTTGAAATAAGCTCGTTTCCGAGGACAAGACACATGCAGACAAAAGAGTAATGTTGAAAAAAATAATAATAATAATAATGATGACTTTATTAAGGCGGGGCTCAGTCATAGACTGCTCTGGCCCAACCTGAAATTATATTCAAATTTATAAAAAAAATCAAGTACATTTCTTATATCAGTAATGACCCAAATTAATACCTCTCTATTATTTTCCTGAGTATATTATAGTGTATTCACATTTTAAAAACGCTCCATGTAAACAGTGATCAATGCATGCTTGCAGCATGTCCACCTCGTGATCGCCAATTCTCGCAACGCTATTGATCGATAGAACATCAACCTGATACGACACCAAACGAAATATTTTTGCAGAGATGTATTCAGCTTGGCTGCTTTACAATTACTGAATCTGCGTTTCGTTTGAGGTTGCAGCGGTGATTTATTCTTGTGTTTTTATTTACATTATTGATTATTTATTTTAAGTTCTTGGTTGGTTTTGGATGATGTCACATTTTCAAATTCATTTCACTGGGTTAACAGGCTTAATGCGTCTCTGTTCTAATTTGGATGCTGTTAACACGGACCTTGATGATGATGGTAATCCAAATCTATGTACAATAACATTTATTTTCAGCAAGATGGGGCACCTCATTTCTCATTACAGGTGCGAGAATGGCTATCCCAAACTTTTCTAAATCAATGGATAAGTCGTCGAGGTCCAATAGAATGGCCAGCACGCTCGCCGGACTTGGCACCCAATGATTTTTCCCTGTAGGGTAATTTGAAAACCGTTATTTATAAAACTCAACCTACTGACCTGAACGATTTGGAAAGAAGAATTATAACTGAATGCCAGGCAATTACAAGAGAAACATTTTCAAAGGTGTAAGAAGAATTTGCAAATAGACTCTACTACTGTCTGGGAGTTAATGGAATTAATTTTGAACATTTTTTGTGAATAAAATTTTCTATTTCGTATAATTTATGTACTAACAATCCAACAATGTACCATTTGAACTCTTATATCTCGAGAACGCCTTCTTCAAATTTAGAAAATTTTGCACTGCTAGTATCAGAATTGAATTAATTACCTTCACAATGAAGTATGACATGACCCTCATTCCCTATGAAAATTATAGAGGGGGTTGCTCTGGGGAGTAGGGGGTTGAAGTTTCAAATACCTACTTCAGGTCATTTGGTGTCCCCCTCCAAACAAAAATCGACGTGTCTTGGCAATTTTTTGTAAAATAATTTTTCTTGATGTTATTGAGGGTGGATAGTCTTAAGTGAACCACCGGTATATCTTTAAGAATCTAAAATCGGTTGATTAATAGCTGAGAAAATACAGTGACAGTACTGCTCCTTGCGGGACCCCTGCTTCTAATCTCCTTCTGGACGAAAGGACATTTTCGACTTTGCATCGGTATTGTCGCCCTCTTAGGAAGAAGTTGATCAGCTTGACCATCGGTGTAGTATATCCTGTGACCACTAGCTTTGTAATCATACCGTCGTGCCAGACCATGTCGAAGGCCTTGGCAACATCTAGGAAGACTGCTCCTGCGGAGTGTCTTTTCTTTAAATGGTTCCAGCTGTTGACTGCTGCGTCCACGATCCGGGTGACTTGAAGTTCTGTCGAGTGTCCGTGTCTGAAACCGAATTGTTCGTCCGGTAGGACGTTCAATTCTTCAGTCATCGACTCGAGTCTCTTCTGGATTACTCTCTCAGGCCGGTGGTTCTGCAGAAACGCGTGGTTCATGATGAAATGATGTTTCTTTGGCTTCAAAGTCTGTATACGGGTCGGAGTGCTTTCTGTAGTGCTATAGATGGCTCTGGTACTAACTTCATCAGTCAGTTCTTGGATTGTTGTAGGGCCAGTTGACAAAACCCAAATGGAAATCGTTCGCATTTTGTATCCGGGGCTGTACTAATGACCGGGTTGAACCGTGAATCTAGTAAGCAGTTGACACACCTGTTTTCGATTGTCAGTTGGTAGTTGTACAGGAAGTTTTATTCGAGCATGAATTTTTCTGTTGTTTTTAATGATCAGAGAATGGTGAATATTATTGGGCATACTCGTTATAACTTTTATTGGTCGAGGTTTTCCAGGAGAAGGTTCACCTAATCGAAAGGTTTTAGAGGTTGTCATATCAAAATCAGGAACAAGTACTCTGAACACATCCTTGACAGCGTCTGAATCACATTCATTTTCTGGAATTCCAAAAATCAATAAGTTGTTTTCCCTTTGTTTGATTTCTGTGATTTCTGATATTATTTCTAAGGGATTATGGAACAACCCCGTACAATCACTTAACTTAGCGGTTAGGAGGTCGATCTTATCGTTGAGGTTTTTTATCACCTTTTTATTTACCTCGGTCAAAACATTGATGTCTGCTTCTAATTTTTCCAATTTTTTCTCGAAAAAAGATAATTGTTGTTTAAAGTTTTTCATGATTTTGTTAGAAACACTAGCCGTTATTGTTTTGTGGAATGTTTCGTTCATGAATAATTGTTTTATAATTAAATCAGCCGCACTTTTCAGTTCACACAATTGATCTCGTGTTAACGGCATGTTGAAAGAAACAAATATTGCAGAAATCAATCAGAAATAACAACGAAATTATCAAGATATACACAGCTCCAACAAAGCACGTCTACCACCTATATGCGACAGATGCTATTGAAAAACTGTGTACTATTTCGAAGAGTCGGCTCTTGAAAAAGAATTTTTCAGATATCTGCATTGTCGCCTATTCAAGTTTGACAATCACCAAGAAAGAATATAATTGCTAACAAAACTTTGTGATATACCGTGTCAAAAATCATTCATTATTAAACTAAGGAGTGAAATGTCAGTTTTTTACGAGAATATTTCATGCTAAATGTATTCAATATATTAAAATTAAAATTTGCTTCTTCAAGAAATTAAATTTAGTTTTTTATGACAAAAATAAACTACCAACTTTATTTATTCTGTTCATGGATAAATGTGTTTTAAATTTTAATTACCCATGAAAATTTTGTTGAATTGAAAATCGTCGATAAAACATTTTTGACACTTGTCAAAGTAGGTAAAGTCTATAGGATCTTGCAAGTTAGCGAATTTTGTGTAAACATGCCAAGTTTGTTTACTGTTGAAGAATACGTTAAGACATTATTATTTACGTGGATTGTTTGAAAAATAAAAGAAGAGCTAGAGACTTAGTTGTATCGGATACGTTTTCCTGATCGCCCAACATCAAATGAAAATACTTTTCTGAATCTAGAACGCACTCTGCGTCAAAGACACTTCCCATGCGGAAATCGCGGGAATTATAGAAGATCCGTACGTAATGAAGAAAATATCACAAATGATTGGCGTACCTGACCTATGTAAATATGAATCCACATGTTTCTACTCGAAAACTATCCGACGAACTTGTATTACGTTGAAGGAATTTTGAATTTGAAAGGCCTTTAGGTTTTTCAAAACTCAAATAACTCCAAAAAAAAAATCAATTGGCCAAATGTCTGTTTCTTTCGAATCTCTCCGAAAGAGAACTCGACACTTATTTATTGATCCCTCAATTGCACAACTTTTTTACCATTTTACCTACTTTATATCTCTTACGGTTACCGAGATCCCCATGCTGTTCATAGAGTCAAACAATTATTAGATCGCAATTGCTGCTTCAGATAGAAAATAGTGTATTTTTCTCTAAGAATCAATTAGAAATGTGCAGATACAATGAATGATCTTACATAAAAGCAACTATTTTTAGAGAAAGATTCATATTCCAGTCATCCGAAAACATCTAGTGAAACGTAACTGTGTTGATTCAAATGTCATTTCATTCATAATGTCCTTCTTATTTATGACTCAAACCGTTGAAACGCGATTCATTTAACCAAATTTTTCGATTCCAAACATGAAAACGAAAAGGAAGAAGCAGACAACCTCTACATCGGAAACCGCGATCTCTATTGATATTATATATTATATCAAATACCGCTTATAGGTTGGCTGGCCATATCCTGTTGTAGTAGTCCCCACTACGTCATTTCCTGTGGGCTGCGAGCCACGAGCGCAATAAATCTCGACGTTGCCAGATTCTTATAATTTCCCCAAGAGTCAGAAAATAGGAGATTTAAGATTTTAAGACAAGTATTACGCCACCTATAGTACCGAAATTGTAGATAGTGGACTCATCGTAAATTTTCTGGTTTTAACGGGATTTGAAAGTGCGAAGGGGATGAACGAAAGTGGCAAAGTAAAAATTGATTTGAAGCCAAAGTACCTACCTTATTTCTGTTCTATTTTTTACCTGCTTTATATGAATTATGAACCGTACTACCGATGAATCACTATCTACAATTTAGGAACTAGACTATAGTATTTAAAAGCAGTAATGGAATATTTAGTGACATCTTGATTTCCAGCAAACAGTTTAGCAAGAAAACAAATTATTCAACAATTAATATATTTGACAATGTTACAATGGACGTGAGATCACTCTGATGTGAAAAAAAGTAAACTTTTTTTGTACGACTATCCTTAAAAAGGACTTTTTGATTCATAGGCATATAAATAAAAAATTGACGTTTTCACATTATGTGTCAAAAACGAAAATACTTTAAACACTAGTGTTGAAAGTAAAATGACAGATGAGATCATGAATATTTAATAATCTAAATCTCTCCAATAGAAACAATGTAATCTTACATCTTGAATATCAAATAGTTTCATAAATTGAACATTACATTATTGGACTGGCATTAAGTAATCTACGATTAAAAACAGAAATATTGCAGTTTTGTCTGTTTGTCCCTTATTTACACAGGCGTTCGTCATTCATAACGTAAAACAAATCTAGTTTCTCAAATTTTCCTTTCTACATAATTTATTTCACGAAAAGGTACTGGATGGATAGAATGGTCAAAAGGGGGCTTTGATATCGGTTTGTGATAAAAATGTAATTTAATTATCAGTCTTAAGTTGTATGTTTCCACTAATAAAGAAACTTCAATTCTGTCCTTAACCGTCCAGTAATTCAGTAATTTTCGAAAAACATGCTGTAACTCCCAAACGAAAATTGATATTGATATGCAGTTTTCACCAATAAGTTTGTCATAAAATTTGACCCTCAGACACCGTCATCAGTTTTCATCTTTCTAGTTTGAAAACAGGACTTTCCCTTCAAAAGTGTCCAATTTGACCCACTCTGAACATGTCGAAATAAGGACAACATTATTACTGCCTGACGTTATTACGAACTCCAATATCTCTATCAATCGTAAACTTCTATTACATGGAGTCTTGTTCTGAATAAGGGTCAATTTATAAAAATATTCATTCAAGATTTAAGAATACCGAAGAAAAAAGAAAATGAATGCAGCCCTGTATCCTGTGGTCAACCAATTTACGTTATTTTGAGAGCTTTTTTAATTTGTTGATATTCTGTTTCAAGTTATCATTACAGTCCAGTTTATTCAGCAATATAATTGTTCCAAACAGTGACGATTATTATTTTTGGGATACACCCTAACAAATACTGATAGGTTCTTTGGAATAAAACAACAGAATTCAGCCAATAATAGATTCTTGAATGATAAATATTTTTATAAATTGACCCTATCTATTGGTTTTTCTAGGAATAACGATCTTTTCATTGTCCGTAGACAAGACTAACTATGGCTACTATACTCTCCCATATCAAGGTTCATGCGAGAAGTCATTTGTCTCATCTGTAACATTACACTCAACAATAATAAAAAAAAGAAAATACAATGGAATAATAGTCGGCATGCGGGGATCTGTCGTAGTGGACTTAACTTCCCTAGCTACTCGTGGGAACTTTTAATGGACCTGAATTTAAAAAAAAACTGAACGTGTACCTACACCAAACCTAGAGCAAAAGGCGGAGACCACAGGATAGGTTAAAACTTTTATTGGTATTATAAAATGAATCAAATATGGTCTAGTTTCTTTAACATGACACACAGTTGAAATTTCATTACTTTTTGTGTACTGGCCATTCATATCGCATATAGGGGTATTTTTTCCTTTTTTTTTTTGATTTTTTTTTTCCGTTTTTTTCCGGGTGATTTTTTCCGGGTTTTTTCTTCCGGGTTTTTTTTCGTTTACCTCTGAAAACAAGCCTACGGAGTCTCTTAACAAAGACAGGGCTAGATAGAGATCTCTAAAAGATTTCGAGGGCACACACAATAGATCTGAAAATGTTGCGGTGTAGAGGCTTGTAGCACGAAAGCCCCAAACTAATCTAATCTACCGTCTCTTGGAAAGCTGACTAATGATTTTACTTTAACCAAATACCCTTAATTATCTTGGTATATGATTCATATTTGGTACTGCTCCTCCCTGTATTCTGGACAGGGATAATTTGATATTATGTAATTTGTCAGGTAGACTTAGAAGGTGACAGATATTTTTGTATTGCTAAAGATAATCAAAACTATAATAAAACAGAGTACACTTGGTATCCAGTTTGGTTTGGTACCTAAAATTGTTGGGTACTATACTAAAATAGTTAGATGACCAAGACGGTATAAACACACCGCCTTGCCTTTCCAGAAAGATGAAAATTTTGGTTTGATTCCTTGCTAAGCTAGCTTCGTCTATGTTTTAATGTACTTAGAGTGCCCTAATATCTATTTTCCTAGCAATACAAACTTGAATGGTTAATGTTTCTATTCGATACTTGAATGTCATATTTGAATCGGCATTGATGTTATAAAATATGGGATAGAAGAGTTGCAAACCTTTTTATAGTTCAATGGTATGCTGTCTAAACGATTACCAAACATACTAAATTAGAACCAAACTGTTAACTGATAAACATGGTGTAAATTGGCAGTAACTTATTCTGTTGGTCTGAATTTGGTATGGCCAAGTTGGTCATCAGAGTATCAAATTCGCACACGGTATAAACGTGGCTAATAATAATTACCATCCTAAGGCCGTGCCAAGGAGTAGGCCACTTCAAAAGTAGGTGTACTTACATATGAGTAAAAATAAGGAAACAAGTCGGTTTTGATATTGGAAATTACGAAAAAGGATAAAAATAGTTATTTTCTCCAAATGACATTGAAAGCGGCCTTTTAATGACACTTGGCAGGCTTAGAAGTTGTACTTTTAATGCCTAGGCAGAAAAAGTCCACTTTTACTGCCTAGGCAGAAAAAGTTCGTTGCTAGGCAACCTTCCAAGTAATAATTTAAATCAAACTGGTAATTAAAATTGACAATGACAAAGTAAACAGTAAACAAACAAATTCAACAAACGTCATCACCGGTAAACATAGTAACGCAGGGCCCAGTTACCTTTGATGAAATAATTTAGTTATTTGGATATTGATAATGAAACGCAATTTAAATATGAAAAAGTCGATTTTGCGTGGAATTGGACGAAATTTTAAGAAAAAATTATATGTTTCACACGGCAGGAAAGCAGATTTAATGCCTTGGCTGGTTTCTTAGCCTCGCTACGCTAGGCTATGAAACACCAGCCGCGGCATTAAATCTTGTGCTTTTATGCTTAGTAAAACAAATAAGTATTTGATCAACTAGTGTAATAATGAACGCCAGATGAATCAATGAAGTCCCAAACTCAAAAAAAAAGTATATTCTGATGAAAATGAGGAGGATATTATTGACAAAGTTCATTCCTGGCGAACTGAATTCGTTACAAAACTAAAACATTCGGAGGGAAAAAAAACATGACTATTAAGAAAAGTTCCCTATGTTGGCTTCTACAGAATTATAAATATAGACTAAGTTCAGAAAGATCTGTGAGATTTGGACGCAAAAATCGAAAAGGATATACAATTTCACCACAATGTTGAAAAAAAAGAATTATCAATTTATGATTAGGGAAGTCAATTATTGAAACCTTTCGATGAATCCAAGGAATTCTGATAAACGAAGGGGTAACGAAACAAATATTGAAGGCATCTTTAATCGGAAAGACCAAAAAGAAGACGACTCAAAAAAGAAAATCCTGAAGAAAATTGAGTAGTTCAGACTACTCAGCTGGTGAAATGTCTATTGTATTGTATTATTTCCTCGATGTAATACATTTTTCATCAACTAAAAGTTTGTTATTACTTCTTTTATGTCAAAAAATACAAGCACTCTAACTATCGTTTAAAACTTAAAAATCTAGATGTTTTTTTCTAGGATGACAATAAAAACATTGTAATTTTATCATTGCTTTTCGGAGCTTTTCGTAAATATACTCTACTAGACAAACAATTAATTGATGCTTGCAATGTAAAGATGCTCGAAAAAACCTTTTGTTAAGTAATTTAGTGTACAGAACAGATAGAACAACACCACTAGCTGAAGACCGCAGGTCTAAGTCAACAAAAAAGTACAGAAAGAATAAGAAAACTTATGTAAACCGAGGAAAGTAATATGAAAAAGAAGAAACTTTACAAAAAGTACAAAAAAGTAGGAAAAGGTAAAAAAGGTTATAAAAGTAAGTGTACTTTCGGAAAGGACAATAAAATACATAAAATCGTTTTGAAAGTACGAATTATATCTAAATTTCGTTGTATATAATTTTATTAAATTACAGAGTAGGTGTACAAATCTGAAGAAGTGGCAAACCCCTAGGGCAGTGCGCATATCGAGACGCATATAAGAGAGGCAGAACAGGTCAGTGTCGGTGACTCAAAGTTTGAAAGGGAGAACTAGTTCAGTCGACAGGTTGAAAAAAGTGGGGTTAAGTGGAAAAAGGTCGGAAGTTAATGAAACTTCAGGAGGTTCTTCAGGGATGGTTAATCAACATTTTTTCAAGTTTTGGACCTCGAGGACCCTGTGCGAAAAAAGTAGGGGGGGGAAAACTGAATTTTTTTTTACCTCTCTCCGGTTTTTCCTCGATAACTTTTTTCTCTTACGTCCTACGGAAAAAACATATTGATACTTTTTTGTAGAGCGTAAAATTTTATACAATTTGACTGAAGAAACATGTTTATATGTGAATTCGCTACCGAGATATGGCACGTCAAAAAAAGGTCATGTTTAAAAGTTTGCTAAGAAATGACAAAAATGCAAAATTACAGCTTATTTCATCTCTTATACCCGAATTATGATGAAATGTTGTCAGTAATTATGGTTCTTAGTTGAAGTCACCAACTTTGGACACCCCACTCCTCCTTCCCCCACCCAACCCCAATTCTCAAAAGCTAACTTTCTGATGAAAGCCAACCATACCCATTCACATCATTTTGGTATTGATATCAGGTACTTTTCGGATCGATATCTCTCCATTCCCCTACATAATTATCCCAGGACAGGAAGAAAAAAAGACGTAGTCCTTTCGTGAAAAAAGTTAATGTAATTAACAATATTAAGTTATTCTCAAGGCATATATTATATTGAGGAATAAAGATATTATAGCTAATCATAGTGGGTAGGTACTCATTTGTACTCATTACATTTCCTGCCGAGATTTCTTAGCCGCTGGTTCTGCTCGTAACAGCTCGTCGTCCTCCTGAGCGATAAGGCTGTCAATGATGTCGCTGTCGTCGTTTTTGTCCAATATTTCTCGATCAAATCAGTTGCGGGGGCGTTTTCGCAGGAGTGGCCTGTGCAGTGCTTGCACATTGCTGAGCATCGGAGACCTGCTTTCTTGCAGCAGCAAGCTCCGCTGCTACAGCCTTTGCTGCACTTGCAGGAAACAATATGGAGGATGTCATCCGGTGCAGCATTTCTGGTTTTGGGGATTGGTAGTACCCCTCGTATGGTGAGGCTCCAGCCCCATACTGATGGGGGGAGATCATTGCCCAACCATGCCTGTACTTGCTGGTAAGGGCGGAGGGAATGATACTTGGCAGCGTCCCTTGTTGGTGGTAAGTGGGCTAGTTGTAATTTAGCCTTCGTCACTGATCGTGTGAATAATTGGTACCTTAGGTCGTCGAGATTGTCTCTGTCAATGTTGCCTCCATAAACTGCTACCAGGAACTTTTCTCCAGCGTCGCTGATCTGCTGAGGAGTAGCGTTTGGTGTGAGAAACGGGGCCACTACTGCAGAGAGGGAGGTATTCTTCATGTAGGTACTGCAAATTTTCTTCTTCCCCAATCCAAACGGTGCTGAAGTGGTATCACAACCACTCACTGAGTGAGGAAAAGTATGTCCTTGGTGGTTAAACACTCTCTGTCTCATTTTTACCAATCCCTTATTTTAATTTTCTTATTACCGAATTTGACTATTCTACCTGAGGTACTTATACCCTTCTATAATTACTATTTTTCGATTTCTTCTTGGAATTAATGAATACTAGGTCATGTTGAAAGAATAAATTGAAAAGTGATCTAATATGACCTCAAAAATCGAAAACAGATAGGTCTAGGTAGCGCAGGTAGAATAGACAAATTTCAGCCTTCTATGTTGAATATTGGCTCATCGTTTGCATTCCGCAGTTCCACAGGAGCAGAACATCTATTGTTTTCCAGCTTTTTACTGCTGTAGCTGATCACACACTCCCCTCGGCCCGACACTCTCTTGTCCTTGGGAGGAACGACTTGACACCTGGTGGGCAAGCAGGGGTGGGAGTTATCTAAAGTTGGTGATTTCAAGTAGGAATTATAATAGCAACTACATTTCATCATAATTCTTGTACAACAGAAGCGCCATATCTCGGTAACAAATTGACACACAAACATGTTTGAGGCAACAAATTCGTAGGGACGATCTACAAAAAAGTAAAACGACGTTTTTGCTGTAGAACGTAAGGCAAAATAGTTATTGAGGAAAAACCACACCAAGGTCGAAAAATTTGCAGTTTTCCCCTCCTACTTTTTAAGCACAGGGTCCTCGAGGTCCAAAACTTGAGAAAATGTTAATCAAATATCCTTGAACAACATCTTAAAGTTTCATTAACTTCCGACCTTTTTCTATCTGAAAATACCTGTCGACTGAACTAAACTGCGAAACTGATTGACGGTTCTCTTTTAGAGCTCGAGTCACTGAGACTATGCTGCACGATCTCCTCATCTACGTCTCAATATGCGCAAGGCCTTAGTCATAAAGCGAAGTCCCATCAGAATGCGCAGATTCTTCTTGTTCCATTCGAAAATGAACGCTGGCATGCCCCTTCGAAAGATTTAGACCTGGCCACAGTTTATGCCCTTGACTCAGCATCTTCACGAGAGGTTCTGATTTGTGGTAAGCATTCTCAAGCCGCCGAACATATTTGTATTCTGTCTGTATTGATAACTTGATTGTGTGCCGAGAAGGTTAGGTGTAAGAGTAGCCCAAGGCTAAATCTCGCCTTCTTGTGGTAGAATAAGAGAATAAATACTTTTTGATTTGATGTAATGTGTTATGAAAAAAATAAAGACTATATTATTTTATTTTTATTTTCCGTTTGGAATTACCCAGTCAGGCCCTGTTTCCGGAGCCCCGACACTTCCGGAGGGCGCGCTGGTGTGTCATTAACCCCAGTAAACACTCCCCACGTCTATGGGGTAAGTGATTACTGGGTCCGAGAATCATGTGCCCTGAGTAGGCGGAGTGAACCAAGAATTACGGCCTTCTGCATTCGCCCGGCTAGGATTTCTGCCAAGTCACGGCAAACCGGTATGATTTTAAAGTTTGAGATCAGTGTGTCCATCATTTCACCAATATTTTTTTTTTTCATCCGTTAGGAATTACCCAGTCAGGCCCTGTCTCCGGAGCCCCGACACTTCCGGAGGGCGCGCTGGTGTGTCATTAACCCCAGTAAACACTCCCCACGTCCATGGGGTAAGTGATTACTGGGTCCGAGAATCATGTGCCCTGAGTAATTACGGCCTTCTGCATTCGCCCGGCTAGGATTTCTGCCAAGTCACGGCAAGCCGGTATGATTTTTAAGTTTGAGATCAGTGTGTCCATCATTTCAACAATTATTTTTTTTTATCCGTTAGGAATTACCCAGTCAGGCCCTGTCTCCGGAGCCCCGACACTTCCGGAGGGCGCGCTGGTGTGTCATTAACCCCAGTAAACACTCCCCACGTCCATGGGGTAAGTGATTACTAGTTCCGAGAATCATGTGCCCTGAGTAATTACGGCCTTCTGCATTCGCCCGGCTAGGATTTCTGCCAAGTCACGGCAAGCCGGTATGATTTTTAAGTTTGAGAGCAGTGTGTCCATCATTCCACCATTTTTTTTTTTTATCCGTTAGGAATTACCAAGTCAGGCCCTGTCTCCGGAGCCCCGACACTTCCGGAGGGCGCGCTGGTGTGTCATTAACCCCAGTAAACACTCCCCACGTCCATGGGGTAAGTGATTACTGGGTCCGAGAATCATGTGCCCTGAGTAGGCGGAGTGAACCAAGAATTACGGCCTTCTGCATTCGCCCGGCTAGGATTTCTGCCAAGTCACGGCAAGCCGGTATGATTTTTAAGTTTGAGAGCAGTGTGTCCATCATTCCACCAAGGACCCCTATTATCAGAACCACCATCTTGACAGAATGGTTTGGGTAAAGCCTGCGGAGTTCAAAGAGAAGATCTCGATATTTAGTCCGTTTTTCCTCCTCTTTTCGGACGATGTTCGTTTCGCCAGGAGCTGAAAACTCAATGACGAAAATCGTCCTACTTCAGGCTTATTGGCATGTATTTGCCTGGGGGTGGGGAATGAATAGTTCCAATAGATTCGGCACTTATCATTCACCACCACGGACTCAATATCCCCCGGAGCATAAGGCAACACCGGTGTCTCGTCTACACCGTACGAGTGTCGTAGATGGTAGTACAACACTCGTAGGGCCGCGTTATGTCAGTGGATATAGGCTGAGACCGCATAAGCTGGACAAGCTGACAGCAAATGCATTATGGTCTCAGCTGTCCCACGACACGCTCTGCATTTAGTGTCAGGGACCTCTATACCCATCACGCGACTGCGGTAGACGAGAGTCTTGAAGACACCATCCTGGCAGGCCATTATGAATCCCTCGGTCTCCGACTTCAGCCCACTTGACCTGAGAAACGAGAAGGGCATTTCTCTGGATAAGCCTAGGTCTTCAATGTTCTTGAAGAAGACATCGGCTTATCCTTATGTAGCTGCAGGAGCCTCTCACACTCCGCAGCTTTTTGCTGAACGGGTTCCAACTCGGTGATAGAGTTTGGGTTTGTCCGTTCAGTGTCTAATAAGAGACCGAGTTCATCGGCTGCACGGGTTGCTGCCTTGAAAAGAAATGCTCCAATCCCTGCTTTTTCATGATCACATACCAACCAGAGAAGGGGATCTGAACTCCTGATGACTTTACAGGCTCCATCCAGTACCATTCTGTTATGTAGACACTCCAAACTCAAAAGTCCACGGCCTCCCCGTTGTCTGGGGAAGTATAACCGTGGAACAGACGATTTAGGATGCAAGCTTCTATGAAGATGCATCATTTTGCGAGTTTTTACGTCGAGTTGTCGCAGCTCTTCCTGAGTCCATTTCATTACTCCAAAGGAGTAAAGTAGAATCGGAACGGCATGCATATTAGTTGCAGCAACTTTGTTCTTCCCCGACAGTTCTGAAGACCAGATCTGTCGGAGTTTGTGCTGATACTTGCCGCGGAGAGAGCTTTTGACAGTAGCTACCTCTTGGGTGTGGCGTTGTTCCACCCCTAGGTAGGTATACGTCTCTCCGGCATCCAGATGATGTAGGATGCTTCCGTCTACGAGCTGAACATCCTCTCCGTATTCCTCGCATCATCCTCTTTTGAGATGAACCGTGTCACATTTGTCTATCCCAAACTCCATTCCGATAGCATGCGTGTACTCTTGCACCACCCTTAAGGACTGGTGAAGGTCCTTTTCTCCGGAGGCATAAAGTTTAAGGTCATCCATGTAAAACAGATGGGTGACCTTATGACTCCGGTTGCTGGAGGTGCCGCGGGTTTTCCGTAGTGCAACGGACAATGGCAGTAGTGAGATGCAGAAGAAAAGAGGGCTGAGGGAGTCTCCCTGAAACACGCCCCTTCTAAAGATAACCTGCTCTGTTTGGACTCTGACTTGACCAGATGTTATGGTAAATCGAGTCCTCCAGAGTAGCATCAGCTGTTCAATGCATCTCACTATTTGATCGGGTACCGCAAGGCATCCGAGCAAATGCATGATGAGTTCATGCGATGTTGTATCAAATGCCTTGCGATAATCGATCCAGGCCATTGAAAGGTTACGCTTATACTGCACGGAGTCCTGCGTGATGCATCTGTCGATCAGCAGGTTCTCCTTGCAGCCAGCGACCCCCTTTTTTGACCCTCTTTGCTCATATATCCGTTCATACACCGG
Source organism: Chrysolina americana (assembly GCA_958502065.1). Lineage (NCBI taxonomy): Eukaryota > Metazoa > Arthropoda > Insecta > Coleoptera > Chrysomelidae > Chrysolina > Chrysolina americana. Next base: position 22,545,277 of record OY293415.1, on the reverse strand, counting down.
CTCAACTGCGGAGAGTATTCGCATGTACAAGATGCGTGTAAACATCTTATAATATGCGTTCAATCATGTTATCGGTCTGTAGTTCTTCGGATCAGACAAATCTCCGTTTTTGGGGATTAGCACGGTTCGCCCCTCGACAAACCAATCCGGAGTCTGCTGCTCCCCATCTAGCCATGAGTTGAACACTCTTGCTAGATGGTGGTGGGTACTTGGAAATTTTTTCCACCAATAGTTATTCAGGCCATCAGGACCTGGAGCAGCGAAATTCTTCGAGCCTTTGAGGGCCCGTCGAACTTCTTCCGGGGTTATCGGATTGCGCAGTTCATTGAGCTCAGGCTGACGAAGCCTCCTGCAGAAAGCTTCGAACTGCGCTAGGGCAGGAGTATCTACGTTGAGTGGTTGCGGAAATTCGTAAACACCCTTCCAGAAGGTTTCTACCCGATCAGCCGCCGGCGGGTTTTCCACAACACGTGGAGGCTCTTGGAATAGGTGAGAAGGTTCATCGCGGAACTTCATGTTTTCCGCGATGCTTCTCGCCCGCCTCACTAGTGACTTTTTTGCAGCCACCAGCATTCGTATCCTATCAAGACAGTGCTGTTTGATGGTTGACAGCACGCCTTGATTTAGTGTGTGGTGAGCTCGTCTTAAATTTGCGGCAATTCGCCGCACTGCGGGCGTGAAGGGCCTATTGGCCGCCACGTAGTCCGCCAACTGGATACGAGACGCGTGTTGTCTCGCTGACCTGATCTTAGCTTCCATCTTGTGAATGCGTCGCTCATGCCTCCCAATCAGAGGGTTGGTATCCCTCCTCTCCGTTTGGGACAGGGCCTGAGCGGCGTCATATACGGTAGAGTTGATCTGCCAGATGTCAGCCTCTTCTGAAAGGACATCGTGAATCTCCGCATCCACCCGAACCAGTTGTTGTGGCTTCAGGGGCTTGGTGTTATGCAGCGCCCTGCGGGTTCTGATGCCTTCCGTTGGTGGTATGATGCGGGCCTCCTCTACAGCCAGATCGACGCGTGGCATATCTGCCACTTCTGCCACTGCGTTAACCGGCTGAGGAGGGGCTCTAACATAGCCTCGAACCCGAAGGTGGGATACATAATCCCTTAGGTTTTGTGCGGAAAAGGCAGCATGCTCTGGGTGTATTTCATACCACAAAGCATACATTCTCGCCATGTATCCTCTTCGGGCGGGCTCACTGCTCTCATAGCAATGCAGAAGACTGTCCCTTAGTTCATCCGTCCACTCAAAGCGTCCATTTTCATTGCGATCGTTATATAGTATACCAATATTATTATTATTATTATTATTAAAATTTCGACGCACATGATAATTTGTTGTCAAACTGAGACACGAACATTTTCAACTTCGAAGAAACGTAATTACCCTCAATTAGTAAAATTCTACTGAATTTGGGACATTCTAGAAGTCTGACTAGATTTACATTTATCATAAATACTGAGATATATGAATGTTGGAATTCTGTTTACTCTTCTTGAATGAGAGATAACATTTGAACTATCTCGACAAAAATTCCGATCAAAAATGGTGTATTTACTCTGGATTGAGCAAGTTATTATTATATCGTTTGCTAAAAGGCCGAAGTGTAATAAACCAAAAACAGCATTATGCAATAAATAGTCTGATTAGTAGATTTTTTTTCTATTCTCGGCTTCATGAAAGGTATTATGCTCATGGGAGAATATAATGATAGTCAGAGACAAGTAGGGAAAGTTTTTAGTATTGTTTGTGGAAGCGTGCATCATTCAATTTTGGATGATATATACAGGATGTTTCAAAATTCAGTATCAAAATTTCAAAGGAGTATTTATCAAAAAGTGTGTATCGAAAGGCTTAGCCTATGTGGGTAAATGTAGGCTATTATTATTATTTGCCGTGGCGCTACGAGACGACTTTATCATGGCATCAAATGTAACATTTATATCATTTATTTCCACCAACTCACTGATCAGTCTTCATAACTTGTCTTTTTTCGTTTTAATGGATTGTGATCTTTCGTTCTTTGTTATATATTGGCGAAGGATCTAAAATTTCATATTTCATATTTTGCCGGAGTCTTTCATGCTTTCGACCTTAGGGCAGACGTTTTCTGAGCTTTCAATATAAAACAGCATGAATCACAAAGAACAGGTAACGAGTTTGCTAGTTTGTGAAATAGAGACTGACCGGTAAATTGTATGTGATGTTTCAGAGAGACACATGACAGGATTGTAGATTGTAAGGGGGTCCGTACAGGCTAGGCTGTGCAGCCTCACAAGCACTTCGACCTATAAGTTCTTTTGTGCGTGACCCTTGATCTATTCGAGGCCGGGATTCAGAGACTTCTTGCGAAGTTTATCAGTTTCCTGGGAAGTAAGTTCCTGTTGTCGGAGGGCGTTAAGAACGCCCCTTCCAAGAGCTAAAGCCTCGTGCAAAAAAGCGCTGAGCATTCGCACAGCAAATATTCTGCAGTTTCCGCGAAGTTCTCGCAGTAGCGCCAACTATCACTCTCTGATTCCCCATCTTTTTAAGGTGGTACCCCAGAGGGCAGTGTCCAGTGAAAAGTTCCGTTACCATCTTTCTTGTCCAACTCGAGAAGCTGTTCAGCTTTCTTTGGCGATAGACACACTAGTCTTTTCGCTTGTCTTTATCCTGGCAGTTTATTCCAGTGAGATTTCATTTCACCGGTTTCCCAGCGTCGGAACTCTTCTTCTAAGTGGGTTCTGGTTCGGGAAATAGTGTGTTTGCCCTTTCTTTAGCAAGACAATATGCTTTTTCGTTGCTTATAATTCTTCTGTGACCTCGCACCCACATCAGGGTGGCCTGATTGTTTACTGCCAGTTGTCTTAGGGATTGTTTATAGTCCCAAGTCAAGTTAGACTCATTATAGGTGTATGGCCTCAGAGCTTTGAGTGCTGCTTGGCTATCTGACAGTATATACATTTCTGCCCTTCGAGTGTCTTTTTCAAGGCATTCCTGGACACATAATTCTAGAGCATGTACTTCTGCTTGGAAGATGGTTGGGGTGTTACTAAGGGGTTTTGAGAGCCTGAAATTTGGTCTTGTAACGCCCACTCCTGTAACGTCCATCTTAAATCCATCTGTGTACCACACTGATGCAACCCCTCGCAGTTGATGTCCGTTCTCTGTGCAAGTTTGGTGGCAGTTTATGACCACTTCAAACTGCATTTCGAAGTCGTACCTAACTGGCATATAATCTGTCGGTTTAGACATGGCTTCAAGAGAAATGTGTTCCAAAATCTTCTGTCAGATCAGATCTCCTGTTTTAAATTTTTTGTCTGGCTCAGTCTGAAGGCATGCTGCTTCTTTCATTATACATAGGTGCAATGAAGGATTGGTCGTAGAATAGTATGTGAGTATTTATTTTAAAAAAAAATTAAAAAAAAAATTGTTTAAAAGTTGTTTAAAAATTGTTTTCCGTCATCCCCCTACAAAATTTGTGCGAGCTAAGGATTAACGAGGTCTTACCTTTTAACGTGCGATTCCAAGTAAAGATGAAATGTCAATAATCAATAGATCTTGAAAGACATCAGATATTCGATAAGCTCATCCTTATCCGTGACTCTTGAGATAACACATGGTTGAATAAAAATGTCCTTCGCTCCTCTTTGCTTCAATCAGTTGTTTCTACTGGATGAGATGCAATTATTGATGTCTGCTTTGAAGGATATACTTTTCAATTCCTTCAGATTTTCTGACTTCGTTGGTGTTGATGATTCTCAGCATTATTATCGTATATTACCCCCGAAAGTTACTGAATTTAGATTTCTCAGATGCTAATTATCGGAAACCATCGGAAGAAGATATGTTCAAAAGTACCTCGCCGTTATCAGTTTTCTGAATAGATCCTTTGTCAAGGTTAACAACGATAAGGGTTATATTGCAAATATGCTTCTCCGTAGAAGCTTGCACCTTAAATCGCTCGTTCTATTGGTTGAAATAAGACTTTTTTTCCATAGATGTGTCGGCAAACGCTTCGTTACCGATCTACAGAGCTTCGAAGTTTCAAGATTTTTTTCTTCCTATAGCCCTTTATTAAGATCAAATTTGAAATAAAGTTTACTCTTTAGAGCTCACATCATCCAGCATACCAGGTGATTGTAAGAATTTACAGGGGAGCATTTTTTTTCAGAGGTTAAAGTACACAGTGCCTCCTGGTTCCATAAACGTACCTTCTGTTACATAAAGCGATATTCGTATGTTTATACTGTTGGCTACACTGATCAGTGGTATTTTAGGAATACTCAAGGTGTTTTGTAGTTCTATGGTTACTGTCATCTAGTATTATGGGTTTCTATTTCCTATGCAGCTTGATAATTCATAAATAATCTTTTCTGCAATGTAGGAGTCGTCATTATGGCCAGAGTAAAATTTGAAAATGAACAGATTGAGGTAATTTCAATTTGGAATTCGCGATGCAATCGGACAAGAAACAAAAATGTCTTCCAGCGTGGAGAAACAATTACGTCTCCTAAATTTAAATACCAGGGTAATTATTATTTAGAACCAAGCCTGGCAGCGAGTTTCCATAGCAATCAATGCCGTAGCTGTGCTTTGCTGAAATCCGGACTAATTAAAGTCAAAATATGACAATTTGAGAACAAAAACAAGGAAGGTGGAAGCTGTACAACGTAATTATATTAAAGAGGTTGGTGGTGGAGCTCCTGTATCTGATAATTTCGATCCCAATTATGGAGAGCGTTTTGAAAATCACTGATATCAAAACAGTGCTGGGCATTGACAACATTGTCGCTCGAGACACGGTATGAAACTAATCTATTGATAAGTATAATTTCATTATTATTTGTGATTTTGTGGGTCGTAGATACAGATACAGGAAACAAAGTGGATAATTTTTCTGAAAATGGCAATATAAACTCCGTGGAAATAATTTTTTTAATTATCAGTGATTTACATTTATTTATATTGTTACGATATTACTAGTTAAATAATGCGCCGAGTACTCTACTAAACTGTTTTTATTACTTTCGCTTTAAAATTACAACTACTTCTTCTGCTTCAACTAGCAAAATTTTCACTTGTGAACTTCTACAAAACTTCCGAGTGAAATCTGTCGCCTATATATTCGATTCGAGTAGAGATTCAAGAATGAGGAAATGTTTATTGCGATTGGCGCCGGTTCATTTGTTATGCAAATGAGTTACATTTTATGATCGGCACTCGACAGTGGCGTAGCTAGGAGATTTTTTTCTATCTCGTAAAAATATTATGGATGATATTTTAATGGTTATGATATTTCATATTTTGTTCATGATGGAAATGAGGAAAACGAGCCTAGCTGAAGCCACACCGCTGTTGGAATTATTTAAAATTCCACTCAAGACCGAAATCTTAGCCCGTACAATACTAGCAGAAGAGGAATATTTATTATAAGAAAAAGATTGTTTATCTTGAGAAGCAGACTGGGCAATTGAGGAGAAAAATAGAAGACAACAAGACGGTAATAAATGATTTTTATTATCCGTTCAACATGTGAGTATATAAAAAAGTTAGGAACCTAGAACTATGCAAAATTGGTCATTAACAACACGAGAATATCTATACAAATGAAAAAACAGAAAAACCTAAACTGAGCTACCCAATGAGAAGTATTGTGGTGGTGTGTAGGGGCATTTTTCAATCAGGAAGTATTTCAGATGTGATTTGAATAATCCAAGACTTCTTAAGCTCTAAGACTTTTTGATTACACATGGAGAGTTTTTGAAGCACGTGCCATTTACATGTATTTGTATTTTTCACTCTTATGCCTGAAAAATTCATGACATATGTGCCTTTCACTTGCGTTTCTATCCAATGGTCAAATTTTATTTAGTTCTGTAATTTTGTCAATACTGGATTAATGCCATTTGAATCAACTTCTTATTATTATTTAATCATCATCTGATGAAGAACTAGAACTTGATTGTGTCTGCTAAATTTCAACTGAAAACGAAATATGGCAGGCACAACGTAGGTTATGTTTTACCTCCGAAGGATAATTTTCTCAGGTAAAGAGCCGATATCCGGACTTTATAATAAAGAAGGCTTTAAAGTGAACTTTTGTTTCAAAATTGGTTAAAGGAACGCATTTTGGTTCCTTTTTCAAATAAATGGGACTTTCATTTCAATTATGGAACTGGTTGTAATAAATAGGTTGTACGCGCTAAGATTTCCTAATGGCCGGTTTTACAACTATGAAAATTTCATAAATTCCCATCGGCACTTTCGAGAATACGACAGACTCCGAGGTACGATGCTAGCAGAACGCGACAAGCACTCAACCCAGTAACAGATGAAAAGATTTTGAATGTTTCCAACAAAAATCCCGGTATGAGTAATCGACATATAGCAAAGGATTTGAATGTTTCCCATTTAACTGTCGGGGAGGTCTTACACGAAAACATGCATTTCCCATAGATAGATAGATAAGCTTTATTGTCTAAATGAAACATTTGTCGACAAAGTCATAATTATCACATTTTGTATGGAATAAAAACAAAAACATAAATTTAAATGTAAATATATACGTTGGGGGAACAGAAATTCTCATAAAGATAAAAACACTAATTCTAATTTTGAAGAAGACATAACAAAAAAATATGTAAAATTTTATATTTTTAATGTATATATACCTATATCACAGTATCACAAAACATAGAATATAGAACGACTAGAAAATGTAGACAAAATATTCCTCCAAATTGTAGAAGCATTTCCCCATCAGAAGTGTTTTAACTGACTTTCGGAAACTTTTCATATCGCCAATGTCTCTGATTTGTTTTGGTAAGTGATTGTAAATCTGCTTGCTTCTATAAATTAACGACTGTTTTGTAAGGGTTGAAGTGGGAAGTGGTAAAGTGAGTTTATTTTTTTCCTGGCGTGTATATCTGATTATGTTGTTTGTGAATTTTTCCCTGTATTTATGCATCAAGGAAGCCGTCTCTAAAATGTAAATTTCATATAATGTTAGTATTTTGTTATTGGTGAAGACCGGCTTGCATGATTCACGTATCTTGACATTGAAAATTAATTTCAAAGCTCGTTTCTGGAGAACGAATATGCTCTGGAATAGAACTGACTACAAGAACCCCAGAATGGAATGCCATACCGTAGACGAGATTAAGTGAATGAGTAGTATGCCGTTAAAGAAGCCGTCATTCCAAGTTCGCGGGACATTATATTGACAACGTAGCAGCCAGAGGACAACTTTTTTTGTAGAGCATTAACATGAGTCTCGAATTTCAGATTGTTGTCAATGTGTACGCCCAGAAATTTTGTTCCAGGTTTGCTTTTAATTTGTTGAGGACCTAAGGGTACTTGTTCTAAGTCCAATTTGAACGTGACTAAATTCGTTTTTGTAATATTCAGTGTTACAGTGTTAGCATATTTGATTCACACCACACTTTGATTTTCTCCACGTCCACAGGAATGGTTTGAACCAAGGCATCACGATCTTCATTATGCCAAAGGATTGTTGTATCGTCAGCAAACAATGTGAGGTGCCCTGAGATATCTAGCTTGGTGATATCGTTAATATAAAGAAGGAAAAGAATGGGGCCCAAAACTGAGCCCTGTGGAACTCCCCTTACAATTTTGTCTATCTCAGAAGTATTGTTACCTAGTATAATTTTCTGATTTCGATCAGTAAGGTAAGATCTGATCCATTCTAGAGCTATTCCGCGAAACCCATAATGCAGAAGCTTTTTTAATAAAATTTCATGACTTACGCAGTCAAACGCCTTGGAAAGATCAAGGAATATTGCTGCAGCCGACTCTTTTTCGTTCAGGCTCAGGTAGACTCTTTCCAGAAAAACGAAGATTGCCTCATTTGTACTCTTATTGTTTTGGAAACCGAACTGTTCCGGCGCCAAAATATTATGTCTCTTTATGAAACCCATGATTCTACGTTTTACCAATTTCTCAATGATTTTTGACAGAGTTGATAGTAGCGAGATAGGACTGAAGTTGTTTGGATCATCAGTGGCACCTCCTTTGTGAAGGGGTATAACTATTGCGGTCTTCAGGCTAGAAGAAAAAATACCCGTGGCAAAAGACTTATTTACGGCCATCGCTAGGGTAATAAGGGCTTCATCAGCTAATTGCGACAATAATTTGGCTGATAAGTGGTCTTCGCCTGAGGAATTTTTCTTTTTTATTTCACTTATTACTGATTTAAGCTCAGCTATGTCCGTATCGTATAAAAATAGAGAGTGCATCGGAGAAGCCACACTTTGTAGATGATCAAGTGGATCGACTATTGTACAAATGTTCTGGGTTAATTTATTTGCTATAGAACAATAATATTTGTTCAAGGAGTTAATTTCAATATTAACTTCTGGATGAGTCAGATTTTTTGTTTTACCTCTAAGCTCATTTGTAATTGTCCACATTTCTTTTTGTTTATTAGCTGCTTGATCCAATCTATTTTTGTAATACATATCCTTAGAAAATTTGATAGTCTGTATATAGATACGACGGTAGTTGTTGAAGTATGACGTGAAAATATTTTCGCTATGGTACTTTCTAATGGTGCGGAGGCAACGTAAATTACAAAACGAGACTTTAAGTCCTCTTGTGATCCACGGTTTTGATTTTTTTTTCTTTATTAACTTTACTGGAAATGCCTCATTGAATACTTTCACAACATTACTCTGAAACTCATTCACTGGATCTTCAGTCCCGTGCAAAGAATTCCAATTCATTTTTTGACAAAGAAGTCGGAATTTGCTATAATTTACTTTGCTGAATATTCGCCCATATTTCTTACCTTTATGTACGGTTTTATGGTCAAATTTATTTGGGATTAAACAGGTAACCGCTTCATGGTCAGATAATCCAGGATTTGTTATAGAGCATACCACATCATTAATGTTCGTGCAGACATAATCTAAAATAGTAGATGAGAATTTAGAGATACGAGTTGGTTGATCTACATGCATAATTAAATTGAAACAGTCTAGCAAATTTATCAGCATTTGGGTATCAGCAGACATTTTATTCGCAAAGTTTATATTGAAGTCCTCGGCTAAAATAATGGATGCAAGTGGGGGTAATTGCGATAATAAGTATTCTAGTCGTTCTATGAAGATTTTGAGATCTGCTGAGGGAGGTCTATAAATACACAGCATGTATGTATTATATACTTTCGAGTGAATTATAGAAAATTCAAATTGTTTTTCTACAATCAAGTTGTCATATTTGCAAATATTGTCGAAAGGAAAATATTTCAAAAACTGTTTTTTGACCATTATCAGAGTTCCTCCATGTATTGAATTCTTTCGACAATATTTTGAAATTATATCGTAATCAGAAAAATAAAGAGGTTCGTCAGCTTTCAGCCAATGCTCAGAAGAACAATATTTGGTAAATTTTTTTGTTCTAAGAATATGCAGAATTCGTCTATTTTGTTGCGAATTGATTGAATATTGAACAATAAAATTGATATACGGTTGTCACTATCACTTATTCTAAAAAAGAGTTCGACTGATGTTTGTCTGCATGACTGTCACTGGTACCAACAGATTGAGTCAGTTGATTATGCGAAGTGCTTACATTTACATTTTCAAGTTCCTTTGCGATGCTGACATCATTTCTGATTTCTTCACTACAATCCACTGTAGTTGTCACTGATTCAGTTGTATTTTCAATATCTTGTTCAATTATTGGAGTCTGGTTATTCAAAAGATGTTTTATTTCCTTGCTCAGGTACCACTTTCCAATTTTGTTCAATCTGCGGCCGTCTGCACCATAATTTGTTTTTCGAAATATATTATTGCATTCTAAAACTTTTAAAATACTAGAAAAAATCGTGTGCACCACTTTAGCCAGATTTAAGTTTTTTTCATAAATAGTCTCATTAATATGGCCGTGGACATACCGATATGGTTCTGTTATAATGAGTACCTTTGTGTGTTGCATTTGAGAAAAAAAGTTATTTATAGAACAAACACCGTCCCTTTGGAACCACAATATGACTATGTCATTTTTTGAAAAATTTCGAGAGTTTTCAATTGCTGTTTGCAATAAGACGTGGATACTCGCGTTTGGTTTCAGACAAGAATAAATCCTGAATGAATCACCTGTCATCTGGGCAATCATTTGTGCTATATCTCTTCCATCACTTCCTGCTACAAATGAAATTTTCTTAGGTGTAGAGACTGTATCGATTTCCCTACGTTGACTTATTCGATCGAAGAATCGTGGTATCTTTGATTTGGTTTCTGATGGTACCTATTCTGTTGAACAAATATCTATTTTATCAGAAATTGACACCTTACTTGGGACGCCCATGTGTTTCAGAGGATGATTCTCCTTTGGTGAAGATTGGTTTTTATAATATGTGTTGGTTTCGGTTTGGGTATGAACAGTTTTTGCTTGTTTGACTTTTTCAGTTAGTTCCTTTTTTTGTTGGTTCACTATCATTTCCAACTCTTCGATGTTATCTTTTTGTTCTTCAATCAACATGTTCAATTCAGCCTCGGATTTAATTGCCTCTGATATAATTTCATCATGTTCTTTCTTTAGTTTTTTAATATATTCTATTTTCAATTGATTATCTTCCTGCAATTCATTAATTGTTTCTTCCAAAATTGTACTCACTTCAGAATCTCCGTCGACTGTCGGGACGTCGCAGCATTTTAAGAGATTGCTTTGTAAAAACTTGAAGTCTTTTTTTCTGCTGTTCACACAACTTTTGTGATAATCACCAAAACAGTTGACACATAAATAATTAGTAAATAATTTGCTTTTGCAGCATTTAAAGAAACTATTTGAGCAAGCCATTTTACACACACGTATCACACACTCGGCAAGCTATTATCCAGCGCATCCAAGGTTTGCTTCCTAGATGGGTATTTTCTCCGGCGCTTGCAGTTTTCTAGATGAATACTTCGCAAGTGTACTAGAGATCCTGAATTTTCATCTCGTGCCCTTTTTAACAACGAAGCTCAATTTACATCAGACGGAGTAGTGAATTATCATAACGTCCATATTTGGGCACTAGAAAATCCACACATGATCAGACAATGTCGACACCAGGAACAGTTCAGCGTAAACAAATGGGCAGAAATAGTACCTAGAGGAGATACTTTAATTGGTCGTTTTTTAAGCGGAAAAAAGGGGGCTAATATTTTGGTACAGAACCAGTGCCATCCACCGAAGTTCTTCCAAACCTTTTCAGTCCAAAAAATGGCGATCAATTTTGGGTAGGTATTTGAGGCACCATGAAAAATTATGAAACTGAACTTTAAGGACAACTAAATGTTGGAGAGGAGACCTGGCTGAAGGAGTGGGGCTTAACAACCCTCGATTTTTTTGTAAAAGTATTATTCTTTAATAAAAAAATTTGTTGAGGCACTGAGATTTTTGGGAGAGTAATATAGGCACTTGAAAATAAATAAACCCAAAGAGCCAGATCAATTTGGTTGGACATAATACCTGCGAGGTGATTGAGTGCGAATGAACAGCGCTATGTTTAGCTTAAGATGTGAGAAAGAACGTATATCGGCTGTTCTTCGAAACGGATGATACTACGCGAGAATGGCTTTGGCGAAAACATATGACGGATGCGTGTTTCAGTAATTTCGGAGTGGGAATAAGATTCTCAGTCACGTGCTACTGTATGTTTTATTATATCATTATTTATTTTCAATTTATAATTTGTTTGAGAGACACTGATGATGGTTTTCAACGAAAAAAACTTTGAAAAAAGTTGAGAAGTATTCGAAGTGAAAAATGCAGATAAAAATACAATTATATTATTTTTGACCTCCCAATGATAAACCCAAAGACACAATGTTATGTCCATTGTTACAAAAATGTCCTAGCTTTGATGAAAACATGTTATGATACCACTTCAACAAAATCTACTGTGCAATTTTTTTCATCAGGTATGTAAGAATGTATAATTTACATTTTTTTCTTTTATTATATGAATATGAACAATGTCATATATAAATATATTTATCAAATATACACGAATAACCTAAGACGTCAGTAATACTTATTCATCACAATACTTACTGAACTTACTGGACTCAGATACTTACTAAATCTTTTATTGTACCATTATTATTATATGTTTTACCTGAATGACTCAATACAATCGTTGCAATATCTGGTCTACTGCAGAATAATTAGTTTATCTTCAGTATCACATTACAAAAATTAAAATTTTATTTTCAATTTTTTTTATCGCAGATACTTCACCAGCCAGTTGTTGAAAATTCACATCATCAAAGTAAAGCATCAACCTCTCAAAACAATGTTAAAGTTGATGATGAATGAATGTTTATGCATCAATTCAACACAATAATAACAAAAAAATATTCCATGAGGAATATCCCAGTCAGGCCGTCTCTGGAGCTCCGATACAAGCGGAGGGCACGCTGGTGTCATTAACCCCAGTAAACACTCCCCACACCTGTGGGGTGAGTGATTGATTACTGGGTCCAAAAATCATGTGCCCTGAGTAAACTGAGCGAACCAAGAATGACGGCCTTCTGCATTCTTCCGGCTAGGTTTTCAGCCGCATCACGGCAAGCCGGTATAATTTTCAGATTTGAGAGCAGCGATCATTCCACCAAGTATCCCTGTGATCAGATCCACCATTTTAATAAAATGGTTTGGGTAAAGCCTGCGGAGTTCAAAGAGTAGATCTCGATATTTAGACCGTTTTTCCTCCACTTTTCGGACGATGTTCGTTTCGCAAAGAGATGAAAACTCAATGACGACAGTCTTCCTACATTGATGGTCGAGGAGGACTACATCAGGCTTATTGGCTTGTATTTGTCTGAGGTTGGGGAGTGAGTAGTTCTAATATATTCGGCACTTCTCATTCTCCACAATGGATTCAATATCCCCCGGAGCATAGGGCAACACCGGTGTCTCGCCAATACCGTACGAGTGTCGCAGGTGGTAGTACAACATTCGAAGTGCCGCATTATGCCTGTGGATATAGGCTGAGTCCGCATAAGCTGGACAAGTTGACAGCAAATGCATTATGATCCCAGCTGCCCCACGACACGCTCTGCATCTAGAGTCGGGAACATCGATAACCATTACGCGACTAATCTAGACGAGGGTGTTGAAGACACCATCTTGGCAGGCCATTATGAATCCCTCGGTTTCCGACTTCAGCCCACTTGACCTGCGAAAAGCGAAGATCAGGTTTCTGGATAAGCCAAGGTCTTCAATGTCCTTGAAGAAGACCCCATGCATTGGCTTATCCGTATGTAGCTGTAGGAGCCTCTCACTCTCCTCAGCTCTGCCGTGGGCTTCTTGCTGAACGGGTTCCAACTCAGTGACAGAGTTTGAGTTTGTCCGTTCAGTGTCAAAAACGAGACCAATTTCATCGGCTGCACGGGTTGCTGCCTTGAAAAGGAATGCTCCAATACCTGCTTTTTCATGATCGCATAGTAAGCAGAGAAGCATAGTAAGCAGAGAATGGGATCTGAATCCTGATGACTTCACAGGCTCCATCCAGTACCATTCTGTTGTGTAGACACTCCAAACTCAAAAGTCCACGGCCTCCCCGTTGTCTGGGGAAGTATAACCGTATAGGATGCAAGCTCCTATGAAGATGCATCATTTTGCGTGTTTGAATTATATCTGTTTAATACTTGGCAAAGCTTTTTACAAGAACAAACTTTGCAATGCATTTTAAATATCAAACCAGAAATTTTTTCTTTTATAGATATCGTCGTTAGCAATTTTCTCGAGATCTACGCAACACTTTCAGTTTTTGAACACTTTCACTACCAGTTCGGAGACTTCAACTCTTCTTTCCCAGTGCTCGTTTCCTCTACGAACGGCGAAACTACGAAATTTACTGTCTGAGGGGGAAACTCCCCAAATACAATTTGCAGATATTCGAGAATAATTTGAAACTCATCACGGCCAATATTCACAAATAAAAATTATTTTATGATAAACAAATTTTTGGCCTCCTCAACATTCATTCCTTCTGAAAAACGGTGCTTCTTTTTGTGTAAGTACCTCAATTTTTCCTAAAGAAATCGAGTTATATGCGGAGTACATTAGCCTCGTTCGAGAAAAATGAAAATCCTCGCTCGACATATATATATATATATATATATATATGCATTATTTCTGGCCGACACTATGCGCACGAACTAGAGCGGCAATGGCGGACATCCTACTTATTAATAATGGACTGTTTCCCGGGAATTAACAGTCAGCTCATGTTGGTATTCATATATATGTGCACGTACACAACCAAATTATACATAGCGATAATAACAGAACGGGTGATGCTGGACCTAGTAGCTGATTTAGATAATCAGGTAGCGATAAAATACTTTAGGTTACTTCTCAAACCGGTTTTTTGAAAATATTTGACATTATAAAAAGTTTCAGAAGTGATTTGAATCAAACTAGAAGCTATTTTCCTCATGATGCCATTTAAGTTTGAAAGGAATGCCAACCAATTAGCTGAAGAGTAACTATATCGTCAAAATGCACAAATAAAATTGGTTTATTCCATTCCAAACTTAAAAAAGTTCTTACAAATACTAGTACGTTAAAATCTTAAACCAAATTGCGTGCAGGTATAGGGTGAATCAGGCAAGCTTGTAGGAAAAGTATGGTATGGAGCTAGTAGACCGGGAGATGGTGACACAAAATATTAGATCATTTGTACCAGTATGGCGGTTCTTCAGGGGAATAATTACGGAATGACAAAAAAGAAAATGAAGGTCATAGCGCTGGTATCAGAGGCCCAATCGCGTGGGCGGTAATCGAACGTGTCGGATAAATAACGAGTGTCGAACGATTTGTTCCACAAAAATGCTTGTATTTGCCGATAGTCGGTAAAAAAAAGAAGTAGGCGGTAGCGTAATGCCATACTTTTCCGGTGTGACTTACAGCCCGCCATACCGATACGAATACATTAATTTAAAAACAAACAATTGAACCATTATTGTACCAGATAATTTTTGCGCAGCTAATCATCGTCGACTAGCCATTCACGGATATCACCTTGGCATACGTTCCCGACAGTTCCCAATGACCGCCATTCCACCGCAAAGAATTAATTTTTTTTTGCTAAACGATTTGTACCAGCCTAACAAATTTTTTTAACAGTTCTCTGTATGATCATGAATAGAAGTCTGATCATGCCATACTTGTGGGAGGTGGCGAATACGTACAATATTTTTTTTAATCTAAGATTTTATTCGTAATTCGAACGATTTGTACCAGTATGGCGCCACTTTTTTTCCTCTACTAGAAGTATGGCAAATAAAATAATGGTCACATTGTATCATATAATTTCCAAAAATCCAAATGCCATACTGGTACAAATCGTCAAATTTTTTTTTTAACATCTTGGCTTTAGTCCGAAAGTCGTCCGCCCCCCATGGTTACAATCTGGAATAATTTTTTTTAGGTAGAAATAATGTAAAAAATGATTTTTCGTATTTAACAGTCGTATTTTCAAAACGAGTCGAATAAATAAGTTTTTCAAGTATGGCAGCACTTTTTCCCCCTTCTAGACGTATGGGAAATATAATAACGGTCACATTTTATCAAATACTTTCCAAAAATCCAAATGCAATACTGGTACAAATCGTTTGGCAAAAAAAATTTAAATTTCACCCTTGCGGTGGTATGGCGGCCATTGGGAACCGTCGGAAATGTATGGCAAGGCGATTTACGTGAATGGCGACTCGACGATGATTAGCTGCGTAAAAATTAGCTTGGTACAAATGGTTGTATTGTTTACTTTTAAATTAATGTATTCGTGTCGGTATGGCAGGCTGTAAGTCACACCGGAGAAGTATGGCATTACGCTACCGCCTACTTCTTTTTTATCGACTATCGGAAAATACAAGCATTTTTGTGGAACAAATCGTTCGACACTCGTTATTTATCCGACACGTTCGATTAACGCCCACGCGATTGGGCCGCCGGTTCCAGCGTTATTACCATAATTTTCTTTTTTGTCATTTCGTAGTTAGACCCCTGAAGAACCGCCATACTGGTACAAATGACCTAATATTTTGTGTCACCATCTCCCGGTCTATAGTGTGAAACTGTCAGGATCAGGGATAGAGGCGAATTATGTAGAAAAAAAATTATGATATTTTTTTACGAATCTCCCAGGTTTTAGGATTTATCAGAATTCCCACGCGTTTAGGTGGGCAAGAATGTATTCGATATTAAATTATACATCGGTCCGATGTTTTTCACAATGTTTGCGGAATTTTCGATTTATTTTCACAAGTTTTTTTCACAATTTTTTTACGTCTTAGGCGACTGCCTAATGTCTTTCGTTATTTTTCTCCGATTTTATTTTCGCTAGTTTTTTTGTGAGAATGAGGTTTCAAAAAAACCTCGTCAGTTTGTGTTCGAATCAGTTTATCTCGAAAACGGTTTAATATCAAAATGGGATTATCTGAACAAAGTCAATCTGAAATTGAACATGAACATGTAAAAATATGCAGGAAAAATAACTTTCACATAAATACAGGTAAGTATTTTTTTAGTTTATATTTTAATAATATTTAATTTTTCAACAAGTAGGTATATTAATAAAAATTGACAATTTTGGAATTTATTAAATACATTTAATAAGTTTGTAACATTGACGAGAATTCGGTGTGTATGTTATTCGTATTGCAGTTAAAGGAAATGTTAGAGGGATAAATTTTCTATGAAGGAGTTGCTTCTGTTGTTGTTGCAATCTCTAAAATATTTGATAACGGCTGAGTAGATAGTATCAGTAGTAGATGCGGGGTGGCCGCTACTGCAACCAGGCAAGTAAGCCCCCATGGGCCCCTTTTGCTATCCCCTTCTCTCCTCAATCATTGCATTATCTGAAATCAGCCTAGCTCAGTCTTCTCGTGGTATCCTCGAAATGAATCCTTGAACTATGTGTATGTGTTTGTTGCTTGTCAAGGGAGCGAGTTCGTTCAATATGCCTATTTCTGAAAGTCCTGGTCTCAGTAGGGTTGTGTGGCGAACGCCGGTGATTTTCACCGGCTACCAGACCCGCAGTATCCGATCCGAGGCCCCTTCTTGGCTTCCATTGAAGACTAGTTCTCCAGGTCTCAATGCGAGTTCCTTCCATCCGACTCCTCGTGAAAGTCCTGGTAGGGCTGGTTCCCGATTGAGTGGTGCAGCGGCTGGGGACGATTTATTCACCGGCTGCCAGTTCCGCAGCACCCGGTCCAAGGCTCACACCGTAGAACAGGTTTTCCAGTTCCCGCAGCGAGTTCCTTCGAACCTTCTCCTAGTGAAAACTCTGGTAGGGCTGGTTCTCAACCGGGCAGAGCGGCGGCCGCGGGTGATTCATCACCGGCTACCAGTTCCGCAACACCCAATCCGATGCTCCTCTTTAGCTCCCACTGAAGGCAGATTTTCAAGTATCCCTCTGTAATGTATGAGTGGGTGTTTAGTGTCGGGGGAACATGTGAGTTTTTGACGTCGATGTACGGTAACCTAGGGCCCACGGGTCGCTACTCCTGTTGGCTGCAACGCCTCAGTCACCCTTGGAGACGGTGGAGTAGGAGTATCTGTCATAATGTGTTTTGCACTTTGACTTTTTTGACACTCGTCATATCCTTCCGTCACGCTTGTCGAGCAACCACCATGTTTCTTCAATTGTAACGCTCTTTGCTCCTGGTTTCGGACGTTGCAATGGCGCTACGGGTATTGAGTGTCTCGGTCACGGTACACCTCGTCTTCGACACCCAATACTATCCTGGGCGCCAGTTAGATTATAGTGGTATGCTCAACTTTCTCCGAGATGATACCAATGAGAGGACCAGGCCAGCTACAGTGAAGAAACGGTACTCCAGAGGTCAGTTGTAATGACCAAAGGTGATCTGACAATAGGTTAGGTTAGTGTTATGAGTAATTAAATAAAGACTCGTAGAAATGAAGTGTATTTCAATAAATTGACAAATCTCAATTCACAACATATATCCACAACAACACCCACACTACTTGATACCTATTATATGAATAGTTATAAATATTCAGAATGGTATCACTATACCTAACTACTATAACAGTTAGGTTAGGTTTGAACGCGAGTGGGCCCATATCAGGCCCTCCACTGCAGCTAATAGCCTATATTGTGGCTCACTCTATGGAAATTAATAATAATAATAATATGACATGAGTAAAAAATCAATAGTGTCAAGATAAAATCATGATTATGATGAAAAGGAGGGGTTCAGCTATGAAAGCTGCTTTTAAACCCAACCTCAAAGAAAATTACACTGAAAAAAAAAGTTAAGAGGATTCCTATAGTTGTATGAAAAAAATTTAAATATTTGTATTTTTAGAAGAGTGACTTACACTGAATTTACCTATAATCAATGCCGGGAGAGGAACTATTCGCGTAGCCGTTGTATCATTGCCTTGTTCTTGGCATTTCGGCCCCCCTTTTGCTAGGGCATCCGCTATTTCGTTCCCTTCTAGGCGTGTGACCTGGTATCCAGACTAGGTTAACAAAGTGGCAGGCTTCAATTGCCCTTATCACCTTTAAAATACCGTTGGACCTTAATTAAACTTTCACGGAGCTTTTATAAAAGGATGCCCAGCTTTCTCCAATTAATTGAATGGAAACTATAAAATATATATAATATAAAATACATATTCTATCCCCTCATCATATTATTTACCGGAAAGCAATCTTTCGACGTCAGGACCAGATAGTAAGACAGGGTAGGAAGTCGTACACTGGTACTGATCGACTCGATTCGTTGAGAATACCAGTGAGCTGATTTCCGAGCTTACTATTGTAGGTTACTTTTATACGATGTCTTTCAGATTGGAACGGCTAGTCCTGAATCATTGTTTATCATAGCTTTCAGGGTACAAGGACTCGCGATATCAGTTTTAACAACTAACTGAATCCAAAAAGAAATGAAGGCCACTCTCCCTGGAATAATAAATTTATAGTTCGCACTATTTCAACGGAAATCTCACCCTTTCAAGTCCGTACAGCGCTGTACGGTTCTGGTGGTAATACCGGAGTGTTGGTACGCGTTCCCTACTGTCTAAAGGGCATCGATTGAATAAACTCTCTTGAACAACGGATTCGTTGAGCTCAGCTATAGTTCTGGACAGCAGTGAAAGCCGTACTTTGCGGAACGTAAGAACATCAACAACCAAAATTTTGGGCATTTATTAAAGCGACACCGGTTCCTCTCCTGTGGTGGGATTCCGTGTACCACTTCGAAGCGACAGTAGAATTCTATAATTTCTTGTCTACTATCGCTTCTGTCGGTATTCCGTGTACCGGAAGAAATCCGTGTAATCGGAAGAAATCGTGATTATATGAGTCGTGCTGATTTTAGGAATTTCGTGTTTTCAACTATATATTATTTGTTTATACTGGGGTTTTCTGGTTTATCTTATATTATAATGTTATAAAGTCATATTTACAGTACTTACACAAATTGTTCATACATAATCTTTGAATTTGTGCTATACTCATATGGCTAAAATCATTTAGCTATAAATTGATGTTGTCATATGTTATTATGTTACTAAAACACCTAACAGAAATGCTGCGTGTAAACATTATACTTGCGTGAGAAAAGAGAGCAATTTCGAAACTTCAACATGAAAAGAAGGGTGATAAAAAGTTTGGCAGTATGAGAAAAGCTCGGACATGCGGAACATCTCAATTTTTGTTTTTGATGTGACGTTACTTGAACCACGATTCAAATATACAGGGTGACATGCACTTGTGTACAGCACACTATATACAGAGTGTGAACTCAAATATGTCTTATGTGAAAATATTTTTTTTTGTTTTAAAAGACTCAATTTTTCTCACTTTTCAGTAGGTACGAACAATAATGTAAAAATGTTCACCCGATGTTTAAGAAAGAGTTATAACAAACAAATATAATGGAGAGAAACATTTTGAATAATATGATCGATGAAATGAAAAGTAACGTCCTGTGTTCAAATAAATTGTTTCATTGACTAGTGAAAGCGTATTTTTATTCTACTTTAGGTTTTCCACAAGTCCTTTAAAAATTTTAGAATGTATATACCTATATCTATACATATAGCCCCTATACTATTCATTAAATTCCCCTTCATGATTTAATTAAGTCCTTGAAATCAGCTCATTAAATAGATTCAAAACATTTTGAAGAGTACAGGGTGATTCTTAAAAAGAAAACATGTTTTATTAACCTGTTTATTTTAATCAGAGTTCGAGAGACGTCACATTGAAAACATCTTTTACACATTTTTTCAGATATCGTCTGAAATAATTTTATTCCGTATATGTGGTTTCTACGCTTTATAATGAAACCAGAAAGATATATGAAAAAAAATCGAGAATAGACACAAAAAATAAAAAATTAAATCAACCCAAGAATTTATATATTAAAATTAAATGTAGAGGTATCATCCTCACATATATGGAATAAATATATAATATATGTGGACTCATTTTATTTCTTTCATCTTTATTCTCTTTATTTGGCATTCAGATACATGTGTGCCCATGGACGATTTAAACGCCGCTTAAACTCACGTTTCTATCACAAGAACATATTTTATTTGGTTCTGTAATGCTGGAAGTGGTGCTATTTGAGTGTTTCAAATTATCCTGATTTATTTTTTACTGTATCTTTCATCTCATGCAGAATGGGCACACATGAATCTGAATCGGTCTTAAATGCATAGAGATTATTTGAAAAACTCAAATACAGAACCAAATAAAATATGTTATTGTGATAAAAACGAGAATAAAAGGCGTTTAAAAAACCCGTGCTTCAGAAACCCTGCATGGGCACGCATGAATATAAATCGGTCTTTGAGTAAGCAATAACTAACAAATTGACAATCTTGCCATAATAGTCAAACAAAGCAAAAAAACATCACCCAAAAACTCAAGAATGGTTAAAATAATTGTGTGTATGTGGTTCTGTCACTGTCTTCTGTGGTCTGTCACTGTATTTTGTGGACCGAATCATTCGTTCTCTTTCTAAGCGATAGCCTCCTTGTCACTATAGAATTCTATAATTTATTGCTATAGTCGCTTTATTTAGTATTCCGTGTGACTTTAGTCTCGCTTTCACATCGCTTCGCGCTCGGGAAAGATCGTAGTTATTGATCACATTCTAAAAACATCGAAGAATTTTGGTAATTTTCGATATTATCATGTTGGCTTTCTAATCATTTGTAACCATTTTTCAGTATTTCATAACCATGAAATTTAAGTCGATATTTTTTCTAAAAAATATTGATGAAAACAGTATAAAATGGTATAAATGTAAGAGATAAAAGAAATCTTCAGTGAACGTCGAATCTCTGGAACTTGTTTGCTCACAACCTTCAGATGGATATATTAAAGAATATCATTTTCATACCCCTTTATTACATTGATGAAGTATAGTAGCAACCTACAAACAAATCCTTTAAAAGATGAGCCACTGTAATTGAGAGTATGTATCACAGGATAATATTGTCGAAGAATGATTCAGTATCGTTATCAACAATACCCAATATAGGAAAGATATATTACACCATCCTACCTGCAGACCCCGGACCTACGAGTTTCATAATAGATCTTGTCGCAGTAACAAGTGGAAAGAGAACATCAGAACATACCAGTTTAGGATTTAGTTATCAAAGAAAGTTTTTTTCTCCAAATGACATTAAAAGCGGCCTTTTAATGGCACTTGGCAGGCTTAGAAGTTGTACTTTTAATGCCTAGGCAGAAAAAGTCCACTTTTACTGCCTAGGCAGAAAAAGTTCGTTGCTAGGCAACCTTCCAAGTAATAATTCAAATCGAACGGGTTATTAAAATTGACAATGACAAAGTAAACAGTAAACAAACAAATTCAACAAACGTCATCAGTGGTAAACATAGTAACGCAGGGCCCAGTTACCTCTGATGAAATAATTTAGTTATTTGGATATTGATAATGAAACGCAATTTAAATATGAAAAAGTCGATTTTGCGTGGAATTGGAAAAAATTTGAAGAAAAAAGTATATGTTTCACACGGCAGAAAAGCAGATTTAATGCTTTGGCTGGTTTCATAGCCTCGCTACGCTCGGCTATGAAACACCAGCCGCGGCATTAAATCTTGTGCTTTTATGCCTAGTAAAACAAATAACTATTTTAGCGTAACTATATGAACTTTTAAAAGGGTAGCTCTTGGAACCGATACAAAGTGTTCGATACAGGTTCTTGAAACTAGTTGAACATCAGTTTATGTATATAAAAAAAAATAATTTTGCATGTAATATTGTTTTAATGAAGAAATACAAATGGAATATTGTTATTTGTACAGAGTACAACTTCATATTAGGTTTTTATTATATTCATAATGATGTAGATTTGCAAAATCTCTCACGATTGAGAAAAACTAGGTAGGCACCTATATATTAACCTGATAATAAACACTAGATAATTTTTCAAACTATTTTGTCGCTGTATGATTTCCAATAGCAGTTATCTAGTTTTGATCCCCTTGTCCAGATAGGTATTTATTATAATTTTCATATTGGAATGGAGAATGCATAAGATGGATCGATGAATTCTTGGTTATAATTTCCCTAGTATTTATTATACCCTTCCTCATGACCATGACCAATTCTGCGTATAGTGGGAATAAGCACATAAGTCAAAATATCGCATTTTTGTATTAAGTCATATTCTTCGAAAAACAACTGCAAATGTATAACTGTGTAAGATAACACAAGTCAATAACGAAACGTAAGTAGGTTAAAATTATTGTGTATATACACATTAGTCGAAATGCTACGATATACGGTGGGTATAATAATATTAGTCAGACTTATGTTAAGTGGCTCAGCTTCAATGTTTTTCATCAAAAATCAATTTCGCTTTATAAAAAGTTAGCAAACAGAGACACTTATCAACGTCAGTCAATCGAATTTCGAAATTTTCGAGATAAACCACATGAAATATCATTCTCTCCCTTTCTAAACGATAATTTCCTTGTCTTCTCGACACCTTCTTAGGTGTCGCTTCAAAAAGCGAGAATCGTCCAAGCAAGTGTAGAAAAAGTACACACAGAATACCACTTCCGTCAACTGTAGCTATTAATTGTAGAATTCTATTGTAAGAGAGTCAAGATGGCGGTCCAAACGCTGTCAAATATCAATTTGTCGCCAGCAAAACTGTAGCTAACTATACACACGGAATACCGTTTACGTCAAATCGTAGCGATATGTAGACTATGGTACACGGAATCCCACTGCTGGATATGCACATTCGTTAAAACTGGAGACGCTGCCTGAAGGAGGAGACGCTGCCTGAAGGAGATGACGATGGGAGTTTCAACGTGCTAGTAACTTTAATAATAACGGGTTAAGCGACTGACCGTACTAGGATTCTGAAAAAAATGGCTTTAGAAGTGCTTTGTTACATAATGTTGACATTATCTTTAATCAAAGTGCGACCACGATTGAACTCGGAAAACTATCGAAACACGGAGGCTCGAGATGGTGCTGCATCACCAAAAGTCCAAGCGAGTTGATCGGCATATCTGTTCGTTAAATCCACATCGAAAGTCATAGAAAATCATCGCATGAAAATGTTCACAATTTAATTTAATTTTTCTTCCAAGATGAATGTTTCAAGTATCTCTGTTAACAACACAAATAGCACTCGTGTGATGACACACATCAGTGTTGTCGTATCTCAAAACATAAGTAACAATCCTCGTATCATCCTGTATGTGGGATAATTTTCTCATACAATAGTAAATCATTACAGGTGATGAAGAGAAAAGGAATAAAATAATACGTTTATCTGGTAACACTATTTAGATATTACTATGTGATTGTTGTTTTGCGTTATTTGCGCAAGTGCATCAGTGTTTAATTTTTTTTTATTCAAGTCCGGTGCGAATGCGGTATCGACTTCCTGCTATTTAAGATGTAGATGGTAAGATCTTCCTGTCCGTAGGTTTAACCATAAGGCCGCATCCGGCGACACTAACATCCTCTTAATGCGCGATGCATTTTTTAATTTTATAAATAATACTTACCATTTATCTGATTTGAAAATGATTTTATAGAATAGTAAATCAGTGTATGGACTTTTAGTTAGTTACTTGATCAAAAAGTATTGGATTTTGCGATTTCCTTGAAATAGTTATGGTTGTCATTCATTTTACTGATAAATATTAAAAAATGCATTCTGTCTGACACAAATCCGCTGGAAGATTTTGAACAGTTTACCAAGGAATATTTTAAATAAATTTAAATGTTGAATATGTCAAGTACGATGCAAGAATCTCTTAAAAGTATTGCAAAACAGTAAACATGGATTTACGACATAAAAGGTAACGAAATATACACATATTTTATTAGATGACGTTTTGTATCTGCACAGAGTCTATCACAGAAATTAATTTTTTTGTTCCTAAGAAGACGTCCAAAATCGGATGTAGAATCTCAGGCCAATGTGAAAAATAAAAGAAAACGACTTTTGACGGGTTTTGGGAGAATTATATTTTATTCACCAGTTTCAGAGTAACTAAAAACTATACTAAGTTTTTATAGCAACAAAAAAAGGAATGAGCCGGAGATTCGGTCGGTTCGCTATCAACAATGTGCGGCACATACAGCAATTGCATCCCACAAATAAATATAACTGAAATATATATATTATTGTAGCTTGCTTTTTGGTTATTTCTGTATTAATGACCAGAAATTCTAACATGTGCGTGAATTGATATTGCAAAATCCTCATGTGGATTGAAGCATACCTATTTGGGCATTAGTTCCATTCGCATATATTCAATATTGCTTGACGATTTGATCGTAAAACAGATTTTTTCGCTTTAGATACCACATGATTTGACAATCGCCCCCAAAAAAAACGCTCATGTTGATTAGTGCAAAGAAATGAAGAAATGCACTCGCTGCGTACTTCAAAAGACGTCTATAAAATCTTGACAGACGAAGAATCATGGATCTATCCATATGAACTCGAAACTAAACTAAGC
Organism: Chrysolina americana; assembly: GCA_958502065.1. Lineage (NCBI taxonomy): Eukaryota > Metazoa > Arthropoda > Insecta > Coleoptera > Chrysomelidae > Chrysolina > Chrysolina americana. Next base: position 22,520,271 of record OY293415.1, on the reverse strand, counting down.
TCAAGATGCTTCAGTAATGCGTCACAACTTCGTATGATATATTCTGTCCCTTTCCCCGTGGATCTCCATAAGACGTGGTTAAATATAACACTGCTTCAAAATTGGCAACGCAGCTTATACAATACTGCTACTTCGAAATAAATTCCCATCGATTAATCCCTATTCAACGTAACGATGCATTCTAAGGCCAATTCAGACACATTCGTACCCATGCAGGATTTTTGAAGCACGAGCGGCTTAAATGTCTTTTACTTACGTTTCTATCACAAGAACATATTGTTACGAGATTGATAAAATCCCCCTAGCTGCGCCGCTGGGTCGATTCGCTAGCGGTTGGTCGGTAATTACTTCCTGGAAAATCGTAGACGATTTTCGGTAATGAATATTCGGGATAACTGTCGCGTCGCATCGCGAAGATTCTGTTTACACTTGAGTACCTATATAAACGCGAGACATTTGACTGGAATAGAGAAGATTATGAAGATAATGATGATTATGAAGAAGTGATAAGCAGTTTTTGAAGAAGTATATTTAAATATATTTATAAACTATTTATGGTGAATACGAGGAGTACATCGTACGATACGATGGAGGACATTGTGAAATTTATCCAAAATCAATTTGCGGATTTGGAAAGAAGGCGTCAGGAGGAAACACAAGAAGAGGAAAAGCGGCACCAGAAGGAAAAACAAAAACAAGAAAATGAAAAACAAAAACAATTAACACGTCGGTTGGAGGAAAAACAGGAACGAGAAGAGGCACTCCAGAAAATTCTCGAAGAAAAAAGAAAAGAGCGAGAAAATGAAAAACAAGAAGAGGAAATGAGACGGTTGGATGAAGAGAAAGAACGAGGAGGAAAAAAGAGATACAAATTGTTGACATTTTTCAAAACATGGTTGATGTTTGTCATAAGTTTTTGCAATTTTAGTTATTTTCATTAAACTTTATACGCAGTATACCCGGACATCTTCTAAACTGAGCATTATTAAACTGCTTAATCAGTATAGCCAAATTTGATTTCAATAATTTTTGTTACTCTCCGCTTGCAAATTAAATTAATTAAATCGAGTAGGCTATGAACGTTTGTTTATAAAAATAGAAGTTCGCTGTCACATTTTTAACTATTCATTGACAAATTCACAGTTCGGAGTTTATAAAGCGATTTTTTAGTACCATGCCCGACTATACGAATGCTGAAATGGCTGATATGGTTTTTGCATACGGTTTGGCTGACGGAAATTCAACCGAGGCCAGACGCATCTATCATGAAAGATATCCCCAATGCGTCACTCCTTGTGCAGCGACATTTGCGAATCTTTTCCGGCGACTTTCCGAATCTGGAAGCTTTGAAAGAAATTCTGCAGTCGACGGTCACGGACTACAAGAACTGTGGAATTGGAGGAGGCGGTTCTCGAAGAAATTAGTGAACATCCAGAGACAGGTACAAGAAAAATTTGTTAAACTTTAAATGTGAGTCACATGACCGTTTACAGAATTTTAAAGGAACAGCAATTATATCCTTATCATATTCAGCGTGTCCAGGCACTTACGCTTCGTGATTTTCAACCACGTATCGAATTTGCTCAATGGCTTCAAAGAAAAGTCGAACAAAATACCCAAATTTTATCGAAAATCCTCTTCACAGATGAGGCTAATTTTACATGAAATGCTATCATGAACTTTCATAACAACCACATCTGGGCGGAAGATAACCCACATGCGATAACGCAAACTCATTTCCAAGACAGATTCTCTTTTAATGTATGGGTAGGCATAATTGGGGATTATTAAACTGGGCCCTATTTTCTCCCCTTATGTTTGAACGGAGATGCTTACCAAAATTTTTTGGAACACGACCTTCCCCAGCTTATGGAAGATGTTCCCATTGGTCTCCGAAATCACTCTTAGTTCATGCACGATGGAACCCCTGCTTATTTTAGTCTGCTAGCAAGAAATTTCTTAGACATAGCATATCCCCAACGATGAATGGGAAGAGGATCCACTCAGCATTGGCCCCCGAAGTCACCGGACCTCAATCCCGTTGATTTTTCTTTTGGGGACACCTAAAATCACTAGTTTATGCTAGCCCCATTGAAAACGAGGAAATGTTGAGGGATCGCATCATAGCTTGCTGCGAAACGATAAGAAACACTCCCGGCATTTTTCAACGGGTGCGGAATTCTTTGATGAGGAGAACAGAAGCTTGTATTACTGTTGGGGAGTTATCACTTCGAACAGTTGTTGTAATAGTTGGTTCGTTCAATTTTTATATGTTTAATTGCCTAATAAATAACATAGTATTTCTCCGAATTGTTTACAAACTCCGAACTGTAGCACTTTCTAATTGAATAATTACACCTGACAATTTTTTTTTAATTTGGATTGATTAGGCAGTTTGATAATGCTCAGTTTAAGAGAAGTCTGTGTTTAAAGTTTGATGAAAATAACTGCAGTTGCAAATAACTTATGACGAAAACCAACTATGTTTTGGAAAATTTCAACCATCCGTATCTCGAAACCAAATATTTTCCGATAAACATTTCATAAAAAACAAGTAGTTTATTCTGACGAGATCTACTACATACTAGGAGCTAAGTAACATGCATCGATATAGAATATTGTAAATATCTCGAAAATTTTCACCTCCAGCGTTGTTGAGGAAGGGGACCTTTTTTACTTGGAAAAGGTGTGGGAATTAGGTTTTTTCATGAAAAGTACCAAAAGTTTACTGTCAAAAATGTTAGGGCAATTTGAAATAAATAATGACAGCGTACGCAGCGCCCTCTAGATGTTACATGAAAATTAATACGAAATTATGATTTCTCACGTCAAAAAAACCCCGGGTACCTAATTTCGTGTGAATAACTTATTTTTTGCAAAAGTAATTCTTTAAAAGCGAGCAAAAAAATTCAATTTCAACACCCTATATCTCCGAAACGAAGCATTTCTGGACACAAGTTTATATGGACCTTTTTTCTTAAAAGAGTCTCAAGAATACGTCTCTTGAATATTTTGACGTACTTATGTTATAGTGAAAAAATCGAAAATTTTAGTTGAAAACTCACATTTTGTATAATTACTCTGTTTCAGAGTCAGCTGGAGTGTCAGGTGTGAGAATAGTGATCCGTAGATCACTGTATGATGAAATGCAAGGAATTTTTTTTTCTTATATTGAAAAAATATTCAACAGTTTGGAGAGTTATCTTTTGTTTTGCGGAAACTTCTTTGATGATGAAATAAAGAAGTTGAAGCACAAATGTTTGTATATTTATTCGGAATTCAAACAAAGGTGGAAGAAAGCAGGTAAAATAGAAACAACATTCCTTCAAAACCATGATGAATGGCTGAAAACAACATTAATAATACCGAGAATGTAGCAGCAAAGCTGGAGTCGTCCATCAAAAACGTTCACCGAATTGAGCGAAAGAAGTAGTGTAAAAGCGGTTTCAGCTGAACGGCGACAATTCATCAAGTTTTGTTCAAATTACATTTCCACATAATAAAGACGACATTATTATTAAGTAGAAGAAGAAAAATGTAGTTATTTTTATTGCGGCAGATGATGACGAGTTGATACAAGTACGAAAGAAATTATGAACATCTGCAAAAAGAAATGCTTTAAATATAATTAAACAAATTATTACTTCCCCAACGAGAGCTACGGAGTTGACGAAACCAAAAAGGCGCAAGAAGACAAAGAAAAACAACTCACGCTGTTAGCAGCTCTTTCAAGACTCATGGAAGCTAATTTATCTCTGCGAAAATATAAGATTATTAGAAGTGACAGTAAAAAGTTTAATGCGAGTTTGAAGTAGCCTTGTGCCTCTTCAACTCTTGAATATGGTACCAATCAACAAAAACTATTGCGTCAAAACCACAGCCCATCATCAAAGCTATATTGTCGTCCCATTCGAATCAGATTCGTTAAAGAACTGTAGATATTGCCCAAGAAGAAATCGAAGATCATCTTAGATAATGAATTTTGAGTTCAATAAAAAAATCATTTCAAATATAGTTGTTTCTTTGAAACCTCATCTATTGCAAACTACTTTTTATGGTTTGAAGTCAATTATAAAGCCATTATAAATCATAAAATCCAAAGAAATAATTTTTATCGGTTAGATTAGCGAAATACCCCACTGTGCGTATGGTGACTTGAAACCATCGAGATATTTTTTTCTTTTTTTTTTTTCAACCAATGGAAGTCCAAACAGTTTCAATCATACTGAAACTTTGTCTGCAATTCTAAAACAAAAACATCCGGAAAAGATATCGGATTCAATTGAATGTTTCTAAGGGGAAGTAGTTGTAGTCTGAGAGATGTTCGCCTCAATTTGAAAGCATGTATATATTGTTTCTTTTTCTTTTCTCTTTTAGGCAATGGAAGTCCAAACATTATATGCAAATCCAAAACAAACATGTTTTGGTCTGTTATGGGTTTACGGGGTTAATTGTAAGGTAGATTTGAAAGTTTTTAAGAGTTTTCAAAATTTTGTTTGAAAAAGTCCGAATAGGAAGAAACTGCATTTGCATTAGTGTTACAAATACAAGTGGTACAAAAACATATGAAGTTTTGTAAACATTCGAACTAGTTCGAATATATTGTGCCAGAGAGGTATCAACAATGTTGAAAGAATACAGGGGTATCCTTCTCTCTAAGCGTTTCCACAAAGTGGAAAATAAAGGCAAACATCTGTCAGAAAACAACTACTTCCCTGGCTAATACCACGACGGACATTGAATTACAACTGACAGATATTTGTGCAACGTTCTTCAAAGAAGACCCAATTGCAAGTGCTTTTCTCGTAATTAAACAGAAAATTATCCTTCATTTGGCTGGGAATGACCACCTGCAAACATGCATGTTTCGAGGTTTATTGCCTCTCATCAGTGACAGGGTAGGTCGGACAACATTATAATTGTCCTGTCCCTGCCAAATGAATAATAATCAACTGTTTAACTAATATTTCCCCACGGATAACACCACGATCTACAACCCAGTTGATCGAAGCGCCATCCGCACGGAACAAGACAAAACACTCCCAAGCAGCACAGTCTCCGGGAAGAGAAATCTGTGAACATTCGAACTAGTTCGAATATATTGTGCCAAAGAGGTATCAAGAATGTTGAAAGAATACAGGGATACCCTTCTCTCTTCTGTAAGTCGGACAACAAGCACTTGCAATTGGGTCTTCTTGGAAGAACGTTGCACAAATATCTGTCAGGTGTAGTTCAATGTCCGTCGTGGTATTAGAGAGGGAAGTAGTTGTTTTCTGACAGATGTTTGCGTTTTATTTTCCACTTGGTGGAAACGCTTAGAAAGAAGGGTACCCCGTATTCTTTCAACATTGTTGATACCTCTCTGGCACAATATATTCGAACTAGTTCGAATGTTTACAGATTTCTCTTCCCGGAGACTGTGCTGCTTGGGAGTGTTTTGTCTTGTTCCGTGCGGATGGCGCTTCGATCAACTTGGTTGTAGATCGTGGTGTTATCCGTGGGGAAATATCAGTTAAACAGTTGATTATTATTCATTTGGCAGGGACAGGACAATTATAATGTTGTCCGACCTACCCTGTCACTGATGAGAGGCAATAAACCTCGGAACATGCATGTCTGCAGGTGGTCATTCCCAGGCAAATGAAGGATAATTTTCTGTTTAATTACGAGAAAAGCACTTGCAATTGGGTCTTCTTTGAAGAACGTTGCACAAATATCTGTAAGTTGTAATTCAATGTCCGTCGTGGTATTAGCCAGGGAAGTAGTTGTTTTCTGACAGATGTTTGCCTTTATTTTCCACTTTGTGGAAACGCTTAGAGAACATATGAAGTTTTATTTCGCATTTTTCATGATAATATCCTACCAGGTTGGAACGGCTACAACTACCAATTTATTCACGGTAGAAGTGGTATTTATGGGGAGGCTGTTACAGCCAAGCAAGTAGGCCCCCATGTGCCACTTTGGCCATCCTCTGCTCTCCTCATGCATGGTGTTCTGTTCCTTTAATCCGCCTCTTCAAGCCCTAGTGCGGCTGGTTTTCGGTCGGGCGGTGCGGCGGCCGCGGGTGATTCTATCACCGGGTGCCACACCCGCAGTATCCGATCCAAGGCCCTTCCTCGACTTCCATTGGAGACTAGTTCTACAGTTCTCACTGCGAGTTCCTTCCATCCCCCTCCTCGGTAAAGTCCTGGTTGGGCTTGTTCTCGATCAGGTGGTGCGGCGGCCGCGGGAGATTCATTCACCGGCTACCAGTCCCGTAGCACCCGATCCAAGGCTCCTCCTGGGCTTCTACCGAAGACTAAATTTTCCAGTTTCCACAGCAAGTATCTTCGAAACGCCTCCTCGTGAAACCCCTGGTAGGACTGGTTTTCAACTGGGCGGAGCGGCGGCCGCGGGTGATTCATCACCGGCTAACAGTCCCGCAACACCCAATCCGAGGCATCTCCTTAGCTCCCACTGATTTTCAAATTCTCGCATCCCTCTGTGATGTGTGAGTGGGTATATGGTAAGTGTATGGTAAGCTAGGGTCACTAAGTGCTCCTATTGTTGCAGCGCCTCAGCAACATTTGGGGTGAATTGACAGTATGGTCTCAGGTGCCTCACAAATGTTAATTTTGAGGTAGCCGAATTAGTCACCAATTTCTGAGCAATACGTGTAATTCTTTTAAAAAAATTCCGAAGACTCAGGAAATTTTAGGGCTTATTCGGGAAGATTTTGGCAATTTTTAACAAATGAAGTTATATTGAAATTCATAGTAGATTCTTAAAATGCAATAAATTACTATTCTCTATTTGAAAAAACAAAGTTAGGGTTCACTTCCGGTGTAACTGGAAGTCGTGAATAACTGAGAATATTTCAACCCGTATACAAAGGACCACGCACCTTTTGCTATATGAAATGGCGTTCTGTCAAATGTTTGTCATATAGCAAAAAGTGCGGGGTCCTTTTCAGAAAAATACTCCCAATAGTGTCCCATATACATATCGACTCATCGTGTTACACCCTACCCTGTAATTAAGAATATGTTCCTGTTCAATGCATTGACACTACAGTGCAAAACGTTAATTTGTTGTACTCGAAATATTTTAAAAATTTCAACATTTCCATAGAAGTAACATATTTTTCAAGGAGACCGACTCTTACAAAATACCAAAAATTTTAAACATTTGACAGAAGGCCATTTTATATAGCAAAAAGTGCGGGGTCCTTTTCAGAAAAATACTCCCAATAGTGTCCCATATACATATCGACTCATCGTGTTACACCCTACCCTGCAATTACGAATATGTTCCTGTTCAATGCAGTGACACTACAGTGCAAAACGTTAATTTGTTGTACTGGAAATATTTTAAAAATTTCAACATTTCCATAGAAGTAAAGAACGTTTGATCAGTTTTGTCATCCTTGGAATAGTGGCATTCAAATATCAGTTTGTGACGTGTTATCAACGAATTTGTCGACTAATTTATGATTCTTTTGATGGCCTTTTTCCATTATTAAAACGTTTTTCCTTTTTTTGGTTAATTTATGAGGTGGCAAACCTTACAAGACCGGAGTTTAAAATTTTAAAATACTCCAACAGTGTCGTCTCCATATTATGAAAAATTTAATATCAGTAGCAAAACTCCCTGACAACTACAAAATTAATTTTACTGTGACACGCTGATTCAGCGTACCGGATATGTGAAACTCATACAATTTTCCGTTTCAGCGAATTCATTTTTCATTTTCGAGCACTGATTTCTCTTGCTTTCATGTAATGGTTATGCATGCATAAAATGAATTTTCATTTTAAAATTCCTGATCATCGTTCATGCGAATTTCAGTTGCAAACCCTCGCAGTGACAGTAATAATACATGTAAAGGTTTCCGATGTAGTATTTTATTTTCAGTCTATCTAATTTGTGTGACATAATAGTCTCATGATTTGGCTGGCCGTGTGATTTTTGCGCGTTCCTGACATCCGAAGATAGCCGTGAAGTTGGCGTGGGTGTCTGCCTTTATACCGTAATGGCATATTCTTTGGCAAATTTCAGTAATTTTTCAAATATTGAAAATTCTAACTGGCCATTGCATCTATTTTTAAAGTATTTTTCTGTAGCACTTCACGTTTGAATGAGTATTTGTTTTTTCTGCCAGAACACCTATTCACCGAGGCAGCAAGGTCAACTGAACTGCTGTCAACAAGTTCATATCCAAAGACCCAGGAGTGAGATTGAAGGCAATGTCTCGGGCAGGAAGACACTCCAACACATGCTCTCAGAACATTTTCAAGACAGTGACCTTGAATAGCTGCTGGGAATGTAACTCGAGAAATAGTGAACTCATGAAGAACAGGTCTTCTCTCAGAGAAGATCGTATATTTCCAGCCCTACTACAAAAGTGCAAATTTATATCTAATAACACAAATCTATTAGAAGGATGTTCATTGGATAGGTGTGCATGGACATCCAGGACATCCATTGTATGGCCGGTAGAAAAACCGTTGCTGCTTTCACACCCGCAATTTTTTTGTTTCCATTGATGCATGGATTATCCTGCTGTGACTCTGAAAATAAATTTGGGCGAACAATCGAAGTTTCAACTGAATCCAAATCACTATATTTCACCATCCCTAGAATTTTTGCTTTCATTTCTATTTTCAATTCCCTTTCAACTTCTCCACCAACACTCGTAGGTACTTCTGAACTGATAGTTTATTTCGTTCAGTTGAAGCAGTTCATTCACCTCGGTAAGTCACAAAAACTCAATATTAAATAGTCTGTTTCCGTTGGAACTGGGGGAACTGATAACTTTTTCTTTCTTAATTTTTTAGCTACCATCGATGTTCGTCGACAAAACGTAAACAACTTTTTATTTTTTATCGACTATTGTATCGCTGTCATTGCCACTAGTGATTTGATTCAATTGAGATCCTAGTTATTGTTTCTGACTGATTAATTAGTTGGGATAATGTATCAGGTTTCTACTGGGTGCTTCAAATTCGATGCTCACCATTGGGATCTCGGAAACTGTCAGATGGTTGAATTGGGGCAAAGTTGCGCATTTACATGTCTAACAATATGCCGTTGAGAAAGTTATGAAATTCCGAGTATATATTTATCCGGATATATTCGGAAAAAACAAAAATCATTTATTTTCGAAGCAGGATTCTAAAATAAATTGCCTTTCCTCATTGCCACTTTTCCCCTGCTATATAATGGTGTTTTCAGATTTGCTATCCGACGTTTCGTCTTCCGGCCACCATCATCAACCTTATTTTTTCTTACGTGCGCTACATTGGATTCTTTCTGTTTTGAATAGAACCAAATATTACCTTATCAATGTATCGTAAGTTATCATTCTGTTAAGAAAAACCAGAGGTAAGTATTTAAAAAAAATCTTATAATAGGCTTTGACTCTGATATTTCTGAATTTGACTTTCAATTTGTTACACTCAATAACATTTTGTTATTATACAATTAAATTTTTGCGATTAATAGCTTTCTAAATATATTTAAACTTGGATCCCGAAAGACGACAACCACATTGAACTATGTTCAAGTTATTAGATCAAAATCTCACCAAGTTTGGTTCATTTGAAAAGCCAATGAGAAAATACGGAGACGTAATCAACCAAGAAACTAAAGAAAATTTTATAAATGAGGTTGTATGAGGTAAATTAGAAACTGTGTCCTTTTCAATGAAAATAGAACTTTGAAGAAATAACAATAATTAACTAAACTGTAGAGACAATGTAAATCAAGGCAAATGCTCAAAGTTTTGCCCATGTTCATGATAACACAACTATGCCCTTCTTCGAATATTATTCACTGCACGATTAATTGCCCTCCTCCTCAATCATCCGAACTCTCTAACAATACTGTGTTGAATGTCCTCAATATTTTGATATTCCCTTTGACCTTGAACTCAATTTTTCAGTGTACCCCTACCTTTCACCAAACCTTTCAGTCAGGTAATCAGATACCTACTCATTCAGTCATTCACGAGACTCTCTAAATTCAAGATTTCTCGTCTCGTCTCGTCTCGATTTCGAGACGATGTCGAGACGAGACTAATGGGTTTTTTCGTGAACGAAATCGAGAAAAATACCTCGAGATTCTTCGAGATCGAGAAATTATTTCGAGATTTCTCGATCTCGAAAAAAAATACGATTCATTTGAAATGGTTTACGAAATATTGGTAGAAATCTAGAGTTCGAGTTATTAGTGAAAGTGTGTTCAAAACCCATCAAAAATAGTGTTTAATCAAATGTGATTTTGAGGTTATCTACGTATACCAATTTTTGCTTTTGGAGGGACTTTCTACTTAATGTATGCCAGATGCCTACTCGTTGTTGTGTGACAGGGTGTAAGTCGAATTACATTCTCAATAAAAGAATATCTCAGTATTTTATATCCCGAAAGAAGAGGAATCGCGAAAGAGATGGATTTCTGATGCAATAATAAATATAAATTGGATAAATTTTCATGATACTGATATCATCAGATATGAAACATTTCCTCTACCAGATGGATCAATAAAAAAAAATTGCTTAAACGTTCAGAGTTGATGAAAACTATAGTAACTTCAATGTTTCCGAATTTATTAAAATATTTTTCGAATCCTGCAACATTATTGAGAACTAACCCCGATGACAGAAATCAGAAATGTTTAGATGTTCATAATAATTTAGAAGTATTTGAAAAATCAGATATCATCCACGGTCCACGGTTACGATCAATTAGTTAGGGAATACTAAAATTTGATATTTGTAAAGTTCATCATACTGATAGTAAATTTTTTTCTATCTATTAAGTTTACAATCAGATGTTTCATTATCTGATAATGAGAATGAACTGAGAATAACTTCGCAAATTATAATATTGAATGAGGTGCATGTCCAAGTTTACCTTGGTGATAATAAGTTGGGACTCAATGAGTTGAAATGGATTCTTACTTTTGATTTGAAATTGAACAGGTCGTCACAACTTGAAAATATTCTGGTAATGTTCGGAAGCAACTCAGATCAGACCGATGCAAATATGATTGATAATTTGATGGATAAAAGTGTTATATTTGAAAAAAAGTCCTCACACTATCTTGTGAGAATAATGACCAACATTCACATTCACTCACACATTAATTTTTTGCCTTTTGAGAAAAATTTAAAGGAGATTTTTAATATTATCATTATTGTTACTTTCCTTTTCATTCAGAAAGTACACTACTATTATTTTTTTATTGTTTATTTATTTATCAGTGTTTTTTTATTTTTTGTTGTTTTATCTCTCTGTGAGAGACATAATTTTATTTTATTTTATTTTACATTAATATATATTTTATAGTGGCAAAAAAGGGCTACTGATGAAATATCCACAAAAATAAGAAGTAACGCAACACAGTAGGACCACACGGGTTTTGTGGAAACCTACCAGGTGGTCGGTGGATCAGCGGTCCAATGCACAGGCCGTTCAAAACTCCATCATAGCGATAGTAGGTTCGAATCCGATGTAGGTACGAGAATTTTTCTCAACTACTTTATATCGGATTCGATAGGCGGCCGCATGCCTTGTTGAAAAGCAAGTGTATTGTGAGTTGTCTAGATGCCAATCTCGTCTAGTGCTAGTTTGGAGTGCACACCGACCACCCGAGGTGGTGCTGTAGTTTTTCCGGGTTTTCCTACAGCTGAAAAGTGAATACACCACCTAAAACATCAGTAAGTCGCCCCGGAGCGCCACGGCAAATAATAATAATAGCCGTCCTCTACCCGCACAGGCTATGCCTTTGGGTACACTCAACGATTGTTTATGAGGGACTATTATTATTATTATTATTATTATTATTATTCATTTGAAACAATTTACCTGACTGGCACATTTATTATATGTACCTTCTAATAACATATTATTTTCATTAGTCAAACTTTAAATGAAGAATCAAAAAAAATTAAAGAAAAATATTTTAAAATGTGGATTTAAGGCATAGAAAAACCGAACTTGGCACTTTTTCCGTTTCTAAGAAATTGAATAGATTGCGATTCCCGTTTGTCTTTTCTCTACAAATTCATTCTCATGTGTTTTTTCCTAGTTATCCAAATAAGCCGAGAAATTGACATTTTCTTTAGCATCCACCTTTTCTTGTCTCTACAACGTGAAACAATTATTATTTCAGTCCAATCAATGGAACGCATTCAATTATCTGGACTATCTTCATAACCACATATTATGATAGGTTTATCGTTGAATGAGAAATTAGTAGGGCTGTAACTTGAACAACAACAAACATGGGAGTGCGATTGAAGAAACTAGAGTAAGCGGTGGTTTCTCGGGGGTTGTTTGCTAGGAGGTGGATTTTGCGATGGTAAATGAAAGAGCTTATGGTCTCCTACCACAAATATTTTTTTGAATTTGTTTTTCTACAAACAACTGAAATATCTGCTTTCCTAAAAGCGCTGGGACAGCCGGTATATATTTTATATGATATATAAAAAGCTTCCAAAGATGAGAAGAGAGAGTGTAATGGGGCATTGATGACTTATTGGGTGGGGTGCAAGGGTGAGGGCGAGGTGTGGTGAGGGTAGAATGTAGGATTTTATTGTAGAAAGGGGAACGTTTTAAAGATGAATTGAAACTGTAATGCATCAACACACGGAAAAGTGTACTTTGAATGCTTTGGGGTTAAAAATTGAAGGTTGTGTCCATTAAGACTTTTGATCAGCATAACGAATACTATCTTTGTGCAAAGTTTCACCGAAATTAGCCGAGAGCCATTTTTCAATTTTGCGGTATCTTTTTTCCAAAGCATGGCTGATCGTGGGAAGGCAAATCCAGTGTCAACAACTAAAATCGATTCCTAAACTCAATGATACCGCGTGTACCGAAAACCTAATCAAATCACCATCTCTTCCTACATTTATCAACTCCAGCCTATCTACTGGAATAAAAATTTCTACGTTATAAAATTAAATGACAAATTGAGCAATGATATTTTCACCATCTTCGACACGAAATGAGACTGAAAACATCATAATTAAACAATTATCAAAATAACATACAGGGGTGTGTTATTCGCTCATTTTCTCAATTTTTTACCCTCTGATTTTATAACACCAGAAAATTTACTGTTATTGATTTTTGATATCTAAGTAATTGATATATATGGCAATCTTTCGATTCTCTCATTTTCTCCAGCACAATGGCCGATATATTATGCAAGAAGGAAATGTATTCATCAATACTCAAACTCAAGTGATCTGAGCAGGAAGGAAAATCAGATGAAAAAATATTTTTAACAATGTTCAAAACTTGCTGCGACCGAGAGCATATTAATTTCATAATTTTTTGCCCTCTAATTTTATAACTCCAGCACCATCATCCGAAATAGTGATACAGTGATTATATTCGACCCATCGGAGCTGACTGAGATGAAAATTTTCACGGAATTAATTTTTATTGTAAGTTATGCGAAAAGACTGATTAACTTTGAAATATCGCAATCTTTCGATTCTCTCATTTTTTAACTCTAGCACAATGACTAATAAGTCCAAGGATGGGATATATTTTCCAATCTTCAACCCTTGCAATCTGAGAAGAGAAAATAGTTATTTTTGTATTAAGCGCGTAAAATGAGTGTTTTTTTAATGGCACATGAGAATGTTAATTTTTGGAGGAGACCGCAGGTGAAATATATTAAAAATAAGGTGAAATATATTAAAAATAAATACTTCCAATACATCTTGACGTATTTTTTGTCCCGATAAGTTATCGCTTTTAAACGACTGTTGTCTTGAAAATATTATTCAATGTTTTCAGTAAAATCATATTCAAAATTTTTTCCTGTTTGAAAAAAGTAAGTCCAAAATAACTAAATAATAATTCTCTTTCCCATACATGTTATCAATACCTCCAATACAATTTCACAACATCCAGTGGTCTTTCGGTGTCGTTACTATAGAAACGGTTTGTTGGCACGCCGCGTGTTTGACTATGTTTACTCGTAGGTTGCTTCAATTTCAAGTTATTTCCAAGATGGATGTTGATTATGATAGTGGTAGTGATACCCCATCAGATATATCTGAGAAAGCAAATGCAACAGTATGTAATATGATACCGGCCAAATCCAAGTTAGTATATGAGAAAACATATAAAAAATTTCGTGAATCGTGCGACAAGAAACATGTAAAAAAGGTTTCTGAAAATGTGCTTACATGCTATTTCGAGGAAAGATTAAAAATTACAAAACCGCCTACGTTATTGAGTGTCTATATTGAATGTTGAAAAGTACATTGGATGTTAAGGAAAATATTGATATAATTGATATAAGGGAGTTTTCAAAATTGCTTCCGCTTATCAATAACAAAAGCGTCGGGTACCGAGGAAAGAAATCTAAAGTTTGATTCTATTAATGAATTTATTCAAGATGCTGATAACGAAACAAATTTACTTTATAAGATACAGATATAATCATAATTTTGTGAGATTAGTAGGTATAGTACCTAATTTCAATATTTTTTATTTGTAGTTTGTCCTAATTTTGGGTAGGTATCAGCGGTATTTGTCGCCGTGAAGAATTATTACTTATAACTACTGATGCCATTGAAGATGCTGGAACTATATTGATTGTTAAAATACCTGATACGAAGATCTATTGCGCAAGAACGTTTAGTGTTTCAAATTCTGATTAAATTAATATGAAAATAATAATTTTTCAACTGGATACCGAACATGAAAGTGATAGTTTTTTTTCTCTAGAGATGAAAATGAAACAAATGAATAATCATTATGCGATCCGATGGGTATACAGGCCGTTTCTTTTATCATATGGTAACATTGCTATATTTTAAACCGTAATAGATACAAAGACGATTAAATGGGAAAAAATGTAACTATTGTGGTGAGCAGTACATTGGTCAGAGAAAATCTACGGGGACTCTCGCCCTTCCCGACATATACAGGGAAAACTAAAAATGCTGTTTTCGGTTTTTTACGAATAGAATAGTTATTTCAGGAAATATAAAAAATGAAAAAGGAAAGTGTTATTGCATTCAAAATGTACTAGAACTACGTAATGATAAATTTTTAATTAAACGTTTATTTCATCACAAATATTGATAAAGCGATGAAATCACAATTCAGTGGTATATCACACTTGACATTTTTATAGCGTTTCTTATAAAATAACTGGCATCATCAGTGACAACAATTTTTAATTACGGTCCTGTCGTTAGTTCTTTTGTAAATTGTTTTGATTTCTTCAAAACTCATTCAACTATTAGGATACTTGTCATTACCCAACACTTTCGATATGAAGATACCCCAACACAACGAACATTCGTATTTTTCCTTTTTGGGGATTTTTGTATTACAGTAATTCTTGATTCAAGGCTGATTTCTCCTGTATCAATTTTTACACGGATTATTTTCATTATTCTCAATCCTGGAAGTAATGAAAATATCTTTTTTTGATCAAAATACAAGTGTTGTCTAATTTGGTACAATTAAATAGCATCTCACTTCTTTTACCATATTCAAACAAGTAGCCTTTCTTGATTTCTATGGCAGGAAAATTAAATGATATTAAAGATGTATTCGAATGACGAAAGGACTGAAATGCTATTTACTTTGCAAAATCAGATAGAAATCCTCTTTTGGCAAGAAATATGTATGGTGAGCTATACCCGAATCGTCGCTTTCCAAACATTCAAATGTTTAGACGATTAGAAAGAAATTTGAGAGACTGTGGTGCATTGACAGAAATAAAACTAGAAAATGTGTTGTTACTGGAACAATGGTTGGTTTAACAGAAACATCCATTATAGGTTGAATAATACGAATGAACATTTACATAGAGAAACCAATTTCCAGGAGAGGTTCGGAATAAATGTTTGGTTGGGAATTTTGGGAACAAACATACTAGGCCCTTTCTTTTACGATGAGCATTTGAATGAAATGTATTTACATTTTTTATCTAATGAGTTTGATGGCTACTTAGATGAATTGCCATTAAGCACCCGCCGTGAAATACAATATTTTCAAAAAGACGGTGCCCCTCCCATAATGCAGCAATAGTAGGGGAACATTTAGATGCAATATTCCCAACAAAGTGGATTGGAAACAATGGACCAATTGCCTGGCCAGCTCGATCCCCAGACCTTACTACTTTGCATTTTTTGTCTGGGGATACATAAAGGATAAAGTTTTTTCGACACCTAGTACCGATATCGACCATCTCAAACAGAAAATAAGAGATGCATGTAATAGCATTACAACCATCATGCTAGAAAATTGCCACAGAAATTGTATGGACAGACAACTTATGTGCATTCAACAAAGAGGTCGTCAATTCGAGCATTTAATGTAGAATTCTTTTTCTGTATTGGTTTTATTTTCTTCCACAAATTTATTATGAAATAAATTGTTTTACTGTTTGTTTGATTTCTTCTCCTCTTAAGTAAGTTTATTTCTGGGGTAAATTGCTATCGTTCGTCTCTGAAACTGCAGAAATCTTTTATAAATTTTTACTGATAATTTTTATATCGAAGCGTCAGATTCTGTGGAATTCATAAACAAACTAACGAAAGGACCGTAATTAAAAATTGTTGTCACTGATGATGCTAGTTATTTTATATGAAACGTTATAAAAATGTCGAGTGTGATCTACCACTGAATTGTGATTTTATCGCTTTATCAATATTTGTGACGAAATAGACAGGTCCGTATTTGAAAAAAATAGTTGATGATGGCGGTGTTAACACGAAACGTTTGATAAAAATTTATCGTTACGTAGTTCTAGAACATTTTGAATACAATAAAACTTTCCTTTTTAATTTTTTTATATTTTCTGAAATAACAATTAAATTCGTTAAAAACCGAAAACAGCATTTTCAGTTTTCCCTGTATAAGTTGGGAAGGGCGAGAATCCCCGTAAATTTTCTATGACCAATTTACTGCTCACCACAATAGTTACCTTTTTTCCCATTTAATCGTCTTTCTATTACGGTTTAGAATATAGCAATGTTACTATATACTAAAAACAATTTGATAGATTTTTGACACTACCGACCGAGAGCACATTTCCCAATTATTATGGCATTAGTAGGAGAATACTGAGGCTTCAGAGTTTAGAATGTTGGTAAAATTAGTTTGAAGAAGGAAGAATTTTGAGTGTTTTTCCGCGTTAGAAATGTGTCATAAAAAATGCCATTCATCAATCAAAAATATGCCCATATCTCCGAAATTAGTTGAGACCGCCAAAAATTTCATTTGGATTTTTTGTTCATGAGGCCAAACTACGTCAGTTATGTCGATAGCTCGTGCCTATTAGTTAACGGAATTTTACCAGAATATTATTCGTTTAGTGGAACAAAACGACCATTTTGTTGTCTGACTTATCCTAGCACTGATGAGAGTAAATAACCTCGAAAAATTCATGGATACAGATGGTCATTTCCATCAAAATGATCAAGGATAATATTTAATGGCTTAATTACAATAAGCACTTGCAGTTATGCTCTCCTTGAGGAACATTGCACAAATGGATGACAGATGTAATTCAATGCCCGTATGGGGAAATAGTTGTTGTGTTCTGTCAAATATTGGCTTCATTTTTCCATTTTGTGGGAATGTCGGACTTATTTGAGTACCTATTTTGATTTTTTTGATCCTCTCCGTACACACACACTTTTCGAATTTTGTTTGTTGTTTATTTACATATTTTTGTTCTATTTTAGGATATTGTTCAAGTGTCCAAGTACGCATGTCAGTATTTGGATAGGTATATGGTCATGAATTATTTCTGGTCCGATATATGTATAGTTACGTTGTTCAATAATATTGAGTAGGTAGGTACTTGACTATGGTTTAGTATTTAGTAAGTAATCGTTCAAATCTTGAAGCTTCTGAATGTTTCGATGAATAGGAGTTAATTATGGAGTAAAAACTTTGACTACCCAGTTACCTAGGTCTTAAACTACTTTCAATTTCTCTATATGAGTACACCATTCTTCCCAATATCAAAAGTAACTTGAATAACTACCTACTGAGTTGTTAAACTTCCGTCATTCTCCTTATAAAATAAACCATGTTTTGCGTTTCCAATTCTAAAAATTACTTGTTTCAATTCAATGTCCAATTTTGAAAATATCCGTAGAAATTAACAATCCAAACTCCATCAGTAAAAATTCAAGATGCATTTGCAGTAACTGTACCAACTGATTCTCCCTCCTCGCACAAGAGCCGATGTAAATGATTTGTTTACCATGATGCTGCCAATTTAAATAAAGTCCACTTACCTTTGCTACCACGTTACTACAGATTATAGAGCCTCTTACACTGTCGCTTAAATTTTGGTACACACCGCACTAGGGAAGGTGAATTGAAACACTTTAGAGTGTAATGTACTTAATGTTAATAAGTTATGAACTAATGTGTAGCCTGTTGCGCGCACCAACTATTGAGATAGCTTTGGCAGCCATGTCGGCCCAGTGCTAAATCTTTTGATCGGAGCTTTTCCCGAATTTTCTGACCGAAACAGAGCCTGCAACATGCACAGGGTCATTTAGTCACCTTCGATTTGTTTACTGACAGCAGTAATTCGGATTGCACAATAAGAAAAATCGGCAAAATTCGCGATAACAACTTGTTTTCTACAGTTCATATAAGTTTCTGTGGTATACAGCGCGGATGCCAAATTAGAGAAGCGCATGCGCGTGCAACCATAGCCTCGCCTCGTTGTCAACCGCGACAGGGGCGGACTAACTAATTCCAGCGTGGGTGTTGTAGAGGTCTCGAAAAAAGTCCAGATTGTAGGTTGTTTGAAATGTTATCAACTTCATGGTTGGAAGGCTTCGGCAATATAACGAGCAATTGACTGAATAGAAAGATGATTTATTTATGAATAGAATATGATGAACTATTAAGAATCAATACAATACAATATAATAATAATGAAAACTATTATGCTGATTCGGCTAATTAGGGTCGGAAATGAATCCAAATCAATCTTCAAACCATAAGACTATCATCACAGGACGGGATATATCACAAAAATATGTATATTTATTGATTGAAAGTTTGATTTCGTAGAGGAAACTTGTTTCTTCATATGGTTTTTTGAGTGATTTTACCTTCAACGATCTGGAAATGAAAAAATGATAATATAAGGAAAAATGTACAAGAGTAAAAGTTCAGATGAATCAATTTGCCCTGACATACTGTTGATAACATTATCAAAATTTGTTACAAACGATCTCCAAACATGATGAGATAAATATTTTAATTGAGTTTTAACAGTGGAAGTGGATACAGTCAATTACGTCGTATTTAAAATACAGAGAAATATTTTTAAGTTAATTTGATCTCATTTTACAATATAATGCTAATGAATATGTTTAGTCATTATATAATATTGGTATAAAAATAAAACAATTTTCAGCAGTAAAGTTGTTTGAGACCATTGAAGGTTGAGTAAAAGAACAAGTCAGAAGTATTATAATATATCGTAAAACTGAAATAAAAAAGTGAAGTTAAATTTAAGTAGCAGGTAAAACCTACTTCCGACTTGTTTTTCCACTCAACCTTAGATAGTCTCAATCATCTTTACTGCATAACATTGTTTTATTTTTGTTTAATCTTCCACTGTGGTAGATATTTACAAATTTTGAATTTGATTTTTACTTATCATAAGTTTCAGACTAATTTTGAATCTTACTAAATACCGTCACGAAATAATTTTCAGAGATGCGAAAAATGTAACAATGAAATTTTTTATGTGCTGAGAAAAACGCATGGCAGTATTAATACTCAACCAAGATTTCTTGCTGAATCGTATATTCGTAATGGGGTATTATCAATTTGGTTGCTTGTTTTCAAGAATATTATATAATAGAAAATCCGTTACGCATGATGAATAATCAAATCATAAAAAAGTCTATAAATCAAAAACTGTACAAGTAAAATTGAAAAATGAAGTTGGTCATGAAGCAACAATCGCTGAAGAAAATTATTTCAACAAGAAACAAAATATGTACAGTCAAAAAATCAACGATGCAGTACAAACAACTGATGGATACAAATTCAATTTCCCGTTTAACCGATTCCTTTTTAATCACAACTACAAAACATTATATATACGAGAAATATACATCTCCTACGGAATCAGATGAAACAGAATACGAAAAAGCATTTTTCGAATAGTTACATGAAAAAAGCAGCTCTTATGTGGATATCTAAAGAACCTCAACTATCACTAGTAATACCTCAACAATGATATTTTTGCATAAATATATTGTCTAAAACTACACACTGTACCCCAAGAAATATAATTGCTTTGAAAAAAATTTGCTTTGCACTGAGTTTTCGTATAGCAGCTACGATCATAAGGCGTACAATTCCAGCTGTAGCTTCTTCAGTGAAGCCACTCATCCATATCTGATATTATACTTGTCTATTGTAACACTGTTATTTTGGTCGAACATAGGGAACATCCGATAGCAGAGCAATGAATGAGTGTACGGTGAGAACGTGGCGTTGTAAAATGACGTCACGTTAGCATGCGCTCGCTGAAATATTTAAAAAGGACGGAAACTAAAATTTCAAACTTCAAAGCTACTCGTTTGATTTGAATGTAACAAAATCAGTTGTATTTCTAAACATTTAGGCTATACGGCCATAAAGTTTCAAGTCATTTAACAGACCCAGTGACATTCTTCATTGTCGAATGTCAATTTTCATACTAACACTTACTCCACAGACTACAAAGTTTGTTTCAAAATATCTGGGCTGGTACATTCCTGTCCTCAAGTTGTCGTTCTCCAACTTGCCGGCATTTCAGTGCTGTGCTGAGTCCCCATTCATGTGCTCATAAACGATTGAACCATACACAGCTTTCGTATGCGGAAATTGACGCCAATAGACCTATGAATGAAATGAGTAGTACTTTTCAACATCTGTTTAGATAAAATACCGGAAGTTACGAAACGGAAACTGGCACGCTTGACCTCATTCAACGCCCCTACCCTCGACGAAACCCATTGAAGAATGTACGATCGGGGTTGAAATTTTCAATGTTGAGATAAAAACAGTTGTTCGGGAAGTTATGAATAGGGAAACCACCATTCACAAGTGCGCTCATCCAGAGGGAAATAGTAAATTATTTTTGATAGCACGAAGAGGGCAGGGGTTGGAGAATGAAGAATGTCATGAAACTTTTTAGAGATATATTATGTTTCGATTATTTCCCTCACCTCGTCCACCAAAATTAATAATTCTCTTCGTTTCTTTGCGAATGAGGATATTCACTCATCATTTCTCCATTATACGCCAATATCGGTCATTAATAATTTTGCAAATTTTTTTGAACAATCTCTTATAAGTACCGGAGTGAAGTTGGTAAATTTTTTTCAATTTCCTCTTCAGCAGCCAAAACGATTTTACAGCAGCTAAATGATACGTGCGGGTAGCAGCCGAAGTTGAAAAAGACCTTGAATAATTACAGATGGAAAACTCCAATTTTAATCATGTGCTAGAAGGAAACCCAGCTAGCAATTTGTTACTTTATTACAGTCGCGAGAATGTTTTTGACAAATTTTTTATAAAATAATCTTACTCCCTGAAATGTTTTAAATACGTTTATACGGTATAACTGTGAAATTGGCACCATTTTATAAAATACTTACGTCTCCATTGATATTTCATAAAGCCTTTCGCAAACACTACAAAACTATTTTATAAACATTCTAGCGGCCTAAAAACAATTAAATTATTGTACTTATACACAAAACAACAGTTTTGTAAAAGCTTTTAACGTATTTCAAGGTGAAAGATCTGAAGTGAAAAAACAACTAGGAACGCCATCAATAAAATAAAAATGATTTCATTTGATTTTATTTTCATTTCACCAAAAGCAATTTTGAAATGATATCAAGGCAGATGAAGAAAATATAAATGTCAGTCATTATCACTATTTACAAGAAGCCATTTTAGTAATATTTTTATTTCTGTATTTTGAGACATATTTTGCGATACCCAAGATGGAATTTTTGATGGGAATGAAATTTTATTGTTGAATATATAGCATAATATGGATACATTTTCAACGCCTGTCTTGTTTGCGGCCGTTTTTCATAAAAACATCAAAATATAGGAAATTGAGCTTCATCGATTTGAAAATTTTTCGTGCAGAAACATGTACCGATTTGTTCTAGGCGTCATTATTCATTTATTTGTGTGAATTAAATGATTGAAATATCAACACAAATGCATTGTTTCGGTATTTACATCTTTTGTCATCTTCATCGTGCCGAATGTTGTCATTTTTTAATGGCGTCTTCCTGTAAAACAATTTTGCACCATTTACTAGTAGTATATGATAAGTTAGATACCATGCAATTCCTATAAAACATTGAAAACATTCTTTAACTTAGTTTTGCAACAGAACCGAACTCGAGAATTATTAATATTTTCGTATCTCACATATTCAATAAGAGACCGTTCTATTTCATTGCGAACAAGTGTGATCATTTTCCCAAATAGGTATTTGTTAAAAATCTCAGATATGTTTTTCCTTTGAACCAATGCATTTTCCTTATTCAAAAAATATTTAGATCTTCCAATCAACAAGATTCTTGCAGAAGATATTTTGATTATATATATTGGCTTGGCACAGGTAGCAATTCATCTTTGCTCACACTCAAGTAGGTAATAGGTATTTTGGAAGGGCAACATTTTCTTTGAGTCCACCCTAAATCTCCCTATGAGAATCAAAAATTAGTAGTATATTGTATATATGTTGTATAATGTTGTTAGCAAAGCATTTTTATGTTTAACTGGTCAATTTATTTCATAAGAAATTTTAGGAATTCTCAGTATTGTGGAGAAAATGCAATACTATATATAACAGTTTTATAACTCTTAACTAAACAACAATTTACTTATGAAAATAAAATTGTTCCTCAAAATACTCTAATATAACTGTTATGTAAGATTACAGAAAGCAATTTCAAAATAGTTTTATATTACTTTTACAACGGAGTCAGGAAAATCATCAGAATATAAAAAAAGCCACTTTAAAATAATTCAATTTTATATGATGAATTGTTTCATAAGTTGGCTCTAGATACTTTTATGAAATGGTTTGATGACAGTTTTATTATATACATAATAATTTTTTCATATAAACGTTTCGAAGATAAATTTATTAAATATTTTAGTTGTCGTCAACAGAACAGTATTTATGTAGCTACAATACAATGAATGAGCATTTTGGCAGTATAAATAAAATAACTATACAATAGAATAGTCGTATATCATCCGAGTTATAAGACCACTTTGCTGGTTGGGAAGTGACTTGCGAGCCGTCCCCTTTCAGACCCGTCTTTTTGTATACAGAAGAAAAAAAATTTATAGTTTGTCATTAGGTTATTGAATTTTTTTAAAGATTTTTGATACTTGTTTGAAGGTCCTAAATTTTTCCGTTTTTGACTTATGTTATGTGCACTACAGTGGACACGGGGACTTGCGGGTATAATGATTGCTACATAGTGGTTAATTAGTAATTTTATTTATTTTTGGGTAATACCTAAGTAGAAAACAAAGTAATATTACAACTTCCATTCAACAGTGTATTTATGAAAACAGTTTTGTTTTTTGCAAATGCATAGATGAACCCGTTAGGTACTTTGTAGTGTATCCGCATGCTTAGTGAGAACCTTAGGAATATGATTCTGTAACGGGTCTCCAACACCATCTGAACCTTCGTTTTCGGATTCATCTGTTACATCGAACATGTCTGAAAAGGAAATTATGCACTGATAGCCTACAAACAACAAATATTACCAAAATTTTACCAATATCTCTCTGTTGCTACAAATCTTCGTCCCATCCGTCATTATCGTCGCTGAGAATGTCAATGTCAGAATCATCAATTTCACAATATTGTAACTGGTCATAGTGAAACCCTTTTCTACTTATATTTTATGCAAAAATCATTTTCAATATTTTTCTTCAATTTATATTTACATAATTCTTACTCCGCGTAGTCCTGATGTGTACTATAGTACACAAAGTTAAATGCGTCCAAAGTATTTTGAAAATCAAAATAATCTCTAGTAATTATATCAACTACTTACTATTTTCAAACAATTTATAATTTTTTAACACTTAACTACTCGATAGAATTCCAGAAAACGACTGTGAACAAACAGATGCGCGACATTCCGTAAATGACATTCTTGTCAGAACAAGAACTGCTTAGTGTGTTCATCTTTTTACTGATAGATGGCAAAATATTTGCGGAATTTATGATGAAACGTGCAAGCAAACATGTGAAGTGGGTTGCAGCGGTCAAAATTGAATTTCAAACCCTTTTTATGTATCATCAAATGCTGTCCACTTATGTACACGCCAGAATCTAAAGGGTTAAGGGGTCCAGAGAGGCGAAAACGACTCAAGAGTTGATTTAAAAAATTATTTATGGGTGAAATGATAATGAAAACGTGTAAAACATCAATTTTATTCATGTGTCGGGAAGAAAATGACTTGCGAGCCGTCTAAGGGGATACAGAAAGGCGAAAACAACTTCAAAATTTACAAAAAAATATTTACAGGTGAAATAAACGAGGTGTAACTTTGAAATAATAATAAAAACTTGTAAATCATTGATTTCAATCATGTGCTGAAAGGTAAATGACTTGCGAGCCGTCTAAGGGGGTACAGAGGGGCAAAAATTAATTTAAAAAATATATACGGGTGAAATAAACGAGGTGTCACTTTTAAATAATAACAAAAACGTGAAAAATATCAATTCAAATCATGTGCTAGAAGGAAAATGACTTGCGAGCCGTCGTAGGGGGTCCAAAGGGGATAAAACGCCTTCAAAATTAATTAAAAAATATTTACGGGTGCAATAAACGAGGTGTCACTTTGAAATAATAATGATAACGTGTAAAACATTAATTCAAATCATGCGCTTGAAGGGGCAAAAACGACTTCAAAATTAATTTAAAAAATATTTACAACTAAAGAAAACGAGATGTCACTTTGAAATAATAATGAAAACGTGTAAAACATCAATTCAAATCATGTGCTAGAAGGAAACTGACTTGCGAGCCATCTAAGGGGGTCCTGAGGGGATAAAATGACTAAAAAATTAATTTAAAAATATCAACGGGTGAAATAACCGAGGTGTCACTTTGAAATAATAATGAAAACATGTAAATCATTGATTTCTATAATGTGCTAGAAGGAAAATGACTTGCGAGAGGTCTAAGGGGGTCCAGAAGGGCAAAAACGACTTCAAAACTTATTTGAAAAATATTTACAGTTAAAGAAAACGAGGTGTCACTGTGAAATAATGATAAAAACGTTTAAAATATCAATTCAAATCATATGTCTTCGACGTACAATTGTTACTTAATTTTTTGTTTACATTTTAGTGATCCTACCGAAAGAAAATATCTCCTATAAATCCACAATTTATGTAAATCAGTAGTAGACGCTCTTACGATTTTAGAGCACTATTGAAGAAAAATTCAAAGTGTGACAAAATGTTCCTGTTTAGAATTCAAAAGTTTCCAATAATTCGATTTTACCATTTTGGTTGTACGAAAATTACAATAAATAGCTTATTTCGAATCTGCAAGTTTTCATTTGTTGGGAATATTTACTAAAATGTTGGAAAAATCAAAATAACGAGAGTCCTAGTTACTCGTCCAAATATTTGTTATGCCGACAGTCCGAGATAAAGCTACAGGAAGTAGGTATAAAGCTGACATGGGAAACCTCTTTAAGCTCTTATCATGGCTTCATACGATTTTTGAATAGTTATTCATGAGTAAATTAAAGGCCCGTTATCATTATAAATCATGCTCGTAGTGCAAAAACTAATTTTTATTGTGGTTTACAAGTTCCTAAGATATAAGGAAATGGAACGAATTTTTTTTTTTCATGATATTTGAACGCAGCTTCTTTGGAGCAGCTGTATGAAACATTATTTCTGATCATACGAGTACTTTTTTTCGAAACATCAAAATGCAGCTTTTTTGGAGGAACCAATTGCAACTTTTTTTCGTAACTACTGAATAGAACATTTTTTGAAACATATAATCCATTTTCCTAATAAAGGCAATAAGAGAATCTGTAATGTTGCAGGTTGCAGGTGTTAAGAGCCATAACGTCGGCTCATTAAGTCTCAAGGCCAAATGACATATTAGTGTTTATCCTTCCCAAAAATAATGCATCTTTTTGTTGTGACACAAGAATACCCTGTTTAATGTATACTTCGCATGATTTAGATGCATATAACTTCCTCAAATTGTTCAATGTAAATGCTACTGTTAGTTCAAAATATGTTCACAATCAGTAACACTACTACCGTCTAGCATACCTGCGTACGGCTCTGCTATTTATATGCCAACACTACACTATTGCCGGAGTTCATAGATCAGAAAGAGTCATTCTTTCTGATCTATGAACTCCGGCAATAGTGTTTTCCTATCTTGCATTACTGACTTCTCAATGAGGATCCGACTAAAGGTCGAAGTACTTTGCTGCCTTGCAAATGTCAGCACAAACAAACCGATGACTAGGGAATGGTTTTTACTAAATAGTTGAAAGACACTAGAGACTGTTCAGTTCAGACGTAGTTGAGATAAGCTTGGATCTTGACTTGGTCAATTTTTGAAAAATACTATTTTTATGACGCATCTCGAGACACTTCTCTCCTTAGGGATATTTTTATCGTGAGTAAAATTATTTTGGGTATAACCGTAACACTCGATTTTTGTCTAAATTATTTTTGTTATTTTTTAATATTCTTTTTATCTATTAATTATGCTCGTTCCACTTTTTATTCAATAAATGTTATTATTTTACATTTCACATGAATTATTTCATTTCGTAATGCAGGTTGATCTCATTTAAACCTCTCGTAGCCAAGCGAAACTAGTCACAGGGTGTTCCAGTGCTTAGAAATTCACTTAGGCACTAAGCGTACGCCGGACATATGGTGGAGGCGCCATTTTTCGGTTCTATAGGTTGCATTCTTCATAATGGACCTGTAATTTTCAAAGTTTTGCGAAAAAACATGTTTTAAATTATGGTTAGTAATTTTTTTTTTCTCTCTCTCTCTCAAGATCACCCTTCGAGTACGAATTAGTTATTTTTGGGCATGTGGAGTCAACAATTTTTCATAAACACAAGTGACAAAAATTGAGTGGTACAAACGATATTTCGATTTTTATGTATTCATTTTTAGTTATCTACTATATTTTTTGTAATTTTCGTGAGTTTGCGCACACTATTTTATGATTGAATACATTTGGGTGGTGTTCAATAATTTTATAAATATATGTTTTTCAAGCGAATAAAATAAGTTTTTATCTATATCTCTCCAGCAGTGGCATATTAGATCCTTGAGTAAACTAATCCCATACAGAGGTTTTCCAAACAGAAATAGTCTGACTTGATTATGTGAAGTGAAAACAGTATGAAATGAATTATTTCTAATGGTGTCTCATTGTTGAATTATTCTTCCCCAAATTTAAGGTTTTCCATAGAGAAATAATCAAGTCGGACAAGTGTAAACAAGTTCCTATCTGGATCCCCTTAGATTGCTTGCAAGTCAGTTTCCTTCTAGCTCATGACTTGAATTGATGTTTTACATGTTTTCATTATCATTTCAAAGTGACATCTCATTTATTTCACCTATAAATAATTTTTTAAATAAATTCTTAAGTCGTTTTCGCCCCTCTGGACGCCTTGATACGGCTCGCAAGTCAGTTTCCCCCGACACATGAATAAAATTGTGTTTTACACGTTTTCATTATCATTTTAAAGCGACACCTCATTTATTTCAGCCATAAATAATTTTTTAAATCATTTCCTATGTCGTTTTCGCCCCTCTGGACCCCCTAAGACGGCTCGCAGATAATTTTCCTTCTAGCACATGATTGAAATCAATGATTTACAAGTTTTCATTGTTATTTCAAAGTGACACCTCGTTTATTTCACCCGTAAATACTTTTTTAATTAATTTTGAATTTGTTGTATCCCCTCTGGACCCCTTAGACGGCTCGCAAGTCAGTTTCCTTCTAGCACATGATTTGAATTGATGTTTTATTCTCATTATCATTTTAAAGTGACACCTCATTTATTTCAACCATAAATAATTTTTTTAATCATTTCCTAAGTCGTTTTCGCCCCTCTGGACCCCCTAACACGGCTCGCAAGTCATTTTACTTCTAGCACAAGATTGAAATCAATGATTTACAAGTTTTCATTATTATTTCAAAGTGACACCTCGTTTTTTTCACCCGTAAATATTTTTTAAATTAATTTTGAAGTCGTTTTATCCCCTCTGGACCCCCTAAGACGGCTCGCAAATCATTTTCCTTCTACCACATGATTGAAATCAATGATTTACAACATTTTTATTTCAAAGTGATACCTCGTTTTCTTCAGCTGTAAATATTTTTTAAAATTATTTTGAAGTCGTTTTTGCCCCTCTGGACCCCCTTAGACGGCTCGCAAATCATTTTCCTTCCAGCACATGATTGAAATCAATGATTACAAGTTTTCATTATTATTTCAAAGTGAAACCTCGTTTATTTTACCCGTAAATATTTTTTAAATTAATTTTGAAGTCGTTTTATCCCCTCTGGACCCCCTAAGACGGCTCGCAAATCATTTTCCTTCTACCACATGATTGAAATCAATGATTTACAACCATTTTTATTTCAAAGTGATACCTCGTTTTCTTCAGCTGTAAATATTTTTTAAATTTATTTTGAAGTCGTTTTTGCCCCTCTGGACCCCCTTAGACGGCTCGCAAATCATTTTCCTTCCAGCACATGATTGAAATCAATGAATTACAAGTTTTCATTATTATTTCAAAGTGAAACCTCGTTTATTTCACCCGTAAATATTTTTATAACTAATTTTGAAGTCATTTTATCCCATCTGGACCCCTTTAGACGGCTCGCAAGTCAGTTTACTTCTAGCAAATGATTTGAATTGATCTTTTACTCGTTTTCATTATCAATTCAAAGTGACACCTCATTTATTTCAGCCATAAATAATATTTTAAATCAATTCCTAATTCGATTTTGCCTTTCTGGACCCCCTAAGACGGATCGCAAGTAATTTTTCTCCAGACACATGAATAAAATTGATGTTTTACACGTTTTAATTATCATTTCAAAGTGACACCTCATTTATTTCACCCAAAAAATAATCAATTCTAAAGTCGTTTTCGCCCCTCTGGACCCCTCAAGAGGGCTCGCAAGTCATTTTCCTTCTAGCTCATGATTGAAATTGTTGTTTTGCATCTGTAATGATTATTCAAGGTCTTTGTCCACTTCGTCTGCTATCTATATATTTTAGCTGCTGTACAATCATATTTGCTGCTGAAGAGGAAATTGAAAAAAAAATTGCGCACGCCAATGGTCATTCGGCAGTTTCCGTAATTTTGGCTGCTATATTTCAGCTGCTAACTTCACTCCGGTCTTAAAAGTAGACTTACAATTACCTTAACGATAAAATATATATAAAAAATATTGACAGACAATTTGGGTCGATTGATAATTCCAACACTGAAAAAGCTGTACTGGACTTGTTGAGAAAAACTGCCTAAGATAAATCAGAAAAATGTTCAGCCATAGAGTTTGTGGATTTTCTGATGGGCTAAGACGTTGAATATATATCTCACTCACACTCATTGGCGATACGTAAATGTGTCCTCTGCTACGGTATGAGTCATAGCCCACAAGAAAATCCACAAGCTCTACTTCTAGATCTGGTGAAGGCATTCGGCACTGTAGAAAACGGCACGCTATTAAAAAAACTACGGACATTTGGTATATGTGGCTCAACAATCACTATTCTGAAAAACTATCTATCCCATAGGAAACATAACGTTAAAGTTGATAACAACCTGCGTGGAGCAAAGAAAGTTAAAACAGGAGTACTGCAGGAACAGCGTTGGGACCCATATTATTTCTTACTTACATCAATAGTACCAGCTCCATCAATAATTTCATACGTGGACGATTCATATTCATATTCACCGATAAATGTTGGCATTCGGAAAAGCAGAATAGGGACTAAGAGATATCCAGACCATACCATTTGGAGTTTTAATAGCAAAAAAAATAAAAATTCATAACATTTACCATATTGCAGAACGAACAATCAGAGCAAAACACTTTCCAAACCCATGACAAACAACAAATTGCAATTGTGTTGTAATATAAATTTAAAAGAATTATCAAATATCTAGGAGTTATTGTGGATCAGCATTTGAGATGGAATGACAATATAAGTCAAGTGGTGGAATTACATTCAATTAAAAAATGGATGGACGGATAATATAATCTCATAAACACTCGTAGAGTGTGCCCAAAGGGATAGCCTGTGCGGGTAAAGGACGGCTATTATTATTATTTGCCGTGGCGATGGATGGATGGATGGATGGAAGGACGGACGGACGGACGGACGGACGGACGGACGGACGGACGGACGAACGGACGGATGGACGGACGGACGGACGGACGAACGGACGGACAACTATCAGTTATACCATTGGATAGCATTTTTATAGTCTTTTCACAAGAAGGGGTTTGCTATTTATACTTTTTCAGTTGGAGTAGGTGCGTCCTAGTGGACTGATGGGGGTTGAGTTCTCTTTTATGTCATTTCAGTTCCTCCTTCCCATCCTAGAAATAATTTTAAACTTTTTTTGATATCATCTTTCGTTCGTGAGATAGACCCCAATGTAAGATTTTGGTATTCTCACAGTGTATACATTATCTTGCTCAGTAGGAATAAACAAAACCCAAGCATGTATTCTAGAAGAGCTGAACTTGGTGTCCAGTGTACTTAAGTATGTCAAAAGTTATTTGATTTGGTAGCCTCAAGGAAGGGTTTAGTCGATTTTATATAGGTTTTTTGGTAAATTGTCCAAGTTTCGTTTTTATAGAAATTCCTAACTGGAATAACTTTTCAATTACACATTTCACCAAGTCCATCGTAACGACCCTCAGAAGGCAAATACTATCTGAATCCGAGATCCCTTTGAAATTCTAGCGAAGTCCTTTCCCAAAATTCATCCATACCACGTGAAACAGCATCGTCAAAACTTCCATCCCATAGGAGGGCAGGCCATCCAGATGAATCCTCATAGTCATGACAACGACCGTGAAAAGCGTGGGTCTAGGCCAACCCTTTTCGCCCACACATTACCCTCCCTTCGTACTGATATCGACAATATTGCGAGAGAGACTGCGACATATCATATAGGTGGCTTGTTTACCAGGAAATCGCAAAAATGAAATAAAGAAATTTCGCTTTCGAATCCATACATGTAATATAATTAGCAAAAGCGGAAACGAAAAGATAATCTTTTTCAGTTTGAATGAGTTTTATAAAAATTATTTTCTCATTTCTGAGAAACTATAGGGCTGTCACAGCAAATCGCTCCATTGATAGAAAAACTACACAAATCAAAGTATTAAATTTTCTCGGAGAGCGATTTCAAATGTGGTTTTGCCAAGTCAATAATTAGAACATTGCTTTTCATTGAATGAAATTTTTTGAATGTAGAAGTATTGAATTGTTATTTTCCGTCAACCGGCTGCACCCTTACAAGAACATCCCTCACAAGTCTTCAAAATACTTGTGCGAGCTAAGGAAGACGTATTAAATAGATATGTACTCTATTCAAACCGATTTTGACCTTCGCCTTTAAATTAAAGATGACTTCCACCTTTTTTCAGAGTTATGTCACTCTTCTACAAATAGGCTAGCTAATTTATTAAAATTTTTTACTGATACAGTATTACTTCAATTTCAAAAAGATTCAGTTTGCTGGTGCTCAAGTTATCTTCATAGAATATTAAGTAAACTCATTATCAGTACAGAAAGATTCATAAAAAATTGTGAAAAGAATTATTTTTTTATTTTGATTACCTATTTGCGTATAACCAAGATTTTCATAACTTTGTGCAGTTCCGGGCCTAAAGTATGTCCTTTATTCCATCCAACCAGGGGCTAACTGAATCATTCAACGAATATCTGATTTATACCGTTGGCAAAATGCCTTCCATTTCATATTTTGTCCATTCTCTTGAAAAAATGTTTCTCTGCAAGAATTCTATCAACTGTAATTTGTTTATTTGTACGTTTTCTTGTTTGTTGTTTCCGTAGCTCACTTCGTTTTGAAGCAAACTGATTCAACAACATCGACACGAGTTCTGTTTGTCTACAGTCTACAGGTCAAATAACTTTCTCGAAAGTGCAAAAGATTACGCCGAGCACACTACTGAACTGTTTTGCAATGCATTTTAAATACCTATAAAAGCTGAATTTATTTTTCGATTTAATTGGGGGAGCACCTCCGTACCGGTTTCATGGTTCTTGCTTATTAGTTCTTGGTTATTATAGCTGATAATTAAGCCTGTCTTCACTTTTAATGAATCACCCTGTATATTATAACGAATCAATGTATCACCGGTGTACAGCTTCAGTCCTATACCCTATACAGATATTGAAAATATGAAGCACATGATGTTACTAAAAATTCACTTAAAAATAAAATGTTTGAAAGTTAAGAAATTTTGTTCACTATTACGAGTTACAAAATCTATACAGGTTGCAAAAATAGATGAGTGCCACAAAATATTAATCTTATTATATATAGTTTTCCACTTTATATATGAGATTCATGTCCTAAAAAAAGCGATTTATTAATACAATTGAAAAAGACAATTCTGAGTGACCCTGTATAATCGTAATATTAAAATCAAATTATATCTTAAGAATCACATAAAAATCTAAACATTGACTGGTACAAAAATAATCTAGCGCAGTTTTAATAGTCTTCCATGAGCTGAAGACAAAAAAAATGACGGTCGCGTTTTTAAAATATTTCATAAAATTATATTACTCTATACATGCTATATTTCATGATGCATTTCGATTCGTTATTATACATTCTCAACAACAAAGTTCATGTTACTTTTTTCCCTAAAGTTGAAAATAGCGACTTATGTGGAAATACTGATTTCTTTAACTTTGTTTTGGCGAATGAAATCTCACGACTGTAAAAACACCCAATATTGGTACTTAAATGAATGTTGATATTGTGTAACCAACAGCAAAATGAGACTGACTAAAAACATATTAGGTACTCTGGGATTTGAACCCGTGATCATCATGTCAGTACCACTCGCTTGATATCACTTTAGTATTAATTTACAAAATAATCGTTTCCATCTCGAAGCTAATCCACTAGCCGTATGTATTTTGTGAATCAAGATAAGTGAGCTTTATCGAGACAACTTTGAAGTTGTTTACAGGACAGAAAATACTGCAGTGTCATCAGTGCGGTTCGAAAAAAAAAATTGTTCGAATTTATAAAATAAAATTATTAGGAGCAATCAAGTTGCCTTGAAACTTTGTTGAAATAGTATTTGACAAATACACAAACTACAAACACATCACTTCAACACAGATTTCTAAACTAATCTGTGTTTATTACGCGTTTGCGGTCGGTCGCATGTCAGAGTTTTTTGGAAACAAAGCCTTATTCGTTTTTTGCCGGAAAGTATGCTATTTCGCCGTTGATCGAATACCTACGTGTGTATAGTCGGATTCACAAATGGTAGGTACCTACTGCATTATTAAAAACTTCATTTTTCTATTTGATATGACACAAGCTATTCATACGGTAGTTGAATTTTGACCAAATATTGGTACTACTCGTAATAATCCACTAGTTGCCGATGCGACGGCAGGAATATATCCGTTATTTTATTTTAAATGAAAACTTTTTAGAAAAAAGCACAAGAAAAATTTCCACACAAACAACTTTTTTTTATGCAAAAGACACCACAGTACTGTCTGCTATTCAAATATTTTTCGAAATGGCGTTTTCCCATCAAGGAAAATGTGATACGTCAGAATCCTACTTGGTTTGCCAGAAAAAGACCCGTAATTTGATTACGGTACAATGCTTATAGTAAGTTCTGAAATCTAGAGATCATTAGTTAACCAATATTATTTCAAATAATTCCTTCTCCTGATCAATCTCTGTAGATTTTATATATCCTCTTTTATTCAAGAAAAAACATCTGAAAATATCTCACAATATTCAAGAAAACTGAGATACGTACATATTTTTTTTTAACTTGTGAAGAAACTAAGTATCTGTCCTTCTTTCTTGTCGTGTAGCCATAACATAATATTTGTCTTCGCATTTGAAAACAGAACTGAAGTTTTTGGATGCACTTACATTGACAACATATCGATTTTTGTCGTTTATTGAACACATTTCTGTCCTCCAATTATGAGAGGTGCAATTTGAATCAGCACAAAAATTATGGAGACAGTTAAAGATAGAACGGCATTGTCTTTTCGAGAGCCATCTAAATGACTCGCCCTATAGTCTCGATAGTTCGAGAAGTGTAAAATGAAGTGTATATGAGACGCTCGACATGAGAGGGCGGGCAGAGTCGCAGAATTGCAGTTACAGATATAGTTCGGACAGACAGCGACAGTGAAATGAATTGAAATAATAGAGTGAATGATTTAGATAAATAATTGTTCAAGAAGAGTATTAAATAAATTAGCGAAATTAGTTTAGTGTAGTTTCAGTGCAATATCTTCATAAGTCTAATAGATTGTTTAAGCTTAATTTTGAACTTTGATTTCTACAAGAAAAATTACGCACACTTTTCCAGTGCACACTGTACGCTATTTCAACTAGCACACGACAACAAATGTTATGAATGCGTAGCGCAGATTATTCTAAAACCGTGAAAATAATCAAGTTCTTAACCCGTGTCTTAACGCCTTTGCAAAGCTATATGTTAAGCTGTAAGCTGTTGACTGAAGGCAGAAAATATCCTACGCGAATAAAGTTGATTTTTAAATTTTTATGGTCCAGACTTCCGTTCGACCAGGGACGTATCTGAAGCGGGGTGTGAACACTTCTATTAAAAATGATTCAACTTGCAGTTGGATTAGAAATTTGGTATGCTGACATAATTGATCATGTTCTTCTATCTCAAATATTTTCAGTCCTACAGCTTTACGGGGCATTCCAAAAGTTGGTATCAACTTTCTTATTTTAAATGGAAACCTACATTTTTTTTGTCATGGTTCCATTGGCCTTCTAATTATGACTTTAGACAACCCGAGTTATGTTAACTTATCTATTACAGTTTTTGATATATTTCCATTTTTGTAAAAAAAATGACCGTTGTAGTAGTTTAGGAAAACACCTATAGCCCGCAAACCGTTCAAAATTGGGAAACCAAATTTATGGAGCAGTTAGTCCAGGCTAAAACCTGATGTCTCATCGACGGTCCCATTTTTACCATAGGGGCGCAGGCAATTTTCGAATTTCGCATTATAGAATTTTCAAAAACTTAAATTCTGCAAATGGCACCTACCATTTTTTTAAAACCAATATTGCAAAGTATTGACAGAACTCTAGCGTAAATGTTCAATATGAGCAATGATAGTTTCGCGTTGAAAAAATATCAAAAATTATGAAAATTAAAACTAAAAACATAAAACTTCCATTGTGTTTCAACCTTAACTTATCAGTTCTTAAAACAGCAGAAATTGAGAAAAGTGAATGTTCGAGTCAAGTTTGCGGGAAATGTTATGTTTGTCACAGCACGTATTTTCTACAACACCACTGTGTTTCTGAATACTAATGATAATAAAACCAACTAATCCCCACTCGAATATCCTATTCACTGAGGATATCGATGCATCTATCTGTGCGTATGCCTTACAATTTCAATAAAAACAAGAAAAATACCAAGTATGTATGTAAATGTCAAAAATCGCACTGTAAACATTCCTTGTATATGACATTTAACAATAACATGCACGTAATGAGTTCTCATAACATACATGTGCGTTTTGAGAAGAAAACTTAAACTTCTTGGATTAATTAAATTACAATCAAATTTTTATTTACGTAAGACTTTATTTGGTGTATTTACACAAATTTAGTCAATTGAAAAACATAAAAACTTTTAGCATTAGCGAGATATATTTAATATTGAAAGAGTGATGCCCCTAAATGTAGGCAGCCACGTTATGCAATTTCTTTAAACATAGGACACGTTTTCTTAAGTAGCATGCTATGAAAATAAATGTTGAAATGAATGTTGAATGTTTTTGTTAAATAAATGATATAATTGTTTTTATTTAATTGAAGAAAATGAACGGGCGTAGAAAAAGTATAGAACGTTACACGAGTTGTAAGCCCATTACGCACTCATGAAATTTATGCACTCGCCGCTGCGCGGCTTCGTGCATAAACTTTTTCATTTCGTGCGTAATGGGTTACTTACAACTCTTGTTACGTAATATACTATTACATCTCGTGCATGTACCAAGTACGTCAAAATTTGACTGCGGCCTCTTATTTTAACTCCCATAGATGGACCAGAGAACTCGACGAGCGGTGAATTTGTCATACTCATGCTAAAATCGGATAGAGGGTATATCATAATGTGGGATCGCCGAGATTTAGCTTTTTGTGAATCCACGGTCCATCCTAGAACGATTTTCCATAGAGGTCAACAACCAATGTACCGGTTACATGCTGATGGGAGGTACCAAGAATATGCGTTCTATGCATACTTTTTCATTGAATGCTTTCTTTCATTGGTGAATCAAGTGCCCATTTTTTGTATCATCACCAAAAGAAGATTTACAATAGATACATGAAATAAATGAGCACTTGTCTAACCAATGAATATTCTGAAAAGTAAATAACAAACGAATCTTGTTGGAATAAATATATAATCTAGGCATAAGAACGAACACAATGATCAACAACGAATATTTAACATATATGGTATACCACAAAAAAACACTTTATGAAAACTAAAAATAACTTGCTCTTGAAAACAATATCAAAAAGTAATTCAGTCGTATTGGGCCATAAAAAACAATTTCAACGTCCTTAAAAATATTTCAATAAATACAAAAACCACTCTATAACCTATAGCCTCGAACCTTCCTTTGTGTAATATGATTCTCCCTCATCACAACACCTGGAAGAAACAAGTTTTGGTTTGCACTGGCAATAAAAGTGTATTGCAGAAACCAATTGAAGTGTGTGTACCCACCTTCCACAACTCTGAAGTGAGACCTGTACTCTTTGAGTGAGCCAATTCCTTGAACGGCTAATCTTTAAAACTACTAGTTATAGTCTTTCCAAGTCTCTCCACCTATTTAATCAAAAACGAAAAATAATTCAGTATAGGTATAACATATTATGCATGTTTGGAGTACCGGCCTCTCTGAAAAATAAAAAAATAGTGTTACGTTTTGCTAAATAATAATGCCGAGCACACTACTAACTTGTTTAATTTCTAACTTCACTATAAACAAACATACAACACTTCACTGACTAATAAAACACTTAGATCTATACAACAATACAACTAGCCAAATATTCCAAACACTTCTGCTTATTATCACTTTCTAATCTTCTTAATAAATTCTCTTCATAAAAACTTCTTCTCCCAGTCAAATGTCTCGCGTTTATATAGGTACTCAAGTGTAACCAGAATCTTCGCGATGCGACGGTTCGGTTATCCCGAATATTCATTACCGGCAGTTATCTGCCTTTTTTTCGGAAACCATATCGACGATACGCGTGCAAGTATATCCAGCGGCGTAGCTAGGGCATTTTTATCAATCTCGTAACAATAGGATAAACTCATTTTTCAATTAGAGGTGGAAAAAATTATGAGCAATTAACAGAAACCGATAATAAGACCCACCTTTCTTACAAAATTAAAAATTAACAAAATCAGTAACAGCACATAAACAAAGGATTGATTTTCTTGTAAGTAAACAGAAGATTATCCTTCATTTGGCTGGGAATGACCACCTGCAGACATGTATGTTTCGAGGTTTATTGCCTCTCATCGGTGATAGGGTAAGTCGGACAACAAGCACTTGCAATTGGGTCTTCTTGGAAGAACGTTGCACAAATATCTGTCAGGTGTAGTTCAATGTCCGTCGTGGTATTAGAGAGGGAAGTAGTTGTTTCCTGACAGATGTTTGCCTTTTATTTTCCACTTGGTGGAAACGCTTACTAGTAAGATTTAAGTATGAGGCAATTTGTTTTCCCATATTCCCTATTTTATTTATTTCAATTTTTTGGACAGTGTGTTTTTCTTTCTGATAATTTAAAAAAATAAGCATCGTTAACATTACTTGTTTGCAGATTCCAATATTTTTTCACTATGTTAGCGTATGCTCCCGTTACAGTTAATTTTCGAGAAGTTTTTATTTTAGTGTTCAGAATGTGGACCAAACCTGCAGCACCTAAATCTTCAAAATCGTGAATTTTCATTTTGTATATCTCATCTCTCCTACAAAAGCACCCATAATTCCCTAGATAAGTACAACCTGCAATAAATATATATAAACAAATTATAATTAATCAACCAATTATTGTGGAACTTACTTTTGCTACAAGGTATTCGTTTTCTGGGGCTTCTTTGAAGAACGTATTGTAGTAAAACTGCACTAACTAATTTTCCTAATTTATTTAAAACACTTTACAACAATTATTCACTAAAACATTTACTATTTCAATTTATTTCTACTGTGGCTATCTATCAGCGAACTCTGGAACTGTAACTCCTCTCTATTCTGCCTGTCCCGCTTATATACTCCCAAGCAGTTTCCATTCACGGCTCTCGAATATTCAGGAGTATAGAACATTTCATCTAGATGGCTCTTCGAATAATATCGAACAATCGATTTATTCCAGCTTGTTCTCAGCGATCCGTACGACAGCAGATATGCAGTTGTAGTTGAACGAGGGTGCATCGAGGGCCGGTCTCTGGGCCGGTCTCGAAATCGTTACATTGCCCCCTTCTTAAAGACGTTTCGCCCCGAAGCGTCATTCTTGGAGTGTGAAGATATCTGCAAGATTCTCCATATCTGCACCTGGACGCTCGATGGAAGTAGCACTCCACAGTCTTCAATTTGGGTCGAGGAAGATGGTTGGAGCACACCAGAATGTTGATGCCGCTGGATCTGAATATTGTCTCCAACATGCTTCTTATAACTCTCCAGTCCAGCCGATCAAGCCCACAGGCCAATTTTGGGATTGCCAGGTCTACAATATTCTGGTCCAGCATCGTGTCTCTCAATCTCGTAAGGCTCTTCCAAACATCTTCATAAGACGGCGTATCACGAGAACGCTTCTTGGTAACCAGATAGTAGATGTTTCTCTGGCCTTTCCTCAGCTGTAAAACCACTCCAACTTCCGGGTTCTGTTCTCTCAGTTCCTGGATTCGACCGAACTTCTTGGAGAAAACTACTGCAATGCCTCTGGACATTTGGAGATCTTCTGCCACACAGTGAGCTAACGCGTAATTGGCAGGCACCTTGAAAAGATCTCGTGACTCCTCTCGGGTTACCCAATATTGAACTTTCTGTCCGTTCGAGTACAGGGACATGAACCTCTGACACGTCATTTCGTCCTCCGGTGATCTGACGGTGCGGACTTGATCGTGGTTTCCGGCGTAAGGGGACAACCTATTGAAGTGGACTACCCTAGGTTTTCCTCGTGGTGGCTTATATATGCGGTAGACGATGTCGTTTATCTTTTTCATGGTCTTATATGGACCTTCCCACGAGTTCCGAAGTTTCGGTGATAGTCCACGGCGACGTTTAGGGTTGTATAGCCAGACAAGGTCACCTGTCTGATATCCACCAGCATCCGCCTTGATGTCGTAGGTCTCCTTCATTCTGTCGCTGGCACTCTGGATGTTCAAACGGACCCGTTCATGGATGTCGTCCATTCTCTGTCGCAGTTTGCTGACGTAGTCATCTCCCGCAGTGTCTTGTCCTGGTGGCGTCCCAAACTTCAAGTCACATGGGAGTCGCAGCTCTCGGCCCATTATAACACTAGCAGGGGTTTGGCCGGTTGCCTCATGAACTGCGGAACAATACGCCATCAGGAACAGATGGAGGTACTGGTCCCAATCCTTCTGGTGGTCAGAGACTACCTTGGACAGGTGGCGGTTTATCGTCTTATTCATCCGCTCCACCATTCCATCGGACTGCGGATGTAGAGCTGTGGTCCTCGTTTTCCGGATGTTCAGCATCTGACACATCTCCTGGAACAGGTTTGACTCGAAATTCCTGCCTTGATCCGAATGCAGTTCTAACGGGACACCGAATCGACAAATCCACTCCTTCACTAAGACGTCGGCAACGGTGATGGCTTCTTGGTTGGGCAGGGCATAGGCTTCGGCCCACTTGCTGAAGTAATCCATCGCCACAAGGATGTACTTGTTCCCGTGTTCAGATTGTGGGAACGGGCCAGCGATGTTAATGGCGATCCTTTCGAATGGGCTGCCCACATTGTACTAGCGCATCGGGGACTTAGGTCTTGTTCGAGGCCCATTACTGGCAGCGCATACAGCACATTTTCTGCACCAGTCCTTTACGTCAGCTTGACAATTGGCCCAGTAGAACCGTTGCCTAACTTTCTGGAGGGTCTTCGTCACTCCCAGATGTCCTCCGGTGACCCCATCATGGATTTCTCGGAGCACTTCCTGTCTTCTGCTCCTGGGAACTACTACCTGACGTCTTTCTTCCCCGCCATCCTCTGACTCCAACACACGCTTCAAGACTCCATTGTCTAAGGTGAAAGAGTTCCATTGGGCCCAGTAAGTTTTAACGACTGGAGAACAACTGGCTATTTCCTGCCACGACGGTCTTCGACCACTCTTCTTCCAGCCGATGACTAAACCAAGATCTGGATCTTTCTCTTGGTCTTTCTGGATCTTGTGGTCATTCCAGTTATCATCGACCGCCGTGGTTCTGCAGAGTGTCGACTCCTTTTCCTCTGTTCGTCGGCAGTGCGAGCAGTCGTCTGGACATGGTCTTCGCGATAGGGCATCCGCATTCTTATGGCTGGTCCCCGCCCAATGTTCGATCTCAAAGTCGAATTCCTGTAGCCTCTCAATCCAGCGTGCCACTTGACCCTCGGGATTCTTAAACTGTAGGAGCCATTTGAGAGCTGTATGGTCAGTTCTCAGTAGGAATCTTCGTCCATACACGTATTTGTAGAAGTGCTCAACTCCCTTGACAACAGCCAACAGTTCCCGCCTGGTGACACAGTAATTCCGCTCCAGTTTACTGAGGGTCTTGCTGAAGTAACCGATGACCTTCTCTTGTCCTTCTTGGATCTGAGACAGGACAGCTCCAAGTCCCACGTTACTGGCGTCCGTGTCCAAAATGAATTTCCCGTCTGGAAGGGGGTAGCTCAGGATTGGTGCGTTGATCAAAGCTCCTTTCAACTTCCTGAATGAATCTTGGCATTCATCCGACCACTGGAACTTTGTTTGTCCTTCCGTGAGCCTGGTCAGTGGTTTTGCGATGTTAGCAAATCCCAGCACGTATCGGCGATAGTAAGTGCACAAGCCAAGAAAACTTCGAAGCTGGTGAATGTCTTTCGGCACGGGCCATTCCTTAACAGCTTTGATCTTCTGCTCATCTACTGCCACTCCTTTCCCCGAGACAACGTGGCCGAGATAACGTACTTCTTTTTGAAACAGATGACATTTCTTGGGGCTCAGTTTCAGTCCGGAGCTTCTCAGTCGCTGAAATACCTCTTGCAAGTTTTTTACATGGTCCTCGAATGACCTGCCAACCACAATAATGTCGTCGAGATACACCAGACACGTC
The DNA here is from genome assembly GCA_958502065.1 of Chrysolina americana. Classification (NCBI taxonomy): domain Eukaryota; kingdom Metazoa; phylum Arthropoda; class Insecta; order Coleoptera; family Chrysomelidae; genus Chrysolina; species Chrysolina americana. The sequence continues at coordinate 22,478,550 of OY293415.1, read as the reverse complement.
TTCCATGATAGTCCTTTCAAAACCGTCTCCATCAATCTTTCGAACGTGGCTGGAGCATTGCAGAGGCCGAATGGCATAACTGTGAACTGCCATAATCCGGAGCCGATGGTAAAAGCTGTCTTTTCTCGATCTTCCTGGGCCAGTTCTACCTGCCAGTATCCGCTCTTCAAATCTAAGGTCGAGAAAATCGTAGATCCAGCCAGCGTGTCTAGCGTGTCGTCTATCCTTGGGAGAGGGTAGCTGTCCTTTTTCGTCACGTTGTTTAGTTGACGGTAGTCTACGCAAAACCGTGTTGATCCATCTTTCTTTTTCACCAACATGACTGGAGAGGACCAGGGACTGTCGGATGGCTCGATGACTCCGTCTTTCTCCATGTCGCAGACTATTTTCCTTTTTGGCGAGAGGAAGTCTTCTGGCTGATTGCCTGATTGGTCGGGCATTTCCAGTATCTATCTTGTGCTGAACCATTTGTTCTACCGCCTCTGCCTACTCCGGTATCGAAGATGTCCTGATACTTCCTACTAGTTCTCTCAGTTTAGGCTTCTGTGCTGGCCCCATGTCCTTGGACGAGATAGCAACCAACTTCTCCAATTCTGCTGGCATGTTACTGGCTTGGCTAACAGTGCCACGTACACTCCTGATTACAGAGGAAATTGACGAGCAGTGCCCCAAAATCGTTCCCTTCTTCAAGGTCACCGGGTAATGATTGACATTCATTACCCTTACTGGCACAAATTTATCAGCACGCAACAAGGTTTTTCCTAGTGCAATTCCTCGTCCAATTTTCTCATCATGTAGCTTGGGCTCGAACATCACCACGTTTCCACTGCTCGCACCTCCATCCAGGCGAGCCTCCAAAATGGTTTCAGCCCTCTCCGGTACGCTTACGTCTTCAGCCAGCAGAACTCGAACCATTTCTTCATTTCTCCCATGAAGTACCAGCTCTTCTCCGTTCACACGAAGGACGCCGTCTTTAAAATTCAGCTCGAATCCTCTAGAATTCATGATGTCCATACCTATAATTGCATCATCCTCGATATCCGCTACAAGAGCCCGATGTTTCACTTTAGTGCTGCCCAAAGTCAGTTCAATTGGAAGTTCACCATACACAGTTGCCGGCTCTCCAGTTGCTGTGCGTAGCTTCCAATTCGACGATTCAAGTCTTGCCGGTGTTTTGGCAAATGTAGGTCCAAGGATTGTCCTAGTCGCACCTGTATCAAGCAGCATGGTACGAGGTTCGTTGTTGATGAGACCGTCTACAAAAACACCTTTGTTCTGTCGTTGAAGGACAGCGACATATGCATTGTTATTTGGGGCTTGCTGGATACAGGCCGACGACTGCCCCTCCTCATCGACCTTCTTTAGTTTTCCTGTGTCGGTGTCGCTTCTTTAAAAGTTGGGCATTTGCTACGCACATGCCCAATTTTCCCGCAATTCCAGCACCTTATTTGTTTCCTTTCAGGCAGGACTTCCTTCATTATTTTTCTCGTGACAGCCTCGATATTAGCGGGCTCCTGTGGCTGTGGGTCTTCCTCGATCATCCGGACTCTACTCTGGCTTTTGCAGGATTGCTTTGCTGCTTCGAATTCCAGAGCGCGTGCCAATGCATCCACGAGATGTGCGGGGCGAGCTAGTGTTAGGGCTTGCCGGGTTTCCGCTAGTCGCTCCATTACATTTTCCGGTGTAGCTGGGTACGCAAGACGAACCAAGCGTGCAATATCTGCTTCAAATTCTTGCAACGACTCGCTTGATTTCTGGCATCGGTTTTTCAGCTGTGAGTGATATACGTGTTCAAGGTGGGCTTGGCCATAGCGAAGTTCCAAGTGTTTTACCAGCTGTTCATAGTCTTCCTGTTGTTGGGCGGTGACCGTTTGTAAAATATTTGTTGCTTCGCCACGCAATGCCAGTGTCAATGCTAAAGCTTTTTCCCCAGCATTCCATCCATTTGCTTTGGCAGCAGCTTCGAATTGTCGGTGGTAGTTTGACCATGGAGTATTTCCGTCGAACTGAGGCGGTTTCAATGAGAGCTTTCCTGGTTCCGAACTGACCTTGAAATCTTTGATGTCTTTTTGAACTTCCTCCAAGTTAGTACTCAGATCCGGCATTGAATTTCTGTTGGAAATTTCTGGAATGTGCACAGAATCCATTCGCTTTTCTAGCTCACTAAATTTTTCCTTTATCTCATCGTGGAGCGATTCCTTAATTTCTTTCATTTCTTCTTCCATTTCATCTTTGATTTTCTCCATCTCTGTTTCAACAGTTCCCATTCTTTCTTCCAACCGATTCGCCACACTGCAAACCTCTTCTTTCAAGCTTCTCGAATTTTCTAGAAGCTCTTCTCTCAAATTCTCCGAGCTTTCTAGAAGCTTCACTTCTAAATTTTTCGAATTTTCGTGAAGCTTTTCTTCCAGGTTCTTCACATTTTCTTGAAGTTCCTCTTTTAGACAATTCGAATTTTCTAGAAGTTCTTCTTTCAGGCTGACCGAGTTTTCTAGAAGCTTTTCCTCCAGACTCTTTGAATTTTGTAGAAATTTATCTTCAAGACTCACCGAATTTTGTTGAAGTTCCTCCTTCAAACTCACAGAATTTTGTTGAAGTTCCTCCTTCAAACTCACAGAATTTTGTTGAAGTTCCTCCTTCAAACTATTCGAATTTTCCAGAAATTTATCTTCCAAGTTTATCGAAGTTTGTTGGAGTTCGTCTTTCAGAGACTTAGTAGTTTCTTCGAGTTTATTCATTATGGAACTCAAATCAATTCCAGAAACTTCGAATAAGAACGTTTCGGGGTCTTCTCCTTCTTCAATCAGTCCATCTGCAAGTCTTTTCTGGAGTACGGCCTTCTTTCCAGTTGTTTCTAACTCACGCTCCTCTAACTCTTGCTTTAACTCACTAACTTTAAGGTCAACTAGGTGAACTCTCCTGGGAAACATTTTGTCTCTTATTGTCTTTACCGAGATATAAGTCTATTATTTATTTCACACACAGTTTTCAGTTTATTGTCCCGCGACGCGCAAAACTGTCCACTTTGCACTCAAATGTTCAACGGGTCACTAACTGTTAGGCGCGATAAATGTCTATCAGTTTTTCAACGCGACGAACACTTTAACACTTATTTATTTTAAACATCCGACTTCTGAAAACAAATGTAGTAAAACTGCACTAACTAATTTTCCTAATTTATTTAAAACACTTTACAACAATTATTCACTAAAACATTTACTATTTCAATTTATTTCTACTGTGGCTATCTATCAGCGAACTCTGGAACTGTAACTCCTCTCTATTCTACCTGTCCCGCTTATATACTCCCAAGCAGTTTCCATTCACGGCTCTCGAATATTCAGGAGTATAGAACATTTCATCTAGATGGCTCTTCGAATAATATCGAACAATCGATTTATTCCAGCTTGTTCTCGGCGATCCGTACGACAGCAGATATGCAGTTGTAGTTGAACGAGGGTGCATAATTAATTAGATCAGGGCCGGTCTCGAAATCGATACAGTATCAATCTCATTCGTTGTGAAAACTTTTTTGTGATTTTTTGCTTTGTATCCATCTGGTTTCCGCTTTAGAAATGCTCTCAATTTGTAATATTTAATCCACGACATTATTGATACTGAGCATAGTGTTTAAACATGAGATAGTGTGCCCATAAAGTGGAAGATTTAAATTTATTTAGGTAAAATTCCGTGAACTAATAGCCACGAGCTATCGACATAATTTTTTTTTGAACTTACCTTAGTTTGGCCTCCTGAACAAAAAATCCAAATCAAATATTTGGCGATCTCAACTAATTTCGGAGATATGGGCCTATTTTTGAGTGATGAATGGCATTTTTAAAGACACATTTCTACCGTGGAAAAAATTCTTCCTTCTTTAAACTAACACAATATACACACCCTAATTCACCCGTTTTACACTATTTTTTATTAAAAACGGCAATGGTTATCCAAAAATTCTACCTTCTTTTAAAAACATTAGTGAATTTATTTATTTCAAGTTGGTAACTTTGAACTTTGCATATTTGCACAGCCAACTTTCTTGTGCATTTAATTTCAACATGAAAAGGAAAATATTCACTCACTTTTTTTCCAGAAACCAACTTGACATGAGTAAAATTCACTAACCATTTTGCCTAGATTATGTGATCATAAAAGAAGGATGAGTTTTTTTCCTAAAAAGTAGCGTTTTCAATAAAAGAAGAGTATGGAACAGGTCAATTAGGGTGTGTACATTGTGTTAGTTTAAAGAAGGAAGAATTTTGAGTGTTTTTCCGCGGTAGAAATGTGTCCTAAAAAATGCTATTCATCACTCAAAAATAGGCCCATATCTCCGAAATTAGTTGAGACCGCCAAAAATTTCATTTGAATTTTTTGTTCAGGGGGCCAAACTAGGAGAGTTCAAAAAAAAATATGTTGATAGCTCGTGGCTATTAGTTAACGGAATTTTACCTTCATTTAATATACCTATTTCCAAAGTAAGCCATCAGAAAATTCTCTGAACGAGAACTAGTTTTCTGTTCTTTGCACCAGTCCATGAATAGGGTATAAGAAACTGCATTTTTCTTTAGATTTTTCAGGCACTTAATTTGATGAAGCGTTATTTGCTGCTTCCATAACACTTGGCGGTGTTAAACTTCTTTCACTGTCACTACTTTCCATGCTAAACTAATTTCAAAATACCTTTATAATATCGTTCTGTCAAAGGAGTATTGAATTGTCACTTATGTTTCTGATTATATTGTCTGTATGGTAACGGCAATAATACCTCTGGTTACGGCGTCTTTTGTTTTATCTACTCCACGTCTCTTTTGTCGTGACGAAGATTGCGAAGATTACCCGTGCGCTTTTCAAGCATTGTGCACTCGTTGTCCAGCCAGCAACAAGAGATTGACGAGCTGTGCCCCAAAATGTTCCCTTCCTTCAAGGTCACCGGGTAATAATTGACATTCATTACCCTTACTGGCACAAATTCATCAGCAAGCAACAAGGTTTTTCCTAGTGCAATTTCTCGTCCAATTTTCTCATCATGGAGGTTGGACTCGAACATAACCTCATTTCCATTTCTCACAACCCCATTCAGGAGAGCCTTCAGTACGGTTTCCGCCCTCTCAGGTACGCTCACGTCTTCAGCCAACAGGACACGAATCATTTCTTCAGTTCTCTCATGAAGTACCAGCTCTTCTCCGTCCACCCGTATAGGATTTTAAATTTAGCTCGTAACCTCTGGAATTCATGATGTCCCTCGTGATGTCCATTCCAATTATTGCATCGTCCTCGATGTATGCTACTAGAGCCCGGTGTTTCACTTCAGTGCTGCCTAAGTCAGTTCAATTGGGAGTTCACTATACACAGTTGCCGGCTTTCCTGTTGCTGTGCGTAGCTTTCAATTTGATGATTCAATCCTTGCCGATGTTGTGGCAAAAGTAGGCCCAAAAGTTTATTCATAATCGAGCTGAAATCAATTACAGAAATTTCGAATAATAACGTTTGGGGGTCTTCTCATTCTTCCATCAATCCTTCTGCGAGTCTTTTCCGAAGTGCCTTCTTTCCACTTGTTAACTCTCTCTCTCCTCCTAGCTCTTGCTTCAGTTCATTACCTTCAGTTTATTGTTCCGCGACGCGCAATACTGTCCACTTCGTAAACAATAAATAAAATGTTCAACGGGTCACTAGTCTATTAGGCCCGATAAATTAGTTTTTAACAAGGCGAACACTTATTTATTTCAAACATCCGACTTGTGACACCAAATGTAATGAACGTACACTAAACTAATTTCGCTAATTCATTTAATACTCTTATCAAACGATTAATTATCTAAAACATTGACTTCACTATTTCAATTTATTTTCACTGTCGCTGTCTGTCTGCGGACCCCGAACTATATCTGTAACTGCAATTCTGCGACTCTGCCCGCCCTCTCATGTCGAACACCTTATATACCGACAAGCAGATTCTTTTTACAATTTCGAACTGTCGAGACTATGCGGCGACTCATTTAGATGGCTCTCGAAGCGGCGATGCCATTCGAGCTAGTTCTCTTTCTTTCTTGGGAGTGATGAGTCATAGTTGATCCGTCAGCAAGCGGAGGTGATATCACACGTTGTTGATCGAATAATTAATGAGGCAGTCAGGGCCGGCCTCGAAATTGTTACAATATGTATAATCATTTCCAAACAGACTTATCTACAGGGAAAAAATCTTGTACATACTGATAAATAAACTCCATTCATCATTTTTTCGCGTCAGTTCAGAAAAAAAAAATCAGTTTCCATAGAGTATATACCTAAGGAGAGATACCTACGGAGAGATACCTACTCATATTTCAAATGAAAAAATTTCAGCATTTCGATTATTCTTAGCTCGATTCAATTAAAATTTATTTGAGCACACGAAAATACCAATGAGAAATATTGTACATTATTTTAGTGTTTGATACCTTTCAAACAATAAATGTGTACCATGTATTATTTTATCAATAGAACCAATTAATTATTCAATCAACTAATGTATTAATGGCGATTATTGATAGAGTTATTTTGAAGCGTGAACGAAGCAAGCGAGTTAATGTTCGATTAGCATTTCAATAATATATATGAGTTGATTACATTATTTTTCCGTCCACCTCACTTTAGTTACAATAAAGAAATTATTGATTAGAAGATAATTAATTAATGATAGAACAGTGGATACAATTCTATTGAACATTGATGATTACCTTTTAATTATTTGAATTAGAGAAACGGAAAGGAAGAAAAAATAGTCCATCTGCATAAACATTAAAACAGACATGTTGATACGAGGTCTACGGAAATTTGCCAAATACAGAGCCAAAGAAGTTTCTTTGTGAATTATTCACGTACTTAAATGGTTTTATATTCATTTTCAGTTATTTATCACTATACTGTCATCCAAAGAAAATATTTTTCATTTTGTTATTTTTATTTTTCAGCCTGATTATTCTATTTCGTTGCTTCTATTTCAAAAAAGGGGCCTCATATTTGCCTTGCGCCTAGGGCCTCCAGTTATCTTAGTCCGCCACTGCCGTAACTGAATCATTTTCAAAATATCTAGTTTTTTGATGACGTGGAAAATGAGATTCAGTCAAAATATATTGCTAGTGCTTTCAAGTAAAATATACTATCTGAATGATACTGAGATATTCAGATAGATATTCAACAATTTAGCATCTCACATGCTTTTAGGTAATCCGAAGAAAAAATATGGGGACAGAATCTGCGTACAAACTAAAGAAAACGCCGAATATGAGTTGATCAATCTACCTATCGATTTCCATTTCAGTTGAAAGATTGGTGGAGACGGTTCTGAAGAGATTTTCATGAAAGACGTCTCCAGTCCAGTCTAGTGGATTACTAAACAACAGACCAGGGTCTTCGACTAGGATGCTGAAAGTAGCTTTGATCACCAGTTTTGAGATACCATCCTTCCCGGCCCCTACCGAACTGAAAATTCATATTGGACACGGAAGCCAGCCTTGTTTTTTTTGTTATACCAAATTTCGAAAGGTGTTGAATTTGGAGTTTGACTAGTTGGCGAACGGTTCAGGATATAGATAGCTGTATTAACAGCTTCAGCTCACATATATTTTGGATCTTTTGCACCATATAACATACAACGAGCATTTTCAATTATGGTTCGGTTATCTCTTTCCACCCTGCGTTTTGTTGAAGAGTAAAAAGAGCGGTCGTTTCCAATTCGATTCCTTCTGTTTCCAAATATTGCTTGAAGTCTTTATTACAATCTTCTCTACCATTGTCTTGTCAGTGTGTAGAACTTTCATTTGACGTCAAAATTTATTTTTAATTTTGATGCTGAATGCTTTGAAACATGAAAAAACGTCTGACTTGTGTTTGATGAAACATGCTACTCGATATCCAGAAAAATCATCTTTTGAGAAGTACTTTGCTTCTTGAACTGATGGGCTTTCCATGGGACCACATATATCATTGAAGTTGCATTTATTTTATGGAGTTTTCTTTTGGAATGCACTTTTTGTTGTTCTTCATAAGCACATGCTTCACAAACGAAACTGACAGTATCTTTGAAGTTACTTCCATAACAAGTTCTTTAGAAACCATTTCTTTCAACCGTGTCCACTAACCATTTGTCAGCTTCTGAATTTTCACCTGGCCTCTACATTTCACCGTCAGGTTTTGGTTGTTACCTAACAAGACTGTGGAGATGTGATCCTCTTCAAAAGTAGAAAAATAATCACGCCAGTAGCTCATGTGTGCAGATGCGTCGCGGTCCATTATCCAACAGTCCTTTCCAAAACAATTGTGATTACTTTCTTCTACATTGAAAGCAGTCTCGTAACTGGTACCTGCTATAGTTTCTATATTGTTGGCTGCTTCCACCATTTTCATTTTAAATTTGATTTTCTTCGGTGCTCGACAGTCTTTCGCGAAATGGCCTTCTGACGGCAGTTATAACAAGAGATGGAGTATTTTCGGTATTCTGAAAGATAGTGTTTCGAGAGCTGTTTCGGCTTCTTCATGAGAAGTAAGACTTGCTTCTTCATCCAGAAGAATCAGTCAATCAATCAATCAATCAATCTTTATTTCCGATTTTTTAAATGTAAAAAATGTATTGGAATTGTCAATAAATAAATAAAATAAAAAAGTACATGGCTTAAAAACTATACATAAAACGTAAATATAAATATAAAATAAGTAAAAACTACAGGGCAGTCAAATTGGGTATAGTTTGTTTGCTTTCATCCACAGATAATCATGATTGTCTAACATTTCAATATTCCATAGGCAATGTGCTGAGAATTTTTGTCTTGATTGCTGCATCACTTATTGTTTCTCCCATTTCTTTCACTCGCTTAGCTGAGATTACTATTTTCGAGATGCAATAACATCTTGTTCACTTCGGATTTCTGTTGGAAGATTGAGTCCATTTTATCGAGAATTTCCTTTTCTGTATCCTGTTTTTTTTTGACAATTATCATCTACTGCCATTGTTCGTTTCCTTCTCTGCTCGTCAGCAAATTGAGCATTCGTCTGGGCATGATCTTTTTTTTATGACTACTTTCAGCATTATTTTCAATTTTGGAGTCGAATTCTTGCAGGCTACCGGAACTATTCTGCCCTTCCGGAAGCCTGGGCTGTCGTTTAGCGATGTAGAACTCAAAACAAGATTAACAGTTTATAATTATTTATTCAATTATATAAATATACATCGACTTTTTTAAATTTCTATCAGCTCACGTCAGTACACAAATACCTAAAAACTGTTCAAAACACGATACCAATCAATTCAATACTTGAGGGAAGAGGGAACACATCTGTCATCTGTCATTTACAAATATGAAGATGTATATTAATCTGTCAAAATTACTCGAGAAGGGAAATACTGCACTTTAAGAAAATAAAATTAGTGAATAATGTGAAAATCCAAAATCTAGATAGATAAAAAAGCTATAAAATCTGGAATAGCTTCTTCAGTTCCACCATGAGTTGCCAGTCGGTTTTGCTGAGGTCATCTCTGAAGTAATTTTTACAGGCATCGATTGACTGACGAGATATCTGCAAAAAAAACAGAAGTAAATCAACCTACAAAATCTGTAACTGAAATCACGGAATTGAAAATATCGAGGACTATGAGATCGACCGCAGCGAAAGAAGCGCTTCCTGCTTAAATCTTCTACCATTCTGAATATTTCTGAAGGGCGATACGATAATGGAATTCACCGCTAGAAATTGCAGGTGGCTTGAAAAGGCAATATTATATTCCAGAACATCAAGGGATGGAAGTATCGATTTTTGTAATAAAGCTACTTTGAAGGTACAATAAAGGATCACAAAGAAAGGATAGACATATCAGAACCAGGGCCTCTTTCAATTATTGGAGGTCCTGGGCACTTTGGTATCGTTAAGACCGCTAAGACTAGGCTTCAACTTACAGAGCACAACTCTACACACCGATTCAATGTGATACATATACAGTGAGGACCAAAAGTCCGTCGCCCCCCCTGTAACTTCTTTATTCTACATATTACAAAAAAATGTTAAATACATAAGTTGTAGGGTTTCATTCGATCTCTTTAATGGTTTAAGTTTCATTCATACAGAGTGTCTCAAAAAAGCACGGTGACTTAGAAGTTAATTTTTTTAAATGGGACACCCTGTATTTCATTGCATTATTACATTCTACGTTGAATTCTGAACAAGTTTGATAAATGGTTTTCTATCAAAAAAGTTAATAGTTTTGGACTTTTGCTCCAGTTCACGAATAAATTAATGAGGTAGGCTATGCACGCTAGGCGCGTTTATTTTATCCATGACAACGAAAAAAACTCTTATCTGTTTTTGCCAAATGTCATTGACATTTTGTAGGTTTTCAAAACTTTGTTTCAAACGGTTTTCAATTCCTCTTGTTGATTAATATGGCTCGTTCAGTAGCAGACAAAGTTGAAGCCGTTATCATATTTGGTGAAGCTAACCGAAATTACCACGCTGCTATTCGCATTTTCAATGAACGGTTTCCAGAACGTCCGATGTGTCGAAAATATCTGCAGAAATTGGTGGCAAAATTTAACCAAACTGGCACCGTAAAAGATGCTCCGAGATCTGGGAGGACGAAAATAATTACGGCAGATGTTGAAATTCAAGTACTAGCCGAAATGGTAAATATCCCACAACAATCAACTAACCAAGTAGCTGAGACATGTGATGTTTCTAAAACATCAGTAAAGAGGGTTTTGAAACAAAATAAATTCCATCCTTACAAAATAAAAATTTTGCACCAATTGGTTGAAGATGATCCAGACCGGCGACTTGCATTTTGCGAGACCATGGCAGAAAGAATTGTTGCAAATCGACTTTATTTGCAACACATCTGCTTTAGTGATGAAAGCACTTTTTACCTAAATGGAAATGTGAATACCCAGAATTGTAGATATTGGAGTGATGAGAATCCCCATGAATTCCGCGAGGGGCATACTCAATTTCCCCAGAAAATTAATGTTTGGGCTGGTATTTCAGGTAACCACATTGTAGGTCCCATATTCTTGGAAGAAAATTTAAATGGTCCCAGATATCTTCAAATGCTGCAAGACACAATAAGTCCCAGTATCGATGAGATCGTTGCGCAAAACCCACATGAATTTTACTTGGATGTAACATTTCAGCAAGATGGAGCGCCACCACACTATTTTCGGGAGGTGAGAAATTACTTAGATGAAAGGTATCCAGGTAGGTGGATTGGACGTCGAGGTACAACAGAGTGGCCAGCTCGCTCACCGGACCTCTCACCGCTTGATTTCTTTCTCTGGGGTTATGTGAAATCCGTAGTTTTTAAGACAGTTTGTGGGTCGTTAGATGAACTGCGCCGTCGAATTATTAAAGTGTGTTCAGAAATAACATATCAAACCTTGATTAATGTTAGGAAAGAGTTTACAACCCGACTATTTATGTGTCAAGAAATGCATGGTGAACATGTCAAACATCTTTTGAAATAGATAAAAACTCACCGTTTTTAGTTATAAATTAAAATATCTCTTCAGTTTTTAATGATTCTTGATCTGTATTTATGGACTACCTTATTTGTTAATAAAATGTTTCAACTTCATTTGTACTAGTTTTTCGTGAGATTCAACCACTCTAACAATTGTAAAATGGTACGACGAGGTAAGTTACACATGGTGCCATCAGCAGTTTGCAACATTGGATAGCTTTCAAAAAGTTAGGATAGGAAAGTGGAATACATTGTGATCCATTTGTTACGATTTTCTCATTGAACTGGCGCAAAAGTAGTCGAAATAATTATTTACAAGTGTTCATAAGTCCAAACCTATTAACTTTTTTGATAGAAAACCATTTATCAAACTTGTTCAGAATTCAACGTAGAATGTAATAATGCAATGAAATACAGGGTGTCCCATTTAAAAAAATTAACTTCTAAGTCACCGTGCTTTTTTGAGACACTCTGTATGAATAAAACTTAAACCATTAAAGAGATCGAATGAAACCCTACAACTTATGTATTTAACATTCTTTTGTAACATGGAAAATGAAGAAGTTACGGGGGGGCGACGGACTTTTGGTCCTCATTGTATAGTGGACGCGGCAAAAGTTAATTGGATTCAAATATTGTTGATTTCTTCCAATATCATGTAGATGTAATAAGCATATATAGATAATCTCAAGATGAAAAGGGAACATAGTGGAGAATATGACCAATTAACTGTTGCCCAACTACGTCCCAATGAGGTATAAAATCCACAAATGGTTAAGTTGACTGTTTTACCGTTCAAAAAAAAAAACGTATTACCGATTGCAGATGAAACGCTGCTACGATGTTTCCAAATTATGAATTACTCTCCTAAAGTCTACAACTCTCTGTTTGTTATCCGTACACTTCTCGCACAACAGCTAGGTAATTTTTCAAATGAATGTGTCAAAGTTGTTTGCCACTCTGGTCTCATGGTCGGATAATTATCAATTGCCCTAATTCTATCATGTTCCGTGCGCTGTGAGAAGTGCTATATAAACAAATCTGCATAAACCACCTGGCTGGTATTTGCAAATTATCTGTAGAGGTCTTACAATATCCAGGACCCAACCTTGGTAGTGAAAATTCACAAATTCTGAAGTGGAGAGCTACATATAAAACTGATTATTGCTTCTGAAAAGTTGGATTTTCATTTATTTCGTTTACTTCCAAAGCTTCCAATAAGTTCCTTTATTATTAGTATGGAGAATTTCCAAGTTGTGGCTTTAGTTCATACATTGCAGATTTTTTTATCTGACCAAACATGTTCACACCATGTAATGTCAAAATGTTTGCGTGTTTGTCCTATAGAAGCTTCTGAACATTCCCGATTTTCCAATAAAAACCAGATTTTTTTGGGTATTGTCCTGAATTTCATGTTACCAACATAACATAACTTTACTAGTGAATAAAATTAATATAATAAATCTGGAAATATATTTCTTATTATTTTTCGAGAGTCTTTTTGAGTAATTCTCTCTCCTAGATTCTTCCTGGTTTGGATAAAGCTCATGCGTTATCATTTTTGGTGTTTATTACATATGATTCTTTCGATTAGGTGAACAGAGACGTGGTTGTTTGTCGCGATCTGATTTATGATTTTCATTTCATCTGAAAATATTCATCAGATGAAGCAATCATAAGTGCGCCATGTAACATTTACTTGAATGCAGGTGATATTATAGCGGGTGACCACGAGGTGAGGTACCCCCCCCCAATTTTTCTATAGTTTAAAAGATACAGGTTTCAAATTTGGTTCGTCGATATATTACTCAAATACGCATATTTTGACTCCATTACCGAAAATTCACCACTTCCGGTTTAACCGGAAGTGACCCCAAACTTTTTTTTTCAAATTACATCCTGTACAATTTTTTTCATTATCCGGAAGAACACGCAATTTGTGATAACACTGTTCTTCAAAATTGAAAATCAGTTGAAAAATGGCGGAGATACGATTGTTCAATTGAACAAAGTTGGCCATGAACTAAAATCATCACAACTGACGAACGGCGTCAGCATTTACGAGGGTAAGATACAGCTGAAAATTGAGCTTCTCATGTAATTGCAGCAACCATATTTTCCAACAACAATCAAAAACTTCCTCAAAACTGAGTAGTACCCATAAAGAAATGCTCACAACTGCCATTTCTCTAATGGCAACATACTCTTTTCATATTGTCGTATTGAAAAGTTATGAATTATCTAAATAATCGTGTTAAAAGTTTCGGAGATTTCTGGAAGGAATCGAAGATACTGGATGTTTCATTATAAGTATTCTCAAAATTGAATATTCTTAACCAGATGCGGCTTGAACCTACGAAAGCTAAGCAAAAAATCAAATCTTTTCATTCGAGTAATCTAATAATTCATCATTTCTCAATACGACAATGTGAAAAGAGTATGTTGCCATTTGAGAAATGGCAGTTGTGAGCATTTATTTATGTGTACTACTCTGTTTCGAGGAAATTTTTGATAATTGTTGGAAAATATGGTTGCTGCAATTACATGAGAAGCTCAATTTTCAGCTGTATCTTACCTCGAACCTTCGTCTCGTAAATGTTGACGCCGTTCGTCAGTTGTGATTATTTGAGTTTGATGTTCATGGCCAACTTTGTTCGATTGAACAATCAACTGTATCTCCGCCATTTCTCAATCGATTTTCAATTTTGAAGAACAGTGTTATCACCAATTGCGTGTTCTTCCGGATAATGAAAAAAATTGGAAAAAAAAGTCTGGAGTCACTTCCGGTTAAACTGGAAGTAGTGAATTTTCGGTAATGAAGTCAAAATATGCGCATTTGAGATATCGACGTACCAAATTTGAAACCTGCATCTTTAAAACTATAGAAAAATTGGGGAGCGTACCTCACCTCGTGGTCAGCCGGTATATGCTATTGGAATGAAGGAACAATGAGTATCGTACAATCTAATGAAAATCTTATTATTCTATATTAATACTAATTTTAGTAATACGTTGTTAGACATGAGAAGTGTATTTTATTGTTTAAAAAAATTATTAGGCGGGGACGGCGGGGTAAACGAGATTTCTGATCCGTGATTGATAATCAAATTTTTAATTGATATACATTAACAAACACATTTTTGTTGAGAAATATTTTAGTTCAACAGAATTCAAAATTTTACATATTTCATGGAAACTTTTCTTAACCACCTCAATTACTAGAGTGGACCACAGAATATAAATTTTCCAAAGGGGGTGTAAAACTTCATTTCCGAAGACATCACAAAGATAAAAAATCTTCAAAATGTAATTGAAGCCTATCTTAAAACATTATTTACCTTTCTCCCCTCAATTATTAACATTCAAGAAATATCGGCTAGACAAACTCACTGTAGAAATACTTCTCAATAATACTGCATACTCAGTAAATAGTTCGGGAAATGAATGACATTATTCGCAATGAGTTTTCATAACCACAACATATTTTATGATGGGCAAAAAAAGGAGATATTTGTATTTCAGGCTCCAGACGATCAGTTTTATTGAGAATAGTGTATTCTGTAACAAAATTAGAATGAGTCTGACGAATTTCTACTCCATGATTACGAAATATACGAGGCAGAATTGACACATTTTCAGCGACAATATGTCATATATTTGAAGATTTAATACTTAGCTGACAAATTATGTTCACGGCATCTTATGTCAAATTGTCTAACTGTTTGTAATATAGAAGGTGCTGAACATTCCCTATATTCTAATGTATACAAATGCGTTGAATATCTACTTTTCATTTCATGTACTGCAATGAGATTGGTTAAACAAAAGCAAAATTTTGATTAACGTGGTATTACAAATTATAATTTTAGGATGTGGACATATGTCATTTTATATAAAAATAAATTTTATATAAAATTTGGAGTTTCAGTTTTTATATCAGAAAGTGAGATCTATAAATATTTTATCGTCATCATCACGCAATTTCTCATTAACGATTAAGACATTCTGACAATCACATTTTTCAATGTGTTGTCCGATTGCAAACAGCTTATGACGTTATATTAGTCCTCAAACCTTTTCACTTTTTCTGACATTACACCTCTTTGATGATGGTCTGGTTGTTGATCATTGGCCCCTTCGATGTGTGAGTGGTTTCAGAACCTCTTCCAGGAGTTTATCTGGTTACTCGTTCTGATTCGTGTCTCTCCATATGTTGGTTAGTTCGATCCCCAGATGTTTCCTTGTCCTTGGCCGTTCTCTTTCAATGAGTGACTTCACGATGCCTTTTTTCATTGATGTTGAGTGGTTAGAGGCTGAGGCTCAGTTCGGGTTTTCTTTCTGATAACCGGTATGTGAAGTGAATTTTCATTTCTCTTTATACATTCGAAAACAATCGGAGATACTATACCGATTGAAACGTCTTCTTTAATTATAACAATCCAGATAATGGGAATCCGATATACAAGTAATCAAGTACATCATTATAAAGAAATTTCAAACAAATATTCATAATTGGTATCATAATCAGTCTTCACTCTTCTGCCAATTCAGATGACTCATAAAAATTCGCTTCAGGATAATTTGAAACGAAAATAAAAATCCAATCACAGGAAAATTGCCCATTTTCCTTTTCATCGTTCCCGTCATTTCGATTCAATTTCCTATTCGCGAAATGGGTGGAAATACGGATTACATCTTAACAGCCTTTCTGCCGCCATCCAACATTTCATGAATGGAACTAGACCACGGCCCATTGACCCAAATTCTCATTGATTACATTCACAACAAGCCGTCTCTTTCTATTTCCATTCGTAAGTCAGCCCTTGGAAGGTCCTTGTTTTCGTTCCTACTCACGTATCATTTAATGTCTCTTCGTATACAGAGCTAGTAGAATTCTCACGGAAAAGTTAGGCGATATCTACAGTAAAAATAGACGAGGTGAGGACATATCGGAATTTTTAATAAGTGAAAACCTTGTTATTATGAATACGGGAAACAAGCCAACTTTTACCAACCGCCTTAGACCCGAGGACATAGACATAAATGGGCAACCCCCATCAGATCATCGCTACATGGGTTTCCGTTTCTCCGGAATCAGTGAAGCTTCGACCTTCTTCAGACACACCAAGCAAACCCACTGGGAGACATCTCAGCTAACGAAGGGGCTGAGGGAAATTGAGGACGAAAATCTGTCTGTCTGTGATATTCTCCCCATTCCAAAAAAGCTATCCTCTAACCAAAAGAAGACAGAACAGCAAGGTCCAATTTTGGAACAAAGATCTGGGAAGCAAAAACAAAAGGACCAGTTCTCCTACTAATAAGATCCATAGAACGAAGCAATGGGACGAATACAATGAAGTCCTCTCTGTCTCTCTGTACAAGAGCCATACAAAGAGATAAAAGACGGCGGGAAGAATTTCTGCGAGATCATGGCTGAATGCTTAAGAGTGAACGAGATCCAGTCAAAAGATACGGTGAATTCTGTCGATACGCTATTGCGAGCAGACGGATTAATCAAAACAGGAAAAGAATTTCTAAAGATATTCCTTGAAAATTACTCTCCTGACTCCAGAGGAACATGTTTTTCTTTTATGATGTTATTGTTACGAGATTGATAAAAGCCCCCTAGCTGCGCCGCTGAGTCCATTCCTCGATACATCAATTCCAAGAAGTGTTTATTTACATGGATTGTTTTCTAACGGAGCTGCCGCGTCATCGCTCAATTCCTGGAAATGTGTAGAAGTTCTCCGTTTTGAGTATTCTCGAATCTTCGCGTTTAATCCATTCCACGCGATGAGCGCCTATATAAACGGAGACGTTTGACTGGGAAAAAAGTTTTTATGAAGAGAATTATTTAAGAAGATTAGAAAGTGATAATAAGCAGAAGTGTTTGGAATATTTAGCTAGTTGTATTGTTGTATAGATAGATCTAAGTGTTTTATTAGTCAGTGAAGTGTTGTATGTTTGTTTATAGTGAAGTTGGAAAATAAACAGTTTAGTAGTGTGCTCGGCCTATTATTTAGCAATACGTAACAGTGGTGTCCGAAGCGGGATATAAGTGAAAAACAGAAACTATTTATGGTGAATACGAGGAGTACATCGTACGATACGAAGGAGGACATTGTGAAATTTATCCAAAATCAATTTGCGGATCAGGAAAAGCGGTGCCAGGAGGAAAAACAAAAAGAAGAAACACGTCGGTTGGAGGAAAAGAAAGAACGAGAAGAGGCACTCCAGAAAATTCTCGAAGAACAGAGAAATGAACGAGAAGAGTCACTCCAGAAAATTCTCGACGAACAGAGAAATGAACGAGAAGATGAAAAACAAGAACGAGGAAAGGAAAAACAGGAAGAGGAAGTGCGACGGTTGGATGAAAAGAAAGAACGAGAAGAGGCCCTCCAGAAACTTCTCGAACAACAAAAGAATGAATTGGAACGAATAGAAAAACAAAGGAAAACAGACTTCCAGAAGGTTCTAGAACATCAAGACAAGTTCTTCCAACATGTATTACAGAAAAACGAAGTACAAATGGAGGAACTGAAAGAAGAACTGAAAAAAGAACTAAAGGAAGACATCAAGAAAATTGACGATGAGCTTGATAAGAAAGTGAAAGGACTAGAAAACCAGGTAGCTCTCCTTAAAAACCAAGATCGTCGAGACAGGGTTGCCACATCAGGAATTTCCGTAAAACCACCGACTTTTGATGGACAGTCCTCTTGGTCCATGTATCGCCGACAATTTGAAGCTGCAGCAGTGGCTAATGGATGGGGCGAAGAAGAAAAAGCTACTGCCCTTATAGTAGCTTTGAGAGGGCCAGCTTTGGGTATGTTACAGACGATACCAATCGAACAGCAAAATAAATATAAAGACCTGATTACTGCATTAGAGTTGCGGTATGGCGATCAACATCGAGAACAACTGTATCGGGCTCAAATGAGAACGCGCACTCAAAAATCAGGTGAAAGTTTGCAAGAATTTGAAGCGGATGTGAGACGCCTAATTCAGCTGGCTTACCCAGAAGCACCGGGAGATTTCAAAGAACAGTTAGCGGTGCAGTTATTTATAGATGGACTCAGAGACACCGAAATCCAAAGGACTCTGCGATTGACACACTTTAAGAGGAGTAGCGATGCCTTGGTACGTTCCTTAGAAGTGGAGGCGGCCCTTAACTCCTTGAGTCCGAAAGTACGTGCAGTATCGATAGGAGAACCCGAACAACGATCTAGCGCAGATACTAGTTTAATCGAGAAGGTTCTGGATGAGATTAAATCTTTGTTAAGCAGAATAAGTATTCAGAAGAACAGGGCATGCTATCGATGTGGGAAATTGGGACATCTTATTAGAGACTGCAGGGTAAGAATGCCACCACGTTCCCAATCACCTGTGTGGACAAGGTCTTCCAGCGAGTCCTCAAATTGGCGGCAGGAAAAATTAGAATCAGACATTTCGGGGCGCATACCGGCTAGCAAAGATGGAGCCCCCAGGATCATACCAGTGAAGAGAATGAGAACCGAATTGATATCGGGGCACACACCGGCTAGCAATGATATAGCCCCCAGGGTCATACCAGTGAAGAGAATGAGAACCGAATTGATATCGTGGCACATGCCGACTAACAATGATGAAGCCCCTGAGGCCATCCCAGATAAGAGGCTAAGAATAACTGAATTGCCCAACAACACAGATACCTTGTCCAGAAGACCTGATTCGGATACTTGCGAGTGAATTGTACGTCGCAAAGGAATCAACCAAGTGAGATTAATGGTTGACGCCAATTGGACCACAGCGAAAATGAGGCAGGACCAAGAAAGTGATCCAAACATTGCAGATTTTCTACGATGGAAGGAAAGCGGAGCGGAAAGACCCACTTGGAAGGAAATCTCCTTACGATCACCAGATTTCAAGGCATTGTGGGCTCAATGGGATTCCCTGATTGTTGAGAATGGTCTATTGAAGAGAGCTTGGGAATCGGCCGACGGCAGAAAAGTGATTTCTCAATTGGTTGTGCCAACGTCGAGGATAAGTGATGTCTTGGAGGAGATCCATGGCAGCAAATCAGGTGGACATTTTGGAGTGAATAAGACCATGGATAAAATACGGCAGAGATTTTACTGGGTTCAATGTCGTGAAGATGTAGAGAGATGGTGCCGAAGATGTCTGAAGTGTGAAGCAAGCAAAGGTCCCAAGACAAGATCGAGAGGAGAAATGAAACAATACAATGTAGGTGCTCCCTTCGAACGAATCGCCATCGATGTAGCAGGACCGTTTCCGATGACGAATGATGGCAACAAATACATCCTCGTTGCCATGGATTACTTTAGCAAATGGGTTGAAGCTTATGCCTTGCCTAATCAAGAAGCATCCACAGTTGCAAGAGCTCTGGTGGATAACATGTTTTCAAGGTTTGGAGTCCCAATGGAGCTACATTCCGATGAAGGAAGAAATTTTGAATCAAATTTATTCAAGGAAGTTTGTGAATTGATGGGAATTAGCAAGACCAGAACAACGGCCCTCCACCCACAGTCTGATGGCATGGTTGAAAGGTTCAACAGGACTATGGAAGAACATCTTTCCAAAGTAGTAGAGGAGCACCAAAAGACATGGGATCGACATCTTCCACTATTCTTGATGGCTTACAGGGCCTCTGTGCACGATTCCACAAAGCTCACTCCAGCCAGCATCATCTTCGGGAGAGAACTTCGGTTGCCCTGTGACTTGGTGTTCGGATCACCAAGTTCTGAAGAAAAAGAGGTACAGGATTATGCAGACGAACTGCGAGATAGTTTGAATGGGATCCACGAATTTGCAAGAAAAAGATTGAAGATAACTAGTGACAGAATGAAGGCTCGATACGATCTTAAGGCCAATACTGGTGGATTCAAAGAAGGAGATCGAGTGTGGCTGTACAATCCTCGTCGTAAGAAAGGATTTTGGGAAGGACCATATACGATAGTGAAAATAATAATGGAGACAACGACACATTGTTTGATCGGGACGATCAAAATTGAGAGGGGGATAATGTTACGAAATTGATAAAAGCCCCCTAGCTGCGCCGCTGAGTCCATTCCTCGATACATCAATTCCAAGAAGTGTTTATTTGGATGGATTGTTTTCTAACGGAGCTGCCACGTCATCGCTCAATTCCTGGAAATGTGTAGAAGTTCTCCGTTTTGAGTATTCTCGAATCTTCGCGTTTAATCCATTCCACGCGATGAGCGCCTATATAAACGGAGACGTTTGACTGGGAAAAAAGTTTTTATGAAGAGAATTATTTAAGAAGATTAGAAAGTGATAATAAGCAGAAGTGTTTGGAATATTTAGCTAGTTGTATTGTTGTATAGATAGATCTAAGTGTTTTATTAGTCAGTGAAGTGTTGTATGTTTGTTTATAGTGAAGTTGGAAAATAAACAGTTTAGTAGAGTGCTCGGCCTATTATTTAGCAATACGTAACATTATCATATTTACGTATATCCGTGAATGTTATCGTACGGTATTTTACGTAAAAGAAAAGTATGGAATCCACGAAAGTATGGTTTAAAGAGAACATTGCTCAAATCTGTTTTAAGAAACTAGAAAAATCGACATGCTCTGGATCACTACCACTGATTTGAAGACACAAGTTTGAAGTGGATTAGGACAGGTTTATGACCATAAACGTCTCGATGTATTCGAGTCTGGAAATTGCAAAATGTAAAAATAGTATGAATGCGGATAAGGGACCAGTAACCTTGTTCAATTTAATAGTACAGTAAATGTTTCTCATTTTTTACAAAGAAATTATTAGACATTGATTTTCAAGAATGCTTGTTGTTGAATCCAAGACAAAGTTAGGTAGAGGATAAGAAATTGAAGTGCATTTAGCCTGTCAGATATAAAGTATAAATGGGAATAGAATATCATTAGTAGTTCACTGCACTGTGAGCTCTTGAGGATGCCAACTTTGTTGGCGAAACGATCGTCGAGAGAAATTGACGTTATTTTCGTCTTTTAGATAGTTTTTGGCTCTTGAATTTGATACCAAAAGTTCCGAATATAAATTTATTCGATCTTCTTCGATTTCGCTGGCTGATACAGAGCTTTGGAAGAGAAAGTGGTATATGAAGTAGCTCCCAATAAATCATTTATGTGAAGAAAAAACAGTGTGGGTGTTAAAATAAATTCTTATGAAACACCATCATTTAAAGATATAATGTCGGATGAAAATCCATCAAACACCACGCGGATAGATCGGCCTGTTTGGTAATAATGGGTGCAATGAGAACGACTCCAACCGCAGTTGCTGCGATTCCGGTAGGGATCGAAAAGGAGGCAATGGCAGCTCACTTGAAGATTTTGGACTCAGGAGTCTGGGTAAGGAAAGGAGCGACGATAGGCCATGCGGAAATCACGAAGTGGACGGAGTAGAAGATTTATATTTCCGCCTTCAGAGCAAAAAGCGCACAAGAGAGACTGCGATGGAACAGAGAGTTTGCTCTCACGATTTCGAGCAGAGATCAATGGAAAGGAAACACAGTGGAGTTTCGCACGGGAAGCCTATTATGTTTTACGGACGGTTCGCGTCTGACTGACAAACAGGCTTCGGGTGCAGGCATCACTTGGAAGGGCCGTACGAGAAAGCTATGCGTTGGGTAGACACACAACAGTGTTCCAAGCTGGTGTTCGCCATCCTACCCGTAGTTATGAGACAAAAGGTAAAAGAAGGGCCCAAGCAGATAAGTTACATCACTTGTACAGGAATGGGGAGATGCAATACGCCTCTATAGTCTAGTTCCTAAATTGTAGATAGTGACACATCGGTTGTACGGTTCATAAATCATATCAAGCAGGTCAAAAAATAGAACAGAAATAAGCTAGGTACTTTGGCTTCAAATTAAGTTTTACTTTGCCACTTTCGTACATTCCCTACGCACTTTCAAATCCCGTGACCCCACTTGTCGTAAATGTTCAGACGAAGAAACTTCATCTCACTTCTTCGAGTGCGAGGCGTACGTCAGGCTGAAATCTTTGGAATAGAAAAACTCCAAAAAAGAACTGACCAACCTGGAATGGACGGACATACTGACCTTCATCCATGTGGGCTTACTTGCCTGGCTGCGGCCTCCCCAAATTACTAAGTACTCCTAATATTGACGGTCCTAGTGGGCAGTTTGTCATTGGAGACTTGCCGACAACTATATCTATTGTACAGGTTAAAGTGTATCACTGGATTATACAGGCCGTTTCTTTTATCATGTGGAAACATTGCTATATTCTAAACCGTAATAGATACAAAGACGATTAAATGGGAAAAAATGTAAATATTGTGGTGAGCAGTACATTGGTCAGAGAAAATCTACGGGGACTCTCGCCCTTCCTGACTTATACAGGGAAAACTAAAAATGCTGTTTTCGGTTTTTACGAATAAAATGGTTATTTCAGAAAATATGAAAAAATTAAAGAGGGAAGTTTTATTTTATTCAAAATGTACTAGAACTACGTAATGATAAATTTTTAATTAAACGTTTCTTGTCAACGCGGCCACCATCAACTATTTTTTTCAAATACGGACCTGTCTATTTCGTCACAAATATTGATAAAGCGATGAAATCACAATTCAGTGTATCACACTCGACATTTTTATAGCCTTTCATATAAAATAACAGGCATCATCAGTGACAACAATTTTTAATTGCGGTCCTGTCGTTAGTTCTTTTGTAGATTGTTTTGATTTCTTCAAAACTCATTCAACTATTAGGATACTACCCAATACTTTCGATAGGAAGATAACCCAGCACAACGAACATTCGTATTTTTCCTTTTTGGGGATTTTTCTATTACAGTAATCCTTGATTCAAGGCTGATTTCTCCTGTATCAATTTTTATACGGATTATTTTCATAATTCTCAATCCTGGAAGTAATGAAAATATCAGTTTTTGATCAAAATACAAGTGTTATCTAATGTGGTACAATTAAATAGCATCGCACTTCTTTTACCATATTTAAACACGTAGGCTTTGCTTGATTTCTATGGCAGGAAAAATAAATGAGTTGTTGATATCTGTTAAGAACTATCAGACATTTAAGCACTCGGTTACATATTAAAGATGTATTCGAATAACGAAAGGACTGAAATGCTATTTACTTATGCAAAATCAAATAGAAATCCTCTTTTGGCAAGAAATATGTATGGTGAGCTATACCCGAATCGTCGCATTCCAAACATTCAAATGTTTAGACCATTAGAAAGAAATTTGAGAGACTGTGGTGCATTTGACAGAAATAAAACTAGAAAATGTGTTGTTACTGGAAGTATAAGGAACCAAATAAATGTTTTGGGTAAGCAAATATTACCTTATAAAGACTAAAAAGTGAAAAATAACGTCTTTTTTTTAAATCTAGGATTGGTCAGTTACAAAAATATTTCTAATCAAGATTGTTTTTTACGAGAAATTGCCCACGAACTTGGGATATCTGTAAAATCTACCAGAAATATTTTGAAAAAGAACAAATACAAATGCGACAGGATACGAAAAGTTTATCACTTTAATGAAAGGGATTACGGGAGGAGACTACGATTTGCGAAATGGTTAAGACGTAGAAATAGGGAAGTTCGAAATATTTGTAAAAAAATAATATGGACGGACGAATCAAAATTCACCAACAATGGTTGGTTTAACAGAAACATCCATTATAGGTGGAATAATACGAATGAACATTTACATAGAGAAACCAATTTCCAGGAGAGGTTCGGAATAAATGTTTGGTTGGGAATTTTAGGGACAAACATACTAGGTCCTTTCTTTCACGATAAGCATTTGAATGGTGAAATGTATTTAAATTTTTTTATCCACTGTGTTTGATGGCTGCTTAGATGAATTGCCATTAAACACCCGCCGTGAAATACAATATTTTCAACAAGACGGTGCCCCTCCCCATAATGCAGCAATAGTAAGGGAACATTTAGATGCAATATTCCCAACAAAGTGGATTGGAAACAGTGGACCAATTGCCTGGCCAGCTCGATCCCCAGACCTGACTCCTTTGAATTTTTTTTGTCTAGGGATACATAAAGGATAAAGTTTTTTCGACCCCTAGTACCGATATCGACCATCTCGAACAGAAAACAAGAGATGCATGTAATAGCATTACAACCATCATGCTAGAAAATTGCCACAGAAATTGTATGGACAGACAACTTATGTGCATTCAACAAAGAGGTCGTCAATTCGAGCATTTAATGTAGAATTCTTTTACTGTATTAGTTTTATTTTCTTCCACAAATTCATTATGAAATAAATTGTTTTTCTGTTTGTTTCATTTCTTCTCCTCTTAAGTAAGTTTATTTCTGGGGTAAATTGCTATCGTTCGTCTCTGAAACTACAGAAATCTGTTATGAATTTATATAGTATAAATACAATTTTCATAGATACATTCATTCAAAACGTCACTGATAATTTTTATATCGAAGCGTTAGATTCTGTGGAATTCATAAACAAACTAACGACAGGACCGTAATTAAAAATTGTTGTCACTGATGATGCTAGTTATTTTATATGAATCGTTATAATATATATACCACTGAATTGTGATTTTATCGCTCTATCAATATTTGTGATGAAATAGACAGGTCCGTATTTGAAATAAATAGTTGATGATGGCGGTGTTGACACGAAACGTTTGATTAAAAATTTATCGTTACGTAGTTCTAGTACAGTTGATAGATAATTCAGATAAAATAGAGTTAATTTTACTACTATACTATTACAGAACGAATTATGGATGCATTACAAATTGTAAGAAACCCTCTCGGAATGTTAGAATGCGTACGGCAGTCCATGAAAAGATTGGAGGGTTGTATCGTAGGAAGAGGGCAACTTTTATAGAAAAAAGTTCGTTAGGTTTTTTATTTTTTAGGTAATCTAGAAGAAAACTTGTAATTCAGATAAAAAACAAACTAGTAAGCGTTGTTTGTTTTCATTGTGATAATAGGTAAAAATATTTCTAATGAAATGTAGCAATAAGAAAAAGAAGGAAAGAAAATTTATTTGTTTTTATACCACTTTAACTTGTAACACTTTGTTACTGCAGTTTCGTCCTATATGGACATTCTCAAATAAATAGTTGTTTGAGAATGTCCAAATAGGACGAAACTGCAGTAACAAAGTGTTACAAGTTAAAGTGGTATGAAAACATAGAAATTTTCTTTTCATTTTCTTATGATGATCTCCTACCACGTAGTAACGGCTACATCCACCAATTTATTGATATGTAGCAAATAACAAAAAATTATTGAAATTCTGTTTTTGATACTCAAAAAGTTCATTTCGTATTTCAGAATCCACCAGCGGCGAACCACAAAAAACTGTATGGGGCGAAAAAGTGTTCGAACCCTGAAAAATATATCCCTGAAGATTCTTACAATCATTCGGCATGCTGGATGATGTGAGCCCTGGAACGTAACCTATGTTTCAAATTTGATCTTGATATCTCAAAAACTGAAAGACCTATAAAGAAAAAAATTAAGAAAATTCTGTAACTTCAACGCTATGTAGATCGGTAGATAACTAAGCGTTTGCGAAAACATGTTTATCGGAAAAAAATGTATTATTTTGACCTGAAAAATATGCTCCTGAAATCTTGAAACACCCTTTACTTATATATAAATACAAGATTTGACAGTATACAATTTTTTTCAAACAAATGTCTGCACCACCCTCTAAGAGTTATAAATCTGTGACGAGGAGAGTGGAAACAAGTCGAATCGTTTGATTCAAACCAACTCAACTGTTAAAAACTCAGTAATCCAATAATACTGGCCATTCCATTCGACTACCCGCTAGCACTCACGCCTTTGAACATGACGCAACTGCGACGCATTCAATGAAAACTCTACTATTCACAACCACTCCCTCTGACGCCGTTCATAACAAGCGCGCTTAGGGGGCTGGCTGAGAGGCATTGTACACCTCGTACAATACAAAGCTATCGACCGATCCGAATGATCCGATGAAGCCGACTTCCACACAACCAACCCCATCCCCCAACCATTCTACACAAAACTAACTCGTGACCCGATGACCCATGAACGTTAGAGGTTTCCGTGGAAACAGATTTCCGACGCTTGCAGCGGTCACACGTTCCGACGTTTTTGCTTCACCTACTGTCGCATCGAGATTTTGACGCTGAGGCTGAGAGAACAAAAAATAAAAAATGAAGCAGCAAGGGAGCAAGGCAGCAACCGAATCCTCGCCGACCGGTCAGCGCCACTTTTCCGCGACGGTCAGATATTTTCTTAAATTCGATTATCGTTTTTTTCGATCAAAGTACTGGGATGGGCACTGGCATTGTTTTGAAATTCATAACACAATAGTCTAAAGTGAATTCAGACTCAGAACTGCATAAAATCTTTATTTGAATTCATATTGTGAACCTCAAATCATACTATTTATGAAGCAAAAACTAGATATTTTCTATGAAAATGAACACCACCTGGTGTTTTTTATTAATTTTATCAAGGAAGTTATCGTCTTATATTTTCCATGCGAGAATCAATTTTTAGAGCTATATTGAGATGAATATGTCTTCAAGTTAATCCACCGAGTAATTAAAGTGATAATGAGACCAGTATTCATTCTGATAAGTAGGTACTCCGAATGTACTTCCATGACTATCATTTCCACAACGATCGATCTGTGAGAATCAACACCACTGATAATGAATCAACATTAACAAAGTTTCTTCGAGATACACTGTTGTCGCCTCCACTATTCCAAACTGAAACTTGAAAGCAAAACAAGTCAAAATTGTTTTGTCACTTTGAAGTGGAAAAAAAAAGAAAAAAACAGGAGAATAAGTTGTTGAATTGACTATTTTATTTCTCTTCGAGTTGCTTTCGTTACTCGAAACTCATCATTTGTTTATTTATTTATATTCCATTTTAGGTTGCTAACAGAACAAAGTTCCAGAAAACGGCATCCACTATATGTATAAGAATTATTCTAAGCTATTTCCAGAATTATTCATAAACTTTACTTATCGGTATAAAATTATCTGGCAGTAATACAAATACGTGACTTGAAAATAAGGTATAAAATGTTTTTATGTTAATAATAGAGTCAAAAATAACAGAACATAAAAGATTATAAAAGAACAAGTACAGTGAATGAGGAACCATTTTTACCAATTGATCTGAATTAACAACCATTTTTTTCAAAAAAAGTTTGAATCGAGGCAGAGACATCGAGAAAATGTCTAGAGATGAATTGGGATCGTGACAGTGTGTGTTGAATGCTTTTTCTACAATCGACTTCATCTCTAATAATTTTGAAAAAAATAGATAAGTCTGATATAGTACGTCTTTTACTGAGTGGCATAATTTTAAATTGTTTTCGAATCGGCTGATAATTGTGGTCCTGGAAGCGGATCTTGTTTTGAAAGGCTAGGAATCTCAACAATTTATTTTGAACACTTTCTATTCTTTTTGAGTGTACTGCATATTGAGGGTTCCAAATTGCTGACGCAAAAGAAAGCTTGCTGATAACGAATGCATAATATAGAGAGATGATAGTGTCAGAATTATGAAAATATTTTCCGTTTCTTCTTATAAACCCCACCATCCTGTTTGTCCCGTTGATCAATTCGTCTATATGATTGTTAAAAGTCTATTTTGTGTCCAGTACGACGCCTAGATCTTTAAGTTCGCTGATATTCTCAAGGTTGGAATCGTTAATTTTGTAGGTATGAGATTTCTATTTCTTGAATATGTAATGGCATAACATTTGGTTGGGTTCAAAAAGAGACTATTATTTTTGCAATACTCAGCAAGTCTATCAAGGTCACTTTGAATTTTCAAGCAGTCGTCGAAATCTTTTACCAGAGAAAACATTTTCAAGTCATTAGCGTGTAGTAGTATTCGACAGTTTTCAAAACAGTTCTTTATATTATTTATGTAGATGATAAAAAATAATGGACCAAGGTGGCTACCCTGCGGGACACCGGAAACTGCTTTGAAGGTGTGAATTGAATCCATTCACTGACACCATCATCTCCCTATTAGTTAAATAGGACCAGATCCACTTTAGCAGCAATCTGTGCACACCGACCCCCGCCAGCCTTTCTACAAGAATAGAATGGTCTATCTTATCGAATGCTTTGCTGAAGTCGGTGTACACAGTGTCTACCTGATTGTTTTTATCTAGAGCATCGGAAATGAAATCAGAAAAACTTAATGAGATCGTCTCGATACTTTTTTTGGAAAAGAAATCGTGCTGCGACTCCACAATTACGTTTCTCGATCTTCTCGAATAGTTTTGCGAAAATACATAATTTGCTAATTGGTCTATAGTTTTTTACCAAATGTCTGTGTCCAGTTTTGTATAACGGTGTAATAATTGCCACTTTCCATTGAGACGGAAAAGTGTTTGTTTTAAGTGATTTGTTGAAAATTTTTGTTAACGGATAACATAAAGTGTTTTTACATTTCTTAATAAATAATGGTGTAATGTTGTCGGGCCCAGAAGATTTGTTTTCATCTAATGATGTAAGTATGGAATGAACGGATTCCGCAGTGATCGTCCCAATACAATTTGGTAAAATTATCTTTGGAGCATCAGTATTATTTTCGACAAATACACTACTAAAAAATTCAGCAAATAGACCACCAACAGCTCGTTCGCCCTGAGCCATTGCATCGTCGTAATGCATAGTTTGTGGTATAGCGTCAGTTTTTTTCCTATTGGAAAAACATTTTTCAGAAATTTTTTGGATCGTGTTTTATTTCATTTTCAATATTTCGAACATACGTTTGAATTTTTTATGAATTTTGTTTTTCTTTACTATAGTTTTGATGGTGTTAGCCTTGTAATAAACAGGATAATTACCTTTAATTTTATAGCTCTTCCACTGTATTTTTTTTTTGTGAAAATATCAACTGATTCGTTAACATCTTTTTCTGTGAAAAGTTGACCCCAATTTAAAAGTGATAAAGAATGATTGATGTTATCATAATTAGGCTTTTTTGAAATTGTAAACGAACTTGTCGTCTCGAGCCAACATTTTATTCAATTTGAAATCAAAGAAACATTCCAAGGAGGGGTGTTAAACATTATCTGGAACCAGAGGACTTGGTGAGTGCTGCAGGTTCTTTATAAGATTTTTGTTACATAATATCAGATGAAGACTTCTGTTATTATTGTTTCGAACTGAATTGAATTGTCTCAACTCCATATATGAAAATGTATCTATAATTTCAGAAGATTTATCATCTACTTGCAGAGGTTCCAAGAACTCTTCATTTGTTTTCATTTCCCAGTTAATGGTAGGCATGTTGAAATCTTCCAAAATCACAGCTACATTATTTTCAAAAATAGTTTCATTGAAATAAATCTTAGTAACAAACGAACGCTTAGAAATATAGTCTTCTCCCGGCAAGTATACACAGCAAATAATAGTTATTTGTTTTACTAGGCATAAAAGCACAAGATTTAATGCCGCGGCTGGTGTTTCATAGCCGAGCGTAGCGAGTCTATGAAACCAGCCAAGGCATTAAATCTGCTTTTCTGCCGTGTGAAACATATAATTTTTTCTTCAAATTTGTTCCAATTCCACGCAAAATCGACTTTTTCATATTTAAATTGCGTTTCATTATCAATATCCAAATAACTAAATTATTTCATCAAAGGTAACTGGGCCCTGCGTTACTATGTTTACCGCTGATGGCGTTTGTTGAATTTGTTTGTTTACTGTTTACTTTGTCATTGTCAATTTTAATAACCAGTTCGATTTAAATTATTACTTGGATGGTTGCCTAGCAACGAACTTTTTCTGCCTAGGCAGTAAAAGTGGACTTTTTTTGCCTAGGCATTAAAAGTACAATTTCTAGGCCGCTTTTAATGTCATTTGGAGAAAAAGTATTTTTTACCAGATCCAACTTCAATAGATACCTATCCAGATGTCTTCTGCCTCCGACTCAATTCCACTGCAACGCTGGGCTGTGTATTTTTTATTTATGGCTATCAGTACTCCCCTGCCGTCTTTTTTCAACGAACTCACCCGATCTCTGCGATAAACTACGCAATCACTACCGAATATTTCACTTGTTTGTACTTCTTTATTCAGCCACGTTGCAGTCAGGCAGACGATGTCGTAGCTGGTGGATAATAGGTTGTGATAGAATTCAAAAGTTTTGGTGCGCAATCCTAGTGTGTTTTGGTAAAAAACATGCAGTTTATCCTCCATTTTGAATTATATTTATCTATAAGTACTGTCTTTTGGGAAAGAGATTTTCACATTTTTTTAATGGATTGACTATCTTTGATGAGAATGATACGAGAGTTTTCATCTTTTCTGACAAATATTAAACCGTTTTTCGTCCAAACAAATTGTAGTTCTTCTCCTTGGCCATATAGTACGAGAGCTAGTGAACCCTCCGAATAAAGGTATGTCTGTAAGGCTAGGAATCCTTATAGTGATGAGTCATAGCATGCTAAGTACGGTAACCATCGTAAGGCGCCCATCAGTCCTGCATCAACCACTATACCCTTGAAAGTGTAAATAAAATCTAAAAAAAAACTTGTTGCTGTAAGCTTGAAACTTTTATATGATTTTGTTCATTTATTGAGAAGTTCAAAAATTGACAGGCGTTTTCAATGAGCACAAGTACCTGACAGGTGAACCGGAAGGTGTGTAGTACCTATAAGAATTTAAATAAATGAATGGATGAACAAAATCATATAAAAATTTCAAGCTTACAGCAACAAGTTTTTTTTTAGATTTTATTTACACTTTCAAGGGTATAGTGGTTGATGACATGCAGGACTGATGGGCGCCTTACGATGGTTACCGTACTTAGCATGCTATGACTCATCTCTATAAGGATTTCTAGTCTTACAGGCATACCGTTATTCGGAGGGTTCACTAACTCTTGGTCTAGTAGCTCTTGTATCTTTGTAAATCAGCTTGTTTGCTGGAGTGAGATATTCGTTTATATTGTCAGAAATACAGTCTATTTGCATTTTTGGGGAACCATTTCTTCTTTGAAGCCGTTTTGTTTTAGCTGCAGCGAGAAATTTGTCCTTGGTGTGACCTGAATAATTGAAGCGCACTATAATATTTTTTATGTTGCTTGTTGAGTTTCTGTTTACTTGAACACGATGTATATAATCAATACTTTCGGGATTAATTTCCAGCTCTATATACTCATCATGGAGAAAGGTTGGTGTTGAATAATTTTTCTGGATGTCAACCAAGTTGAATTCCCAGCTTGAATGTACTGTTCTCATTTTTTACGTGAATAGTGTTCAATCGCGAGCTAGACATGTCCGAATACATAGAAAGGTAAATGACATGGAAGCAAATTGAATACAGTTATGCTTCAATATTCAGTAATCAATTTGAGTTTGAAATTGAGATTCAACTTTGTTGAAACATTATTCATGACTTTCCAAGTGTCAGAACCCGCCTTCTGTCACCCTTTGACTATACAGATATCTACGCAAAATCAAATAAAAATTTCATATTAAGTCGTGATTTTATATTATTATTAATTTTGTTGCCGTGGATTCTTAACTCCCCACCCCCATTTCCCTTCTGTTTTATTGTGATTTTTGGCAACTCTGTGCATCTTTCGTGTGCCATTGGTCGCATTCAGCAGACTAAACAGTTACCGAACTGTTAACGAATTTTTCTGCTGCTACCTGTCAACAGGTTGAGTAACGGTAGCGGAGCGGTCGCCATTTTATCTAGCGTGAAAAAAGTGTGCTCACTTTTGGTAGCTTGTTAAAAATATGGCGGGAAAAGATATGATTTCGATTTCATACGAATTTGAAAATGCATTTCATGCAGTCGAAGCCACACACGAAATACTTGGTAGATTAAAAGATGGTAAGACAAGTGAAGATTCATTTAATTTGCAGTTTACGGACTAACAATGGATTTATTCAGATAACCTGATGAGTGTGACAGTGTCGTCAGTGACGTTACCCAGCGGTTCATTTAGCAGAAGTAGCAAAAGCTCCGCTACCGATACGTAGCGTAAACGTTATTTGCTCTTTCTGCTGAATGCGTCCTTGCCTGTGCTTAACATCGCCATCGCCACAATTCATAACGACTTACGTACTCTGTATTCGTTGTTCATGACAGGCATCAACATAAAGTGTATTAAGCCGGCGCTACATGATGCTACGAACACCCTCCAACGTTGGAGGCTTGACAGTGCGGCCCATCGTGTGGCCGAACTTCAAACCTGCGAGCTACCAATGTCGAGCTTCCAACGTTCGCGTTGGAACACGTTCGGGCTATTGTCGGTATTCTTGACCCGAGTCAGAGGAATTCCTAGAACTTTGGAAGGAATACATTCGTGGATTTGATGGTTTGATAATGAATTCATGTGGTTTGAAAAGATGTGTATATTTTTTATTATAATTGGCAACAGTTTTTTATTTCGTATTCCCTCAAACAAGAGTTTCTGAATTGTATTAGAAAAATAATACATACTGAATATCAGAGGCAAATGTTTGTATTGTACCACACTTGCTTCAAGAGTTTATGCTTCAAACATTCGTTTCACCGTGTAGCAGAAACGTATGTCGAACCAACTGTCAAACTTTTTGACTCAAATGATGAATTCGAAGCAGAAGCCATTGTATGTGCAAGTCAGTAGGAATACTATACTATTCTGTTACATAAATATCCAGTAAGTAGATGAAAGTGAATTTCATGTGGTTGCGCATTATACCTAATGTTATAGAGAATTAGATTATATTTTATGTACACGTTGATATGTATACGTACTTACAGAGTGAATTTATAATTTTAAATCGATCCCAACTTGTTGAAATGTTTTCATAATGCCTGCCATGTGCCATGCATCGTGGACGAGTATCTACCTGTGAGCATCTAAATTTTAAAAATATTTCTTTACGTGCTATTTTATTTTCACTTTTGTCCACATGATGCCTACTTTTGAGGGACACTATATTAGCATATATCATGAATAAATTGGACCTTGTCCAGAATATTTCACTTAATGTAAATGTGTTTGTCACAAATTACTTTATATAGTATATAGGTAGGTAATAAAGTCATTTACGCTAAAAATGTTTTTTTCTTCAAAGTTTCATGTTTCATGATATTGGGGTAAATTATTAAATCCAATTTTCGAATTAAAGAACAATATTATTATTTAATGATAATTACTCAGATTTGTAAAATAAACATCAGCATGATTTCAATTAACACTAATCATGAGCAACCTGAAGAAGGACTGTCAATTATATTGTTACGATATTTCTAAATAATAATTCGAGCACACTAAACTGTTTTTATTAACTTACTACACTGGCTTATAATTCAAAACACTTGGATCTTTTTGAACTGCTCAACTTTAACTAGCTAAATATTTCAAAATTCTTCCTCCAAATGAAATGTGTCGCCTTATGTACTGAATTCGTACAGAGTGAATTTTTCGGGATCCTTCCGTTCTTCAGAATGATCAGTATAGAAAAACATAGGTATATGCTCCAAGAAGATAAATGGTTTACAGCGAACAGCCGGTTTATTTGTTATGCAAATGAGTTACGTTTTATAGTCGGCACTTCACAGCGACGGAGGTAGGGGATTTTTTTCAATCTCCTAACAATATAGATCCTTCCAAAAATATTAAACACTCATTGGGGTAAAATAAATTGAAATTATTTTTTGTTATTATTTTGAGGATTCTCATCAGATGTATTGGAATATCATTTCAACAGAATTCACATACAAAAATTTACAAAAATTCCACTCGTATGTTCAATCATCCCCTTGAAAACGTTAGAATCGCAGCTTGTTAAAAACAAAGAAACAAGAAATGTCAGTTGGTGAAGTTGCCAAGACAACGCTTGGATTTGTTCAATTATGTGAGATGTCTAGAAACTTTGTGGAATCGCCTTATATCTGAAAAATGGTGGGATGAAACGTGACATTCGCCAATTCTAGTACGAGAAAACAAATGAAATCACAGTGAGCTTTACAAATAATACCCAGCGATACTTTTGTGTATCGCCGCTGCCGGTTTTCTTAGAATAAAATATCATGGAAACGTTTCAAGTATTGCCCGCAAAAAGATACATTGATATAGTCTAGTTCCTAAATTGTAGATAGTGACTCATTATATTTTCTTGTTTTTATGGGATTTGAAAGTGCGGAGGGGATGTACGAAAGTGGCAAAGTAAAACTTAATTTGAAGCCAAAGTACCTAGCTTAGTTCTGTTCTATTATACGACCTGCTTTATATGAATTATAAACCGTACAACCGATGTGTCACTATCTACAATTTAGGAACTAGACTATAGATATTTATTGATTACCTTTGTTATATAAAATATGCATTCACAACAAGGACGCGGTCTTGCATATCTCCATTATTATAATAGATAAATGGATGATTTTAACAACAATATGGGCTACTCTGGGTTCTACATAATGAAAATGATGGCATTCATCCAGGGTGTTCAGTTTT
The DNA here is from genome assembly GCA_958502065.1 of Chrysolina americana. NCBI lineage: Eukaryota > Metazoa > Arthropoda > Insecta > Coleoptera > Chrysomelidae > Chrysolina > Chrysolina americana. Next base: position 22,443,587 of record OY293415.1, on the reverse strand, counting down.
TTCTGGGCGGGTCCCAACTTTGTTTTTTTTAAATGCTATCTGTATGTTTCATCAGTTTTTCGGTTTCTGCATGAGGAATAAAATGTACTAAAAGTCTTTTTCACGAAAATATGGACGGTTATAACATGTTTTTTTCCACAATTCGTCACTTAAAATTTAGAATTATTAAGTTGTGCCAAGTCTAATTAAAATAAATTTTTGGTCAGATTTTACGTTGATGGTCCTATAATAATAATATATATGTTTATTCAGTTCGAACAATACAATAATATATCAAACAGTACAAACAGGAGTAAACTTAACTAAACAAACAGAATGGGAGGGTAACATTGGACATATAAGTATATATATAAATATAATTTGGTCAGTTCACCCCATTAAGACCGTCAAGGTTGAGCATGGGGTGCTATGATCAATAAAGCGTTTTATTTATTACAATGTATTCTTTTTTGTTACTATTCATAATTATCGTGCATATGTGATTTTTCTTTTTTTTTCCTTCTCTTCGTTTCCTTTTTATTTTTAATTTTTTTTTGTTATTTAGAATTTAAACATTTTCTCAATAATATTTTCGGCATCAACATTTTTTATGTATATTTTGAATATGGTTTTCAGTAGTGATAGCGAATTAAGACTTCTTATATAGGTTTTATACAATTCGGGAAGAGAGTTAAATAAACGTGGTGCCATAAATTGAAAATACCTGGTTCCTATGTTTATTTTTAGCCGCATTTATTTGTATAAATTCTTTAGACCTATTTCTGGTTTGATGATGGTGGTCAAGTGTTTGTAAATTACAGCGATTTTTAAATAGATAGATTATCAAACTATAGATATACAGTTGCCTCAGACTCATTACATTTGCTTCTATAAACAGGAGCTCTGTGCTGTATTTCATATTCCTGAAGTGAATAGCTTTTAATATTTTTTTGGTAGTATTTCAACCTGTTTCAAGTGACTAGGCATAGTACCTCCCCAACCGATGATTCCGCACCTTAGACGGGATTCTACAAAAGCATAGTATACGGTTTTAAGATTTGGTAAATACAGCATTTTTATCATTTGCCTGAATTTATATAGTAGGAATCTTAACGTTTTAGCAACGTCTGACAAGTGAGAAGCCCATCTTAAGTGAGAATCGAGTTTCAGCCCAAGATATTTTATTTCGTTTTTCAATAAGATATCGATGTTTTTGACAGTTATTTTCTCAAAGGTAGGTAATTTATTTTTGCAACTAGTAAAGGGGACTATGTACGTTTTTTTATGGTTAACTGTTAATATCTTATGACTAAAAATGTCAAATATGTTTTTTTTTAATCATCCTCAATTTTATTTTTCAAATCTTCCCATGTGTTAGCATTGTATATTACGGCTGTGTCATCTGCAAATCCATATTCTCAAACGATATATCTAAAATCGACCTGTGACATCATGGAAGAAGTGAAGAGATGATTCGTGTCCTGTTGGCTGAAGATGTAAGCGTACCTGACAGGGGTGAGACCATACTGGAGGCTCGCCTGGACGGGGTTGCAAACAGTGAAAATGTCGTAATGTTCGAGCCCAAGCTTCACAATGAGAAAATTGTACGAGGTATAGCACTAGGGAAGACCTTGTTGCGAGTTTATAAATTTGTGCTGGTAAGGGTAATGAATGTCAATTATTACCCGGTGACCTTGACGAAAAGAACAATGTTGGGACACTGCTCGCCAATTCTCTGTGATTAGGAGTATGCGCGGCACTGTTAGCCAAACCAACAACTTGCCAGCGGAATTAGAAAAGTTGGTTGTCACCTCTTCCGAAGGCATAGATGAAGCTCAACAATTCAAACTGAGAGATCTAGTCAAGAAATATCGAGACATCTTCGATGCCGCAAAAGGAAAAGGGAGTAGAACGAAAGCGTTTCAGCATAAGTTCGACACCGGAAATGCCCGACCAATTCAGCAATCAGCTCGCCAAGAAGGAAGAGGCCGACAATATAGTCAGTGACATGGGAAAAGAAGGAGTCATCGAGTCATCTGACAGTCCCTGGTCCTCTCCAATCGAACTGGTAAAGAAAAATGATGGATTAACACGCTTTTGTTTAGACTATCGTCAACTGAACAACGTGATAAAAAAGGACAGTTACCCTCTGCCGAGAATAGACGACACTCTAGACACGCTGGCCGGTTCTACAATTTTCTTGACCCTAGATCTGAAGGGTGGATACAGGAAGATAGAGACAGCTTTCATTGTCGGTTCAGGTTTGTGGCAGTTCACAGTTATGCCATTCGAGCTCTGCAATGCTCCGGCCACATTTGAAAGATTGATGGAGATGCTTTTGAAGGGACTATCAAGGAAGACATGTCTGGTGTATCTCGACGACATTATTTTAGTCTGCAGATCGTTCAACGATCACGTGAGGAGGTATTCCAGCGACAAAGAGCTCCGGATTGAAATTGAGCCCCAAGAAATGTCAATTGTCCCAGAAGGAGTAGCAGAAGATGAGCAGAAGATCAAAGCTGTTAAGGAATAGTCAATTCCAAAAGACATACACCAACTTCGAAGTTATCTTGGCAGAAAAGCAACACTTTGAGCTACAACAAGAATCAGAAAGACTAAGAGAAAGATCCAGATCTTGGTTAATTCGGCGGCTGGAAGAAAAGCAACCGAAAAGCATCGTGGTGGGTGATAGCCAATTATTGCTGGTTAACGGAAAAAAACTATAAAAAAAATCATCACAATGCTGGACCTGGCGATCCCAAAATTCTCTTGTGGGATTTATGGGCTGGACTGGAGAGTTATTAGAAGCATGTTACAGACGATATTCAAATCCAGTGGCGTCAAGATGTTGGTGTGCTGCAACCATTTTCCGCGACCCAATTAGAAGATTGTGGAGTATTAGTTCCATCGAACTTCGAGGTGCAGTCTTGTAGAATCCTGCAGGTATCGCCACACTCCAAGAATTACATTTCGGAACGAAACGTCTTTACGAACGGGGCAATGTAACAACACTGATGCCGGACCTGGCCGTGACATTCATGCTCAGCCTGCTCGGGTGATCTCACCTCTGCTCGTTCACAGTCATCACATCCAAGAAGGAACGAGATCTAGCTAAATAATGAAATCATCAATCGAGAATGTACGGGAGCCATCTGAACTTGAGTCACCGTAAAGTCTCGACAGTTCGAGAATTGTAACGGAATCTGCTTGCCAGTATATAAGACGCTCAACATCAGATGGTAGCCAGATTCACAGAGTTGCAGTTACAGATATATAGTTCGCAAATAACAGAGTAACGACAGTGACATTGAAATCAATGTTTTAAATAAATTATTGTTCAGAAGAGTTTCAAATAAATTAGCAAAATTAGTTAAGTGTATTTTCTCTACACTATTATCATAATGGAGATATGGAAGACCGCGTCCTTGTTGCACGACCCTGTATATAAATAGCAAAACATCTCATTAGATTAAAAAAATATATATAGAGATGGGTTAAAATATCGAATGTCGGTTCTAAAGGGTGATAAACTTTTGGTGATTTTAAGAAAAATTCTTCATATAGACATACGTCCGCAACCGCTTCATTTCTGAGGGTTTTGAAATTTGATGAAAATATTATTTTTTTCCGAATGTGTCTGAAACCGCTCAATGTTTTTTGGTACATGCAAAGTATGCATAATTTTTTTCCAAGATAAGAAACCTTTTTTAAATTTCATCAATGGCGTTCCTGTTGATATGCCATGCAAAAATTGCCCCTAGACTGTTTTTCGTGCGGCGGACGTTAATCTCAATTAATATATTTTATTTTCCAAATCGACAACCGTCCGCTAGAAGAAAAAAAGGCAGAAGGTCATTTTTACGGGAAGATCGAAGACAATTAATAGAATAAAATTTATTTGAAAAAAAAAAACAGCGGTGTATCGTTATTGTGAATAAACGCTAGAACACCATCTATCTCAGAAATAAAGTAGTTGTGGAACTATGTACCTGCATAGAATGTTTCTTTGATCACCTTAGGATTATCGCCGTTCAGGATCAGTATTTAATTATGAAACACTCCGTAAAGCAGTTGTCAAAATGGGCAACAGTATAAGTGAGCACTGAGCCACCGTATTAGTACGCAGAACCAAGGATTCCAATTGCATCTCGATGCGACGGTAGCCTTTCAGAGCTGCCCGTAAATAGTGGCATTTTTGTATTTGACTAATTGTCGGATTTGAGATGATTAACAAGTCAAAAGTATCTCAAAATTCCAACCAGTCTCGTTCGAACCGGAAAACTTTGGAAGATGTATTTGTGGCAGTTTGATATTTTTAACTGGTGGAAGAGGATATTGAACTGATTACTTTGACTAGCCAACATAATTGCATCTCTTGCAGCAAAATAGTTTGAAACATATTCTCGAGCCATAACGATAACATGTAAATTTGTTTCTTGAAACTCTTCCCTTTCGACCAGTTGTTCATTTGGCTCGTTTATCGAAGCAAATAAAACTTCTTCACTTTCGGCTAGTAAAGTTTCTTGTTCTTCTAAACGTAATTGTAATTCTAAAATCTTTTCATACCGAATTTCAATCGTAGGTTGATCATTTACCAAAAGTGTAAATGACTCTTATGCTTTAAACAATGTTTGTCGCTGTTTTAATGAGTTCCTCTTGAATATTGAATTTTTTATTTCGTCAGTCATCTTGTTGAATATTAGATGAATCGGAGTAACTTGTAATAATCTGATATAGACAACAAAATAAAGCAATTCAAAATGAGCAGTGGTGGAACTCTAGGAAGGTAAAATGGAACGAATTCGCCGGTACAACCGTCTTTTGCTTCGTTCTTGCTTCGGTTGCTCTCTATTGTAGATATATCATCCAGTCTCGTTAGTGATTGTAGTCTCATTTTTGAATTTTCTTGCAATTTTTGATATTTTCACTGGTATTATTCGCTCGAAGGACGAATGGTATGAATTTGTACTAAATGTACTTGAACTTTCCATGTTTTATAAGAAATAATTTGGAGTAAACTTGCAAAATCTTTATTTCTTGGGGAGAATTTTCAATCTGACATAATAGGCCAATCTCTTTAGCAAAAATGGGGAAAAAATAGCAAAAGAATGCAAACTTTCACATAAGTTGTGTTTTAGTGCTCAATGAAACTAAAAAAAAATTGCGCCTTCAAAAAGTATAAACAATTGAAGTTTTTCCTAGAGAAAAAATGCTGAAGGGTCGCAAAATGGTGAGAACAAAGAAAATATCAATCTTTATCATTCCCCAAATTTGCGACCATTTCCATATTTGGCATCAGAGTAAATAAATTATTCATTCATACTTGCCACCACCACAGATTTCGGGAACTTGTTCAGACTAAAAAAAAAAAGTTATATATTTTTTTTTCAATTCTTAAAAATAATACAAAAATTTCGCAAATGTTAATGATAAAACCGAATTTGCTCCCTCATCCGGTGTCGGAAAAGTAAGTAATTCGAGGTAACAATAATTTGTATAATAATTGTGAGCGCGGAAAAAAGTGAAACACACAAGAAATAATATTATCATATATCGTTATCTTTATTGAAAATACACCCACCCAAACAGAACAAGTTCTGGTGTAAGGAAGATAATACATTAAATAAATCATAACATAAGTTTGAAAAATTTCAAAATGAGTAAAAAATAATAATACATTTCACTCTCATACAATTTGAAAATCGCAAAACAATAGAAAATAAAATATTTTTGTATCGAAAGTTTATTGCAAGAGTGTTCGAGAACGTAAAGAGTAGCCAAATGTGAATCTATAGTATCTACCTAAATTTTTCAGAAGTACATTGCGGACACTTTTGGTAATGGAAATCAGACTTACCTTATTATACAATAACTGACGATGTGATCCAGTTATCAAGTTTACACTTCAATTCAAAATTGAATAGCGATCCATAAAACGATAAAAACTTTAGATTTCATATATAATTGACATAACATAACAATAGCTTATACAATACAAAAAAAAAGAATGTTGGTCTCCGTCGAAATAAATTGAATATTTTGTGTTGCAAGAATTAATTTTTCAGAAAAACAGATAATTCATTGGTATTTCAACTCATTACACTCGACTCATGTACAATTCATCAAGTTTTTGAGAGAAAACTAGTAGATTTTTTTAGGAATCATACTCGACATAGGTGTTCTTTGTATTATATTGTTACGAGATTGATAAAAGCCCCCTAGCTGCGCCGCTGAGTCCATTCCGCGGGCGCCTCATCGATAAATCAATTCCAAAAAGTGTTTATTTGGATGGATCGTTTTCTGTACCGCATGAATAGTCTAGATAACGGAGCTGCCGCGTCATCGCTCAATTCCTGGAAATGTGTAGAAGTTCTCCGTTTCGAGTATTCTCGAATCATCGCGATTAATCCAGTCTACATGATGAGCACCTATATAAACGGAGATGTTTGACTGGGAAGGAAGTTTTTATGAAGAGAAATTGTTTAAGAAGATTAGAAAGTGATAATAAGCAGAAGTGTTTGGAATATTTAGCTAGTTGTAGTGTTGTATAGATAAATCTAAGTGTTTTATTAGTCAGTGAAGTGTTGTATGTTTGTTTATAGTGAGGTTAGAAAATAAACAGTTTAGTAGTGTGCTCGGCCTATTATTTAGCAAAACGTAACAGTGGTGTCCGAAGCGGGATATTAGTGAAAAACAGAAACTATTTATAAACTATTTATGGTGAATACGAGGAGTACATCGTACGATACGACGGAGGACATTGTGAAATTTATCCTAAATCAATTTGCGGATTTGGAAAGAAGGCGCCAGGAGGAAAAACAAGAAGAGGAAAAGCGGCGCCAGGAGGAAAAACAAGAACAAGAAAATTAAAAAAAAAAAAGAATTAACACGTCGGTTGGAGGAAAAACAGGAACGAGAAGAGGCACTCCAGAACATTCTCGAAGAACAGAGAAAAGAGCGAGAAAATGAAAAAAAAGAAGAGGAAATGAGACGGTTGGATGAAAAGAAAGAACGAGAAGAGTCGAGCAACAAAAGAATGAATTGGAACGAATAGAAAAACAAAGGAAAACAGACTTCCGGAAGGTTCCAGAACATCAAGACAAGTTCTTCCAACATGTATTACAGAAAAACGAAGTACAAATGGAGGAACTGAAAGAAGAACTGAAAACAGAACTAAAGGAAGACATCAAGAAAATTGACGATGAGCTTGATAAGAAAGTGAAAGGACTCGAAAACCAGGTAGCTCTCCTTAAAAACCAAGATCGGCGAGACAGGGTTGCCGCATCAGGAATTTCCGTAAAACCACCGACTTTTGATGGACAGTCTTCTTAGTCCATGTATCGCCGACAATGTGAAGCTGCAGCGGTGGCTAATGGATGGGGCGAAGAAGAAAAAGCTACGGCACTTATAGTAGCTTTGAGAGGGCCAGCAAAATAAATATAAAGACCTGATTACTGCATTAGAGTTGCGGTATGGCGATCAACATCGAGAACAACTGTATCGGGCTCAAATGAAAACGCGCACTCAAAAATCAGGTGAGAGTTTGCAAGAATTTGAAGCGGATGTGAGACGCCTAATTCAGCTGGCTTACCCAGTAGCACCGGGAGAATTCAAGGAACAGCTAGCGGTGCAGTTATTTATAGATGAACTGAGAGACACCGAAATCCAGAGGACTTTGCGATTGACACGCTTTAAGAGGAGTAGCGATGCCTTGGTACGTTCTTTAGAAGTGGAGGCGGCCTTCAACACCTCGAGGCCGAAAGTACGAGCGGTATCGATAGAAGAACCCGAACAACGATCAAGCGCAGCTACTAGTTCATTCGAGAAGGTTCTGGAAGAGATTAAATCTTTGATATGCGGAATGAGCACCCAGAAGAACAGGGCGTGCTATAGATGTGGGAAATTGGGCCATCTTATTAGAGACTGCAGGGTAAGAATGCCGCCACGTTCGCAATAACCTATGAGGACAAGATCTTCCAGCGAGTCCCCAAGTGGGCGGCAGGAAAACTAGAATTAGCCAGCATATCGGGGCGCATGCTGGCTAGCAATAATGGAGCCCCCAGGGTCATCCCTATTAACAGGCTAAGAAGAACAACCGATAGCCTTACCATTACAGAAAAATTGAACGAAATAGACGTCGTATGCAACATAGACACCGGTGCTGCAGTTTCGTTGGTACGCAGTAACATTCTTCGGACGGAAAGCGTGAAACTTATCTCTTCAAACCTTCTGCTTCTAACAGTCACTGGGGAAAACGCACCGATTCGAAGAGAAGCTGAGATTACACTGATTCTTGGGCGACTCACCATCACAAATACAGTGTACGTCGCTGATATAGAAAATGAATTTATACTTGGGATGGATCTGATCAGTGACTACGGGTTTTCGTTTGACAATGAAGAGAGAATCATGAAGTTTGGAGGAGAAGAATTTGTCCTCGCAACTCCAACAGAGAGGACGATGACTGTGAAACTGCGATTAGTGAAAACCGTGAAAATTCCTGGATTTTCGGAGAAAGTAGTTTATGCTACATTAGATGGAGACCCTGGGTGCTGCGTTGGAATAGTACAGCCATGTGTTGAATCACCTAGCGATCTGGTTCTTGCACGAGCCCTAGTAAAGACAAAACATGCGATTCCTGTGAGAGTTGCCAACGTGTATGCCGAAGAAATAACAGCTAAAGAAGGCGATATCATTGGAATCTGTGAACCTATTTCATGGGTAGCAAACTATGATTCAAGTGACCACCAAGAAAGAAAGGAAGCCTCAAAGAGTGTTATGACAGTTCTTGAAAAATCATTTGAACACTTGTCGACAGAAGAATTGAGAGCTGCTAAAAATTTCATCAGAAGTGAAAGCGACGTCTTTGATTCAACAACAACAGTAAGAACTAACCTGGTCAAACACAGGATCGATACTGGCCAAGCCCATCCGATTCGGCAACCACCAAGAAGAGTTCCATTTGCCAAACAACAAGAGGTGGAAGAGCTTGTTGACAAGATGATGAAAGATGGTGTGATTGAAGAATCATCGAGCCCTTGGTCTGCACCTGTTGTGTTAGTTTCTAAGAAGGATGGATCCACGAGATTCTGTGTGGATTATAGGAAATTGAATGATGTAACAAAGAAAGATAGCTACCCTTTACCAAGGATTGACGACACATTAACAACTTTAGCAGGTTCACGTTGGTTCTCAACCCTAGATCTGAAGAGCGGGTATTGGCAAGTGGGCATACATGAAGAAGATAAGGAGAAGACAGCATTTTCGACTGGAAGCGGACTTTATCAGTTCACTGTCATGCCTTTTGGATTATGCAATGCTCCAGCAACATTTGAAAGGCTTATGGAGCTGGTCCTGCGAGGACTCATTTGGAAGACTTGTCTAGTATACCTCGACGACGTTTTAGTCATGGGAAAGACATTTGAAGAACATGTGCAAAACAGAAGTACTCCAACGATTCAGGAATGCCAACCTAAACTAAACCCCAGAAATGCTCATTGTTCCAGAAAGAAGTGGATTTTCTGGGCCACATAGTGTCATCAGACGGCATCCGAACAAACGAAAGGAAGATACAGACGATCCGAAACTGGCCGAGACCTAAAGACAAACATGAAGTGAGGAGCTTCCTAGGGCTCTGCACCTACTACCGTCGGTTTGTAGAAGGATTTGCTGACATTGCGGCACCCCTACATAAGTTGACAGAAGACCGAGTCAAATTCGTCTGGTCCAACGAAAGTGAACGGGCATTTGGAAAGCTGAAAGTTGCTCTATGTTCCAGTCCGATTTTAAGTTTACCACGTCAAAGAGGTCTTTTCGTTTTGGGCACAGATGCCAGTAAAAATGGGATGGAGCCGTACTATCACAAGAGCAAGATGGCCAGGAAAAAGTAATGGAATTTTACAGCAAGGCACTGACCAAACCAGAAAGAAATTATTGCGTAACGAGGAAGGAACTACTGGCAATAATCAAGGCTGTAGACCACTTCCACAAATATCTATATGGAAGAGAGTTCCTCATTAGAACAGATCATGCAGCTTTGAAGTGGCTACTCGAGATGAAGACCCCTGAAGGACAAGTAGCAAGGTGGATTGAGAAGTTGAACCAGTATCACTTCAAGATAAAACATCGACCAGGACGATTACACAACAACGCAGATGCCTTGTCCAGAAGACCTTGTTCGGATACCTGTGAGCATTGTGAGCGAATTGAACGTCGCGAAGGAATCAACCAAGTGAGATTAATGGTTGACGACAATTGGACCACAACGAAAATGAGGCAGGACCAAGAAAGTGATCCAAACATTGCAGATTTTCTACGATGGACAGAAAGCGGAGCGGAAAGACCCACTTGGAAGGAAATCTCCTTACGATCACCAGGTTTCAAGGCATTGTGGGCTCAATGGGATTCCCTGATTGTTGAGAATGGTCTATTGAAGAGAGCTTGGGAATCGGCCGACGGCAGAAAAGTGATTTCTCAATTGGTTGTACCTAGGTCGAGGATAAGTGATGTCTTGGAGGAGATCCATGGCAGCAAATCAGGTGGACATTTTGGAGTGAATAAGACCATGGATAAAATACGGCAGAGATTTTACTGGGTCCAATGTCGTGAAGATGTAGAGAGATGGTGCCGAAGATGTCTGAAGTGTGAAGCATGCAAAGGTCCCAAGACAAGATCGAGAGGAGAAATGAAACAATACAATGTAGGTGCTCCCTTCGAACGAATCGCCATCGATGTAGCAGGACCGTTTCCGATGACGAATGATGGCAACAAATACATCCTCGTTGCCATGGATTACTTTAGCAAATGGGTTGAAGCTTATGCCTTGACTAATCAAGAAGTATACACTGTTGCAAGAGCTCTGGTGGATAACATGTTTTCAAGGTTTGGATGGAGTCCCAATCGAGCTACATTCCGATCAAGGTTATTCAAGGAAGTTTGTGAATTGATGGGAATTAGCAAGACCAGAACAACGGCCCTCCACCCACAGTCTGATGGCATGGTTGAAAGGTTCAACAGGACTATGGAAGAACATCTTTCCAAAGTAGTAGAGGAGCACCAAAAGACATGGGATCGACATCTTCCACTATTCTTGATGGCTTACAGGGCCTCTGTGCACGATTCCACAAAGCTCACTCCAGTCAGCATCATCTTCGGGAGAGAACTACGGTTGCCCTGTGACTTGGTGTTTGGATCACCAAGTTCTGAAGAAAAAGAGGTACAGGATTATGCAGACGAACTGCGAGATAGCTTGAATGGGATCCACGAATTTGCAAGAAAAATATTGAAGATAACTAGTGACAGAATGAAGGCTCGATACGATCTTAAGGCCAATACTGGTGGATTCAAAGAAGGAGATCGAGTGTGGCTGTACAATCCTCGTCGTAAGAAAGGATTTTCTCCTAAATTAACACCATCTTGGGAAGGACCATATACGATAGTGAAAAGAATAAACGACGTGGTCTATAGAATTCAACGCAGCCCGAGAGCGAAAATGAAGGTCGTTCACCTAGAGAGACTCAAACGTTATAATGGAGACAACGACACATTGTTTGATTGGGACGATCAAAATTGAGAGGGGGATAATGTTACGAGATTGATAAAAGCCCCCTAGCTGCGCTGCAGAGTCCATTCCGCGGGCGCCTCATCGATAAATCAATTTCAAGAAGTGTTCACTTGGATGGATCGTTTTCTGTACCGCATGAATAGTCTAGATAACGGAGCTGCCGCGTCATCGCTCAATTCCTGGAAATGTGTAGAAGTTCTTCGTTTTGAGCATTCTCGAATCATCGCGTTTAATCCAGTCTACATGATGAGCGCCTATATAAACGGAGACGTTTGACTGGGAAGGAAGTTTTTGTGAAGAGAAATTATTTAAAAGATTAGAAAGTGATAATAAGCAGAAGTGTTTGGAATATTTAGCTAGTTGTATTGTTGTATAGATAAATCGAAGTGTTTTATTAGTCAGTGAAGTGTTGTATGTTTGTTTATAGTGAAGTTAGAAAATAAACACTTTAGTAGTGTGCTCGGCCTATTATTTAGCAAAACGTAACAATATGCAACTTGTACTGTTGTCATTGAATTCGAATAGTCATATCATATATATGGAAAAACAAAAAACTATTTCAATGTTTTATCCAAATGGTTGGTACTCAAATTTTAGCGTTGTACACTGAAACTAACTGTTATTATTGTAGATGTCCACGAAATCACACAACTGGCTGACTGTATGTTCGTGAATTCAATCGTGAACAAAAAACTTCTCGACAGTTCGGCTGCTCCGTTCCAAAGCACAGTATCCAACATTTTTTCAGAAAATGAAGTTTCAATATTTTTGGATATACTGTGTTTAGGCGCATCTTTCAACCCGACCTGTTTGTTGATAGCTGTACTAATTTCAGAGATATGACATACCCCTAACCTAGTATGTGCAACCCCTTCAACGCCAAACAAAAATACTAAAACTCGTTTTTCTCCCAATTTTGTTTTTTTTTCACATAGTAGGTTTTGGAATGGAGCAGCCGAGTTATACATTCAATGATACCAAAAATTATTCAGACCTCAAATGAATTACTTTTTCGACATCGTACGAGGGAGCAATTTCAGATCCATGTTTCAATATTGGTTTCTACTCATCAGATAAATTTCCGACAATTTTGTATCATTTCGAAGACTGAAACAATGCCATTTTTTAATTTGGCAAAGTTCCCGGAATCTGGGTGGCACATTATATGTTTTCTACGAAATTAGTCCATAAGTTTGCGACCAACTCAAAAAACTTTTGCATTATTTCCATCATCAATAATTGATGACATGAATTATTCATGTTGCAAACGCAAGTTTTTAAGTGTAAAGTGAAAAAAAATATGTTGCCGTCATCGACGGAAGTGGCAAACTTTCAAGGAGACTTATGACATACGGAGAAACGTGTCTTCACCTTTGCCCCTCTTTTGTATTTTTTAGACGAGTTATTAACAAAAGTATCTCAGATGCCATACTTGGACATGGTCGCATAATTGGGGAATGATAAAGGGTGATATTTTCCTTATTTTCACCATTTTGCGACTCTTGCATTTTTTCTGCACAAAATAACTACAAATGTTTATCATTCAAATTTTTAAATGTGTTTCCAGCCTTTTACAAGGGCGCAAATTTTTATACTTTTATTCAGCACTAAAACACAACGTTTGTGAAAGTTTGCATTCTTTTGCTATTTTTTTCTCATTTTTCATTTCAATTGCTGACCTGATTGGCCTATAAGTGACAAACTTCTCAAAGGCGACAACAAAACATGGCAATACAGGAACTTGTAAAATTGGCGTAAACAACGAGACAACACTATAGTCTAGTTCCTAAATTGTAGATAGTGACTCATCGGTTGTACGGTCCATAATTCATATGAAGCAGGTCAAAAAATGGAGCAGAAATAAGCTAAGTGCTTTGGCTTCAAGTTTCACTGTGTCACTTTCGTACATCCCCTCCGCACTTTCAAATCCCGTAAAAATCAGAAAATGTACGATGAGGTACTATCTACAATTTAGGAACTAGACTATAGATAGGGCTATTCCAAATTGTTGCGAAAATGAAATATACTCATTCCTCTTACCTTACTAACAAGGAAATCTGTTTCATCAAAATGCCTGCCGAACATCTTAGGTGATTCTCCAGGTATAGGCTCAATCTTGATACAAATTTCCATTCCTTTTCGTGCAGTCTCCACAGATTTATGATTATTTTCTATACTAGTGACGATACCTATATCAACAAACTGCAAAAAAAATCCGATTCAGTGACTCATCTAGATCTATCATTCGAGTGATTCATTCTACTGTAGAGGATGGTAATGACACAAGATGATAGTACTCAATGTCGGAAACAATCCGCAGTAGGAACTATGGGTCCAACGTTTCGCATTTCCGCGAAATCATCTAAAGGAAACCTCAACTCCATGCACTTAGGTATATGTTCACTTGTTGAGTGAACTATGAAGGTTATGTTAACTATTTTTTTCAAGAAAGTTCCAACAAGTTTATTTTCCTGAAGTTAGGATTTCTACCGTCGGGTATAATCTCAATATTTGAGAGTGGAAAAACATGAAGCCACCGAGGAGCCCACATATCACACCACTATTACGATAGAGTCAGTGCTGGTTTAAGCTAATTTTAGACACTGGCGGATTCAAGTTGAGCCCTTTGGTCTGTATTTTCTCAGCCTCTTTCTGGACGTTTTTCTTTTGCCTGTTTTCTGCGTCCAATTGATATTTGTTACTGTAACTCATTTTCATATCCAATAAAAGCCGTTGTTACTAGTTTTGTGCGTGACCCTTAACCTATTCAACACCCGGAATTCTGACATTTCATGCAAAGTTAATCAGTTCCCTGGAAGCTAAGTTAATGATGTCGGAGGACGTTGAATATCCCCCCCTTCCCCCGAAATTTGAGCTTCTTGCAGACGATCGCTGGGCATTCGCAAAGCAGATGTTCTGCAGTTTCCGCGAAGCTTTTGCAGTAACGGCAACTCTCACTCTCTGACTTGCCCATCTTTTTGAAGTGATACCCCAGTAGTTCAGTCGACAGGTTGAAAAAAGTGGGGTTATGTGGAAAAAGGTCGGAAGTTAATGAAACTTCAGGAGGTTCTTCAGGGATGGTTTATCAACATTTTCTCAAGTTTTGGACCTCGAGAACCCTGAGCGAAACTGCAAAATTTTTGACCTCCGGTTTTTCCTCGATTACTTTTTTATCTTACGTCCTACGGAAAAAACATATCGATACTTTTGATACATGTTTGTATGTGAATTCGCTACCGAGATATGGCACGTCAAAAAAAAGGTCATGTTTCAAAATTTGCTAAGAAATGACAAAAATGCAAAATTACAGCTTATTTCATCTGTTATACCCGAATTATGATGAAATGTAGTAATTATGGTTCTTAGTTGAAGTCACCAACTTTGGACACTCCACTCCTCCTTCCCCCACCCAACCCCAATTCTCAAAAGCTAACTTTCTGATGAAAGCCAACCATACCTATTCACATCATTTTGGTATTGATATCAGTTACTTTTCGGATCGATATTCCCCCGTTCCCCTACATAATTATCCCAGGACAGGAAGAAAAAAAGACATAGCCCTTTCGTGAAAAAAACTAATGTAATTAACAATATAACGTTGTTCTCAAGGCATATATTATATTGAGGAATAAAGATATTATAGCAAATCATAGTGGGTAGGTACTCATTTGTACTGCCGAGATTTCTTCGCCGCTGGTTCTGCTCGTAACAGCTCGTCGTCCTCCTGAGCGATAAGGCTGTCAATGATGTCGCTGTCGTCGTTTTCGTCCAATATTTCTGGTGAGTCTTCCTCGATCAAATCAGTTGCGGGGGCGTTTTCGCAGGAGTGGCCTGTGCAGTGCTTGCACATTGCTGAGCATCGGAAACCTGCTTTCTTGCAGCCGCAAGCTCCGCTGCTACAGCCTTTGCTGCACTTGCAGGAAACAATATGGAGGATGTCATCCGGCGCAGCATTTCTGGTTGTGGGGATTGGTAGTACCCCTCGTGTGGTTAGGCTCCAGCCCCATACTGATGGGGGGAGATCATTGCCCAACCATGCCTGTACTTGCTGGTAAGTGCGGAGGGAGTGGTACTTGGCAGCGTCCCTTGTTGGTGGTAGGCGGGCTAGTTGTAATTTAGCCTTTGTCACTGATCGTGTGAATAATTGGTACCTTAGGTCGTCGAGATTGTCTCTGTCAATGTTGCCTCCATAAACTGCTACCAGGAACTTTTCTCCAGCGTCGCTGATCTGCTGAGGAGTAGCGTTTGGTGTGAGAAACAGGGCCACTACTGCAGAGAGGGAGGTATTCTTCATGTAGGTACTGCAAATTTTCTTCTTCCCCAATCCAAACGGTGCTGAAGTGGTATCACAACCACTCACTGCATGAAGGAAAAGTCCTTGGGAGGAAAGGAACTTGGCGAGTAGAAGACACTGGGACCACTTTTTTGAAGGTAAATGTTTTTGTGTAGACGTAGCTAATGCTGTCAATAGTATGTCCACATCTTCAGCAGTAATTATGACGCTGTCGAATTCGCTGGCCTTGGATATGGCTGTGTTGACGATCATCATGTCGGCGTCCTCATATGCCTGCTTCACTTTGATGCTAGCATCCGTCATTCGTGTCATCAACATCGAAATGAATGCGCTCTTATTATGATCGTTTGCCAAGAACTTTTCCTGTGCTATGGTCACCATGGTAGATGAGGAGAACACGATTTTGGTTGCTGATTGTAATGCAGAACGGCGAGCTCGTTCTGCGGCTTTGGTGCTTTGATAGCCTGCGTTAGTGGGGTATCCATCAAATACAACAATCACATTGCTCCCAAAGTGTATCTGCACGTAGATGATGTACGTAGAGCATAGCATCTCGAATGTGGTTGTGAGAGATTTGTTCCGCACCACTTTATGTAGCAGGTATCCTCCATCAATCACGTTACATTTCCTGTTGCCAAAGTAGACTTCGACTATGGAAGTGAAGAGTGGGTTCATTGCAGACTTCGTTCCCTTGCACATTCCCTCCTCACTAAAGAGTGACATAGGGAAGGGTGCGAGTTCAAACTTGAATAGTTCTTTCAGATCTTCTTCAGATTTTTTGGCAATGCAGACAC
The DNA here is from genome assembly GCA_958502065.1 of Chrysolina americana. NCBI lineage: Eukaryota > Metazoa > Arthropoda > Insecta > Coleoptera > Chrysomelidae > Chrysolina > Chrysolina americana. Next base: position 22,426,957 of record OY293415.1, on the reverse strand, counting down.
GCTGGAAGAGAGTGAGAGGATCGACAGTGAATTTTTTACCAGCAATTTTTAACGAGCAAGAAACGAAAGCGAGAGTCACGACCTTATCCTTCCGTTTCAGTTTCAATTCTTCAAAATTTCCTAATTTGACTATTCTACCTGAGGTACTTATACCCTTCTATAATTACTATTTTTCGATTTCTTCTTGGAATTAATGAATAATAGAGTCATGTTGAAAGAATAAAATGAAAAGTGATCTAATATGACCTCAAAAATGAAAAACAAATAGATCTAGTTAGCGCAGGTAGAATAGACAAATTTCAGCCTTCTATGTTGAATATTGGCTCATCGTTTGTATTCCGCAGTTCCACAGGAGCAGTGTTCTAACATCTATTGTGTTCCAGCTTTTAACTGCTGTAGCTGATCACACACTCCCCTTGGCCCGACACTCTCTTGTCCTTGGGAGAAACGACTTGACACCTGGTGGGCAAGCAGGGGTGGGGGTTATCTAAAGTTGGTGATTTCAAGTAGGAATTATAATAGCAACTACATTTCATCATAATTCTTGTATGACAGAAGAAATATGGTGGAATTCTGCATTTTGTGGCGAAATTTGAAAAATTCCCTATTCTTCGAAGCGCCATATCTCGGTAACAAATTGACACACAAACATGTTTGAGTCAACAAATTCGTAGGGAATTACAAAAAAGTAAAAGGACGTTTTTGCTGTAGAACGTAAGGCAAAAAAGTTATTGAGGAAAAACCACACCAAGGTCGAAAAATTAGCAGTTTCCCCCCCCCTACTTTTTTAGCACAGGGTCCTCGAGGTGCAAAACTTGAGAAAATGTTAATCAACCATCCCTGAACAACTTAAAGTTTCATTAACTTCCAACCTTTTTCTATCTGAAACTACCTGTCGACTGAACTACACAGGGCATTGCCCAGTGAGTAGTCCCGTTACCAATTTCCTGTCTTTTTTGTCCAACTCGAGAAGCTGTTTAGCTTTCCTTGGCGATAGGCTCACTAGCCTTTTTGATTGTCTTTGTCCTGGCACTTTATTCCAGTGAGATTTGATTTGATGGAATTACCAGCGTCGAAACTCTTTGGAGAGTCCACAGAAGGGTTCTAGGCCGGGAAATGGCGTGTTTGCCCAATCTTTGGCAAGGCTTTCTCATTGCCATTGATGTCTCTATGACCTGGCACCCACATCAGGGTTACCTAATTGTCTGTAGCCAGTTGTCTCAGAGTTTCAGAATCTACGTTAGTTGAAGACGGAAGACATTTGCTAACTCTAAAAATGCATGGAGTTTGGCGTTTCTCGACAGTAGCTGAATCAAAGAATCGATTATTAATTTAGGCATGCTAAATAATAATTAACCTTTTTTCATGCTATCCTATTACCAGTACAATGAATCTATTGTTTTATTTGTTGAACGATAGACACTACACACTACATTATACTAACGCAAAGAATATTTCCCATAAGAAATGTGCGGGGTCCTCAAGTATGATGAATAAAGAGATTTTTTTATTACTATTATTATTATACCAAGTTCATCAGCCGTATTGCATTGCTAGAGCATCAAGCATAGAGATCCTATCAGTCTTATGTATCGTTGCGGACTATGCATAGAAGAGGATTCAAAGTATATCCAGTATCATGTGGTCCAACCTACGAACATATTTTGGGATGGTGGCTTACATGAAGATGAGTTATTATATTATTCTGCGACTTTTCAAAAACTCAGACACCGCAGAAAAATTATCGATCTGTCTCTCATTTATACGCACTTTCATGGTCTTGATTTCGTAGAGTTTCATCGATATTAACAAGTTCAGTCTGTTCACCCACTGGCGGTTCTAGGGGGGTCCATGGGGGCCATGCCTCCCTAGAGTTCTGAATAAGTTGTGGATATTGGTTCAACAACCAGTCAAGATATGCAACTGAACATTGATTGATTTTCAACAAGAAGAAAACACACGCTATACAAACCAAAATTATTCGTATTCGTATTTTTTCCTATTGAATGTTACCTCAAAACACTCAACATCCCAAATCAACACGGTTTGGAATTCAATAGAAGTCATTCGTCATCCAATACAATCATGGAACAGAAAGAAATATTCTTATTTGCAGTGCGAATGTAAAAAAAGCACAGGCGGGCAAATCAAAGGGCGGCAAAACAAATTACGATTAAAGAAAAATAATTATTTTCGGGGACTGGGCTTCAGTATAATGCATATTACTATTAGTGGTAAGCCGTGAGCGGTGAAAATCAAAAACAAAGGATATGAGTACTTAGTTGTTTTTTATCGGAAACTGCACTTGGTTTTGAAGGAAAAGGGTAATTTCACATTAGGTCTTCAAATATATCAGTAAGATTTAGTTCATATTCCTGTGGATGTTAATACTTTGGTTACATATAAGGGATGGGATGGGGGGGTGGGTTAATTTGGGTAATTACACCCCTCCCACAATCTAAGAAAATTCAGTGTTTCAATCAAAATTAAAATAAAGATTAACAAACTGAATCTTAATTAATTTACCTATACATATATGTAAAAGTTATACGTATTTAATTTCAGAATGCATCTGTTAATTTCGTTAAAATATTTTTTGTTTTTTTAAATAAAATAAAACAAACTGAATCTGACATTCTTTTTTTTCATCTTTATGATACCCCACTGACAAACCTATCAATTCAAAGGCATTCGACCTTGAACAAAAAATAATTCGCCTGCGGCAACTTTTCTATTTTCTGTCACTTCTGCGGCACGAATTACCCCCCCCTCATGGAACAAAGCTGTATACACGCCTATTTGGTTACAAATTTCCATTATCATATGGCCCCCCACTGATCCCCCCTGATAAACTCCCTAGATCCACCAGTGTGTCCTCCCCGTCACTTTAGACTTAGAGACTTTTTTTCCCGAGGCTTGCGGCTTTCAACAATTTCTACCTTCTTTCTCTTGTTACACGCGATATAGATCAATAAGCCTGATGCGATTATTATCGAATTCCGGTTCATCTAATTTGAGCGATAATCGGTATACTAGTTTACTTGGACGAAACTGACCACTGGAGTTTTCGAAATTCCACCCGAAACATGGACCCGCCACTCACCTCTTTGCTGGGCACGCAGATGGGCGTCCCTTCTCTGACGATTCCTGCTTCGACCATGACACCGACGACGATGGGGTCGCGAGAATTGAACACAAATTGGGGAAGAATTTTGAGTTTGCAGGGGAACACGGCGACATGTTTGAATTCCTCTCGTTTGCGCTGCTTCAGTTCTTCTCGGTACGCCATGAACTTGTCGAAGAGATGGTAGATGATATCGGCTTGGAATATTTTGACGCCGAGGCTGTCTGCGAGTTCCTGGGCGTCGCGTTCTATTTTCACGTCAAATGCCAGGATGGTTGCGTATCTGTAGGTGATAAAGATATTATGATAGCGAGGAAAACAACTGTAATAGTATATTATGTAACAATTATTATTGTGTAATGAAAACTATTAATGTATCACTAACCAGTACCCAGGTATCACCTCATATTTATTTTATATTAGGCCAATACAGACTTATTTGGTAAGGTTATTCTGGACTTCCATTGTCTAAAAAATAACAAGGAAAAATTCAATTCTCTGCAATTTCATTCACGACGTTTCAACTGTTTGAGGCCGGAGGCATATAAGCAAAACGTACCACATTTCAGTCAATAGAAGATATTCTAGCCCTCTGATTGGATGCGACCAACCACATATGCATTTTGCCCATACAGACTAAAACGTGGTACACTTTGTCACTTGCGGAGTCGTAGATCTTGCGGTGCTGTCCAAATAAAACTTCTATGCTATTTTCCTGTTATCGTGATGTCTATCAAAAGAAAGCGACAATTGGCTCATGACGTACGAAGAAATATGCCGAATGCCAAGTCTCATAGTTAATATGCTTAATATTCTTTTTATACCTATTTTTTTAATTAAATTTTTTTTTCAGAATATTTCCATGTATTTATCTTTCGATATGCAATTACAGTGATGTTACACCAAGCAATATAAAAAACAGTTGAATTTTCTAATACCTACTTTGTAACGAAATGGCACAATATTAATCACCCTACATTGTCTGGATGCCGGAGAGACGTACCTAGGGGTAGTGCAACGCCACACCCAAGAGGCAGCTACCGTTAAAAACTCTCTCCGTGGCAAGTATCAGCATAAACTCCGACAGATCTACACCTTTTTCAGTTGTAATTCAGAAAGTGTAATATGTATTTCAGAAAGTATAATTTGTAATTCAGAATAATAAATTGTAATTCAGAAAACATTAAATGAAAATCAGATTGGTGAAATGAAATTCAGAAAGTGTAACTTGTAATTCAGAAAGCGTAAGTTTTTATTCAGAGAGTACCAGCTGTAGTTTATTGTTTTCCCATTTCCTATTCTTACTTATCAAGTCCTTGACGAGCATAGAATGAAGGCTTTCACGGCCGGGAGTATAATCAAGGAGTATGGTTTCCGGGCTTTGGTTCACCTCCGTGGAGGCGGTTTCTATGGATGTTTTGCTGACAACTGCGGTGAGCATCTTCAGCGTGGATTTTATCGTATACTGATGAGTATTACGTCGCTCTTCGAGAAGACCAAATCCACGCTGATGCTCAGCGTTGTTGTGAGCGAAACGTCCATAGAAACCGCCTCCACGGAGGTGAACCGATCACTGCCCCAAAGCCCGGAAACCATACTCCTTGATTAAGTCCTTGACGGTTTCTGAATTTCAAGTGATGGTTTCTGAATTACAACTGACGCTTGCTGAATAAAAATTCACTAATCTGAAATTGAAGTTACACTTTCTGAAATACAATTTACTAATCTGAATTACATATTACGGTTTCTGAAATCCAATTAACAATTCTGAATTACATGACATATTTTCTGAATTACACTTCACTAATCTGAAGTTCAAGTTACACTTTCTGAATTACATTTGAAAAAGGTGTAGATGCAGAGCGTGTCGTGTGGCAGCTGAGACCACAATGCATTTGCTGTCAGCTTGTCCAGCTTATGCTAACGCGGCCCTACGAGTGTTGAACTACAACCTACGGCACTCATACGGTATAAACGAGACACCGTGTTGCCTTATGCTCCGGGGGATATTGAGTCCGTTGTGGAGAATGAGAAGTGCCGAATCTATTGGAACTACTCATTAAAGGGATAAAAATAATATCGAAGGAATATGTATGAATTCATTGTACATATTAGCATACCGGGCACATGGAATAAAAAGCAACTTACTGACTCTCGTGTTCCAACATAATGGATGCTTTCATCACGTCTCTCTTCACGATTGGACCAATCCTGATTCCACAATACTGAAATAAAGAAAATACATATACACATTGAACGAACAAAAAAATGCATAAAGCTGACCAAAAGTCGATATATAGGGTGTTAATTAATTATGTTGACAAACTTCGAGAGTTCTTTGAAAGATTCCAAGACGAAAAGTTCATATAAACATAAATTCCAAACGGCTTGGTTTTCGAGGTACAGGGTGATGAAAATACATTTTTTTCAAGATATTTTGGAAACATTCGAACTAGCTCGAATATATTGTGCCAGAGAGGTATCAATAATGTTGAAAGAATACAGGGGTACCCTTCTCTCTAAGCGTTTCCACAAAGTGGAAAATAAAGGCAAACATCTGTCAGAAAACAACTACTTCCCTGGCTAATACCACGACGGACATTGAACTACAACTGACAGATATTTGTGCAACGTTCTTCAAAGAAGGCCCAATTGCAAGTGCTTGTCTCGTAATAATGTTCAAGTTAACTGCAAAAAATCTTGAAAATTAATTATTTTCATCATCCTATACCCCGAAAAACAAGTCGTTTGGAACATGTCTCTATGAACTTTTAGTTTTGAAATTTTTGAAATAATCGAAGTTTGTCAACGTACTTAATTAATATCCTGTATATTGAAACTGATCAAATATTTCAATTCAACGTTTATTCATACATAAAATGATCGTCGATTATAATTTACACATAATTGTCCAAACAGGAGTACACCCAATTACAGAACAGTTCAAGACTATTAATTGTGTTACATGTGTGTAACAGTTTATAATGCAGTTTTTACTTTCAACAGTATAGACTTTCAACTGTGATTTGAATTGGTTAAGTGGGCTTGAGGATGGATCATGTTTTTACCAAGATTATTGAGATTACTACACATTGAGTGTATTGGTGAGATGGCCATGATATTTGTTCGCGGGGCAGAAATGTAAAAAGTCTGTTCGGATCTGCTGTTAGTTCTTGGTAAATAGAAGTTCAGATGAGCAATCAGATCTGGACAGTAATAATAATGCGTTCTCTGAGTGAAATCATTCCAAAACGTTTTAAATAGTTATTTAATCAACTAGTGTATTGATGAAGGCGATAATTGATCGAGATTTTAACGCGTGTCGACCTCACATTGTTGGAAAATTTTAGACCGATTACTGTACCAACTGTCATATGTAAGATTTTTGAAAGATGCATACATACCAGAATGCTTGGTTTTCTTGATAAATATAATGTTATAACTAGGCATCAACACGGATTTCGCCCTGGAAGATCGACGGAGAGTGCCTCGGTGGCCTTTCTCGATTACGTCCATGCTGAATTGGACTGTGGAAGGTTTGTTGGGGTACTCTTCTTTGACCTTTCTAAGGCATTTAATTCTATTAACATTAATGTTGCTCTGAGAAAATTATCTGGACTGGAATTTCGTGGAATTTTTTTGTTGCGGCTCGCATCTTATCTTGAATATCGGAAAATCTGTGTAAAAGTGGATGATTGTAGATATCAACTACATGATGTTGATTTAGGAGTTCCCCAAGGATCAGTGTTAAGTCCCGTGATTTTTCTTTTGTACGTCAATGATTTACCAAATTATTTGAGCAGCGAATACATTTTTTTGTATGCAGACGATACGACAATCGCCACTGATGCTAAAACCCCAGAAGAACTTGTGCAAAGAATGAATATTTTGTCGACAGAATTTACTGATTGGTGTAGTAAAAATTCCTTAATTGTCGATCCTGACAAAACGGTATGTTTACAGTTTCACTCCCGTACAAAAATTTCAAATGATTTTGTTCACGTCGACAAAAAAATATTTTTTTCGGATTCAATAAAATTTTTGGGCACATATTTGGATGCAAATATGAGCTGGAATACACATGTTGATCAGGTTTGTAGGAGACTCAATAGTAGCTATTATGCAATTTTGCAACTAAAAAATATATTCAGACTAGAGCAATTAATAAATGTGTACTATGCTTTATCATATTCACATATTTCATACAATATTGTTCTTTGGGGGAGTACGGTCAATGCTCGTTGAGTTTTTATTATGCAAAAAAGAATAATTCGCCTAATCTTTGACTTAGATGACGTGTAAAAATAATTTTAAAAAGTTCAAGTTATTGACTGTACCAGGAAATAACATTTATAAAATTCTAACATATGTTAAACTCAACATCAGCAACTTCTCTAAAAATTGTGACTCTCATGATTATCCTACGAGGCATGGTGATTTATTTAGAGTTGCAAAGCACCGTACTTCACTTTACGAAACCAGTCCTAATTATAATGGAATACGATTTTTCAATTATTGAGAGGAATATTAATAAATTTAAGACAAAATTAAAAAAATATTTAGTGGAATCCTGCTTTTATGACATAAACGAATATTTTATAAAATCTTAATTTGTCAATTTGTTTGTTTGCTTGTTTGTGAGGATGATATGTTTGAAGTTATTTGTGTACTGTGTACTATATCTGTATATATGTGTTGTGTATATATATTTACATACATTTTATGACTTGTCCTATATCATATGATGATCTTAAAGGATAAATAAAGATTATTATTATTATTATTATTGTTTGGTTGAGGAATTTTCGACTAGAAGATATTTAATCAATGAACTGAACAGAGGTTATACATTTCCTTTGATTATTCATATTATTAAAACATTTATATCAACACTTGTAATGGTAGAATCAGAGGAACTGAAAGAAAAGGTAGGTACAGAGAAAGTTCATTTATACATTTTATGGCTGCACAACAAAATAGAACATCAATGGGTGTCATTATTGGTCGATTTCGAAAAATCTGTATAACTGCAATACAGATTTTGAAAAATGTATTTTCGATTTTGAATGAACAAAATTTAAATACCTACCATATGAAAAATAAATGATTGAAATAAAATGACAAAGCATTTCCCATCAAAATTTTCTCAATATTAAGTAGATTTAAGTTCATTATTTTTCCAAGACCAAGACCAAGTCCAATACTCTTGGGGGAGAGTCTTGATCTTGGTCTTGGTCTCGAAAGTCAAGTCTTGGTCTTGGAAAGATTTATTAGGTCTTGATCTTGGTCTTGTAAAGATTTTTCCAATACACAATAAAAACACCGATGAACCAACAAATATTTATTTGACAATCTGAAGGAATAATTTCATTAGTAACTTCTTAAAACTAAATTAGAACCAAATAATTTTATTTTCTTATTTGCTTTCACCTGTAATTTTGATTTTATTTACGCACATATATTACTAGGTATGAATAAATTCTATTTAATAGTACTAATAAATTCGTTATTAATAGTACCAATAAAAATGATATCACGGTACCAATAAGGTTCTATTTGAAAAAATTGAGTTTTACCCCAAAATGGCTATGCCTTTGGGTACACCCAACGAGTGTTTATGAGGGAGTATTATTATTATTATAAATCGGAACCATCATGGCACACCAGGGTTGCCAGCGCTTCAGAGGTTGAAAAATAGTAGAATAGTGACTTAATTTTCACAGAAATAGTGACTACTCATTGGATTTTTTGTCTAAATAGTGACATTTTCCCAACCAATTGAGGAACTTCTATGAAAGCTGGTCATATTTTCCTTCATCATTCCAGAGCTCATTTGCAGTATTTTAATGAGAAATTCTTAGGATATGGGAAGTAAATGAAGGCCAAGATAAATACTACAAAAAGAGGATAAGAATATTTATTAAGATTGAAGTACTTAGAAGTAATCTGTACTTTGAAAATTGTACTTAAAAACTAACTGAAACTTCTACCTATCATTCAAAGTTAAGCTTTGGAAAGAAAAACGTTTTTTTGGAACAACGTTTCGAACTATATTTAAATCATCATCAGGGTTCTGTAACAACGGATTTTTTTTGAAAATTTGTTCTACTTGCCACCATGTACTGAAATTCGACGAGAATAAAAGTTTGGATATTCGGGAGGACTGACGAAAATTTTGTTTTCCTCTACTTAAAATGCTTGAAATAATTTCAAAAACGGACATTTCAAGATTATTTGAACAATTAAAACATCAACACATACACGAATACTGAGAGCCAAGTACAAATGTTTTTTTTCTGAAAATTTTATAAAACGGACTAAAAAGAAGGGGAAATAAAAACATCAAAGACATGAATATATGATTAACTTCAAACTAAAAAATATTGTGTTTGAACCTTCAATTCCTTCTGGTATTGACACTGTTATGTTTGAATATGTGAATAATTTCACATAGTAGTCTTTTAGATAAAAAGGGTTGCGTATCAAAAACGATGGGTGTCATAAAGTTAAAACTGGGATTTTTTTTGTGATGTGTTACAGGTAACATTTAGTATGTCCTATATAGCCCTGAGGGCAATTCTCACACTTAATTTGGTTAACCATATTTGATGTTTTTGTTTTTTGGTGTGAAGAGAAATATCTTCCGATAGTGTTTTATTTTCAAACGCTATTTTTGAATGTTCTTCTTTAATAACCGCTGCAAGTCTTTCTGAAAGATTTTTTACATATATGGTATTTTGTTATATGTCGATTTTGTTGTTCTACTATTTTTTTCAGTGTTTTGTTTTTCGCTTAGTATTATTTTTGACTAATGATGTTTGGTAATTATTTTGTACAAGATATTTTTTTATCATTTCTAAATATTTTGGTGGTATTCTGGATTGGTAATTGCAAGTGCTCTTGGTTTTAGATTTTTAATGATGCAAGGTATTCTAACGAGCATCTTATTCTAACCAATTCTAAGCTCTGAAATAGTGACAATAGTGACCAAATTTCGAAAATAGTGAGAAAAGTGACACGATTTTAAAATAGTGACCAATAGTGACAATAGTGACTCACTGGCAACCCTGTGGCACACTTAAATGGATAACTAAAAATTAAATTATCAAAAATTTTGAAGTTTGAAATGTCACTTATGTGGTATCATTGGATTCAGAAAATTATACAGATTTCAGGAATGTAGTGATATACAGGGTGTTCCATTTAAAATTCGAAAGTTAGTATCACTTCCGGCGAATCCATGATCCTGGTTACACCCGGTATACCGGGTGCCCGTATTTCGAGCTCCACCATGGGGATCTCAGTTATTATAAGAGATACGAGGTCGGTTAAATTAGGGCAAAGTTGGGCGTTTTCATGCTGAACAACTATCTGAAAGAAAATTTGATGTGTCATTTTTTGTTTTTAAATTATTGGAAAAAAAAAAGGAAATTTGTTAATTTTCGTTTTTATTTTTTCAAGCGAAAACCAAAAGAACTAGACGTTTTTAACTAAATCTATCATCGTATTTTCCAAGGCGTTCTTGATGCCAGAGTTACAACAATCAAGTTTGGTTTTTATTATGTTTGATGTGATGTTCATATTATAGCGGGGTTTAATTGACTGAGTAGTTAAATAGGTTGGTGTTGTAGTGCATATTGTTGAATACTTACATTTATTTATGTTGAGTGGAAGTTGATTTGTAAGACACCATTCATACAGGGGCGGATTCAATCGTGAACCCAATAAATATAAAAATTTAGATATCCTAGTCAAAAGAATAGGAGGCTGAAAATGGATATTTAGTTTTTAATATTTGATTATTTGTTTTTTACATTTTTATATTTGGTTGTTTTATTTGTTTTTAAACAGAAATATTTTTTATTTCATTTTTTCTGTCCAAGTTTTCTCATAAAATAAATGTATACATATATTTATGAAATATATCAATTAGTTTGAACTTGTTTTTTACTATAAACATTTTTACAAATGAAAAGTAACTAAATATAATATCCTGTTTACTAAATTCAATCTTTCTGTGAAAATACACTTGACTCTGACTCTGTAGACCAACAAAAAATTCCGCTTTTTTGCTAACCTATATGAGCCATGATTTTCTATGGCCCCCCCTCACACATCGTCTGAATCCGCCCCTGCATTCATAGAGGTTATTTAGATCTAGAAGTACGATACAGTCATCGGCGAATAATAGTACATTGCTTTTTATGACGTCACGAATATTATTAATAAATAATGAAAAAAGAAGTGGTGCTAGGTTACTCCCCTAAGGAGCACCGCTGGTCGCTTCAAACTTGTGACCATGATACTCTACAGATAAAATCCTGTTTTCAAGATAGCTTGTAGAAAATGTTACAAGGTCTTGATTGAACCCAAAAGTGTGTAACTTTTTTAATAATATCGAGTGATCAAGCTTGTCACAGCCGTTGAAAAATCTGTGTAGAAAACATCTAGTTGCCCTTTAGCATCGATTGTATCGCATGCAGTTTGAAGTAAAACACCTAAGGTCACAGTTTTTGACCTTGGGGAATATTTGAATGTATATAGATATTTCAAAGACATTTGAAGAGCCAGATTTGAAAATGGGACATATTTTGGATTTTTTCCACAAGTTTGGAAAGGTGTTCGTTCTCAGGGATAGATTTTAAATGAGTTGAAATGATTCAGTGAATGCATGTGCATAGTCTCTGATCACGTAGCTGGGGATCCCATCAAATCCACAGGATTGTTTTCGTTTCAGGTTTTTTGAATGCATTCAGGAATTCAGTATTTGTCAAATGTTTAAGAGTAATAACTGGGTCATTTGATGGTTCTGAAATGGGGTGATCAATGTTTCTTCGGGCTTTACATATACATTGTGAAAATATGTTGCAAAAACTGTAACAATTACTAGAGTAGTACTGTATTCCTCATCTTCATATTTCAACAGACCAGGTAATCTAGATGTTCCTTTTTTGCTTTGGACAAATGCCCAGAATTTTGCACGCAGGGTCTTCTTCTATAGAGCTTTCTGTTATTGTTAGGTATTGTTGGTAAGCAATTTTGATTTTTTCTCTTAATGGACTTGTGGAGTGTTTTGAATTGTAGACTGTACACCTCGGAGTTTGTTAAAGTTTTATAAGAATGTAATTTTTAATATTATTTCTTGTTTTATATTTTTTGTGAACCAAGAAAGGAAAAGAAAAATTGAGTAAAGTTTTAGGTAAAATTTATGCAGAGCTTTATTAACATCTGAAATAGTGTTCAAGAATGTCAGTTTCATACAAATGAGCATAGAGCAATGGAAAATTAGCCCATTTGAATAGTTCTTGACGTTTTTGTTATAATTTCTCACTGACATTGTTTCTGGAACTTTCGCCTCAATGTTTAATGCAGGATGATATTCATCTTCCATAACAAACGGGAGATTATATTGTTGAAGGTATATTAGCTAAAGCTGTTAAAGTATATAAAATTCATATAACGGCTCCAACGCACTTTCAAAATAGCAGAATTGAATATTTATTTAATAAAGGAATCCTAATATACAGATAATATTATTATAAATGTTACATACAATAATAATAACATTACAATTAAAATATATAATCAGCAAGAATGTGTAAAGATATTGGTGATGATATGATTTCAATAGCTATTTAATATTATTTTACATGAGCAAATGAAATGGCGTGAGTGAAAATATAAAAATATAAGTTGAAACAGTAGTAATTTTAAAATTTATGTATATTTCGATTTCAGGTGATTCAGTAGGAAACTTTTGAACTGAATGATGGAACTTCTACTAATAACATCCTTAGGAAGTTTGTTGTATTCAATAAGCCCTTTATGGAATAGTGAATTCATTGTGAAATTAGTCCTTGTCACTTGTCACATAAAAATTCTTGCTACCTCTTGTAGGATAATCGTGAATTTCATTATGGAAAACAATAAATTGGTTGAAGTAGGAAGGAAGTTTTCCAGATATTATTTTAAAAATAAAAATCATGGAATTGTAAAATATTCTGTCCGTAACAGATAACCAATTAAAAACCTCCAGCATTGACATTATAGGATGATATCTACTACATTTTAAAAGTACTATCATTCCTCTATTCTGCAACTTCTATAAGGATGACGAACTGTTTGCATCAAGAAGAAATAGTAGGGAAGGGCAGTAATTGAAGTGAGGTTTGATTATGGCGATATGAACTGTAAGGGAAGTTTGAATTGTCAAATATCTGCTGATGCGTGTAAAGAAAAATATTATTTTTTTGCTATTTTGTTATAAATATATTGGAAATGTTTTTTCAGGTTCAACAAATTGTCTATCATAAATCCAAGATATTCGAATTCTTCCACCAGTTCAATTGTTTCTCCATATATAAATTTCGATATTCATCTATATATTAAATTATACTTATGTTGAGTGGTTATAATCATACTTTTCGTTTTGTTGATGTTGAGTTTCAATTTATTAATATTGAGAAATTCTGATTCTCTTGTTTTTTACTAAATGACAAAAATTACCATTTTTAGTGGTTTTTCGCGATAACTGAAGTTAGCCCAGCTCAGAAGAGGTTGCAAGTTGAGCGACTAAAAATACGTATGATATACCGTCCTGGAATAAAACCTTATATGATTGGACTAGATTCATTAACAACCCTGAAAGATTATCAACTCCGTATCGTGGTATTCTCCGCAACTTATCGAACCTCCGAAAACAAAAAATGTCGTGCGAGCCTTGTTTCTGTCCCAAGTTGTCATCGTTAGGTCGGATCACGTCAGGTACGAGACGGCACGTCGCTAAGCGGCTTGATCGTCAGAGTGCGCGCATATCTTTTATGTTTGTAACTGTTAGATAGTTCTCTCATTTCCGAGGATCGTTGCCTTTGATACCGCAATCGGGATAACAATTAGGTGGCTCAATTAACATTTTCTTCTCGTAGCGGATTAAATTACGCAAAGAATCAAAGGAAACTGATTTTTCGAGGTGTTTAGCTACACCGATATCATCATACTATCATTATAAATACTGTGAAACACCCACGATTAAACTATAGTTATAGTTAAACAAAAGGGGGTGATTTTTTTCGTTGAAGCAATTAAAAAGCGAGGGAATGGAAAGGTTGAAAAAGTGTAATGAAGTTGAAGTTCTTGAGAAATGTAGAAAACAATATACCAAGAGGTAAATCGCTGTAGAATTCTGGTGTACGTTGAAATTCCATGGAATTTCGTAGATTTCCGTGGAAATACTAATATTTCCGTCAAATTCCTTCGAATAGAAGTGTTCATTCAATTCTTATTTTGTTCATTTATTGAATTTTCTGCTACAAGCCTCTCCAAGAAAGACTTTATTCGAAAAATAAATGGAAGTATGAGTTATGCTTTGAGATACAGAGTGGAAACTGTGAAAACGAAGCAAAGCGAAAAATACAATTGTTCTTCATATCAATAATATTTTACCTCATTAGGCAAACCACCCCTCTGATTGGCAGGCATGAGCGACGCATTCACAAGATGGAAGCTAAGATAAAGTCGGCGAGACAACAGGCGTCCAGTGTGTGGCGGCCAATAGGCCCTTCACGCCCGCAGATCGGTCAATTGCCGCAAATTTAAGACGAGCTCACCACACACTGAGTCAAGGCGTGCTGTTAACCATCAAACAGCACTGTCTTGATAGGATACGAATGCTGGTGGCTGCAAAAAAGTCACTAGTGAGGTGGGCGAGAAGCATCGCGGAAAACATGAAGTTCTGCGATGAACCTTCTCGCCTATTCCAAGAGCCTCCACGTGTTGTGGAAAACCCGCCGGCGGCTGATCGGGTAGAAACCTTCTGGTAGGGTATTTACCAATTTCCGCAAACACTCAACGTAGATAATCCAGCTCTAGCGCAGTTCGAAGCTTTTTGCTGGAGGCTTCGTCAGCCTGAGTTCAATGAACTGCGCAATCGGATAACCCCGGAAGAAGTTCGACGGGCCCTCAAATAGTGAGATGCATTGAACATCTGATGCCGCTATGGAGGACTCGCTTCACCATAACATCTGGTCAAGTCAGAGTTTAAAGTAGCAGGTTATTTTTAGAAGGGGCGTGTTTCAGGGAGACTCTCTCAGCTCTCTTCTCGTCTGCATCTCACTTCTGCCATTGTCCGTTGCACTACGGAAAACCCGCAGATACAGCTGCGGCACCCCCAGCAACCGGAGGCATAAGGTCACCCATCTGTTTTACATGGATGACCTTAAACTTTATGCCTCCGGAGAGAAGGATCTTCATCAGTCCTTAAGGGGTTGCAAGAGTACACGCATGCCATCGGAATGGAGTTTTAAATCAACAAATGTTCCACGGTTCATCTCAAAAGAGGACGATGCGAGAAAACGAAGAGGACGTTCAGCACGTAGACGGAAGCATCCTACATCATCTGGATGTCGGAGAGACGTATACCTACTAGGAGTGGAACAAAACCACACCCATGAGGTAACTACTGTCAAAAACTCTCTCCGCGGCAAGTATCAGCATAAACTTCGACATATCTGGTCATCAGAACTTCCGGGGAAGAACAAAGTAGCTGCAACTAATATGTTTACCGTTACTCCTTTGCAATAATGAAATGGACTCAAGAAGAGCTGCGACAACTCGATGTTAAAACTCGCAAAATGATGCATCTCCATAGGAGCTTGAATCCTCAATCGTCCGTTCCACGGTTATACTTTCCCAGACAACGGGGAAGCCGTGGACTTTTGAGTTTGGGGTGTCTATACAACAGAATGGTGCTGGATGAAGGCTGTAAAGTTATCAGGAGTTCAGATCCCCTTCTCTGCTTGATATGGGATCATGAAAAAGCAGGGATTAGGGGAATTCCTTTTCAAGGCAGCAACCCGTGCAGCCGATGAACTCGGTCTCGTATTTGACACTGAATGGACGAATCCAAACTCTGTCACCGAGTTGGAACCCGTTCAGCAAAAAGCCCATGTTAAAGCTGCGGGGAGTGAGAGTATTCTGTAGCTACATAACCGGTGTAGCCTTATGCTCCGGGGGATATTAAGTAAGTTGTGGAGAATGAGAAGTGCCGAATATATGGAAACTACTCATTCCCCACCCTCAGGCAAATACAAGTCAATGAGCCTGATGTAGTCCTCCTCGACCACCAAAGTAGGACGATTTTTGTCATTGAGTTTTCAGCTCCTGGCGAAATCAACATCGTCTGAAAAGATGAGGAAAAACGGACTAAATATCGAGAACTACTCTTTGAACTCCGCAGGCTTTACCAAAACCATTTTGTGATAATGGTGGTGCTGATAAATCATACCGACTTGCCGTAATATGGCAGAAATATTAGCCAGGCGAATGCAAAAGGCCGTAATTCTTGGTTCACTCCGCCTGCTTTGGGCACTTGATTTTCGGACCCAATACTCACTTACCCCACGGAGTGAGGAGTGGTAATTGGGATAAATGATCCAGCGCGCCCTCCGGAAGTGTCGGGGCTCCGGAGACAGGGCCTGGCTGGGATATTCTAAAGGGATAGAAAAAAAAATACTCCGTCATTTGGAATTTTTTTCTTTTCTTTTCTTTTCTTTTCATTTCTTTTCTTTCTTTTCTTTCTTTGCTTTCTTTTCTTTTCTTTTATTTACATCAAGTTGTCGGTAAACTTGCAAACTACAAGTTTACTTTTATAAATTAACTGAGAGGATGATGCTATCTCTGGGAAAACTTGCTGACAGTCATTTGGAAAGTTTACACCCACAAAACTAATTTTGCTGAAAATGTGCAGCAATTTCATGTTGTTTAGTTGGCTACTACAGCTTGAGAGAATTTTACGAGGATACAGTTTAGGTCAATGTTTACATTTACTAATATTGATGAATTTGTTCATATTTTTAAATTTATTGTAAAACTATCAAATCAAAGCTGAATATTTATGTTTTTATTATTATTTTTATCAAGTAATTTGTTTATCAATTTTGACAGAAAACATAAGCAATATTCATTAATTCACTGTAAATTTTATATGTGTTTGTCAACAAGAGTTTCTTTTTAAGTACAATAAACATATTCTCCCTATCCCCTCTCTTTCTCTATATTCCATCCAATAAGAGGCGTTGTTACTTTGAAGTCTGCTGTAGTCTTTGGCACAAGGGTAATTATTATAATTATATTATTCAAATATTGATATTATGCAATAATACTGCATTGTCATCCAGTTTTAAGCTGTGTTTGAAATTGGTTTGAAATCAATTGGAAAATTTGTTCCGAACAGACAAACATCATTATTATTATATCATAATGTGCAATAATAATCCACTTCTAAGTAATATTAATAATTTCAAGTTTCTAGCTAATCGGGAACTGAATTCTACCTTTTTTCAGAGTGCCCTGAATTTAGTACACAAATATATTAATTTTTTTCTATACAGAATATATCCGATACTTGTTGACATGGATGTATTCATTGATATTTTGGTTGCCAACTCTAATTTTTTCAGTATTCTATCGGTTAGTCCTATTATCTCTTGATGGGGTAAAGTCCAACAGTTTCTTTATTTGATATACTCTGTCCTGATATGTGCTCCCCCCCTCAAAACTACCATTCTTACCGACATATTCTCAATACACGCCCCTAATACAAAAACATGTACTCTTCTGAATAGTAAAACAGAAATACTACTATTTGCATTCTTTTTAAAGCGCATGTCTTTACACATCGATCGAAGGCTGCCGAAGTAGGATGAATGGGCACGCGTGGGATGAATAAAAACAATTTAATTGATTTGTAGTGGTGAACTTCACAGCGTGTCGGAGGCCGTCCCCGCCGCCACCACCCACGAAGGGACGGCAGCCTGGAGACGTCATTGATAAATAAGACAAGGCGGTTGGGTTTTTATTATCAAAGTCGTAGTATTTTGTCCTTCAACATTGTCACCGATAATTCATCGAGTTTACATAAGGTTACACAAAAACAGGTACGCCTTACATAATTAGATCATAAATACCAAGAAGCATAAAACATAAATATAAAATGCCTCTTATGAATGAAAGAATTGAACAAAAAAGCCACAGATGTCAGAGTTTGAAACTATGCTACAATATACCGTGCAGCTTGAAAAACATCAAAAATATAAATGCATTCCAAAAGCAACAGAAAAGATATATTTTCTCTAAACCTCGTACTGAGATACACATTATATTTTATTCATAATTCCACTCACACTCTTCTAGTTCAATTAACGTAAAATCAATATCATTTGCTTTCTGGTTAAAAGCATATGGTTCTTCGTCCAGTAAACATAGTAGTGACTGAATAGGCCACGAACGGTTACCCATCAAACGGAGTCGGAAGATTCTGATTGGTATGGGTACCTGGGGGTAGCTCCATCGAGGAAACTTGTTGCCGCTTCACATGGTGTTGGCCTCCGAGGGGTGTGATTCTAGGATAGCAAATAGTACCGGCTAAAGTAGAAGCGGCTGAGGTCCTTGCTATATAGTAAAGGTTAGGAGACCTCAGCGTCTTCAGCAGGTGATCAGCGTTAAACCTGCTCAGGCATTGAAATTGCAGAGCCAGTAGTATGTATACTTTGTCAACGAGATGTGAATCTTCAGGCAATAAAGAATATTTTGATTGATTGATTGATGTGTACTCATGGGCACATGCTGTCTTTGAACAGAAATTGCCACAGCGCACTGATTTGGCTTAACCAAATTCGCACTCAGCCTATTCCAACGCTCGCTGGTTTATGTCGCATTCCGAAATTTGCACGAGAATTTTCATTGCTGTCGTTATCGTTGAATGTTCGATCTATTACGATACTAGTGTGAGTTTTGCTGGTTCACTCATGTACTGTCGAACAATAGGCCAACAGAAAGTGGAGGTAATTTTTCTGGTGGTCAGAGACTACTTTGGACAGATGACGGCTTATTGTCTTATTCACCCGCTCAATAATTCCATCGGACTGTAGATATACAACTGTGGTTCTTGTTTTACGAATATTCATTGTTTTACAAATTCCTTGAGGTAGGTTGAATTCTAAATTTCTGTTTTGGCCCAAACACATCTCCAATGGAACACCGAAATGACAATTTTTTACCAAGACATCTGCGAAGGTGAAGGCTTCTGTCCACTTACTGAAATAGTCCATTGGCACAAGGATGTAATTTTCGCCTTGGTCAGATTCTGGAAACGGGTCACCCATACCTATGGCGATTTTCTCAAATGGGCTGCCTACATTGTACTGGCGCATCAGTGCCTTAGGTGGCGTTCGAGGTCCATTGCTGGCAGCGTATACAGCACCCTTTCTGCACCTGTCCTTGACGTCAGCATTGGAATTGGCACGTTAAAACCGTTGCCTCACTTTCTGAAAGGCCTTCGTCGTTCCCAGATGTCCTCCGGTGATCCCACCGTCTTCCCCACCATCCCCGGACTCCAACACACGCTAGAGGACCCCCATTTTCCATAGTGAGGGCGCTGGTCTTCGGTTACTCTTTTTCTTCTAACCGATGACCAAGATCAAAATTTTTTTTTGGTCTTTCTGATTGTTGCTACTCCAGTAATCATCTATTGCCGTAATTCTAGAAATTGTTGCTTACTTCTCATAGACATTTCCAGTTTTCCTGTGCCGGTATCGATTTTTTGATGTTGACTATTTCCTACCCAAGTGCATAATTTTACCACAATTCCGGCATCTTACCTGCCTTTTCTCAGAACACTTCCCTTCACACTTTTAACAGTCGCAGACCCTTGTGAACCTTCCTTCATCGCAGTCTCGAATTCCAAAGCGCATGCCAGTACATCTACGAGATGTGTTGGATGACGGAGCACCAAAGCCTGTCTGATTTGTGGTCGCGAAGTCCATTCAAGAAGGTCTGAACCGCTAATTGCCCTATAAGATTTTGCAGTGTGGCTGGATATGCAAGACAAATCAAGCATGCAGAGCCAGCTTTGAATTGATGTAAGGATTCGCCCGATTTCTCTCAGCGATTTTTTATCTGTGAATGGTATACAAGATCTAGGTGGTTCTGGCCATACCGTAGTTCCAAGTGTTTCACCAGCTGTTCGTAGTCCTCCTGCTCTTGGACCGGGGGTCCACCAGAATAGAATCAGGTTAAAAACGGAAAAGACCGAGATCATCAACTATGAAGAGGTTTACTTCTAAAAACTCCCTCCTCGTGGGTTGAAGGAATCGAGGTCTGTTGGGTACTTGGGGTACAACCGCCCCATCTCGTTGCTCAGTGCGGTAGGTAGCCAAGTTGGTGGATAAAATTCTACTGAAAAGATTCCTGTCCAAGCGTTTTTTGCAGCCTTCCCAAAACGCAAACGGTGAGATTTTAAAGGGCGCAAAGCAATGTACTTCGTATCATCGCAAACAGTGATAGCATACGGCTAAATGCATTGCGAAAGCTGGCCAATATTCAGACAATCGACGAATATTTCAAATAAATCTTAGATAAATTCTATCGCTACGTTATCAGTGTAAATGCGCTAACAAGGAATATTGCAAGCATTGGATATTTTCCAGGAAATACCAGAGAACAAGTGATCATACAGTTCGATTATTTTATCCTTACCCATGCGTCATCAATTTATGATCGAAGAAATCACACACCCTCTATCAAACATCTCTTTCTATCAACCGCTATGAACGAATCAAAATTCGTTAACATTTGTCTTCTAAGCTAAGAATTATGGTATTGTGATGATCGATTAAAACTCAAAACAGTGAAAAGAGATAGCCATAAAACCGACGGTGTTTTACATTTCAACTAAACTTGCCAACCATCAATTGCGTCATTGTTTTCTGTCATTGGGGTATTCTGCCCTCCTAAGCCAAAAAGGCGTATCTCAAATTTCACTGAATTTCTTATTCCTTTATTTAAGGATACCTTGACTTGTATTTAATCCATTTCCTTAGCGAAATAGACGTATCTCGTCCGTATTGTGCAGCTAAACTGCTAAAAATATAAGACGTATCTCAAAAATGAAACAAAAACCTAAGCAGTTTGGACGTAACTCATATTTCTAAGCAAAACGGCTGCTTCTCAGAGATGCGTCTACTTCGCCTAGGATTTCTGGCAATTTACAATTTGACCTTCACAGAGATACGTCTACATCACTTAGTAGCTTCCCTGATCGATACCTCAATTTGCCGCAGTAGCAGCACTGTAAACGGTTCTGCCTCATCTGTAAAGTTTGTTGGTTAGTCATCAACTGTCAAATGCAGTTCGAAAATAAATTTTTATAGTAGTTAGATTCTATATTGCCAGGAATATATTATAAGGTGAGTAAATTCAAAATTCACCATCGAAAACAATAAAAGTTAGCATTTTATGTTGACTTTGAGGTTAACTTTTTTAAACATCGTATGTTATTGTTTTAGATCTAATCATGGACAAATCTAATGGATTTCGGGGACGTAAGTTAGTTATGTTGGCTTAAATAAGAAAACAAAACAAGAGTTCTCCAAGAAACGATTAAGCAACAAATATAAACGGGCACGTCATGCCGATGAAGAGTATGTCCCTTCCAATTTGGACGCAAGTTCTGAGGGCAGTAGTAGTAGTAGTGACATTTCCGATATTGACGAAACTGTTCAGAGCAATATTTTTACAAGTGATAGTGTTTTGCCATTTGCAGTAACAAAGGGGAAATCCAATACAGAGAACACTCAAATAACAAAATCTAATTTTATTACGGTGAATGAAAACGTGGTTAATAATGTATCAGACAAGGAGTCTTCAACCAAGAACACTAGTGATACAGCACCAACAGAATTCTCTTCGGGTGCAGTTGGAGACGGTGGCGTTCGCAACAGCCATATTAATATTTCGAATATTTCCTTCACTAAGGAGCCGATAACACAGGGAACTTTACACAGGGAACTTTAACAGGCGAAGGTTCATCTTCTCAGGTTGAAAAAACATGTGATTCTAATAATATAGATGATCAGAGTCATGTCACTCGGAGCCATGTTTTACCAAATATATTGGAAATTGATAAATTACTAGTACAGGGTGAATCTGAGCCTACAGAGAACTTTCAAATAACAATACCTGATGAAGTTAACGAGAACGACGTTGCCGACACTAACAATGGGCAGAACATTAACTCTCCTACTAATAATTCTAGTGACGAATCAAATATTCAGTATACTAAATAGGGGACTGTACGAAAAAGGAAAAAGTATGGAATATCAGTGAGTGAAAGAAAAAAGAGGAAATATGATACAGTTGTGGAAAAACATGGCGTGAAGAACGGTTGTGGGGAGCAATGTCCAAAGAAGTGTACCCAAAATATATCTGAGGCCAGAAGAGAATTTCTTAATTCTGAGTCTTGGAAATTGACAAATGAAAGAGAAAGAAAGTCTTTCATATTGCATCACATATCATCAACTGCTGTTAAGCAGGGACGACAGTTGTTGCTACTGATGTAGGCCAGGAGAGTTATCGAAGAAATAATTCATATAATTATATGCTCAAAGATGAAAATGGCACTGCACATACTGTATGTAAAATATATTTTTTTACAACCCTTGGTTTCAATGGAAGTAATGACAAGGTTGTTCGTACAGCATTATTGAACGCAAAAAATTCTGTAGTGCCTGTGGCAGACATGAGATGTACAAAAGAGCCCCATAATAAAATAGACGATGAAGTCATTCGTCAGCACATTTCAACATTCAATCCAACCATTTCGCATTACAGGGAACATGCACCACGCCGCCATTATCTGCCAAGTGATCTCTCATTCACCGCAATGCATAAGACTTTCTTAACAAAAATCCAAATTTTAAATGTTTTTACGAAAAATATCGGGTGGTGGCAAAGAAAATGAATGTGTCACTTGCTAACCTTGGGCATGAAGAATGCGAGAGTTGCGAGGAGTTTAACTTACATAATGAA
This sequence comes from Chrysolina americana, assembly GCA_958502065.1. Classification (NCBI taxonomy): domain Eukaryota; kingdom Metazoa; phylum Arthropoda; class Insecta; order Coleoptera; family Chrysomelidae; genus Chrysolina; species Chrysolina americana. The sequence goes on along the minus strand of OY293415.1, from coordinate 22,403,970 downwards.
AGTCATACAAAGAACAATCTTGATGAAAATTGTGATGTTTGTATGACGTGGAGCAAACATATTGAGAGAGCAAACAAATCTCGAGCAAAATACAGAGAAGATGCCGCAAGAGTTGAAGAAGTAGGAGAAATAGTGTATTGCGCAGATTTAGAAAAAGTTATAATGTTACCACGGCTTGAGATGTTTAAAAGTGCGATTTTTACAAATCGTTTAGCAGTGTACAACGAAAGTTTTGTTCCAGTTGGAAAGAAAAGAAACAGCAAGCCATTTGCAGCTCTCTGGCATGAAGCTTTGTTCAAACGAAACGAAGAAGAGTTGATAAGTACATTTTACCAGTTCTTTATGAGCAAGAGAGACGTTTTAAAAGTTACGTTATGGCTCGACAATTGCACAGCGCAAAACAAGAATTGGGCATTATTTTCATTTTTAATATATATTGTAAATTTCGATGAAATATGTGCCAATGAAATTACTATGAAATACTTTGTGCCGGGCCATACGTTTATGGCTGCCGACATGTTTCATCACAGAGTGGAGGTTTCCATTAAAAAAATGGGCAATAAGCTTTATGCTTTCTCAGATTTTGTACAAGCCGTAAAAGGCGCTGCTCATAAAACCGAGGTCCTGCCAATGGAGCTACAGCATTTTTACATTTGGGAAGATTTTTCCTCACAATACAAATTAACTCGTACAGAGCCGAGGCCATAATTACATGATATGGTACAGGTAACCGTCCACAGACGATCGAATAATATCACATATAAAAATGACTTTGATGGTCCATCATTTGATCTTAATTTTTTAACCTCCAAGATAACAAAAAATGGAAAAATGCGGCCACCAAAAAGACAAACAAAAGTCCTTGGGATTTCTTCGCAGAAGAAAGCCAATATAATAAAAAAATTGTCTGGAATTATGAAAAATCGGTTGCAATTCTGGAACACTCTTCCAGTTTCAGATGAGAACTGAACAAAATCTATGTTTGTCTATTTGTATTCTAGTTTACTTTGGGTTTATTTCCAGTATAAATATGTATTATTTTCTGAAAAATTCTTTTTCATATCCCACAAATGTAGCGTATTCTTCATGTATCACATTATTAATAAATCGTTTCTAGATAATTCTTTATTTATTATTCAATCTCCTATTCAAGTCCATGTGGTAAAAAACAGAATCGAACGTTATATCTATTAATTAATTATAAGTGCAAAGAGACGTATCTCAAATTTTTGTTCACAATTCCTTAGCCAATTAGCCGTATCTCAGTTTAAAACTAAAATAGTAGTTTATGTAAGACAAGTTAATTACCATGTCATTTTCGTCTCCATCTTTATTGTATTTACCCAAAAATAACATAAAAAAAAAATTTGCCTATGTAGGTGCGGTTTTGAAATTTATCAAAATTTCTTATATCTCAAAACAAGGAAATTTGAGATACGCCTTTTTGGCTTAGGAGGGCAGTATTGTTTGTCGCTAGTTTTACTTTGTTTTGCAGTAGAATATATTATAAAAACTGTTTTTTTCAAAGCTAAACGTCTCTTATTTGATTATTTATTTATTTACCAATTCAATCCCAAGGAACATACAATATTTATACAGGGGCAACCAATATAAATAAACATATAAAAAAATATCAACAATATAAAATATAATTGATAGGTAACAATTAAATATAATAGTTAAATCAGTATTGTTCAAGAAGAAGAAGTTACACTACTTCATCCTCAGTAGAAATGAGAAATTGTTTCTTGGTGAGGTAATTGATATACCTTATTCTTATCGGTATTCTATAATAGGCTATAATACCGCGATAATATAATGAATTATAAAAAAAATCCAAATTGGGTTTTAATTTGCACAGTTTTTAGCTTATCAGATTGTCTGGTTAGATGACTATGGCTATCAGAAGTAACAATATAGGAGATATTGGAATGTTTTTTCTTATTTTTTGTTAGGTGAATAAACGTGCAAATTTTCATTCTGAACAGTGAATCAATATCTAGAAGATTTTTTGGTTTGTATAATTTAGAAGTTGGTTCCAAGAAAATGCATTTCATTATCTTATTTTGTAAGGTTTTCAATGGTTTCAAAATTGATTTTGTTGCAGTGCCCTAAATTGAAATCAAATAATGAAGCTTTGAATATATTAAACTGAATTAAATATTTTTAAGGTGTTTCAGTGGAATGTGAGACCCGAGTCTGTATAAAATGCCAATAATAGGGGAATTTTTTTTCTCAAATCAAGAATATGCGTAGATCAAGAGAGAGTTTGATCAATGGTTAAACCTAGAAATTTCAATTTTTTTTTTTGTATTGTATACAAGAATTATCTACATTGAGGGGCTGAATCTGATTTTCTTGTAACTTTTCAAAATTTAAAGTAAACTTATTTTCTTTTAACCATATCGAAATCAAACAGAGGTCACCTTCCATTTGTTCCTTTATTTCCTGAACACTCTTTCCATACTAGTAAAGGGTAGTATCATCAGCAAATAATTTCAAATGACCTTTCAAATTCAGGCAAGATATCCAATTTATGTAAATGAGGAACAAAACAGGCCCAATGATAGATCCTTGGGGTACCCCACAAGAAATTTCTCTTCTCGAGGATGTTGAGCCCCCCATATCAATAAATTGTTGTCTTCCACTAAGGTATTCGTTTTAGTTTAATTAATAAAATATCATGATTCACAGTGTCGAATGCTTTACGTTAATCTAATGATAAGATACCGCAGACAAACCCCGAATCTAATTTCATCTGAATATTAGTGATCAAATCCACAGTGGCACACTCTGTATCACAAGATTCACGAAAGCCATACTGATTTTTATACAGAAAGTTAATTTTTGTCAAATAACTAAGTAATCTTTTATGTATAATTTTTTCAATAATCTTTGATAAAATGGGAAGAAGAGAAATAGGTCGATAATTATTCATAAAGCATTTTTTGCCACTTTTGAAAATTGGTATTGGAAATATTCCAGATTCAAAACATACGTTGATTAAATTACTCAATAAAGGAGCCAATTCTGATTTAACTAATTTTACAAAATTGACGTTAATGTTATCAAAGCCTAGAGCTTTTTTAACATCCAATCCATTGATAAGTTCTTCAATCTCATGAGAATTTGATGGTTCCAGAAACATTGAATCAATGGGAGCATCTTCAGGAACATCACATTGTTGTCAGGAATGATATTTGATAGGCATAATCCAATATTGATAAAATATTCATTGAGGTTTTCACAGATATCCTCTAGATTCGAAATCGTAGTATCATCAACACTAATGTAATTTATTGTTTTATTGTAAAGGAGAGGGTTTATTGTTTTCCACAAGGATCTAAGGGTCGCATTTGAAAAATGGATTTTATAGAATTCTTCTTTGGCCTTTCTTATGGATTGTTTAACAAGTTTATTGTAGAATATATAATTTGCAGCGAGAACAATGTGCAGATTTTTTTCTTTTTGAAAAAGTATTCATCTCTCAATTTAATCAGTGAAGCTATTGTTGAACCAAGGTTTTGAAGACTTTCTAGTTTTAATACAATGTATCGAGGAATTCTCTTCGAAAACTTCAACAATTTTATCATTACTTCATTATCATTTGGAATCATTACTTCCAAAGTAAGTACAATACGATGTGTTTTAGTCACAAATACTCTTTGAAATTTCTAACCTCACAATTGACATTTGTGACTATAATCCCGTACTGCCGGGATATTCACACAAGAGTTATTCACAATATATTTGAACTCTTTTTTAGATTATGCCTGTAACTAATTCACAAGCACAACAATTTGTATTCCATTCCATCAACACACACTGAATCACTCATTGAAAAATGGTATGAACGAGAAAAGCTCCTTTGTGATATGGATATTAAACCCATTATTATAAACATTGGTGACAGTTCTGAATCTGAAAGTGATTAAATATATTAATTTTTTTTCCTTTCATAACTGGACATAGTTCTACATGCTCGCAATACATAAATAAATTTTTTGTTAATTATGTGTTGAGTATTTTATTAGCAAATATATTTCAACTGGTGTATTTTTAGTTCTTAGATATTCATTTATTTATCATTATACAGTGTGTCCTTGCATCCATGCACGAATAGGTAACTGAAAAAATTTGAATATCTAAGTCTAGAAGATTCCTTTTCTGACTTTTAGTCGTGTTTGAATGGAAACTTATTTTTTGATATCAAAGTATGCAAAGGTTTTGGAAATATTGCACTACAACCTAGTTTTCTGAACAACTTTTTTCGTTAACTATTACATCTACAGAAATTGCATTTAAAGTGGATAGAATTAGGATTTGATGGATTTGTGTCAAACGGCTGCGGAGGTATGGGTAAAACAACTTCCTTATATGAGTGTATCTGAAATTAGAATACAGTAGGGAGGTCAAAAGTTTGTATTAAACTCACTGGGCAAATGAGGAAATTCCATGAACATATCTCTGCCTCCATGTTTCATTATCCTCCATTTTCCCTCTTATAAACTGTATGTTTCTTGGGAAATGAATATCACTAGATTCATAATAATTGGAATACACCGTGTGCTAGGAATCGCACGTTAAAACGTAAGACCTCGTTAATCCTTGGTTCGTACAAGTTTCGTTTGTTTCGTTCGTAAGGGGACGACAGCTGGTTAACGGAAATAATAATTTTGAACAGATTCATTCCTTTTCGCTTTTGTTTCTACATCAATATTTTTGGAATTTGGAACATTGAATATGCTTACTGGACGGTACTTTTTTCATATTTGTAAAATAAAGGAAAAAAGGAAATGAGAAAAGGGGGGTGTACCCATGAGTGTGTGTCACACGGTATTCTGTTGGAACTAAATAAAAAACTCTCATTGTCTGGTGGTTCGCCATTTCCATGAATTTGAAAATGTTAATTTAGTTAATTTAGTATTTCATTATCCTATCTTATTACCTACACGTTGTAATTTTATCGGGATATTAGCCACGGCACTCTACATTTAGACGTTATTTTGACAAACGTCTCGACTTATTTCATATGCATAACATTGATGACGCACGGGTAAAGATAAAATATTCGAACTGTATTCTAATGCAGGTTTTTTTTTGTTGCTTCTCCGGGATTTCTACTGAAAACACGACAATGGAAACTCCAAACTTTTGGATGTCTCTGGAAGGCAGGAAAGTATAAGATCTGCGACTTAGCACTTTCGACATAGATATACCTGCAAACATCGTGGGGTCTGCCCTACGACATGGGGCAAATGGTAGCATGGTTTACCAGCCTCTGTAGAACTCGGTCGGGCACGACTGAACCAAGACGCCTGTTCCAGCATAACCCTCCCTTCTTTTCTACTTCTAGAAACAACACATCATCTGTTCAAACTGAATAGAAAGAGTACAGTATTCCACTAGCGCTTAATGGCCACTACTTACTGGATTGATTTACGGTCACAAACCCCAATAAAATTATTTGCAAGTTTCTTAACAATTCAATCACTTTTGATATAATAAATATAAACAATAAAATAAAAACACGTTTTTCAAATAACAATTCTAGACCATGACTATGGAAAAAGAATGGGTGTGGTAATAAAGTTAAAACTCACCGGAATTTTACTGGTTTTTAAAAACTCCAATAGAGCCTCCAATGACCCAAGTGTAGAGGCTTGCACGTACACACCCCTATCAGCTAGTCTTATATTGGAGAGGGCAGATTTCAGCTCTCTGAAATATTACCAGTTAAGTTAAAAGCATAAAAAAACATATTAGGACAAGACTTTTTTTTTATAATCTGGTACCCACAAAAACGAAATCAGAGATCATCATGAAAATCAAGAAACGTAAGAATTATCTTTCCAAAGTCAGTTGGATAAACTAAAAAAACAAACTGAAAGAAATATAATAGAATTTGCCGCCCGTTCTCATACACCGATCATAGGCGGAGATTATTTCATTTACTCGAAATTTCACAACTACTATTTTTGTTACTTTTCAAATAAAAGGTAGTAAATGAAAGGAAGTAAATATACTCAACTGATTTCGGAAAGACTATAAGAAGCGTTTTTCTTGAATTTCTGCCTGTTTAACAATAATTTTAATTCAATAAAATCTTGAAATAAAATTCATGCCATACCTGGACACTTCTTCCTTCAGAATTTCCACTTCGTCTGGCTTGTTAGCAATGTATAAATTGAGACCAGCAATAGCTTTTTCTAATTCCTTGGCTGCAATCTTCACACCCTGTGCTGCTTTTATCTCTCTGTATTCTATATAAGCATTCTGGAATGGAATAAAAAACCATCATCACAGAATTGAATGGATATTTATTTAAAAAAAAAACAACATTATTTTTACGAATGTGTACAAAATAAGTACATAAAATAAATAACATACATGAAATAGATACAAAATTGAAATGCCCATAAAGAGTTCATATAAAATATAACAATAACTACATAATGTAAATCATAATTGGAATCATGGAAGAATTTAACAGAATTATTGTCTTTAAAAGAATATACTTTTATCATTATACAGGGTCACAATCTTCACTCGGGATTGAAGGCCGTCGATTTCTGGAATTTCTTCTGGACGTTTCGCTAGCGCGAGTGGTTAGCTTTTTCAGAGGCTCACCGTCTGAAGATTCAGTCTGCGAAGACTATATATTTTGACCCTGATTCTCCTGTGAGCTAACTACCGGATCTGGATTAGGTACATTTTCAATAACATCCGTTGACTCCTTTCTACGTACTGTCTTAATGTCCTAGTTTTCCTTTGCGATTTTAGAATTTCTAAGAATAGGATTCCATAGTTGGTTGACGTTTATAGCTTCTTTTCTGATGAAACTATCCGTGTGTTTGTGGATCTCTATTGCCTCCCGTACAACTCGGATATGGTATCCCTTAAAAAAGACCAACACAAGCAAGGTTGAGGAATTCTAACAAGCCCATAAAATCTTTCTCATTGCAGGAAATCGTACAAAGGACCATTCTCAGAACTGAAACCGTTTCTCAAAGGCTCTACGACAGGGGCGTAGCTAACACCCCCGCATCCCCGCAGCGAGAGGGGGGCACAAGCTTGAAAGACCAGAAATTTTTCCTTACGCTTGAATGAGGGTATGTTTTTTCATAGGGAAATTTGGGCATTTCCGTCCAGAATTAGTTATCTTATGTAATAAGATTTATCAACTGTACAAAGTGGCAACACTGCCTAGTTCAGAACGCTTTTTATCGATTGAGCAACAGATGCCTCTTGCAATTACATCGAAATCCAAGATCGTCACATAAGCTCTGTTGCCAAAATGTATATTTTATCATTTTCTGCCTTCAAAACTCTAATATAAAATACATTATTTGAAGAGCATCATATATTAGCAAGCAGTCTACCGAACTTATGCACAGCTTCTATAATTAAACTCTGCCAGTCACATCAGCCATGGCAGAAAGATCATTTCCAGAGCTTAAATCAATAGAAAACTATCTGAAAGCACCATGACCCAACTGCAGCTGTCTGTTTTAAGTATTTTATGCATTAAAAATAAATTGGCTGAAAGTCTGGACTTAGAATTTATGTCCATTAGGAAAAGAAGGGGTCTACGTCTAACTGTCTAGATTTTGTTTTCAGCCACAACCAGGAAGACGAAAAAGTATTATGAAAATAAAAGACTTAAATTTGCCTTTTGAATTTGAACGTCTTTCACTTGTATATAATCATCGATCAGTTTATAAATTTAGGTTTATTGAAAATGTATGGGTTAGGGGCGCAAGCAGGTTCCTGCAAGGGGGGCTCGCTGAAAGTTAGCTACGCCACTGCTCTACGGGCTTCCGAAGGTAAATAAAACTAACATACCACTGAGACCAATAGTCAGTGACCCAGGCTCCCCAACGTATCACTTGGCAAAACATTTAGCCTCGTCCCTCCAGCCTCATGTGGGAAGAACAAACTCCTACGTCGAGGATTCAACAAACTTTGTTGGGAAAATTAACGAAATAACGTTGGAGCCGAGCGATATTCTGGTTAGCTTCGATGTTGTGACCTTGTTCACCAACTTCCCACTGGAAGATTATCTGATGGAGCTAACTAACATGTTTTCATCGGACTCTTTAAAGCATGTCTCGTGGGGGAAGTAACTATCAATGGAATGTAAACTACTATGAGCAATTAGATGGCGTGGCGATGGGAAGTCAACTCAGCCCAGTGACAGCCAACTTCTTCATGGATTATTTTGAAGACAAGGCGTTTGATTTATAACCGACCATGTGGCTACGTTACGTGGATGACACCTTCGTCATTTGGAGACACGGAAGGGAAACACTGAATTGTTTCCTAGACCACCTTAAGGCTCGACACCCCAGCAACAAGTTCACTATGGAGACTGAACAGGACCATCGGATAGCAATTCTAGATGTACTCATCGAAAGATCAAACCACCATCCTAGTCAGAAGCGAGGAATTATCTCCACGCTAGCGGAACGTGCTCGAGGAATATGTGAACCCGAGTATCTTCAAGATGAATTGAAACAACATCTTCAAGCAACCTTGAGATCAAATGGATACAGTGTACCCAAGAATTACAAGGCCATGAAACCGAGGACTCCCGCGAGTCAAAGTAGGGAAGATGCTCAGATAGTTGCACGTGCGTACCCACCATATATCCCTAGGGTGATAGACAGAACTGGAAAACTGTTGGAACAACACAACATAAAAATGGTCTTCAAACCAACCAAGAAGATTATCAAAGCTATGGACATAAGAGGCCCACTATCAGCTGCGGAAAGGTGTACATCGAAACCACAAAAAGATTTATGTGATAGCATCAGAGGATCTGCAGATTATGCCAAATGGATAAGTCGGCAGTGGCAGAACACGAGCTCAGAGAAGAAAACCACACAATTCTATTTGAAGACGTGAAACTTCATGCCCCCAAACAGGGATACCGTCGCTACCTTGTACCGGAGGCAATAGAGATCCACAAGCACACTGAGAATTTCAAGAACCTCAACTGAATATGGAATATCAGAAATTCTGAAACAGCAAAGGAAAACTACGACGTTAAGACAGCAGGACAGGGGTCAACGGATGTTATCGAAAATGTACCTAATCCAGATATGATAATTAGCGCACAGAAGTGCCTGAGTTAGAATGTTATTGAAAATGTACTCAATCCAGATACCGTAATTAGCGCACAAGAGTACCTCAAAATAAATACAATCTCCAGACGGAATCTTTAGTCATTGGAGATTATCCACGATGTATAAGCCTCTGAAGAAGATGACCACTCACGGTAGCGAAACGTCTGTAAGAAATTCCAAAAAACGACGGCTTTCAAACCCGAGTGAAAATAGTGACAATGTAAACTTTAGCCGCGAAAGTCTTAACCATTTTATTATTATAGTTTAGCACCACTCTAGTACAGGTCTAATTCATCTTCACAGAAGCATAAAAAGGTAAAAGACGTGAAAACATGAGACAACAATAGGAGACAGTCCTATATAAATATGCTATTTTGAATACAAACAAAATCAATTGCATATATCGCGATCATAATACAAACTATGCAAAGTACTCATCTATAGTGTAGCAGGGTTTCTGAACTAGCTGTTGTTTCGGTCTTGTTTTGAAAATATGTATATTAAGGGAGCTCTTAATTTGTCTATCATAAGAGTTATATAATTTACAGCTAGTAAAAAAAAAAATTTTTGGTACAGCGTAGTCCGGTGATTCTCAGGTTGTAGTTGGCCTTTGAAACATGTATTATGGTTATGCTTCTCAGCAGTATTCAAAAACTTATTTTTATTTTTATAGACGTATGTACAAACTTCCAGTATATATAAGCTTACAACAGTTAGGATTTTGAATTTTTTTAAATAATCTCTGCAGCTCGTTCTAGTATCGATACTAGCAAGAATTCTAATCGCAAAGTTCTGAAGTACCAATACTCTGTTCACATGTGCACAATTGCCCCAAATCAACACTCCATACTTTATATGGGAATGAAAATTTGCATAGAACAATGACAGTAGTGTGTACTCACTACAGTGGTTCTTCATAAATTTCAGACTATAACAGCTACTCTGTAATTTTTTACACAAACAATCAATATGACAATCCCAATGAAGTTGCGCATCATATGTAACCCCCAGCATTTTCACTGAGTTACTACTTACTATTTCATCATTGGAACCTTCAAAGAGTTTGATTTCATCAGTCCTGCCATTTCCAAAAAGAACAGTTATCAACAAAGTCATAATTATCACACCTAGGAATTTAGTAATACTATATGAGAACTGATTTTGTACCAAGTTTTATATAATAGTCCAGTAAGCAGAGACAGAAATCAGCCAAAAGTGCAGAAAAATTCCGAGAAAGCTGAAAATTGGCAGGATGCTTCCTGATAACATATATTTTGATTTAAAAAAAAGTTTACCAAAAAAGAGGTGGGGGAAGTCAAAAATGTTTCGAGGTGAAATGAAAAAAATCAGGTTTTCCGTTTTTCTTGGAAAATAAAGGTTTAAACGAGGAACTGCTTGGACAGAATTGAAAAATACACCATTATCTTGAAAATAAACTTAAAAATCATTTGTTCGGTCAGGTTAGGTTAGGTCTCATCAGATAAATATTCGAAATTGTTAATAGGAAATGGGCTTTTTACGAGCTTTTTGGGAATCAAACGTGCAGGTAAAAGAACTGTTTTCAGTTTTAAAAACCCTTTACAAAACCAGCATTTATTTCAAAGTCATAAAGCGGGACTGCGAAGCAATTTCATATTTTTCTACCTCATTCAGAGAAATATAAGTTTACTATAGACTTTCATAGAGTAAACAGCTGATGTGCACATTCCTGATGCAGATTTTGCCTCTTTTGCCCCAGGAAAATCATTCAAAAAATCAATTTTCACTCACCTAATCTCTCTATGTCACAATGCTGGGTTAGGTAAAAATTTTAATTTTGTCCATGTATTTTTAACAAATATAATTTCCCTATCAGTATTAGAACCTACACTAGATAGTCCTCTTAAGAAAGTTGATCATTTTCTCCCTTCAGAACTCTTTAGACAATAAGCATTTTACCAGACACTTGGCACTTGCATTACAACACTAATATATACTAAGTAAAAAAGTGTCTAATATATACAACAAAATCTCGTCTTATACTCACTTCTAATAAACAGATCATCTATACGATCTGCAGAACAAAATTATACCAACAGGCCCAAAAACTGAGCACTTTTTCTGTCACGAATAATAACTTGTTGCTTCTTATACAAGTGATGAAATACTGGAGCTACAACGGCTTGAGCGTATGGAATGCGCGCGCAATCGTCCGCTATACTGTAACCGTAGAAGAAGGCGAGGTGTTTCAGAAAAAGAGGGTCCTTTCTTTGCTTCTCTTTTCTGTCCCCGACACGTGTCGGCATGCTCACTATATGGAAAAGAAAGATAAACTTCCCATCTTTCGAATTCTATACCTCGATCCTTACGATTACGCAATATTCTGAAGTATTTTTCCTTAGCTTGAAAAAAGAGCAGTTTTCAAACTTTAAAAGTATTTTGAAATCCTGGCCTCTTTGCATATGTTTTTCGGTCTCTTAAATGGCTCGTTGAAAGCTGAAAGTACAACGAATAAATTGGTGGTATCACTTTCGACCCTCACAAGAAGAGATATTTAACGTTTTCGGGCGACTACCGCCAAAAATGAGTGACAGGAAATTTCAGGCGAACATGAAATCCGATTCTTTTGTGTCCCAGATATGTAAGAACTATTCCACTAGTTTCAAATAGTCAAATAACTATCCAGGAACAGATTGATCTTCGGTTCAGAACATATTTTACAGTATAAACCGAGAATTTTGATGATTTTGACAGGCATCTCGGAAACATGAAACAGGTCCGTTAAATAAAGAAAGAAAAATGTTGAGGTAAACATGGTCCAAAAATAGTTATGTGCCAAGAAACTTGAAGTTTCACAAAACAAAATCCACTTTGTTTCATCTTGATACGATTAGTTTTAACTAAGTTGTAGGGAATTCAATTTACTGAACTGTCCAGATAAGCACCGGCGGGAAAATAAAACCCTCGCGGCGCATGACATTCGTAAATCTCATTTTACATGAATCCAAGTGACATATCGGCAATAACTGTGAGTACATTTTTGGTTGGAGATTGAATGCTCTTTCATGCTATCAAAACAGTTTTTTCATAACTTTTATAGTTTTGGAAATATAGGACAAAATCACCGTTTTTAATTTTCAAGTCAAAAAATCTTTGACTTCCCCCACCTCTTTTTTGGTAAACTTTTTTTAAATCAAAATATATTTTATTAGGAAGCATCCTGCCAAGTTTCAGCCTTCTCGGAATTTTTCTTGGGTCAAACCCTTATTATACTGGATTATAAAGCATTACTGTCTGATTTCAAATGGGTACTCAACTGCAATGAAATTGTTCATTTTGTATTCAAGCATAGGATAATAATGTTACTAAAAAATATTGACACTTCATTTGGCATCTTTCTTGTCTTTTCAGGGAAAGCTAGTGTTGATAGGCAATCTGACAGGTAATTCACATACATTATGAACAGTAGAGGTCCCACCAATTGTGATATTTCTAGCAGAAGAGGTAAATACTTTATTTCTACCACCAATTTCGACCCTCAAACAAACTTGACGAGTTGTTCCTGTCAAGAAAGATTTGAAAAGCTGCAGAGGTATACCTCTAATGCCAAAGCAGTCCAGTTTTTCTAGAAGGACATCATGGTTCAGCCTTGGCAAGATCAAAGTATATGCCTGTAAATTACTCTCTATGATCTTGATGTTAATGAACTTTGAGATACCATACAGGGTGGGGCACCGAAAACGAAACAGATCAAATATCTTCAAAACACATGTGTTGTGGAGAAAATGCAAAAACACGTCGATTTTTAATCCAAGGGGGACATCTTCCTATCATAACCTCAACTGTTATGCCTCTCCCCCCACCCCTTGGCCACTATCACGCAAACAATTTGAATAGGGAAAGTGGTAAGTGTGACACATCATTGAAAAGGTAATTTCATAAGGAATTCAGCCATGTCAATTTTCGCTACCTAACTTTCTATTTTGGCGCCCTTTTGCGGGAAAAACAACTGATACGTATTCCAAATTATTATACTTCATTTGCAAGCTAATTTGACATAAATTCGGTGACAATGCATTATAGAATTTTTCTAAGAAAAAAACAAAATGGCGGACAAGATTTAAAATTATGGTCCGATTTGATTCAAACTTGATAAGTGGTGTTTTCAGGGTCGGAAATTATAAATTATTTGTCAGTGCAAAAAAACAATATGGTGGCTCCAAGATGGCGGACGAAATTTTTAATTATGGTCCATTTCACCCGCCATCTTGTTTTCTGTATCGACAAAAAATCATAACTTCCGACTCGGAAAATCCCCGCATACTAACTTTGATTCTAATCGGACCATAATTACAAATTTCGTCCGCCATCTTGGAGCTACCATCTTGTTTTTTTTGCATTGGCAAACAATTTATAATTTTCGACCCTGAAAACCACCAATTATCAAGTTTGAATCAAATCGGACTATAATTTTAAATCTTGTACGCCATTTTGGAACCACCATTTTGATTTTTTCATTTGAAAAATTCCTTAATGCATTGTCACCGAATTTATGTCAAATTAGCTTGCAAATGAAGTATCATAATTTGGAATATACATCAGTTGTTTTTTCCGCAAGAGGGCGCCAAAATAGAAAGTTGGGTAGCGAAAATTGACATGGCTGAATTCCTTATGAAATTACCTTTTTAATGATTTATCACACTCACTACTTTCCCTATTCAAATTGATTGGGGGTGGGGGGGAGAGGTATGACAGTTGAGGTTATGATAGGAAGATGTCCCCCTTGGATTAAAAATCGACGTGTTTTTGCATTTTCTTCACAACACATGTGTTTTGAAGATATTGTCAACAATGGTGCTAACCAAAACCTTATTTATTTTGTAAGGTAACAAAATCCACTGTCATGATTCATATTTCATAATTTGTTGAACTGTTGAATTACTTGAAGTTCAAACATCGGTCATGGTCGAGCTTGGCCTGGTTCGATTCATAACAAAAACAAAACATATGTAATTGGCACGGCTATGAAGACTTAAACGAACTTTTTCATTGAATGAAAATGCCCTTAGCAAAAACACGAAACTTGAATAAATACCAGAAGATAGATAGCAATGGGACAGTGAAGGGTCGACAGTCGACAGGTGAACCCAGGGTGGGTTTGCGACACTGTCGAACCCAGAGCTAGTTCACGGCGGTAAAGCCTTCTTGACGAACCTCTGAGAAAGATATCCTTAAGCGAGTATTTATAGTGTCCATTTGGTAAGAAACCTTTGTATATAATATTCTATTTATTGTGTGTTGACTTGTCCTGGTTGGGCGGACATATGAATATAGGGCTTTGTTGCGCCCTGGGTATTGTGTCCTTTAATATATATATTTTTGAATACGGTGAATCTGTGACTTGTTTTATTAATCAGCAGTTATACCGAGAAGAAAACTGGTTTTTCTTCCTGACTACGTCCCAAGCGATAGGGCTGGTAGCTTCACTAAGGCCCTAGTCGCGACAATATGCGATCTGTTTCGTTTTCGGTGCCCCACCCTGTATATATATATAACAGTGCGATAGGTTTGTATTTCCTAAAAAGGGGCCTCTTTCCTTATTTTGGGGACTGGCTATAACAATAATAATAATACTCATAGAGTGTACCCAAAGGCCTAGCCTATGCGGGTAGATGACGGCTATTATTATTTGCCGTGGCGCTCCGGGGTGACTTACTGAATTTTGGTGGCGTATTCACTCATCAGCTGTAGGAAAACCCGGAAAACCTAAAGCTCCACCCCTGGTGGTCGGAGCAAACTCCAAGCAAGCACCAGACTCTTGCAATTTTTTTTGTTGAACGGAAATACACCCTTCTTGAGAACTATCAGAGGAATTTCGTCAGATCACTAGTTCACTATCACTATTTTGATTCGGGTTTAAATGCCGTCGTGATTTGAAAGGGCAAAGGGCGAAAGGGACCCACTCTCGGCCGCGGGGGAATATCGCATACCGTGTACTTGCGGAAATGTGTATATCGGAACCACGAAAAGATCCATATAGACCAGGAGCTGGTGACAGGTGACGTTCTCCCATTTTATACTGCATGCCATTTTAAGGCTTGATAATTAACCCTAAAATATGAAAAATAGACGGGTTGCGCTTTTCTTTTTGTGGAGAATTTTTGTGTTTTTTCGCGATATTATACTGACTGCCGTTGTAATAAACGGAAGTTCAACAAATTGAAACGGTACTAATTAAAGGCATGTTATTCGCAGTGGCCGAAAGAGCTCAAAGGGTTACGAAAAACTGAAAAAAATAAAGGGAACTTCCGTGTTTTCAAATTGCATACCGATGTAAAGAATCGAAGTTTCAGTATTAAAAAAACTCTGGAAAAATTAGCATGCCATTAGAAAGATACGTCATTTGTGTAATTAATTAATAGTAGGTAATTTGGCATGCACACCAGGATTTCGAAAATCAAAGTCACATACATTTTCACAGTGTTTTTAGCAACTTTCGTCTTGCATGCTTCTAAACACAAGAGCAACCCAGGTAATTGATAACCAAAACTATCTGAGGACTCATGAATGTAACCTGTAACCTATTCAGTCATCGGAGGAGAACGAAGATGAATAGACCTCAGAGGAAGCTACCACTCGCGCCAGCGAAACGTTAGGAAACTATTCCAAATCACGACGGTCTTTACACCCGAATCAAAATAGTGATAGTGAAAATTTCGACCAATTTATCAGATCACTAGTTGTTGTTAAGACACAGCAAACCATTGATAGTTGACATGTGAAAGGTAAGCTCAGGTGTATGACTGTCAATGGGGGTGATGTTTTATGTTTGTTTTCTCAATGAATCCAGAGTAGAATTTGCAGCAAACAAGTTGGTAAAAATACTGGCTTTTTCTGGAGATCTATCAAAATACTGAAGGATCCGTTAGGATACTCAATGAGCTATGACGATTAGAGGACTTGTTAAGCGAAATATCCTATTATAGTTTGCAAGAGTTTTATGAAGATATCTTTTAAAAATAATTCTTAGTCTCAAATTTTGAAGTTGTAATTTTGTATAATGAGTTTGTTTCTAACATAAAACTGTGATTTTAAATTTTTTTAACTACGTTTGTGTTCTGTTCATAAATGACTTCATGTTTTTTATATTCTTCATACATTTATTTAGATGCATATGACTTATAATCTCTTAGTCACCAATATTTACTGAAGCCTAGAGATCATGTAGAAATAAAAGGAATCATAAATTCGCTTGATATAAAAAAATCTTTGACAAAATCAGCACCAAAATTATTAAAACAGTGAAATCAGAACTTGCATCTATTATGAGCAAAATAATAAATTTAACTTTCATAACGGGCATAATTCCAGATAAAATGAAAATTACAAAAGTTACACCAATTTTCAAAGCAGGTGAAAAAGATCAAATGAATAATTATAGACCCATCTCGATTCTATCAATACTTTCAAAAATAATTGAAACAGCAATGCATTGTAGATTATTTGAATATCTTGAAAAATCAAAATTATTTTATAATAGGCAGTATGGTTTTCGAAGATCTAGCGATACAGAATCAGCAGTACTTGATGTCATTACTCAATTCCAACTTGATACAGATTCGGGTAAAAAATGTAGTATTCTATCGCTTGATCTTCAGAAAGCTTTTGACACAGTTGATCACAAAATTTTATTGGACATCTTATATCAAATAGGTGTGAAAGGAAGTGCTCACGAATGGTTCAGAAATTATTTTCAGACAGAAAACAGTTTGTATTCATGGAAGATACTGAAGGATTGTATAAAACAGTTTTATGTGGAGTGCCACAAGGATCAATCCTTGGACCTGTATATTCATTCATTAGCTGATTTGGAACTTGTTGGTAAAATCAAAATGTTTGCTGATGATACAACCATAATATACAACGGATATAGTTTACAAGAAATAAAAAATGTTGATTGACATTGAGAAAATATCATCTTGGCTAATAAACCATAAACTAACTTCAAATTACAAAAAATCATCATTTATGTTTGTGACCAAAAGATCGACCTATGCCGATTTCAAAGAACCTATCAATTTCAAAGGTGAAATCATCAAGTATGCTCCTATTTTGAAGATTCTTGGCCTGTATATTGATGAAAATTTGTTATGGTCCAAACACATTGAAATATTAAGGAAGCAAATATCTCCAGTAATCGAAATTCTTTTCAAAATCAGAAACTTTTTACCCTTGAAATATTTGAAATTTATTTATTATTCTTTAGTCTTTTCCAAACCTAATCTCAGTATGGGGATCGGCTACAACATGTGTATTTAAACCATTGAAAACACTACAAAACAAAATCATCAAAGTATATTAAAACTAGAATACAAGGAACCTACAATAAATTTATACAATCCAAAACAAATTCTAGATATCCATTCTCTTTATAAGTTAAAGATTTGTACTTTTATTCACATAGTCAAAAATAACTTCAAATGCTCTGATTTGGCTCTCAACCTCATTAACAGTAATCATAACCACTTGACGAGACAATCAGATAATTTATTAGTCATCAATGTGAGAACAAAAAATGTGGGTCAACAATCAATATAGTTTTTCTACATTCATGCAAAAAGCAAAACTTTATTGAATTATATTCAGTGGAAAACGAAGCTCTTTATTCTCTCTACTTCAACTTGCTGTCATCATGATAAACATAAACGTTCAAACCCACTACATATTTAGCAGATATTTTGTGAAATTGGCCATACGTTTTAAACAGCTACATATTTTATATTATTTTGTATTAATGTTAGCAGTTAGAGTTGAACAAACAATGCCTTCCCGAGAATAACATAATCAAAATTGACCCGCTATGTTCTAAACCGTCTACCTGCATAGAGCAAACTGTCTGTACTATGACCACACCTCGTGATAACATAAGCGCTCATGGCTACTATGATTTTGATTTTTATAATGCAACTGTGGTTATATAAACGTCAATCAAAATTTAATTCTGACAATTACAGAACTGAAAGTTTTTTAAAATGAGTAATATTACTGGAAAACTGGATGATGGTGATGAAAACGATAGTAATAATTATTTATTAGGAAATAGAAAAGAGTCCGTCTGTAAAACATTCACTAAACTGAATACTAAATTAGTGAAAGAGAAATTCATAAAAATGAGTGATTGTGGACTTGATTTCGAAGATCCTGATGAATTCTATAATAAAATTGTTGAAGTTTTCGAAGAGAATTCTTCGATGCGTTGTATTAAAACTAGAACATCTTCAAAACCTTGGTTCAACAATGATATAGCTTTACTGATTAAATTGAGAGATAAATACTTTTTCAAAAAGAAAATAATCTGCATGACATTGTTCTCGCTGCAAATTATATATTCTACAATAAACTTGTTAAACAATTCATAAGAAAGGCCAAAGAAGAATTCTATAAAATCCAGTTTTCAAATGCGAACCCTAGATCCATGTGGAAAACAATAAACTCTCTCCTTTACAATAAAACAATAAATTACATTAGTGTTGATGATACTACGATTTCGAATCCAGAGGATATCTGTGAAAACCTCAATGAATATTTTATCAATATTGGATTATGCCTATCAAATATCATTCCTGACAACAATGTGCAGTACCCTGATGTTCCTGAAGATGCTCCCATTGATTCAATGTTTCTGGAACCATCAAATTCTCATGAGATTGAAGAACTTATCAATGGATTGGATGTTAAAAAAGCACTAGGCTTTGAAAACATTAACGTCAATTTTGTAAAATTAGTTAAATCAGAATTGGCTCCCTTATTGAGTAATTTAATCAACGTATGTTTTGAATCTGGAATATTTCCAAAAAATTGCAAAATTGCAAAAGTTCTATCAATTTTCAAAAGTGGCAAAAAATGCTTTATGAATAATTATCGACCTATTTCTCTTTTTCCCATTTTATCAAAGATTATTGAAAAAATTATACATAGAAGATTACTTAGTTATTTGACAAAAATTTACTTTCTGTATAAAAATCAGTATGACTTCCGTGAATCTTGTGATACAGAGTGTGCCACTGTGGATTTGAACACTAATATTCAGATGAAATTAGATTCGGGGTTTTTCTGCGGTATCTTATCATTAGATTTACGTAAAGCATTCGACACTGTGAATCATGATATTTTATTAATTAAACTGAAACGAATTGGTATCAGAGGCAATGTTTATAATTTATTTGAAAATTACCTTAGTGGAAGACAACAATTTATTGATATGGGGGGCTTAACATCCTCGAGAAGAGAAATTTCTTGTGGGGTACCCCAAGGGTCTATCCTTGGGCCTGTTTTGTTCCTCATTTATATAAATTCGATATCTTGCCTGAATTTGAAATGTCATTTGAAATTATTTGCTGATGATACTACCCTTCACTATTATGGAAAGAGTGTTCAGGAAATCTTGGTCTACGCATATTCTTGATTTGAGAAAGAAAAAATTCCCGTATTATTGACATTTTATACAGACTCAGGTCTCACATTCCACTGAAACACCTTAAAAATATTTACTTCAGTTTAATATATTCAAAGCTTCAGTATTTGATTTCAATTTGGGGCACTGCAACAAAATCAATTTTGAAACCATTGAAAACCTTACAAAATAAGATAATGAAATGCATTTTCTTGGAACCAACTTCTAAATTATACAAACCAAGAAATCTTCTAGATATTGATTCACTATTCAGAATGAAAATTTGCACGTTTATTCACCTAACAAAAAATAAGAAAAAACATTCCAATCTCTACTATATTGTTACTTCTGATAGTCATAGAATACGTGAAAACAACGATTGGATCAGTGATAGTATTAATCGGGAAATGAACATTTGAAATACCAAATTCAAAATATATAAACTAAATATAGATGATCAAGAAAAATTTGATGAGTATAAGATACAGAGAAATAAAGTTAATGTTTTGATCAAAAGAGCAAAAGCTCAATTTGTTAATAAGAAATTTGAAGCTTCTAAAGGCAATCAGAAGAAAATGTGGGACTCTATCAATTATTGTCTCAGAGGTACATCAAAATTGAAAAATAAAAATGAGATTGAATCAATAAAAATAAATGGTAAAATTTTTACTGATGATCTGGAAATATCCAATATTATGAATGATCAATTTTCAAGTACTGGCGAGAAAATAGCAAAAGAAATTAAATCTTATTACAATAATATTCCATTCTCCCATTTTTATCCAAAATATAATAATTCTACAATGCTTTTATTCCCAACTGATGAAAAGAAAATTATTGAAATAATTCACACATTGAAAAAAACATGTCCTGATTATGAAGGTTCATTGACTAGAGACATTTTTTAATTAAGAACTATCCTGGCCGAACCATTAACAAAATTAATCAACAAATATTTTTCCCTAGGTATTTTCCCACTTGAATTGAAACATGCTTCAGTTAAAGCTATATACAAAAGTGGTGATGCTGAAGATCCAACAAATTATAGACCAATAGCCTTATTAAGCATAGTTTCTAAAATTTTTGAAAAAATTCTCAATAAACGTATTGTTTATTTTATTAATAAAAAATATGGTTTTGATATTAATCAATTTGGTTTCCAAGAAAATAGTGGCACCCAAGCAGCAGTACTACAAGTATTACAAGCTATTCAAAAAGGACTTGATACAGGATACTATGTGGTAGCTGTATTCATTGACCTTGAGAAGGCATTTGATACAGTTGATCACAAAAAACTTTTGGTAAATTTGGAATCAATGGGACTCGGAGGTAATGTGAAAAATCTGTTGGAATCATATTTAGGAAATAGGACAATCAGTATCAAATGTTACAACCCTGAATCTATCAGACTACCAATAAATAAGGGCGTTCCACAAGGATCTGTTTTGGGGCCCATATTGTATCTATTATACATTCAAAATAAATCTGAAATTGGGTTAGCAGGTAGTTATACCATATACGCAGACGACACAGTACTTTTATATGAAAACAAAAACTATCAAATTCTAGAAGACATTACTAACGAAGACTTGAAAATTTTTGAAAAATGGATTTATTCTAACCTTCTATCTATAAATACTAATAAAACTGAGTATATGATATTCCAGCAAAAAAGCAAACAGAATATTTCCCTTAGTCTCAATATCAAAAACGAAATATTGAAACAAACTGAACAAAAAAAGTATCTTGATATTTGGATTGACGATAAACTGAAGTAGGACAAACATGTTGAGATCTTAACGAAAAAAGTATCTCCAATCATTGATGCTTTGAGAAAATGCCCTAAACTTGATAAAAAAATTATTAATATGATTCTGTATTCGCACATACTTGGTCGCATAACCTATTTGATAATCATTTGGGGATCTTGTTCCAAAAATGTTTTCAATAAAATATCTACATTATATAGGAAATCTTTGAAAGTGCTGTATCGTCTTCCGTATGATTTACCAACTGATAAACATCATGAAATAAATACATTTTCTTTAGATGAATTGTATGAAATAAATACCCTAAACATTTCATTCAAAATTATAAATAAAATATTAAAATCAAATTTCATCTTGATAAGAAACTCTGAAATTCAGTCATTGCACTAGACAATATAACCTGTTCCATCTCGATTCTGCTACCTCTTCAGTTGGTCAAAAAAGATTTACCCACGCTGCTCTAGCTGATTTCAATAAATTACCCAATAATATAAAAAGTTGCAGAAATTTCTCCTCAAAATTCAAAATCTCTGTGAAAAAGCACTGAGATAGTGTGCCCCGGGGTGTTGGTTGTTTAATATAATTCTGGGATTTTACCTATACAGGAAGTACTAAACAAGTAGGTAAAGTATACAACAACCGTTCCTGCACTAAAGAGGACCTAGCAGACTTCCAAGTATAGCAGAGAAATATGCCCCGATGAGGGATACGTTACACATCGACAGGATAGAATCCACACCCTGGATGTCTATATCACTCCCTAAGCATTAAACAGATTCGCTTTGGAGAACTAGAAGGAGAAGTTTATTACTTTGTAACTGGTGATTCGAAAGTTTGACTTTATGGACACCTAGGACAACAGTGATGAACTCAGTACACAGATTACTCTTCTGTAGTCATAGTAGAATATTTTCTCAATAAACTGACAATATAATTAATCACTCTCCAGGACAAAAGGGGGCACAAAAGGGTTTTTTCCAAAGACTGGTCCCAAGCGTCAGATGTCAACAAACTGAGTTTTCCAACTTTCAAAAGGGATTTGTAAATGAATGGGGCATCCCGCTGGTGAAAAGGCTGTCCTTGAAGAAAGATCAGTTATCTTAGCACCTTTTTCTGTGAGTTCCAGATTCAGGGTTCACATAGATGCACAGCAGGATTCCATTTTTGGGCAAAATTCATCGAATTTCATATCTCGAAGCTGTAGATATGGAAACCATTTTTTACTATAAATACCAGGCCAAAAATCAGGAGATGGCAGTTCGTCTGAGACCTTCAAGCAGACCACAACTAGGGTTGAACCTGAACCTAAATGGCACCGTATTACCGAAAGATGGAGTCACCAACACGATCGGAGGAATCACCCCTAGAGCACGAAAGAACAGGTCCGTAAGAATTAGTAACCAGGGATCCGGAAGACAGTCACTATACTCTACCTTATTAGTTTCTCTCAGAAGTTTAAACAGTAAATTAAATTCAGAGTTTATTAATGGGAGAATATCTAATCACAAATTCATTCAGAACTATTTGATGTTTATGTCTCCAGGGTGTAAGGTCTTGAAATTGCAATGAAATATTATCCGGGTTGTTTTTCCTATCTGCCGCTAAATTGTGAGATGGTTGAACTAAGTATGTTTACGTTTACTGCAATGTTACTCTCATACATAGATATGGATCCTTCCTCACAATTTGAAAATCAAAAAGAAGCATGAACAGAATTCGCTCACATTTTGCAGTGCACAATAAGTCAAAAAGATGGGTTGGACGGTATCGGGTTGGTTACAGATGGCGTGCACCCAAAAAGATTTTTTAACCTGACCAAACTCCATGGTTGTGGGAATTTGGATGTACTTGATGCCCATTTGCACAATTGGCGACAATCTAATTTCATCGAATCTTAAAAACTATTCAGACCTTTACATATTGGAGATGTTGTACCTATTCAGTTTAAAAGCTCTCAGATATTTTCTCAAGTTAGAGTTTGCTTTTCGGATTTCGATTGTTTGAAAATTGTATTCTCAGATGAAATTATTGGAAATATAAAACATGATATTCGATTACAAAAATTGATAATGTATTTCCAGAAGTTGCAATATAAAATTTATTCTTTTTCCGCATTTCATTTCTCTTCAGTTGTGCAGAACTTTGTATCCTGAAAGAACCAGAAAAAAACACAACGTGAGAAAAGGGTGTTGAATCGGGAAGGGGCTTTCCTTCATAAGGCTGGGTGTCTGGAAAATGGGAATGTGCTTCTTTGGTGAAACTAGGCTACATGCTTACTTCTTACAGGGAGCTCATTTCTAACCAGAACAGCAGGAGAGCCAGACGATCAACACAACAGTATTTTAGACGATCAGATGAGGCAGGGTTACGTTCGGTCACAGCACATTATTTCCTATAAAACTGTATTATTGAAATTGCTGTTGAGATTTGATCTTTGTTGACTGATCTATGATCTTTTTAATTTTTTTTGTTATTATGACTTTACAATTATTATTGTTGTTAATTGTTCATCAGTGATTATGATTTATGATTTTTATTTTTAATTGCAATTGTTAATTTATTATTATTATTATTATTTTTTGATAAGCTAAAAACTATGCAAATAAAAACCCAAATTGGAAAAAATTCATTATATTATCACGGTATTATAGCCTATAATAGCATACCAATAAGAATAAGGTCTATCAATTACCTCACCAAATTCAAAAATGAATTGAAACAATTTCTCATTTCTACTGAGGATGAAGTAGCGTAACTTTTTCTTGATCATTACTGATTCAACTATTATATTCAATGGTTACCTATCAATTATATTTTATATTGTTTATATGTTTATTTATATTGGTTGTCCCTTTATAAATATTGTATGTTTCTTGGGATTGAATCGATAAATAAATTTTCCTTCACCTAGTGCCACACCTAAATGAATAATATTTTGCTTTTTGCATGAACGTAGAAAAAATGTTGTATGCATCTCGTGCAAAAAATGTTTATTGCACTTGTTGCATAAATAACTATTAAAGGAATAATGCATTACAATTAATTGCCAAAATCTTCGAAATTCTATGGTAAATTGAGATTTGAAGTAAATTTGAAAAAATACTTATTACCATGAATTTTATAAATAATATGAAAATTAGAAATTACTAGTTGGTAATTAATTTAGTTTAGTTGAAAATGTTTTATTTTTTCCCTGTTTTAAACTTGTATGTTTCTTGGGAAATAAATGTTATTATTATTATTATTACTCTTTGGGCAATAGAGCATATTTATTAATATTATCATTATTATTATAAGTCTCTGTCTGATTTTTGTACCATCGATGGTATGCTGCCTGCTAGAAGCTCGGAACAATTTTTGCTGACCAACACCTAAAAATAACCTACCTTAACTCTCAACTCCTTCATTGGTTGGGGCATCAGCAACGATCTAATCTGAGTCACAATTGCACCATCAGTCCCAGCACACAACATCGTATCACCCTCTCTCAGTGTACCATTTACCAATATGACGTCAATGGTTGTTCCGAGACCAGGTATGGCCTTGACTTCCAGCACTGTAGCTTGCAGTTCATCGGAGTACATGAGGCGCTTGGTGAGCTTGCTTTGGCAGAAATCAACAATGAGCGCGAGCAAGTTGCCCATGCCCTCTCCTGTTATAGCGCTGGTAGGGACTAAGGAGACGTAGCTACGGATGTCTGGGTTCTCGTAGAAGAGGGCAGCGTTTAGACCTAGGAGACAAAAAAAAAAACAATATAGAGTGGCGTAGAGAGGTAGAATAGCAGAATGATGTAGTGGATGTATAATGTTGACTTATGCAAAAAAAAAACGCCATCAATTACTGAACCAAGCATTTACAACGGGTGCATTTTCATTGCAAAAATATGGGCAAATGCATGCCGAAAAAAACACTGTCTATCATTGTCATTTGATACATTTGATAGACAGACGTGTGATATTTCTGATCAATTCACACAGCATTAAATAATACCAGGGTAGCTAAAAATAATTCGGAACTGTTTAAATCATTGAAATTTCTCTTATTTTTCAATCGTGCATTTTTTTACCCTGTGATATAGGATTAGGACACTATTTAGTTTTCGTATGTACAACCTTCTGGCTATTTTTAGCAGATCCGGTGCTCAGTTTTCACCTTTGAGCCATAAAATTACAAGTTCAATTACTTCAATGTCTTCCAATACAGCTTCCTTCATGTACAATTGGTTGAAATTAAATTGAAGCAAACAAAAACAATTCACATACCAACTTATTGACATGTTTGTAACAAAATCGAGGGTGAAGGACGTAGGACCTGATGGAAAACCCCCTAGAGGGCACCTCCGGGCATTGGGAAGAGGCCATTTCTCAAACGCATTTATACAGGCCGTTTCTTTTATCATAATGTGGTAACATTGCTATATTCTAAACCGTAATAGATACAAAGACGATTAAATGGGAAAAAATGTAACTATTGTGGTGAGCAGTACATTGGTCAGAGAAAATCTACGGGGACTCTCGCCCTTCCCGACTTATACAGGGAAAACTAAAAATGCTGTTTTCGGTTTTTTACGAATAAAATGGTTATTTCAGAAAATATGAAAAAAATGAAAGAGGAAAGTTTTATTGTATTCAAAATATACTAGAACTACGTAATGATAAACTTTTAATTAAACGTTTCGTGTCAACACGGCCACCATCAACAATTTTTTCAAATACGGACCTGTCTATTTCATCACAAATATTGATAAAGCGATGAAATCACAAATCAGTGGTATATGCTAGGAATCGCACGTTAAAAGGTAAGACCTCGTTAATCCTTAGCTCGCACAAGTTTCGACTTCTGAGGGCTGTCGTTCGTAGGGGGATGACAGCTGGTTAACGGAAAAAACAATGTTAAACAACAATTTTAAACAATACCACACATGACATTTTTATAGCGTTTCATATAAAATAACTGGCATCATCAGTGACAACAATTTTTAATTACGGTCCTGTCGTTAGTTCTTTTGTGAATTGTTTTGATTTCTTCAAAACTCAAAAGTCATTACCCAATACTTTCGATAGGAAGATACCCTAACACAACGAACATTCGTATTTTTCCTTTTTGGGGATTTTTGTATTACAGTAATCCTTGATTCAAGGCTGATTTCTCCTGTATCAATTTTTACACGGATTATTTTCATAATTCTCAATCCTGGAAGAAATGAAAATGTCAGTTTTTGATGAAAATACAAGTGTTGTCTAATTTGGTACAATTAAATAGCATCTCACTTCTTTTACCATATTTAAACACGTAGGCTTTGCTTGATTTCTATGGCAGGAAAAATAAATGAGTTGTTGATATCTGTTAAGAACTGTCAGACATTTAAGCACTCGGTTACATATTAAAGATGTATTCGAATGACGAAAGGACTGATATGCTATTTACTTATGCAAAATCAAATAGAAATCCTCCTTTGGCACGAAATATGTATGGTGAGCTATACCCGAATCGTCGCATTCCAAACATTCAAATGTTTAGACGATTAGAAAGAAATTTGAGAGACTGTGGTGCATTGACAGAAATAAAACTAGAAAATGTGTTGTTACTAGAAGTATAAGGAACCAAATAACTGTTTTGGGTAAGCAATTATTACCTTATAAAGACTAAAAAGTGAAAAATAACGTCTTTTTTTTTAAATCTAGGATTGGTCAGTTACAAAAATATTTCTAATCAAGATTGTTCTTTAAGAGAAATTGCCCACGAACTTGGGATATCTATAAAATCTACCAGAAACATTTTGAAAAATAACAAATACAAATGCTACAGGATACGCAAAGTTCATCACCTTAATGAAAGGGATTACGGAAGGAGACTATGATTTGCGAAATGGTTAAGACGTAGAAATAGGGAAGTTCGAAATATTTGTAAAAAAATAATATGGACGGACGAATCAAAATTCACCAACAATGGTTGGTTTAATAGAAACATCCATTATAGGTGGAATAATACGAATGAACATTTACATAGAGAAACCAATTTCTAGGAAAGGTTCGGAATAAATGTTTGGTTGGGAATTTTGGGAACAAACAGGTCCTTTCTTTTACGATGAGCATTTGAATGGTGAAATGTATTTAAATTTTGTATCCAATGAGTTTGATGGCTACTTAGATGAATTGCCATTAAGCACCCGCCGTGAAATACAATATTTTCAACAAGACGGTGCCCCTGCCCATAATGCAGCAATAGTAAGGGAACATTTAGATGCAATATTCCCAACAAAGTGGATTGGAAACAATGGACCAATTGCCTGGCCAGCTCGATCCCCAGAACTTACTCCTTTGGATTTTTTTGTCTGGGGATACATAAAGGATAAAGTTTTTCATTTTATGATTTTAGTGGAAATTATGGGTAATTTCAATAAACCATGTTCCCCAATCAATATAATATGTAGAGGTAGACAAATCGATTATGACTTAATAAATGCCAGATTAGCTGCAGTATCATGGAATTTCAAAATAACTGATATCAACCAAAAATATGTTCACTTTATTATGCTGATCTTAGAGGTATTAGATTCGGTAGCACCGAAAAAGGAAATGAGAACTTTACCCAAATACAAAGTATGGTGGAATGAAAAGGTGAAAGAAGCAACAAATAGTAGGGATCTGAGTTATAAAAAGTACTCGCAAAATAAGACTGAAAAAAATTGGAATGACTATAAACAAAAACGAAATATTGCTGTTAAGATAATTAGAAATGAAAAGAGCAAGTATATGGAATAAAGAATTCAGGATTCCAAAGGGAATTCCAAAGAAATGTGGAAAAATTTAGAGTGTATGTTACCTAAAAACACCAAATTGAGTAGTATTTTGGAATTGGAATTCGAAGACAACGTTGTGATCACTGACACTGATAGATTGCCTAATACCCTTAACAACTTCTATGTAAATAGTATACAAAAAATAATTGATTCGATAGATATAGGAATAAACCATGACATTGTAGACAAACAAAATAAAAACTGTATATATGGTTTTCAACTTACTAACATGGAATCACTCAAAGACGTCGTATTCTCACTTCCCAATAAAAGCAGCCCTGATAGCATCGATATAAATATTTTAAAACGTTGCTTCAATAATATATGTGACCCACTCTTGAATCTGATAAATACATCATTGGAAACTGCTAAAATGCCTGATGATCTTAAAATAGCAACAATTGTGCCAGTACCTAAAGTTAATAATTCAAAAAAAGCTAGTGATCTTAGGCCTATCAATGTACTTACCGCAATAGATAAGATTATTGAAAAGATTGTATATGAACAGATTGTAAGTTTCCTAGAAAAAAATCAAGTTATTACTATAAATCAATCAGGGTTCAGGGGAAAACATAGCTGTGAAACTGCCATCCAATGCGTACTAGATGACTGGAAGATCCAATTAGATAAAAATATTACAACTCTTGCAGTTTTCCTTGATTTACAGAGGGCTTTCGAAACAGTGGATCGAAATATACTGGTAAAAAAGTTACAAAGTGTAGGAATTATGGAAATGGCTTTAAAATGGTGCATAGACTACCTGACGAATAGGAAACAGAAACTGAAACTGAACAGCATCATATCTGATGAAATAAATTGTGATAGAGGCGTACCGCAAGGAAGTGTATTGGGCCCACTTTTTTTTATTATTTATATAAATGATATTGTTGATGTCAGAGGTCATTGTATTATTCATATATTTGCTGATGACACACTTATATACTTCTCATCGAAAGACACTGAATCTCTAGTTGGAACTGTCAATGACACATTGAAAAATATAAATAAATGGTGCTCTAGTAACCTACTGAAGGTGAACTCAAATAAAACAAAATATATGGTTATTGGATATAGTCCTATTCATTCACAATTTATCGATAAAAACTACACTATACAAATAGGTAAAAATAAAATAAATATGGTCGATAAATTCAAATATCTAGGTATAATCATAGACCGGCAGTTAAAATTCAAAGATCATGCAAACTATATCATTAAAATCATATCATACAAGCTCAACTACCTATTTAGGTGTTCCTATGGATTATCAAAATGGACTAAAGAAGTAATCTTCAACACTATAATTCTTCCACACTTCAACTACTGTTCTACAGTACTGTTCTTGTTGAATCAAAATGAAATCTCCAGATTGCAAAAAATGAAAAATAGGGCAATGAGAATACTATTGTCCTGTTCTAAGTATACTCCCATCCTGGACATGCAACTACCAGTCAAGGAATGTCTCTTATATAATGCCATGATATTTGTGCATAAAATGAAAACAGGCTTATCACCTCCTTACTTACAACAAAAGCTTCATTACAATGTGCATAGCTACCCAACTAGAAATAGAAACAACTTCTATGTTAGTTCTGTTTCTAAAAGTGCAACGCAAAACTCGGTATTCTTCAAAGGCCTCATACATTATAATGAATTACCAAATGATATTAGAGGTGCTGATTCAGTAAATATATTCAAAATTAAGTTAAAGAGATATTTGATGAATCAATGCTACTCCCAGCAGTGATGATGGTCAATTGACAAACTATTTGTCTCTATTCAATCTTGTTTGATTGATATTATTGTTGTAATGTGTTTTATCTTGAAATTTATACTTGTGTTGTATTAATTGTATATTGACAAAAATTGTAAATCGACATATAATTAGTGTTATAGCTAAATAAACAATAAACACCTAGTACCGATCATCTCAAACAGAAAATAAGAGATGCATGTAATAGCATTACAACCATCATGCTAGAAAATTGCCACAGAAATTGTATGGACAGACAACTTATGTGCATTCAACAAAGAGGTCGTCAATTCGAGCATTTAATGTAGAATTCTTTTTCTGTATTGGTTTTATTTTCATCCACAAATTAATTATTAAATAAATTGTTCTTCTGTTTGTTTGATTTCTTCTCCTCTTAAGTAAGTTTATTTCTGGGGTAAATTGCTATCGTTCGTTTCTGAAACTGCAGAAATCTTTTATGAATTTTTACTGATAATTTTTATATCGAACCGTTAGATTCTGTGGAATTCATAAACAAACTAACGATAGGACCGTAATTAAAAATTGTTGTCACTGATGATACTAGTTATTTTATATGAAACGTTATAAAAATGTCGAGTGTGATATACCACTGAATTGTGATTTTATCGCTTTATCAATATTTGGGATGAAATAGACAGGTCCGTATTTGAATAAAATAGTTGATGATGGCGGTGTTGACACGAAACGTTTGATTAAAAATTTATCGTTACGTAGTTCTAGTACATTTTGAATACTATAAAACTTTCCTTTTTCATTTTTTATATTTTCTGAAATAACAATTCTATTCGTAAAAAAACGAAAACAGCATTTTCAGTTTTCCCTGTATAAGTTGGGAAGGGCGAGAATCCCCGTAAATTTTCTATGACCAATTTACTGCTCACCACAATAGTTACGTTTTTGCCCATTTAATCGTCTTTGTATCTATTACGGTTTAGAATATAGCAATGTTACCACATGATAAAAGAAACGGCCTGTATGTATTTCTGGACAGCAAATTTGTGACTGTGGATGTGGATTTATGCGACTGGTATTCATTAATTTGATTTAATTAATTTTAACATTACAACTGAGTTAATGCTTATGAGTTTTGATAACTTCTGAAACAACCACCTTAATTCTTCGAGCCATGGTGAAGAAATTTGACAACACAGTAATCGCGTCCGACTTAAGTATATAGGGTGAGTCAGAATAAGACCGACTGACTCCGTACACAGAATCCTTACCTCATTTCGAGGAAGTTTGAGATACAGGGTATCAAATATCCGAAAAAAGAATTTGATGTAATTTTTTTTTCTTCAAAACTTTAAATTTTGTAAAATAGTGGGGTAGTTACGGTGGTATGTTGCAGTATTTTCCTTCATATTTTCTTTAGACAAGTGAATTGATAAATGAGGGTTTGACATCAGTTAGGCTCATCGATAATTGACCTAAAAGTTGACATTCCATGTACCTAAATGTAGAGGTTTCTGAGATATTAACGAAGAAACTGAAAGAAATAATTTCCCAAATACCATAATCGCAGAATGCTTATTTTTTATACCATATAGGAGTAAGTTTCATCCTTCTGAATGTTTTTGAACGTTGGAAAAATTGAAAACATGGCAAGGGTGAGTCTGAATCACACCTTCAAACTCCTTATATTTTTCTACACATTATTTCAAAGTGAACAGTTTTTCAAGGTCTGTCTTGAAGTCCAAGCTTGCTATCGTTTACTGGAACACACGTGTACTAAACGAACTGAAACTTTTGAAGAACTACTTACTTTAAGGTCAAATTAAATTTGATTCGTTTCAGGATTTTCATTCTCAATTCTCATGAATTCTTGATAACTAATTGCGTCGAGCATTTCAGACTAGTTTGTGGTAGGTTGTTTAGTACGCCACTGGTCAACGCATAAAACATACACGAAATTTGAAATTAAAAATGAACGTGATTCACAAGTTTTCATGGCAACACACGTAAAAAGGTAAGGGCTACGTCTTCCTCGTCTCACACAAACAGAGGGTTGCGCGTAATGGTGCAGCCGGTTTACAAAAATAATTTCAACAATTCTTTTAATCGATGAATTACCGTACGATTCATGTGAAATGGTTTACAAAATATTGGAAAAAATCTAGTGTTTGATTCATTATTGAAAGTGTGTTCAAAGCCCATCAAAAATAGTGTTAAACTCAAATGCGATTGTGAGGTTATCTACGTATCCACATTTGATTTTTGAGGGAATTTCTACTTTATTTACGCCAATATGCTTAGTCGTTGTTGTGTGACAGTGTGTAAGTCGTATTGCAATTCTAAAAAAAAACATTTCTCAGTATTTTCTTTTCTGGAAGACGAGGAATTGCGAAAGAAGCAGATTTCTGCAATACCTTGTAAAAATTGGAGCTCCTCTCAAAATACTGTTATAGGTGCCATTAATTTTCATACATATTTCCTCTACCAACCTTCACATTCATTCACACACCCACTCGCACATTCATTGCCTTTCGAGAGAAATGTAAGGGAGATTGTTAATATTATTACTATTATTTTCTTTAGGTGTTTATAGTGGCATCATTAATATTATTATTATTGTTAGTTGTTTCTTTTTCGTGCAGGAAATACACTTTCATTAATATTTTTATTGTTTATTCGTTAAAGATTTTCTCTGTGAGAGAAGGAATTATATTTCATTTTGTTTTAGAATAACACATAAATATAATAATAATGGCTATCCTCTACCCGCACAGGCTAGGCGTGTGCATGAGGGGGTATTATTATTATTCATCTGAAATAATTTATCCGAGTTTGGCACATTCAGTATATCGTTTGCCTAGTTCTAATATGGTGTATCCCACAAAAAGTTAATTTTACAGTAGAGGAAGAAAACTATTTATTTTGAATGCGATTTATATTTTAAGGTTTTGGCTGTCAAAGCATCATGTATGAGGTTAATTATAATTGTTTCATATGAATTTCAACAAATAAAATCAAAATGATCTCAACCGTTTGTTGTATACAACCAATGGTCATTTCAGAGTAATGTTGGATACTTTTTGTGCTTTAAAAGTTAAATACGTCTCATTCACTTGGGAAAAAGTATTCAAGATAAGACTAATTGTATTGTGAAAAATAGGAGATACAGTATTATACAGGAGCGATTATATTATTTCGACACAAAAATAAAAAATATAAGAAATAAAAGACAAAAGTATCATTTTAGGAATTATTACGATGAAAAGTAATGATGATAGATAGACATTAGACATTAGTTATAATAATTACTTCAAACTTTTGAAAATCTTTATTTGTTGTTTACTTCTTTTTTCTCCTCAACTTTGTGCATTCCTCTGGTTTCCTGAAAAATATTGACAGCTTGTTGATAAATACATAACCGCGTCTACCTCACTTTCCACTTTTCATTGTTTTTCTTACGTTTGATTTTTTTTGTATAAGAATTTTTGCGTTTAGGCTACGTAGCCTATTCCATCCTAGCATTGACTGCTTCCGCTTATTTAAAGTTAGCCTAAAAATGCATGGGTATCATTAAATCACAAATACCTCTTTAAGAAATATTTTTCCTGTACCTTTTGAAAGTGTTGCGTTCCACTTTGGGTATTTCGCTGTCAAATATTTCAACTTGATCTTCGCCGTTTTTCGATTTCTCACTCTCTTTATCTTTTTCTTTTTCTTCATATCACAGTGCATTATAGAAAAAAATGTACATCTTTCTTCAATAAACTTTTGAACACCTGCAAGTGAGTCCATTTAACTTTTTTAATCTCGAGTCTTTCTTGGATCAGAGGTTTCGGCAAATAACTGATATCAACAGTTTTTTGCCATTAAGGTATCAGCTTGTAACTATCTGTGAATATACTGTGGGATACGTCGTATTGGAACTAAAAATATCAGCCAACTCTGATACGACATGTTAGAACAGGTCGACAAAATAAAGTATTTTTAGGATATTTCTTACGACATATTATCACATAGTCGGAAATGGCGCTCTTTATTGATATTCACCATAACATATTATTTTCAGACAGACTTCAAATGAAAAAAATCTGAATTTTAGGGCAAAATCGAATTTAATAGTTTTTCTGTTTCAAGAAATTGAATAAATTGCTATTCCAGTTTGTGTAGAAAATTAAACAAATATATTAATCGGTGTTCTTTTTCTCTACATATTCATTCTCCTATGTTTTTTTCCTAGTTTTCCAAATAAGCCGAGAAATTGACATTAACGAATCAATGAGTCGGACCTCAAATTAATTACCGTGCGGTGTTGCCGATTTTCTCACCACGGCTCGGAGAATTAAGAGGGTTGTGCTTCTAACAATGCAGTATTTGACTATGACTATTATTAATTCATAAAGATTTATTAATAATCAGCTCCGAAAAAAATTATTTAACTTATAATCTCAGTCTCGAGTTTTGTATATGATACTTGGTGAACTATTTCGATTTTTTGTATGCAGCCATACCAATCAGATAAGCCAAACATCCTCCCAGACATGCAAAAAAGGTCGCTATGCGCATGAGAGCGGGCATGATAATCAGTTTTTCAACAAAACTTTATAAAACTAATGTTACTAACAGTTTCATGGAGGCTTCAGTAATAATTGAATATTTTCACGCGTTGATTATAACGATAGTTATTGCATAATAGAATATAAGTACATTTGAACATGTTATGAAAATCATGAACAAAGCGTTGTTGGCTTATAAAAAATTGGTGTGTGAATTTATAGTGCTATAACTGCAATCAATTTAACAAAATCAAAGTTTATTGGCGTTTTGTAATTAGCAAACGAATAAAAAATATATTAGTAAAAAAATTCAAAATAATTCATGACAATATTAATCTTTGTTCAGTAAGTGAGCTGTTATTTTTTTTTCAATTCTTTTCAATCTTTATTATCATCATCATTGAACTTTGACCACTCATCATCAATCTGATGTTTATGTTAATTATCTTCATTATCATCATCAGCATCTTTGGTATATTCTTCTGTAGAAAAAATAATATAATAGTTGGTTGGCTCTGGTATTTGTAAGAGGTTCAGGTATAGAACTTGAAAGTTGTGGATTTAACTCAGAACAAGAATTTTCCGTAAGATTTTCCGAGTTTTCTTCTGGAGTAGATTTTTCTGTGGTTATAGGTTTTTGTCTACCACTTTTAAATAAATCAGTTGGCAAAACAAAAAGTTTTAGGTTATGTTCCTTTCGATGTTTCAATATGTTTCTTTACTTTTTCAAGGTCTCTTCACACAATTCACCTGATTCTGATATAATATTTAAAAAATACAGCAAATATTTATATTTTACTCAAACACGTTACAACTTTAATGACAGGGTGGGAAGTACAGAAGAGAACGACAGGAAGTTGACAATATCATCTCACGCTCGAGCGGACGAATAATGACCTTGCGCTTATACGTATAGCGACCCTTTTGGTGTGTTTGGGGAAATGTTTGACCCATACAAAAAGTATTGAAATAACACTTTCAAAATTCAATGAAATACTCGAAGACATAAAAAATTGTAGAAATATCAAACATTGTAGAGAAATCAATTTATTTCAATAGTGTAAAACTTTACAATGAGCTTCCGAATCGTCTGAAAACATATGGTAAATTGCGATTCAAAAATAACCTGAAAAAATACTTACTTCTTTGAACTCTGATTTCATAATTTTCTTTTTTTTTCTATGTCTGTTTTTTTATTATTTCGTTCTTTATTTGTGAGATTTACCTTTGAATTACCTTTCTTTAAGCAAGTGAAGAGATATATTTAGTTTGTTTTTCTTCTTAAAAAGTGAGATTATTTTTTTGAAAGCTTTGAAGAAATACAAGTACTGTTTTTACCTACTTTCAGCACCTGGTACCTGTAAATTGGCCGTCGGTCAAGCTAGCAGATATACCAACACTACTTCATCCCATATATTTCATGCTTGAGAATATAACTAACTTCTGGGGCCTCTGCGATCTTGCTTTATTATATTTATCTGATTTGTTCAGCAAATGTTTTGCCAATATGATGTATATTTCATTCAAAATACCCTAGCAAGTAAATAAGACTTTAGCACTAATTTGTTGAAATAAAAACTTCATGATAAAATAACCTTTCATAAACATAGTTCAAGATAACAGTTTAAATATAGGCATTTACCTTGTTCAGCAAACTGAACTATAATCTCCTTGGTCCTCTGCTCAAACTCCAACTGAGTATTTTGTGCCTGTCCCTTTACAATATCTCTCACATCTTTCCTGTTCATAGTTTGCCAGTCGTAAAGGCGATCTATCTTGTTCAGAGCCACTACGAACGGTGTCTTCTTACCCTTCAAGATATTGATGGATTCGATAGTCTGCGGTTCCAGCCCGTGCATAATATCGACGACAAGAATAGCTATGTCACACAAAGACGAACCCCGGTTTCTTAAATTCGAGAAAGATTCGTGACCTGGTGTGTCGATGATGAGGAGACCTGGTATTTTGAGTTCCAAGTTGTGTATCTGAAATGTCGAAGTTAAAGTTGAAATATTCTTTATTGTCACCACAAAATTTCACATCTAGACATTTCAAAATTATTCAAATTATTATGAATTGGAAGTTAGAGAGTACATTGATTAGCTGGACAATTCAGCTTTCAAAAGTTGAACCTTGCTTTGGTGGTCATGCAATTAAATTCCTTGAAGTAATTCGATTGCAAAACTAAAATACAATAAAAAAACGAAATCGTAAATCACATACACTAAATAAATAATGAAAAATGGATAAGGTATCTAGTCCAATCTTTCACATAAACCTATACGGGGTCCAAAAAATTTTTGAAAAAAAAAATCATAATCACATAATTAAAAAAAAATTCAAAAGAAATTAGGAAATTCAGATTTTTTTTATTTTAAATAATGATCAATATGTTTTGGTCTATTTTGAGAATGTATTTGAGTTATTATTGGCAGTCTTAAGTCATATCCATACCAAACTATATGGATTGTGGTTACAGTCCATTTTTAACAATATTTAACAAAAAAAAATTCCAAATTTCGTCATTAGATACGTATTCAACCTGAACAAGAGTATTATATAATTATGATATACCAACATTTCAAGAACTTGTTAATGTTATTAAAGAATCATAAAAGGGGAGAAGCTCTACAACGATAACACGGTGTACACAGTAGAAGATATTATAGAAATAGTACAAAGTAGTGAAAGCCCTCAAATAGGAAATAGTGCTCCTCAGACACCCTCAAGCCCGGATATCTCTTGGAAAACCAATTCAAAAGAGAAGAATGAAGTCTTGTACGGAAAAAATAACGGAAAAGAAGAAGAGAAAAACGAAAGAAAACAAGTAAAAAAGTAGGAAACAAAGACAAGAAAAAACACAGTAACCAAACCAGATGTGAACAGGAAATCAGAAAGAGAAAGAAAAAACTCAGCTAGGGACATCCAACTGAGGTCTGGTCATTAGTTTTAGAAAAAATGAAAATAAAGTCTTTTCGAGTATTTTAAATAGGAAAAATGGATCCGTACATAAAAATTTTTGAAAATAGACACATACCTGGAGAACTTGTAGAAAATATTAGAGAATTCAATCATAAGCACTCCAAAAATATAAACTATACAAAAATATTACACTTGAATATAAGAAGCTTAGCGAAAAACTGTGATGAATTACATATTTTCTTGAACAAGTTCTCACAAACATTTGATGTTATACTAACTGAAACTTTCATATTGTATGACAGTAATGCTTTTGTTATAAATGGTTATGATAATATATACAGCGAAGGTAAACTGAACAAAAATGATGGT
The DNA here is from genome assembly GCA_958502065.1 of Chrysolina americana. NCBI lineage: Eukaryota > Metazoa > Arthropoda > Insecta > Coleoptera > Chrysomelidae > Chrysolina > Chrysolina americana. The sequence goes on along the minus strand of OY293415.1, from coordinate 22,366,269 downwards.
ATACTAATTTTCATTCAATCACATTTAAAATATACCCATAGCATAACTAAAATTTCTGAAAGCACAATCATTGAACTGAACCTAGAACAACATGAGTCAAAATTATCCATTTCCGCTATTTACAGGTCACCTAGCACAAGTCTGGTTTTATTCAACAACGAACTATATAGTTATTTAGACAAATATTTAAAAACAAGTACACATATTTTTGTTGGTGACATGAATGTAGACTTGCTGGGTGATACAAGAGAAGTTGAGGAATACAAAAATATCCTGAGTTCTTTCAATTACATTCCATACGTAAATAGAGTCACGCGACCGTCCAGTAAAACATGCTTGGATTATATTTTTTTTGAAAGATAATCAATTAAAGAGTGAATTTAAATCCTTTGTATTCAACTATTACATTACTGATCATCTTCCAGTTGCAATATACTGTAAAAAAATCGAGAATGCAAATAGTGTACCAAAAATAAGCATATATAAAAAATATATCGAATATGAAAAACTAAAAACAAATTTAAGAAAAGGAAATTGGAGAGAAATTTATGGATCAAACGATAAAATGAAATGATGAAGCTATTCATACAAAAATTAAGAGATTATATTAAAGAAAATACGAAAACAGTGAAAATACGAAAGAATAAAAATAAAATGAGAAAAAAATGGATTACTCCGGGACTACAAAAATCTATTGTTGAAAAAAAACGAAATCTTTCAGAAATTACAATTAGATCCTGAAAATGAAACACTTAAAGAAAAATACAGAACCTACAAAAATCGAATTAGAAAACTGATAATTATCCCAAAAAAAAAACTATATGAACAGGATTATAAAAGACAGTCCAAATGATTCCAGTGTCATATGGAGTAGTGTCAACACAATATGTTCGTAAGAAAAAGCTAAAACTAACATAGACTCAATAGAATGCGATAATACAAACACCCTTAGAGATAAAACTGACATCGCAAATAAATTCAATAAATATTATACTGACCTAGGTCAGGATTATGCAAATAAAATAGAATCTCCAAAGGATTATACAGAGAACATAAACTACTTGGAAAGTAGTATGTTCCTGATCCCCACAAATGAAAGGGAACTATTACAAGTCATTCCAGATTTGACGAATGGATGGGACGAAATAAATGCGGAAACATTAAAAAACATCAGCGCTCAAATCGTTGAAACCCTCAGCTTCATAATAAATAGATGTTTCACAGTAGGAAGCTTCCCAAGTTGCCTGAAAATCGGGATTATAACACCCCTACATAAAGGTGGAAACAAACACAAAATTGAAAATTATCGGCATATTTCAATACTATCGATGTTTGCAAAAATATTTGAAAAATTATTAAAAATCAGAATCACGAAATTTATAGAAAAATTCAATATACTTTCTGATGAACAAAACGGCTTTAGAGAGGGAAAATCCACAGACGATGCAATATATGCTCTAACTTCAGAAATATATAAGTAATGCTTTAGATAAAAATATACCATCTGTTTGTATCTTCGTAGACCTTTCAAAAGCGTTCGACACTGTTTGTCACAAACGGTTACTAAAAAAACTCTACTGTTATGGACTGAGAGGGAATATATACGAGTTACTCAAAGATTACCAACGTGATCGAAAGCAATTTGTCAACATCACCGGAACTCTGAGTGATCCAAGAACAGTAACCTATGTTGTCCCACAAGGAACTGTTCTTGGACCGCTACTTTTCACACTATATTTGGACAATGTTATGAAAATAACAAAAAAGGGCAAAATAATGGTTCAAGTTTAACAATTTGACACTTAACAGCCAGAAAACCTGCTACTTACCATTCACCTCCTATGCAAGCAACCTACCGAAACTAGGGCCACTAAATATTGATAAGAGTATACAAATTCTCGAAAAAGACTCAATTAAATATTTGGGAATTATCATCGACAGACACTTCAGATGGGATCTACAAATGAAATATTTAACTAATAAACTGAGGGGTCTGTTGACTAAATTTAGGATTATCTCAGATTACCTGGATAGTGCAAATCTGAAAATAATATATTTTGCACTCGTGCAATCTCAACTCTCTTATGGTATACTAGGCTGGGGTGCCGTAGCTGATTGCCACCTACAAAAATTAAGTGTTGTGCAAAAATGGATACTAGAATAATATTAAAAAAAAAAACCTCACGTATTCAAGTGACATATTATTTAATGAAGCAAAAATATTGGACATCCGACAGCTTTTATGCCAACGAATAATTATGAATATACATAAAAATAAAATAAAACTAACCTCTCCCACACATACATATGAAACAAGGAACAAAAAAACACAGTCTACCACTACATTCAGCAATAAAACAATTGGACAACGCTCGATGCAATATTTGGCGCCAAGACTCTGGAATACACTACCAAATAATAATAATAATAATAATAATAATAAATACGTTTATTATATACCCACACATGAATTGAAAAATGTTCGGACTCATAATGGATTCAAACACAAACTAAAAAAGTGGATTATTGCAAATGGAAGAAAAATGTTCAGTGACTTGGTTGACTTGAAATATCTAAGATGATACATATTTTTTATAAAATATCACAAATGTAATTACACATATTCAAATCTAGTCTAAATGTTATTGTATTTGTCCAGTAGAAACAATAAATCACTTGTTGTGTCCAAATTGAAGTATGCATGAGCATGTATGTGTGTATGTATTGTAACGATTTCGAGACCGGCCCCGAGACCGGCCCTGATCTAATTAATTATGCACCCTCGATCAACTACAACTGCATATCTGCTGGCGTACGGATCGCCGAGAACAAGCTGGAATAAATCGATTGTTCGATACTATTCGAAGAGCCATCTAGATGAAATGTTCTATACTCCTGAATAATCTAGAGTCGTGAATGGAAACTGCTGGGGAGTATATAAGCGGGACAGTCAGAATTCAGAGTGGGTTACAGTTCCAGAGTTCGCAGATAGAGACTGACACCGTAGAAATAAAATAGTGAAGTAATGTTTTAGTGAATAATTGTTGTAAATAGTGTTTCAAATAAATTAGGAAAATTAGTTAGTGCAGTTTTACTACAGTATATATGTATATATGTATACATCCAAAATAATCCATACGTCCAAAATTATACTGAATACCTTGATGTTGTCCATGTTGGGTTTGTCAAAAAACATTAAATAGAAATGACCCTGTATTGTATATTATTATATTTTCTAATATATTTATGTAATGGAAACGTTGCAGACATGAATCACATCTGCACTCGAATGACGAATGAGTAATTTTATTTTTAGTAAGTCATTAGTTGTCCTTCTACAAGTGTAAAAGTGAATTTATTTAATAAATACAGTGAGTCTACCTGAACTGGTTGTTTAGATTTGATGCCCTATCCTAACAGGTTATGGGCCCAGTGTACGTGAAACAAAATCAAAAGTGAGCTTTCGTTGTGAAATTTGATTCAAGTAAATAATATGGAATCCAAAACTATTAAACGAAACATTCAACCATTCAATGGAGAACGTTACAGTGTCTGGAAGTTCCGTGTGAAATCACTTCTGGCTGAACTACAAGTTTTGGATGTGATAGACCAGGAGACTCAGAACCACGATGAAGAGTGGAGCAAGAAAAATTTGATAGCAAAGAGCACAATAGTTGAATACTTGAGTGATTCATTTCTGAGCTTCGCAAGAGAAGAACATTCTGCCAAAGACATTCTAAAAAGCCTGGATGCCATTTATGAACGAAGAAGTCTTGCAACTCAACTGGCTCTGAGGAAATAAAAATTGAGTTTGAAACTACAAGGAGAAGTGTCCTAATCACAACATTTCATTCGTTTCGATGAAATTGTAACCGAACTCACTTCCGCTGGAGCCAAATTAGATGAAATGTATAAGGTGTCTCATCTATTGCTGACTCTTCCTTCCACATATGATGAGTCATAACAGCCCTCGAGACCCTTATAGAAGACTTAAATATCGCTTTTGTGAAAACAAGACTGTTGGATCATGAAGTTAAATTGAGAAGAACTGATGTTAGCACAGAATTGAAAGTACTGCAGATGGGAAATCAACCAATCCCGGGAACCTCCGGTGTCAGATTCAAGAAACAAAAGAAGTATAAAGTAACAGGAAATACAAGAATGAAGAAGCCACACTACAAATCACCACATCAGGTCTCACATATAATCTGTGATCATTGTGGGAAAAGAAACCACTTGAAAAAGGATTGTTACCACCACAAGAGGATGCTAGAAAAACGACATGAACGTCCAAGCACAATCCAAGCTATTCAAACAATTGAAGACAATAAAGGCGGCTTCATTTTCATGGCTGGAAACACGAGTGGTATGAACAATAAAAAATCTAGTGAAATTATTTTCCTCTTGGACTCCGGTGCAACAGATCACATTGTGAATCGACTAGATGTTTTTACAACATATTCATGGCTACGGACGCCTTTGGAAATTAGTGTTGCAAAGAATGGAACTTCAATAGCAGCTACCGGAAGGGGTACCATCCAAGTGACGACCAACCTAGGAGTTGACGGAAATCTGGAGAATGTACTTTATTCCCCAGATGTTCCGTATAACTTGCTGTCAGTATCTCGCATTCAAGTAGCAGGGATGACTGTCATTTTCGACAGTGACGGTGTGAAGGTATTATTTAACGACCACGTCATATTAACAGGTGAGCATTCAAATGGTCTCGTAAAAGTGATTTCAAAAATTATGAAATACACATCAAATCTCCCTAACTTGATAAATATGAGTAGTAGAAATGATTATAAAATATGGCATGAACGTCTCGGCCATATCAGTAAAGCAAAATTCGAACAATTAAAGAATTACCAAATGATCGAAAACATTACTTATATTGATCAAATAAAACCAACGGAAATGATGTGTGAATCTTGCATATATGGACGACAAGCAAGACTACCATTTTCAAAGGTAAAACAAAAACCTAGTAATGGAAGACCATTATTCATAATTCATACAGATGTATGTGGCCATATAACACCACCTACAATAGATAATAAAAATTGTTTCGTAGTTTTTATTGATGGCTATACTCATACAGTTACATATCTAATTACTTTCAAATCAGATGTGTTGCACGCATTTAAAGATTATGTGGCTAAAAGTGAAACGCATTTCAATTTAAAAATAGTCAATCTTTATTGTGATAACGGTGGAGAATATCTATCGAATGACTTCAGAGAATTTTGCGTTCAAAAGGGAATTACGTACCACCTTACAGTTCCACATACACCACAGCAAAATGGCGTTGCAGAGCGAATGAATCGTTCTATAACAGAAAAAGCTCGGACAATGGTTACTGCCACCGATATGAACAAATCATTCTGGCGAGAAGCTGTACTAACAGCAACCTATTTAATCAATATGTCTCCTACCAAAGCACTGCAAATAAATAAAACGCCATACGAACTGTGGCATAATAAAAAATCGAAAATACATCATTTGAAGGTGTTTGGTTCTAGTGCCTATGTCCATAACAAAACCAGAAAACATAAATTTGATGAGAAATCATTTAAAGCTATACTGGTTGGATACGAACCAAACGGTTACAAATTGTGGAATGTGCAGTCTGAAAAGTTTTTCGTCGCACGTGACGTTATAGTCCACGAATTAAATTTAAGTACCTCTAGGCCAAATAAAAGGTTGGACGATGAAATTCCTCTCAAAACTAATAAATCTGATACCGACTCTGAAAAATTAGTAACCGAGTGTGACCCAAAATTCACTGAATTGAAAGAACATATTAATAATCCTGAAGTTAGAAGAAGTGAAAGAATTAAGAATCTTCCAACTCATTCCTACAATGAAATGCTTGATGACAATGATTATAATATCATGTTGTCAGCAAAATATTTTGATTCAAATTTGCCTAAAACTTATAGTGAAATGAGAGAAAAAGAAGACAGAAATCAGTGGGAGGAGGCTATAAAAGTTGAACTTGATTCACTATCATATAATGAAACTTGGACATTAGTGCCTAAACCTACAAACAAAAATGTTATAGATTCCAAATGGGTTTTTACTATTAAAAATGATGAATATGGCAATCCAACAAAATATAAAGCACGACTAGTAGCCAGAGGTTTCAAACAACAATATTTACTAGATTATGAAGAAACATTTGCCCCTGTAGCTAGGATTACCACATTCAGATTTTTATTAGCATTCTCGACTCAATTTGACCTCATCATCCACCATATGGATGTGAAAACTGCTTTCCTCAATGGCAAATTAAAAGAGAGATTTATATGAAAATTCCTGAAGGAGTTATAGCCGAAAGGTATCAAGTTTGTAAACTTAACAAATCTCTATATGGCTTAAAACAATCCTCAAGGTGTTGGTTTGAATGTTTCGACCATATTCTAAAAGAAAAGGGTTTCAAAACTTCCCAAGTAGATCGTTGTCTTTATATATTAGATAACGGCAATATAAATAAAAATATATGTAGATGATTTATTAATAGCTACAAAAGACATAAATATAATTAACGGATTCAAGAAATATCTGATGAACACTTTTCGTATGGTAGACTTATCGAACATAAAGATATTTTTAGGAATAAAAATTGAGAGACATGATAACAAAATTAGTTTAGATCAAATTCTTACTTGAAATCAATTTTGATTAAGTATAACATGAATGATTGCAAAAAGGTGAATACAGCTTTGGAAACTAAATTAAATTACGATTTATTGAATATTGATGAAAATTATGATGCACCATGTAGAAATTTAATAGGTCAACTCATGTATGCAATGCTATGTACTCGTCCAGATTTGTGCTTGGCAATTAATCTTTTAAGTAGATATCAAAGTAAAAATAATCATGAAATTTGGAAATGTCTGAAAAGAGTATTGAGATACATAAAAGGTACAATTGATATTAAATTAACATATTCTAAGTGCGATTATGTCAATCTGGTTGTTGGTTATGTAGATTCTGACTGGGGCAACAACGAAACTTATAGAAAAAGTACAACAGGATAATTGTTTAAAGTATTTGATAATTGTACAATATCGTGGAATACTAGGAAACAAAATACAGTTGCCGCTTCATCCACTGCAGCTGAATATATGGCCCTCTTTGAAGCAGTAAGAGATGCTATCTGGTTAAAATCACTTCTGAATAGTATTAATCTTGTTTTTTTAAACCTATTCTTATATTGGAGGACAACAACGGTTGCATATGCTTGGCCAACAACCCGACTGATCATAAGAGATCAAAGCACATTGACATGAAATATAATTTCTCACGAGAACAGATTGCGCAAAAGACAATAATACTCAAATATATCCCAACAGATGAACAACTTGCTGATGCCTTCACCAAACCATTGCCAGGACCAAAGTTCGCAGAAATAAGATTGGCCATTGGTTTGCAGTAGGATTAGGATTTCAATTTAAATTTTTTTTGAGTGGGAGTGTTGGGTTTGTTAATAAAACATTAAATAGGAATGACCCTGTATTGTGTATTATTATATTTTCTAATATATTTATGTAATGGAAACGTTACATCTGCACTCGAATGACGAATGACGAATGAGTAATTTTATTTTTAGTCAGTCATTAGTTGTCCTTCTACAAGTGAATTTATTTAATAAATAGTGAGTCCACCTGAACTGGTTGTTTAGATTTGATGCCCTATCCTAACAGTCCATGATTTTGTCAAAACCTACCTGCTTTTGTCGATACTTTCCAAATTTTGTCTAATATACTTACCCGATCTTGTCATACCGATTTATACATTATGCGTATTACATTTTACTCTATATCACATATCTCACATATTTATTTAGCAAATCACAAACACTTTGTCCATTCTTACATGATTTTGTTAAAACCTACCTGCTTTTGTCGATACTTTCCAAATTTTTGTCTAGTATACTTATCCGATCTTGTCGTACCGATTTATACATTATATTATGTATTACATTTTACTTCAAATGTTTATTTAGCAAATCACAAACAAGCATATTTTTGCTTCTGTGATATTTTGTTTATTTACTGATTTTATTTATAAAATTTTAATATGTCTTTATATTTATGCGAATATTTATGTGATTAATCATTAGTATTATTATTATTATTATAATCCAAAGAGAAAGCGGGCATGCGGTCGCCTATCGATCCGATATAAAGTAGATGAGAAAAATTCTCTTGTACCTACATCGGGCTCGAACCGACTATGGCTATGCTGGAATTTCGAACGTCCTGTGCGTTAGACCGCTGATCCACCGACCACTCTTATAGATTGATGAATAAAGCAATAAAAGTAATATTTAGAAAACCTTGGGATACACCATCCTCGGAATTATACAGAAGCACCCATAATATGACATTGAACCAGCTCATTAAATTTGAAAAAGCTAAATTTTCCATGAACTTAAAAGAAATTTTACTATTAAAATGATGTTCATAAAAATAAAAAAAAACTTTATTAAATATTTTTAATTATTAGATAAGTTAATTTGAAATTGTTTATTTTATTTGAAACTATTGTACTTTCAAACTTCCTTATACCAGAACATGTTCTGAATGGAAGTTATTTCTTCAATAAATAAAATATCCATAATAGGAATACTTGAAATACCATACAAAACACCAGACAAAATATTTCAAGAATTGCTTCAACATCAAGCTGCTCACTTATAGAATCCTTTACCACTCAATGAAATAGAACTCATGTAATAAGTCTTTTGAAACTGAACTAGGAAAAATTATTGTTGACCACAATTGGCGTCATTTTCAATCTTAATTGTTATACTTAATATGCTAATTCTGCTAATTTTAATACTATTATGCTGTGGTCAGGGTACATATGAAAATATGCTTCGCAGTACTATATGCCTTTTGAAAGTAATGAATGTAGTTGTTACCTACTTTGATTCTCATAAAATAAACCTTATTATTATTACGGCACATTATGATAATAGCCGTCCTCTACACTATATGAGTGTTTATCAGGATTATACCAGTCAGGCCCTGTCTTCGGAGCTCCGATACAACCGGAGGGCGCTCTGGTGTGTCATTAACCCCAGTAACCATTCCCCACGTCCGTGGGGTGAGTGATTACTGGGTCCGAGAATCATGTGTCCTGAGAAGGCGGAGTGAACCAAGAACTACGGCCTTCTGCATTCGCCCGGATATTTTTTTTGCCATAATATGGCAAGCCGGTATGATTTTTAAGCTTGATAGCAGTATGTCCATCATTCCACCAAGGACCATTATTATCAGAACCACCATTTTAACAGAATGGTTTGAGTAAAGCCTGCGGAGTTCAAAGAGTAGATCTCCATATTCAGTCCGTTTTTCCTCCTCTTTTCGGACGATGTGGATAAGCCAAAGTCTTCAATGTTCTTGAAGAAGATCCTATTAATTGGCTTATCTTTATGTAGCTGTAGGAGCCTGTCACAATCCACACCTTTGACGTGGGCTTTTTGCTAAACGGTTCCAACTCGGTGACAGAGTTTGGGTTCGTCCGTTCAGAGTCGAATACGAGTTCATCGGCTGCACGGGTTGCTGCCTTAAAGAGAAATGCTCCAATCCTTGCTTTTTCATGATCGTATACTAAACAGAGAAGGGGATCTTAACTCCTGATGACTTTACAGGCTCCATCCAGCAGCATTCTGTTGTGTAGACACTCCAAACTCAAAAGTCCAAGGCCTCCCCATTGTCTGGAGAAGTATTACCGTGGAACAGACGACTTAAGATGCATCATTTTGCGAGTTTTCAAGTCGAATTTTCGCAGCTCTGAGTCCATTCCATTACCCCAAAGGACTAAAGCGGAATCCCCCGCGAAAGCCTTTCACAATGTCAAAACTTGTTTGCACAAATCACATACAATTTGAACCTCTGAGAGTGTATATCCTGAAGTCTCAAGTAAATTTAAAATTAAAACTAATTAAAATTAAAACAAAAGTGAACTGAACAAGCAGAACAAGTGAAGGAGTAGAGTGTGAATTAAAAATGAGCGGTAGGAGGAAAGACACAATTTGGAAATTATTTTATTGGCAAATGCACTCATGCCATGAAATTTGTCGTGAAAAAACATGCACTAGTACATTTTTCCCGAAAAAAATTACGCATTTTTTTACTCTTAAATTGCTAATGACATTAGATTTTCGGTTGGATGTCAACATTGAACACATTGCGGGTTTCGGTATTATTTTTGATATTGTGCAATCAATAAATCAATTAATCAAAATATTCTTTATTGTCTGAAGATTCACATCATATTGACAAAGGAAGAGTCATAATGTTATAAATGAAGTTAATGAATGAATGAATGAATGAATGAATGAATACCTCCATCCATTAATTAGGATCAATGCAAATATAATATGATCTATATTCGATAAAGAATAAATAACTTAGTTTTGTTTACTTAATTACTTTTATTTTAAATGAAAAAAAAAATTCCGACAATGTTCGAAAATACTCTTCTCTCCACACATTTCCACAAAGTGAAAAAATGAGCCAAATATCTGACAGAAAACTTCATTATAGTTGAACTCATTTTCCACAATCTTAATGGCAATGAAGTATGCTTATTACATTGTGGCACTGACTCCAAAATAACAGATATAATTCAGCTTTTTGTGACAGAAAAAACTTTACGAGGGCCGTCACTGAAAATTTTGACTCGGCTGATTAGTGGTAAATGGAGTTTTCCGATCTTATTTCCAACCTATTTGAATGATATAAAAAATATTGAGGCCATTTTCTGAAAATGAAAATTGACAATTTATTTGCGAAATTGATGGTAGCAGTAATACATACAATTTGAGAATTACGCTTCATTATCCTCTACCGGTACCATAATATTTTGCTGAAACCGGGTTTGTTAGAAACTATCCTGATGACGCACATGCGCATTGCTGACGACTCTAAACTTTTTACAGCACTTTCGGTCTGTTGTTTTAGCATTCTACAGTAAGTAGGTATATATTATACCGGGTGTCCCACATTTTATGGGACAGGCAATATCTGGTTTGTTGAAGGAGATACACAAAAATGTTTCATACAAAACTTTTAGGAGTTCACGAGAGCTATATTTTGATATTTTCAAATAAACAGGGTGTTTTGTGTAGGTGCTACAGACCAAAATTCCATTTTTTAAAATAGAACGCCCTGTATATCATTACATATTCAGATGCTACGTTAAATTCTGATATTATTTCATGTTTGGTTTTTGAAATTCGGTCACGGCGTTGTTGAGTTATTGCACTTTTCCTTAAATATAAGGTTTTAAAAAAACTTATTTACTCGTACACGAATCCAGTCTATATCTTTTAATAAATTAAACTACTGAATACAAACCATTATTCTCCCCTCTACGATACGATATCGATATCAGTTGAATATAATATAGAAAATCTTGAGAATATGACTAACTTGAGGGTGAATTGCTTTATATTGCACAATTTCATCAAGTAGCTTATGCTTGTTGATGCCATAGTAACAAATGTTGTTGAATTGTATCTACTGTCCAGTTCGATTCAGTGATTCTTTGCAAAAGAGTAACTGTGTTCTTTGTGCGAAAACTCCAGTATGCCTTTCGCGTTTAGTCCAAGTGATTGCATTGATATGATATTAATTTTTGGGGAATGTCAGAAAAACTGCCGTCAAGCACAACGTCTATACCAAGAACGTTTTCCAGACAGACCCATTCCGTCACGAATGACTTTTTCGAGAGTTGAAGAAAAATTGCGAACTGGGTCATTTCCTTCTACTATAAAGCATCGTTATCATACGAAATCTGTTCGAACTGAAGATTTAGAGATCAATGTGTTGGCTTATATCATTATTCATCCACATGTTTCTATCCGTACTCTTGCAGAAGAAGTCGGTGTGAGTAAATCTAATGTACATAGAATTCTGAAAGAAAATAAATACCACACATTCAAAATTCAGTTGGTACAAGGTTTGAAACCCACGGACTTTGAACGACGACTTGAATTCATTGCTTGTATTCAGTTAATATTACATGAAAATCCTAACATATTCAGTCAAATTTTGTGGAGCGATGAATCGCGATTTCACAATAATGGAGTTGTGAATCGACATAACAGTCACCATTGGTCTCAAGAAAATCCCCACTGGGTCCGCGAAAGTAATTTTCAAACTACTTGGGGTATTAATGTATGGTGTGGATTGTTCAATGGCCGCATCATAGGACCTTACTTTTTCTAAGAAAATCTCAATGGATTGCGATATTTACATTTTCTAGAAAATGATTTGATCCAGTTGATAGAAGATATTCCCATAGCAGAACGACAAGGAATTTGGTGGCAACAAGATGGTGCTCCTCCTCACAATTCACAGGTTGTTACTGAATATCTGGATAGAACGTACCCAAATAGATGGATTGGTAATAAGGGTCCAATTCGGTGGCCGGCTCGTTCCCCAGATTTATCACCGCTTGATTTTTTCCTATGGGGTTATTTAAAAGATATTGTTTTCACTACTCCCCCTTTGAATGTGGATGATCTGAAAATGAAAATTCGACTAGCGTGCAGTGATATTACGCCTAATATTATAAGAGCGACTTGTACGAGAGAAGTGATTCGACGTTTCGAAGCCTGTATAATATCTAATGGGCGTCACTTTGAACAATTTTTATGACTTATATCTAGGTACCTACCATTCTTATGAAATGATTTATCAAGTTATATTATTTATATTGTTATTAACGATTTGTTTTCGAATACACCTCTTTCAATTTCGCAATTTCATATTCAAAATGATTCCTGACTGAATTCCACAACTCATAATTGAAACCATTACTTCGAACACCCAAAATTTTGACTAATTTTCATGTGATCTGATGCAGAGAGAATAATTGTATGAGATATTTTAATAATAATAGTCGTTCTCAAGACATTACATTTTAAGCAATAACTCAACAACGCCGTAACCGAATTTCAAAAACTAAACGTGAAATGATATCAGAATACAACGTAGAATCTGAATATGTGATAATATACAGGGCGTTCTATATTAAAAAATACTATTTTGGTCTGTAGCACCTACACCAAACACCCTGTATATTTAAAAATTATATCAAAATATAGCTCTCATGAATTCCTAAAACTTTTGTATGAAACATTTTTGTGTATCTCCTTCAACAAATCAGATATTACCTGTCACATAAAATGTGGGACACCCGGTATAGTGTGGCTTTTAATAGTCCCCCCCCTGATAACTTTTGAACGGTTCGTCGTAGAAACATGAATAAAAAACCGTTTTGACTGGGGGCGCGGGGGGGCACATCAACTCAAAATTTTTAAATAGCATTCTCTTTACAACCATCTAATTTTTTTTTAATTTCGTTAATATTTTTTTTGCAATTCAATTCCGAAATATCAAATATAAATGTGGATCTGAATACTACTCATACCTCGATAAATTTGAACGGTTTGATGTGGAACAATGAAACCAAAAAATGTTTGAAGGGTATTACCGATACTACTTTTTGAGTGAAGAAACATTGAAATTACTCGACAGATGGCGCTGGGAGCACATTAAATTAAAAATTTCGAAAGGCATAAAAATCTAAATTAGGAAAAAAATTATAAACAAAAATTAAAAATATTCAGATGGTTGTAAAGAGAATTGAATTCTCTTTCCAACGATGTGCCACTTTTCCCCCCATGCCATTTAAAAATTTTGAGTTGATGCCCCCCCCCCCCCGCGCCCCCTGTTGAGCAATCACCATTTTTTTTATTTCAAAAAGTAGTATTGGTGAAACTCTCGAAACGATTTTTTATTCATGTTTGTATGTCGAACCGTTCAAAATTTAACAGGGGGGGGCTATTAAAAGCCGTACTGCATATTTCTGTGGTCTATTTCCATAAATTTAATTTGAAGAGTTAACATGAATTTTCATTAAATTAAAAAGTTGATAAGGTACTTGAAAAATTTTCCAACAGGCAGGTGTGAGGTAGATAAATGGAGCCTGTTTATTAGAGGTCATTACACATAAGAAAATATTTTTTTACTAAAAGATAATCTCAAGATCTCTAATAGTGCGCTTTTTCTGGGATTCCCTGGAAAAATAGTGCTGCAAAGAATTATTCACAAAATAGAAGATCTTAATACTAGCTGCATTCTACAATTCAAGATAAAAACACGAATTGACAAAGACAACTTAACAACCATAATTACATTCTCAGACGGGGGTCAGGTGGTGTAGTTAATTAAATTTCTCAATGGAAAATTCTCACGAGATAAAAGAACCCTTTATGATGTTGCGATTTTATACAAGTTATCTGTTTGTGGCAATTTCTCAACTTCATCACTTGCCTATCCTCTACAGATACAAGATATTGTTAAGAGATTGATAAAAGCCCCCTAGCTGCGACGCTGAGTCAATTCTGCAGGCGCTTTGTCGATAATTATTTCCAAGAAAAGATTATTTGGGTGGAATTCTGTCGCGAGTAATCTAGAGCGGAATCCGAAAGGATCTGGTTGCACGGCTTGAGTATATAAAGGGAACCATTTCACTGGGACGATGAGGAAGTTTCATAGAAGAAGTTTTATGGAAAAGTTTTATGAAGAAGTGATAAGCAGTTTTTGAAGAAGTACATAAGCGTTTGGAATATTTAGCTAGTTGTATTGTTGTACAGATCTAAGTGTTTCATTAGTCAGTGGAGTAGTTGTATGTTTTTAGTGAAGTTAGAAATAAACAGTTTTAGGTGTGTGCCTGGCTTATTATTTAGCAAATCGTAACAATATATTACTTTTAAATTACGTCCTTTGCATCCATCATCACTCAACCCTTATATAAAAACTTACGTCTTTGACTATCCTGATCTGTTCCTTGATAGCATCAATGGGTACATTGGTGGCCCCAATTTGTTGAGTAATTCCTCCAGCTTCACCATCCTGTACGTTGGTCCTTCGTAGTTTATCCAAAATTTTTGTTTTTCCTGTATCTACATGCCCCAGTACACATACTATAGCAGCTCTCAAATTATCTGGAGTTTTGTTTTTTTCTGCCTCTTCTTTTCTCACCTTGAATAATATTTTACAAAAAAATCTGAATAGATTAGATACCAATAATAATAGTGGCCATTTCTCACCAGCACAGGCTATGCCTTTTGATACACTCACATGGCTGTATGAGGGAGGGTATTATTATTATTCAATTAACATAATTATGCATCTATTGATAGAGCAAATTACAAATCATTTTTACCTTTATTCTTTCCAAAGCCCTATCCCGAACTTTTTCAGCCTGAGTTCTTCCATCTTCTTCATTCTCTGACTCAGATTCGCTTTCTTCCTCTTCAGAATCAGAATCTTCTTCCTCCTCTGAACCACTATTTTCAACTTCATCCTCGACTTTTTTGTTACTGGGTTGAAGTGATTCATTCGATTTTGGAGCTTCTTCGGATTCTTCTTCTTCCTCGGAGGAAGCATCCCAGGCATCTTTGATATCTTCATTTTCATCTTCCTCTTCCTTATTATCTTCTTTCTGTTCTTCTACAACTTCTACTTTGATTGGCTCAACTTCTTCAGGTTTTGGCTCTTCCACTTCTTCTGGTTTTGGAACTATAATATGATAAAATAATCATACATGTATAGTTTCTTAAATTGATATTAATTAGCTTCAAGTTCCACTGGTTCCTAGTCGACGAGAAATAACATAATATATTGAATTATTTATTACTCTAGTACGGACGTGATTTGTATATGTTTATTATCTAGATCAATGATGCATGTAGATTCATAGCATCAATGAAATGAGTTCTGACAAGTCTTGAATGAATTACACACTTGTTTAATGATAATAATAATGTAATCCTGTCCAGACCATCTTCAGCTGATTACTTGTTGCACTAGGCTAAAAGATTTCATCTTCAAATCCGAATTAAGAATGTTTGATTTCCGTGCCTTTAAACTAAGAGACTTACAGAAATCGAAAAAACAATATTTGAATCAAACATCAATAAAGGTTTGCCCATTTGTGAAATCAACAGTAGTATTATGAAAAGCAGTTTTCAAGAAATCATGTTTAGTATTATTTTATGAATACATCATAGGAAAAACTTACAATTTCTAAAAAATTAAAGATTAGAACTGTTACCTCATCTGATTAAGTAACTAATTCAAATAAATAAGGTAAAGTCTGATCCATCAATACTTCATAAATCGAAAATTGGCAATTTAAACTCAATTCTATGAGAAGTACAACCTGGAGTACCACAAGGAAGCATTCTGGGCCAATTATTGTTCCTTTTTTACATAAATCATTCTAATTAATGTGACAATATACATCTGTTTGTACATGAAACTTCAATATCACTAACTGAAAATGTTTTAGGTGATGAAGTACAAAAGATGAATAGTTCTTTTGGGCCTAATTTCATAATGAGCTTAAAGTAGTATTTTGTTCAAGTAACTATAAGACTGTGACTACCAAATTACAATCGACAGCTTGTCACAGTCTTACAACTATTCAAATTAAATGATACATTGTGACCAAATTATTTTTATATTTCTCTAAAATTCAGTCAGTGTATTTGGAAGGTGATTGAATACACTGTGTGGTGCTGTAGGTTTTCCGGGTTTTCCTACAGCTGAAAAGTGAATACACCACCAAAAGCATCAGTAAGTCGCCACGGTAAATAATGATAATAGCCGTCCTCTACCTACACAGGCTATGCCTTTGGGTATAATCTATGAGTGTTTATGAGGGAATATTATTATTACTTAGAACAGTATTCAGTGCTTTTTAGTTGATGTACAGGCACCTCCAATACATTCGAATTTCTTGTTTCATATTGTCCTACACCCAAGGTTCTGAATGAGTTACTATTACAAGTATTTCCTATATATTTGAGGAAAAAATTCAGGCTTTGATGTGTTAAGATTTCATTCATTCAAACTTATATACACACCAGCAGGCTGATCCTTTTTCTGTTTTGCAGGTCTCACCCTGGTACCAAGCCGAGGTTTCCTCTCCCCTACATCAGGCAACTCCATTCCTTGAGCTTTCAGGTGTTCTATCATAGCTTGAGCCCTGGCTCTATCTGCCTTCTGCTTTGCAGTCAACAGCTTTCCTTCAGCCTTCAGTCTTTCTTTCCTTTCTTTCTCCTTCTGTTTTTTCCTTTCCTTGCGTTCCTGTTCTAGTCTTACAGCTTCCTCTCTGGCTTTTTCAGCTTCCTCCTCCCTGCGAATACGTTCCTCTTCTTCTTGTTTTTGACGTTCCTCCTCCTCTTTCAGCTTCTTTAGGGCTTCTTGCATAGCTGCTATTGTCTTTTTGCCGGGACCTGAAAATGTGAGAATTTCATTGGATAAATGATTATATGAGCAAAATTTCAATTCGTTTATACATGAGAAAAGAAAAATGTGCAAGGAAATTATAACATGAAAAGTCATGTTGAATTATTGAACAAGAATAACTAAAACTTTTCAAATTCTATTGAGTCTTGAGGATTTTACTTCACAGCATCATCAACTAACTACTAGGATGTTTAAATATGATTTTTTTTGGTTATTAGTAACTTCAAGGCACAATACAAGAGCAAAATTTATTTTCTTCCCAGTATATCAACAACAATAAGATTTACTGGTAATTTTAAGGAATTTACCTTTCTTTGTATCCTTGCCGTCCTTATCTTCTTCATCCTTCACCCCTTTCTTTTTCTTCTTTTTACCCTTTTTATCACCATTTTCATCTTCTTTTTCTTCAATCTTGTCCTCTTTGGATTTTTCTTCTATTGGTTTCACCTCTTTTACTTCCTCATACTTTACATCAGGTGGTGATTCCTCTATACTGTCTTGTTTTAATAAATCTGGTTTTTTGGAAGCAAGTTTTTTTTGCTTCTCCCTTTCTTTTTTCTCTTTCTTTTTTTGTGCGGCAGTTTTCACAGTACCAACTTCTTCAGTTTTTGTTTCTTCCTCTGCTGGATCTTCTGAATGTTCCTTTACTTTCTTCTTTTTCGAAGATTTTTCTTTATTATCATCTAGTTCTGAGATATCTTTAGAGGACGGTGGTTCTTCATCCTTTTTTATACCAGAATATTCCATTTCCAGCTCTGCCAATACTTTTTCAATATCTTCATCACTTTCATCACGTTTCTTTCTATTTTTCTTGCCCTTTTTACCCCCCTGTTCTTTTGTAGTCCTAATTTCATCACTAGAGATTTTTTTAATGTCTTTTTTTACAGGTTTTAATTCACTATCACTATCTATATCAACTAGTTGTTCATCTTCAGATTCTTCATCATCAATTTGGAGGACGGCAAATGACTTTTTCACTTTTGAGATGGGTACTTCATCATCTGATTCATCAAAGTCAGTTTGTTGATTTTTCTTTCCCTTCTGTTTTTTGGGGTTGAATTTGATCAGGTCGTCACATCCGAGATCATTTGATAGATCAGTTCTAAGAAGAAAAAAATAATTATTGAAAGAATTGAAGACCATTTATTGTGAAATGTTTGAGCATTATGCAATATTCAATGATCACTCTGAGAGGCTATTATTGAAGATATGAATTTTCGATATATATAAGGATTTTGGTAAGTACCTCTACTTGTATAAAAGTATTTTTATAGGTTCATAACCAAACTTTCATAAATGAGCCTACAATACTTACTTAAGGGTTTTAGATTTTTTGGTAATAGATTTATCAATTAGCTTCTGTGAGTCGACTTCATTTTCAGATTCACTGAAACAAAACTATTATAATTCCGGTGATTTAAAAAAAAATAATTAGCATGTTACCTTTCATTACCCTTCCCCTTGGATAATTTCTTGGATTTACCCATTGTTTATAATTGATTAGGTCTCTACAACAATATAAAATATCTGTAAATATTTTCATAAGTAAATAATTTCTTGAGGATTTTAGCAATCTGGTAAAAAATGCACATGCAAATAAATCACCAAATTACAGACTTTGACATATGACATGCAACTGACAACCCTGTCAACAATCAACATTCAACCACAGAGGATATGTTCCGTATATCACCTTGGGGTATGGTCCGTATATACTTGGTTACTTTGGTTAGTAATTTGGTATATCAAATCCTGAAAAACCGGTGACTATTTCCTGAAACTTCGGTGACTTATCTGTCACCAGAGCAACCATAATTTTTCCTAGGTGGATTCAGTAACCGCTTGTCATTTGTCAATTTGTTTCATTTTATTTGATTGATAGTGTTGAAATTTTTGATACAAAAGATAAAAATATATTCAAAAAAAGTTTATTGGTGTGGAAGAATAGTTGTTTTCTAACGAAAGGTTAATATAATCGAATTTAGGCGGATAACCACAATTCTTTGGTATTTACCGCAGATATAACTTGGTCTTTCATGGTAAATGACAGACGTGACGTCAACGTTTGCTTTCGCCTAAACCTTTTGGTTTAAACTCTGGTCCCTGGTTATTAAAATTCAAAAAGTGTAAACAAAAACACTTGTTTTATTTATGCCTTCTTCATGTTATTCCTTTGTTTTAATCTTAATTATTCTGGTTTTTCGTATTTTTGTATACAATACCTAACTGTTAAAAGTATTATATTATAAATGGATAACTTTAATATAGTTTGGAAACAAAACTGAGATTTGTATGCTTATTAGCGTCCGAGTTTTCATTCGATGAAAATGTAGTATTGCTTTTACATTATTTTATAAGGCATCAATTCTCGTCAGGGAGGATTTTTGCTTTTAACCAGTAAATATGTTGACGCCATATCGTGAAATAATGGAATATTTACTTAAAAGACCAATTAAAAACACGGTCAGAATAAGGTTAGTTTTCTTTTCGATAATATAACCATAACCGAAAATGAAAAACAACTTTGGAGTTAGGTAATTACCACAAAATTTTGGTGACAATTATGACATTAAACAGCTGATTCGTCACGTCATTAGATGAAAACTAATCTAATGACCAAAAACGTCTAAACGTTCTGGTATATATCAATTAAAATTGGTAAATACCGAAACATTTTGGTCATCCGCCTAAATTCGATTTATGTTCAACAAATTTATTTCAAAATACCCAAATGTTGATCAAAGACAAGTGACAAAAGGGGTCCGTATATGTGGAGCCGGTTGCCTGAAAACTTACTAACCGCTAGTTACCGAGCTGAATATTTCGGCGATATACGGACCATACCCTTGGTTGTTTTGGTTGCTGAATTTGCGTCCCGTAAATTTCTTTTATTAGGTTGGTAACTGTAAAAAGGGTATTTACGGGACTTGGTTCCTGAAAAAGCGGTCGATTTTGTCTGTCACCAGAACGACCGACGATTTTCTTTGGTTAATCTGGTTATTCTGGTTAATACTTTTTATTTTTTGAGGTTAAAGAACTTTGACTTGTTTTATATGATTTATGAACTCAATGGAAGTGATTGAACAGATCGAAAAGGTAACAAATGTATTAATAATTTGATTTTTGATAACTTTATAGAAGGTAAAATTTTGGAAGAGCACGCATATGCTTCAGGAATTGCGACAATTTTTTAATCGATTGCGAAAACTTGAAAATATTTCTTGCAAATGGAGAATCAGGCGCATCTATTCATTCCGGTAATGAGACTTCTACACCTACAGTCAGTAACGTAGAGACATTAACTGACGAAATAGTGAAGCTATTGAATTCAATCTACAAAGATCACAAACATAAGTTTGATTCTTCAAACTTCACCAAAAAGAAGGTGTGGGAAATAATCAGCTCAAGTCTGAATCTGAATACATTTGGATACAACAAAAGCGATTTAAAATGTGATGAGAAGTGGAGAAATTTGAAGAAGAGCTACGATAAAGTTAGGGGGGAAAAGAATAAAACTAAAGGTTACCTGGAAGTTTTTTGATGATTTAGGCATTAAATAAAAAAAAACGCTGTTTCATTATCTATGATTCGTAATAAGAATATATTGATATTATTATAATACAACAATCAAAAACACCAAGAATATAATAGCCAGCTATCGCTAATTGAAACAATAAACAATCAAACATAACCAAACCACACTGAAAGACGGAAGAGACAAAGGATGTGTTCCGTTAAGCCGTAGACACAATGGAATTTTTATGTAATAAGTTTTAAGTTTTGGAATTTTGGACATCAATTTTACAAATAAAACAAGGTGCAAAACAGAATTGAAAATTGAGCAGGAGTTATCAGAATAATAATTGCTATGATAGTTTCGCGTTAAAAAATATCCAAAATTGAACTGAAACTAAAAACATAAAACTTCTATTGTGTTTCAGCCTTTAATAAACATGTTACCAAAAGTGGTTAACTGAAAATAATTCTGGTTTCGTGACAAGCTACACTCTGGTTAGTGTGTAATTCGGGACACTTCCATTGTTCCATTTGGGTATTTACTGTCATTTGTCATTATTATTTGTTATTAGCTTTGTTCTGGTTCTGAAAATTATCAGTCCTGGGACGTCAGGATCATGCGCATTTGAGAAAAAGTGAGCGAATATGAACCTAAAGAGCACACTTCTCGTCTACTGCGCATGATCCTGACGTCCCAGGACTGATAATTTTCAGAACCAAAACAAACCTATTGTTGTGTTATTTTCTCTGCGAATCTTGTTTGAGAATCTTCAATCTTATCTTATAATAATGCATGAAGCAGCTGCTCATTTTTTCTTGATGATATTCTTTCTGTGCAGTGATGATAATTTTGTTGTTCGGGGTCCTTTAGGTATATAAGGCTTCTCATGATTTGTACATAGTAAATTTTCATTCAAATACCTCCAAAAGTTCATCCAATACTAAATTTGAAATATATTCTAATGACATACGACAGATTGCATTAACCGCTCACCTACGTGCAACCCCCGGTCGCTTTGGTACTACTTAGTCACCAGAATTTCAGGAATCATGTCCCATAACTCGCCAATCTTTCAGGAATATCTTATATATGGGACACAAAATGTGCAACTATAACGACCAAGTTTATTAACGGAACATATCCATAAATTGCAACAACAATTACCAGAGAGAAACCAATGTCAAAACTTATGTCACTGGTCCGGTAAGTAGTGGTATCTTTTGTCTATTTACGGAACATATGAGTTTTGAGTTCATAGAATTAAAATATAATTCAAACTACTTAAAAGTGATTGGAATCAATAGGATTGCAAAACTCATAATTTTCCACTACTCCATCCTCTAATTGTTATTTTATCATTTAGGTTATGTAGTGAATGTAGTGATATCTACTATTCATTAGAGAGTATCTACATATGATGCTATGAATAGTAGAAAAGCTCAGTTGTGGTTCCTGCTAATCATCAGATATTGGAAAGTATAGAAATGGTCGCTGACATCTGGAGCTGTGTCAAATTATTTTGAACCGATTGATCAAGGAATTTTTGGAACTGAAACCAATGAATTTAGCTTGCTAAAACAACAATATTGGAGCGGCTTGATTTGTAAGTGAACTCAAAATTATATATTTTATACAGAGTGTTCTGATCTTTCTTAATTTCATTAATCTATGATAATATTAACGTTTCTTGAGATTGTAGAGAAATCACTTGAATTGTTTAATACAAATTATCAATAAACTAACTGCATTTTCTCTTTCTGTTCAGTTTGGTAGTGTCCTTTCACATTCCTCTATCAGTTTTGATGTACAAACTGGTACTTATTGAATGATCAGATTCAAAAACTTAAATAGCAGTTGTTGTTTCCGAACTAATCTGGACTGGGCAAAGAAAAAAATCCAAAAGTTTTGAATTGATAATTATGGACATACTGAAACGTAAATAATTATTTTTCTCTCACCTCTAGGGGCAACATAGAATTATTAATGATTATTGTATGGTCGTTTTCTTATATTATAAAGATTATTATGAGTTTTCAGTGACTGTAATGACTATATTTTCAGAATATGTAAAAGATGTTTGCAGTTCAATCACAGATGAAGAGTTTGACTCAGTGATGGATTGGATGACATTAGCAGAGCATAAACTAAATAGAAAGGAGAAGTGACCAGACAACAACCATATAATTATTGATTCAGTGATATCTGTTTTTATTTTTCAAAAGAAATAGGTTTTCATTCAATATTATTCTTCTAATAACACTGCCTAACTTTGGTAGATCTATCAATAAATTTTTCATCTGATTCAGGTGGTAAGTCATATTATTAGGTACTTTGGTCTGTTCATAGTGATTCAAGATTATATATTTTTTACTGCTAATTTTAATTTAATTGCTAATGATGTAACCTACTAAACATGATACATAACAAAAATATTTTCCATATATAACTTTAGTGCAATTTTGTGATATTGGCAAACTAACATTATATTAATGTCATCTTGACGTTTCCAACACAGTGTTTTCAACTATACGTTTATGTAACATCAAAATAATGTAACCAATAATATTCATTAGATAATACATATAATGTTGATTATATGTTACCCAGATATGTCTTAGACAGAGTAGTTATGTTATTTGTTCGATATTTTTGTCTAACTTTCTCAAAACATTACTGACATGTGTACAGTGAGCCTTGAAATCAATATTATCTTGAAGGTTTCTTAAATGTAATTTTTGGGTAATGACCACGTCATGACGTCATTCATATGACATATGACATTTCAACAACCTAAAACCTAACCTCCTAACCATATAACAACATATATCATAAATGTTGACAAAAACTCAAAATCTACGTAACTTGAAAAAATTATATCCACGTTCAAACAATATTACACAGTAAATATGAAATAAATATATCACTGACGCCATCGTTCATTTTATCCTAATAATCATGGCGGTCATGGTAGGAGTTTTGAGTTCATAGAATTAAAATATAATTCAAAGTACTTAAAAGTGATTGGAATCAAATGGAATGCAAAACTCATAATTTTCGTGGTAAGATTATGATTTTCCACTACTCCATCCACTAATTGTTATTTTATCATTTAGGTTATGTAGTGAGAATGTAGTGATATCTAATACTATTGATTAGAGAGTATCTATATATGATGCTATGAATAGTAGAAAAGCTATCAGTTGTGGTTCCTGCTAATCAGATATTGGACAGTATGGAAATGGTTGCTGACATCTGGAGCTGTGTCAAATTATTTTGAACCTGTAACAGATCATCTGCTGCACAATTAATAAGCACAATTGCCCGTCATTTTCCTCCAAATATTTCAGCCACTTTGGTGGGTACTGATAATCTGCTATCAGCTCTAGATCGTTTAAGACAGGCTGACCATTATTTTCATAATAAATATAATTATGATTTTGAAAAAATAAATAAAAACTAGGGTGATACAAATCATCAATTTCCAAGGCAAAATACCAACCAGAACAATTATACCAGTAGAAATTTTCCTCAAAAAAATAAAATATCTCATATGGGCATACAGGGCGATTCTGAAAATCATGATATTTTGGGAAACGAGTCAGACTCCCGTATATAGGCTCAAATGTGGGAGCCGTTTTACATAGAGCCAAGTCTAAAATAGAAATAAATAATAATCCCCTGGAAGATCTTACTGAAGAGTGTGATTTCGATCATTCACTTATGAAAACTCGTACACCAATAATTTCGTTAATTATTTTTGGGCAGGTATTTTCGGCGATGGTTGACACTGGTAGTACAGTTTCAGCCATACCGGAAAGTGTTTGGCTACAAATTACAGAATTTTATGAATATATCCCTACATTTCCCTGTACTGGAATAAGAGTAATCGGTGCTTTCAAAGGAAAATTTCAAAAAGTGGTTTCACAGTCACTATTAACACTTACCGTGGCAGATCAAA
Organism: Chrysolina americana; assembly: GCA_958502065.1. NCBI lineage: Eukaryota > Metazoa > Arthropoda > Insecta > Coleoptera > Chrysomelidae > Chrysolina > Chrysolina americana. Next base: position 22,341,446 of record OY293415.1, on the reverse strand, counting down.
TATTTGCACATGAATTTTTACTTATCCCTAATTTGTCTTTTTCCATAATTATAGGATGTGATTTGCTCCGCCTGTATAGTGCCACCGTAGAGTTAGAAAAAAGGGGGATTCATCTGAAAATAAATTCCGGAAATTATTTTATCCCTGAAATAGATCATAAACATGAAAATATAGGGTTACAAAGTGTTCAAATTCAGCACTTGGTATATAATTCCATAAACAAACTCACCTATACTAGTGAACCCAACGTTTTTGGAGCTTGTGATGAACCGATCGATTTTAAAACTGTTTTGTCCTATTGTAAAATTTCAGAAGCGGAAAAAGAAAATATCAAATTATTATTAGTCAAATATAAAACAATTTTTTTAAACGTCCCTGGGAGAACGCACCTATACGAACACGAAATTAAACTCAAAAAAGAAGAAAGATTTTTCGTAAAACCGTACCCCATACCAGTAGCGCACCGTGAAGCTGTGCAAAGCGCTTTAACCCAGATGGAGAAGGGGGGGTTATAGAACGGGCCAGCACTTGTTATATCGACACTCCCAACGAACAAAGACGTAACTAATTTTTCATCATATTTCAGGAGAGCCAAAATACTGAAATTTTTCTTCAATATTTAAATCGAAATACAACTTCTTTCAAGTAGATTTCTTCGTAACTACTTGGTCTAGAGATATGTTTTTTTTATCGTCAGCATCAGATTTTTAAGCTGAATACGTCTACACCTATAACTGAAAATAGCTGTAACTTTAGTTACGGCTTTGTTCGTTGGGGGTATCGATATATCACCCCTTATGACCACCATGAAGAGAAATGGTCAAATTCGCATTTGTTTGGAGGCTCGTCGACTCAATTCCGTGTTGGAATTGGATAGGGAACTCCCGCTTCGAATTGAAGATATAGTACGGGGGCTTGGTGGAAAAACATTCCTTTCAAAAATTGATCTTTCCCATTCATACTGGCAGATTCCCCTGAAAAAAGAACATCGTAAGTACGCCGGCTTCATCGTGGGTACCAAGACCTACCAATGGACGGTTCTCTCCTTTGGTTTGGCAACAGCAGTTAGTTCTTTCACCAGAGCTATGGATACTGTTTTTGGGCCGGACTACTCTGGATTTTTTACTTACCTTCGTGGATGATTTGCTAGTAATGAGTGAGAGTTTTGAGCAACATTTAATCCACCTGGGTAAGGTTTTCTCCAGATTATGTGAAGCTGGTTTCACCATCAAGGAGGAAAAATTTAGGTTTTTTCAGCAAACTATGCCTTTTTTAGGTTATATCGTAGGTTCAGAAGGCATCCAGATCGACGAAGAGAGGGTGCAGGCGCTGACAGACTATAAGGTACCAAAGAATGTCAAGGAAGTGCAGAAATTTCTTGGTTTGTGCAACTATGACCGCCATTTTGCACACAAGTTTGCAGAAATGTCTGAGCCTTTGACAAAATTGCTAAGGAAAAAAACTTCCTGGACCTGGGGCCCGGAACAGAAAGCTGCTTTTGAATCTCTTCGAGGAGCTTTGAAAAAGGCTACCTTGTTGTATTATCCAGATTTTTCTGTGACTTGGCATGTGGTAACAGATGCGAGTGACTACGGAATAGCAGGTTGTTTGGTTCAGGTTGTTCATGACCAAAAACAAATCGTAGCCTGGGCTAGTCGTCTCCTGCTGGATCGGGAACGGAATTACCATGCAAATGAGAAGGAAGTGTTGGCTGCCCTCTGGTGCATCCAACGCTGGAGGACGTACCTACTAGGAAAATAATTAATTTTACATACAGACAGTCGTACCTTGATATACCTGAATTCTTGTCGTCTCTTGTCCCCACGGATCACAAGATGGGCACTAGCTTTGCAGGAGTTTTCGTTCCGTGTGGAACATATTGCCGGCAAAGAAAATCACCTTGCTGATCCTCTTTCCCGTTATGCTTGCGCACGTTTTCCTACTCCCGCTAGTAAATGTTTCAAAATTTTTTCGTTGAAGTTACCTACACCACTGATCGCTGCCCTGAAAAATATTAAAAATTCACAATTACAAGATGCGAAGTTGAAAAACATTCGTCAAAAACTTGCCTCAGATGATTCATTAAGGAGTCGCTATATGTTCTCCATCAGGATGTTCTCTATAAGAGAGGTTCTGATGAATATTCGTTTACCTTGTGCATCCCTGAAAAACTGATACCCCAGGTAGTTATTGGTTATCACACGGCCATTGGTCATTTTGGCGTTTACAAAACTTTTGCAGTCCTAAAACAGGAAGTCCATTTCACCAACATGCAACGGTCCATTAAGAAGGTTATTGAAGGCTGTGACATTTGCCAGAGGGCTCAAATTTCTATCTTGCCTTCACCTCCTCAAACTCCCATTGTCCCTACCTCTAAAAGTGATCTGATTGCTATTGATGTTCTGGGTCCATTGATAAAGTCTCGTGCGGGCGTACAATATATTTTTGTCGTGTTCAACGTATTCACAAAGTACATAAAATTATATCCTTTGAAAAAAGCCACAACAAAATCACTCCTGAACCGTATGCTGAAAGATTACTTTCCCTCCGAAGGCACTGTGGGACGGATATTGTCCGACATTGATACTCAGTTCCACGCAAAAAGCTGGAAAGCTGCTCTTACCTTTAATATGGGCATAAAATTAACTTATATTTCTGTACGACATACCAGTGGAAATCCTGCTGAACGGTGCATGCGTGAGATCGGACGCATATTGCGTACTTTCTGCCATGACAAACATAGTAAATGGGCCATGGATATAAAACTCTTTGAATCGTTCATGAATTTCGTCGTGCACGAGTCAACAGGGTTCACGCCAGAGGAACTCCAACATGGATCGGCGCCACTCGCGTTGTTGCAGTCACTCATCCAGGGAGGCCATACCGTCCTTTCGTGATAGGGGATTTGGTGCTTTTGAAAGCAAACGTGCAGTCTTCCGCCATTCGTGCTGAGACGAAAATACTGATTATTATTTGAAGGTCCGTACCGGCTGAAAAAGATAGTTCGGGAACACACCTTTTGGAACACTTTAGTGAGATGAGGGATCGTGGCATTTTCCACGCTAGCCATCTCAAGTTATACCACTCTGCGCTGCCATGACACGGTAAGAATTTGGAAAGCCAAACTTAAAGTCACTACTGAAGATAGTAGACTTTTGTAAAGGGGGGGTTAGATGTAACAGATCATCCTGAATATTCATATGGTTTATCACTAGTTTGCGCTCTTTGAAAAAAGTTATCTATATTATACATTTCGCAGTAAGTTTGCAGCTCTTGACCTAGTGTGTAGATCGCTGCGTGTACGATTTCGAAAGGAAATTATTTTATTTTGTACCTGGGCTCACGCGAATATTTTTTGTGTAGAAAAACGAATATCCTTATCGAGAGGTTGAACAGATATTCGTTTCAGCCATTTGCTATTCAGAACCTTGTATAAAGTCACGTTTCCAAGTTGTATTTTTAAGTTACCAGTGCTGAGGTTTTCTGATCTGCCGAGTACTCCTCTAGCAGTGTGCCTGCCTTTTAGGTATACACTTATTTCATTTCTCTTGTACCCAGACTCCCTAAGGAATATGTGTTCACGAAATGATGATTTATTTGGCTATTCCGCTCATGTGCTAGGATAAATAATATACATTTGTATGGTTGTGTTTATATATGATTTAGTTATTAACTTACCTAATTTTCTTGTTTTGCCTTTTAGCTTATTTTCAACGTGTGAATAACCTACGACTTTTACCTAAACCATTACCGAGCCAAATATACTGTGAAACTGAGTCGTGTCCATTTCATTCTGGAGATCCAAGTAATCACCCACAAAAACCCTGAGAATACCACTACAAACCGATTGATCAAGGAATTTTTGGAACTGAAACCAATGAATTTAGCTTGTTAAAACAACAATATTGGAGCTGCTTAATTTCTAAGTGAACTCAAAATTATATATTTTATACAGAGTGTTCTGATCTTTCTTAATTTCATTAATCTATGATAATATTAACGTTTCTTGAGAATGTAGAGAAATCACTTGAATTGTTTAATACAAATTATCAATAAACTAACTGCATTTTCTCTTTCTTTTCAGTTTGGTAGTGTCCTTTCACATTCCTCTATCAGTTTTGATGTACAAACTGGTACTTATTGAACGATCAGATTACAAAAACTTAAATAGCAGTTGTTGTTTCCGAACTAATCGAAGATGGGCCCTTCTGGACTGGGCAAAGAATAAAATCCAAAAGTTTCAAATTGATAATTATGGACATACTGAAACGTAAGTAATTATTTTTCTCTTACCTCTAGGGGCAACATAGAATTATTAATAATTATTGGATGGCCGTTTTCTTATATCATAAAGATTAATATGAGTTTTTAGTGACTGTAATGACTATATTTTCAGAATATGTAAGAGATGTTTGCAGTTCAATCACAGATAAAGAGTTTGACTCATAGTGATGGATTGGATGACATTAGCAGAACAGAAACTAAAAAGAAAGAAGAAAAGTGACCGAGACAACAACCATATAATTATTGATTCAGTGATATCTGTTTTTATTTTTCAAAAGAAATAGGTTTTCATTCAATATTATTCTTCTAATAACACTTAACTTTGGTAGATCTATCAATAAATTTTTCATCTGATTCAGGTGGTAAGTCATATTATTAGGTACTTTGGTCTGTTCATACTGATTCAAGATTATATTTTTTATACTGCTAATTTTAATTTAATTGTTAATGATGTAGCTGTCTTGTTTTATAACGCTTTATCCATGAGATTTTAATCATTGACAATAAAGTTTTTTGATTGGTATGTTTTACATCATTACCCCCTTATATACATATTTTATTTCTTAGTATACAGGGTGGAGCTTATACTCATTGTTTACCAACACTTATTTTTCTACACTAAAAGTTGTATTTCTGGAATTTCAATCGCCACTCTTTGGTAGATGAATAACTTTGTTAATTGCTATTGTTGTTATTCATCTACTGAAATTCCAGAAATATACCTATAAATATAGAAAAAAGTGTTGGTAAACCATGAGTATATGTTCCCTGATGTTACAATGTTACATTTTACAAATATTGCATAGATGTTTTGAGTAACATTATATGTATGTAATAAAGTCACATTAAAGTTACGCAAAATATGATACATTTATGTAATGTTAAGCAACGTATCTGTAACATCAAGCATATCTCTGAATAACATTACCAAGTCACAATGTGATATAACAGTTATGTTTAAGTTATGTTTTTATGTTTACTGGGCCAGAGTGGGTAGCATCGACATAACCTTAAACTAGACCGCTAATCCCATATACGAAAAGTTCATCTATTTACGAAATTTCACTGAGCCTTAAACGCATGCGCAGTTAGGGTCTTTGAGGAGTCCCAACCAATCAAAAAACAACGTCTCAACCGATAGTTTTGAGCCTTCTGCGCATTGCGCAGTTACGTTTTCGTAAATTCAATTGAGATGAATTTTTCGAGTAGAGGGAATATGACCATTAGCAGTCTAGTTTAAGGTTATGTCGATGGTGGGTAGGGTTAAAGTGGTGTACTATAGAATTCTGCTTTTCATAAGTGACTTGATGTTGTGGTTGAATTCATGGGACTAAAGGTTAGTCTCCACACCAACGTCACGACTGCGAACTGCACGACTGCATGGCAATTGACCAATCACATGCACGACGTCAGTTTAGAAGGCGGGAAAGTTGACGAAATGTTAACATCGCTACCGAGAGCACCCACGAGGTATGCGGCACGGCAAATAATAATAATAGCCGTCCTCTACCCGCACATGCTATGTCTTTGGGTACACTCTACGAGTGTTTATGAGGGAGTATTATTATTTTTAAATTATATTATTATTATTTAGTCAGTTATTATGAAGCAACGTATGGTAACTAACAACTTGGAATACCAAATTGAATCTCATGAGAAGTAATAGTTTTAGCTCCTCCAATCGTTGGCTAAATATTCTTGAACAAAGGCAAAAGCCATGTAATGACGACAGATAAACTACCCAAGGTCATCAATATGGTACTACTAAGATCAAACGTGCCGCCGAACAGTGTCACTTCTGTAACCCTACCTTCCTACCTATTCTCTGTGATATAGTGCATTGGAATATTTCTCTAATAGTGTATTCGACTGGCTGCACTAATGTGCATTTATTCCAACCTTTATAGAGCTTGTGTGTTCGGCTGGATATACACTGGTACAGTACCAATAATATTCTTGTTCGACTTGGCATGTATTACCCAGGGTTAGAGCAAAATCTATGTTCGACCAAAGAATATTTACCTAAATATTCTTTGGTTCGACTGGCAATAGCGCTCGCTACGAATTCGAATATTTCTGCACTGTACTTTGTGGACATCGACAATCGTCATAAAACTTATGTATAAAAGCAATAAATAGTTATTTGTTTTACTAGGCATAAAAGCACAAGATTTAATGCCGCGGCTGGTGTTTCATAGCCGAGCGTAGCGAGGCTATGAAACCAGCCGTGTGAAACATATAATTTTTTCTTCAAATTTGTTCTAATTCCACGCAAAATCGACTTTTTCATATTTAAATTGCGTTTCATTATCAATATCCAAATAACTAAATTATTTCATCAAAGGTAACTGGGCCCTGCGTTACTATGTTTACCGCTGATGACGTTTGTTGAATTTGTTTGTTTACTGTTTACTTTGCCATTGTCAATTTTAATAACCAGTTTGATTTAAATTATTACTTGGTAGGTTGCCTAGCAACGAACTTTTTCTGCCTAGGCAGTAAAAGTGGACTTTTTCTGCCTAGGCATTAAAAGTACAACTTCTAAGCCTGCCAAGTGTCATTAAAAGGTCACTTTTAATGTCATTTGGAGAAAAACTCTTTTCTATGATCTCAATCAATAGTCTCAGTCTCAATCCCATCATTTATTTTAGGTTAGTTATTGCTATTAATGTTTTTGTGAGTGATACTGTAATACGATCAACTGTCAATGTTGTACAACTTTCATCATTTTCATTTTCATCGGATTTCAGAGCATGTAACAGTTGTACGCGTAAGATCTGTGGACTTTAACAATAAACATTTCATTTACTGGAGTTATAAATAAGTTAGCAGAAAATGTCCTAATTAATGCATATTTTCAAATTTACCATAGTCTGTTCTACGTACATTTCTTATGGAAAATCATTTCACGGGCTTTCAATGTCCACATGGCATAGTGGCGCCACGTAGTGGGTAGATTATTTTCAGTTGAGTAGTAATAAGGCCCATTCCTTTATCATAATCTGCACAATTATCATCCTGTCCACCAACAGTAGACGATACGTCTGTTCCATAACAACTTTCGTCATCTGCCGATCTGCCCTGGGATTCCGAACTTTCGATTCGATCACGAACGAACGAACGATCAACGATTTGAACTTCAGACGACAAGAAGTAATTGTCGGGTGTTCTCGGTACTTGATGAAAATGGAGGTAACATGATCGTAGATTGTAGAAAATAAGAATACATGAAAAAATTAAGTAGCATTAACGTCTGTAATTGAATTAAAAATCCAGACATAGCAAACGGGAAGATGAAAAATTAGAAGTGAATTAAAAAAATGTGGACCAACCGGGATTTGAACTCGGGACCTCTTGGTTTGATTGGAAATTTCCTGTAAATACCTATTTAAATGACATTCTTGGAAGATTCGACTATAATAATTGATCCCAATAAAATCGTCGGGTGATTTCGGTACTCGATCACTGAACCAAAGAGTAGAGGTTCTATACAGAACAGAACCTCTACTCTTTGACTGAACACATTAAAATCAATATGGAACCGTAAGATGATGAGTTAAACCGCTTTAAACATAAAATTCTGATAATTTCGATATTCTCAATATTTTTTATTCAATCCGCTAGTTTTTTGTGATTTTAAATTTACATTATTAGTTGAAGGAGTCCAGAGTGTTGATTGAACATTTTATTCTGTGAAGGAAATGCATTTCTTGAATGTTTGTTTTTGCGCTTAATTCTACCTTGTATAGGTAGGTACCTCTTGAATCTAAACAAGAGTAACAAAAGAGAAGAGGTATTGTACTGACATTGCAAATGTATTAAATAAGTGCAAGTTTGTTACAACTTTCATATACCTACTATGCAAGTTTGCTGTAAAAAATTTGTAATCACTGCGCATACCTGATGTAGGTTGCTATAAAGTAAATGTTCTATAGCTATTTTTATTCAGAAAATATAAGGAAGTTGTATTAGGGGCAAGTTTTCATGATAGGTATAGAGGTGTACCTCTACCAATTCCAATTAACTTTGAAAAGATAATCGTGATCGTTGTTTATATATTCTTTAAGAAGTCGAAATGCATGTTAGATTGGATTCCACTCAAATTCGTTTTTAAAAACTTTACTTTATTTTACAAACAATAAAATATTCAAATACAATAATTTAACGTGAACTTGCACGGACTAAAGCTTGCAGCAGTAATAGTGATGCGTCGATCTTGGAGGTTTCATTTATTAGCTTGGAGATGCTGACTGGGCGTCTTCTGGCTTCTACGTCTTCAATAAATAACTGGAATTGCGTTACAGGATAACCTTGATAGTTGGCGACATCCTGGCACCATTGGGATTAACTGCGTAGATAACTGCGCAATTTGGAATAAAGGTCCATTGTATTTTTTCTTATAACAGCTCCCATCATTTTGAAAAAGTTGATGCTTTGGATGCAGCAACTTTTAGGCAAAAGTTTTGTTGCTCGAAGTTGGATTCAATTGGAGTTCCTCTTCTTCGATGTCTTCTCCAATGTGGATATTTGGTCGCTTCCTCAAAGGGATGAATCTTGATAGGGTTCTAAACGTTCCTCGTCCAGGAGGTCTTGGGGGTAGATCATCATTTCTTGATGCCATTATTCCAAGTTTTACAGTACGATTTTTCTTGCATTTACAAAAAATTTATAAAATTATCAAAATACAAATTATTACAATTATGAAATAGGTAAACCAAGAAATATGTTTTGTTACAAAAGGTTCATTAATTATTCTATCAAGATCTTCTGAATATTGATCTAATTTATGTTGCGCTATATTCAAATCATCAACATTTAATTTACTGAGTTTCATTGGCTTTAAATTTGGAAGATTTTTCTTTTCTGGTAGATGATTACAACATTCATATGAAATTGAAATAGTATGGCTGTTGTATGTAACATTCTTTTCAAAATTCAAAAGAGATTTGGAATATACTCTCGTTATGCCAATGAACGCATTACATTCTGGTTGCAACTTCAAAACTGAATTTGTTTTTATTACTTTTGACATTGGTTCAAATTCTGAAAATTTCATTGTGATTGGAATGGGATCTGATAAAGTTATAAGCCATATATTTGGATCTAAGTTGAAGACATTATAATCTTTAGCAAATAATAAAGATGTTTCGCAAATTCTCGGTAATTGAAACAAATGTTTGAAAATTTGGGCCTCACATATAGCATTACTATCAATGGGGTATGGCAAAATATTTGAACATAATTTCAAATTCAAACTCAAATCTTTGCAATCATTAAAATTTTCCAAGATAAAATATAACATGGAATCATCATCTTTTCCAATAAATTTATGATTTGTTGTTAAGATATGATGAAGTCCTGTCCTGTTGTCAAGGATGGGAATAGGATATAATTGATAACTTGTATATAATTCGGGTTCGACAAGAGGAATTTTTAAGACAAAAATAACTCTGTTATCAGTTTGAAAAGCTTGTAGATCAATTAGATCTAAATATTTTGAAATTGATGTAATTTTTACTGGCAAAGGTAACATGAGTTTCCATAGATTGTACGACTTCTTGAAGGTTATAGAGTAAATCGTTTGGTGTTATGATTGATGAATGAATTATTCTCAATCTCGCAAATGTAATAGAGTTCAAAATATCATCAAGATATGATTCTATAAATAAATAACTTTCCATAAGTTCTTCGCAAAGTTCTAGTGTCCTTGTTTTTGCTTCCATTAGGTTGAAATTATCCGTAATGTCGACAATAAGATTAATAATCTCTTTAATATCCTCATTAAAAGTGACTTCATCAATTTGAAGCTTTTGAATAGTAGTATTAAAATTTTTAATAAATGAAGTTACTACTGAAATCTGATTTTTCATGAGGTTTTCTAATTCATGTTCATCAATCGTAATTTTGTTGATACAATCGTTAAAATATTCGCCATCACTACTATCTAAATTTCCTGAAATTGCCTTCCATACGGTTCTTATATCGTTTATTAATCCACGTTTCACACGACTACGAAAGTTCGGTGTATCTAAAAATACTTCTTGCAATTTCAGTGTAAGTGAATCTGCTAGTTGTGTCAATAAGCTAATATGCGTTTTAACGTCTGCATAAAAATATTTCATCCGTGCACTTTTCACATTTTCTGCAAAGCTATTAACTAATGTATGCAATATATTATTATTCTGCTCTAAGGCGATCCTTATCGAGGTTAAATCTTTATAAACTAAGAATGTCCATTTATCGTTCGTGATTTTTATTTCTTTTCGCTGATGATAATAAATATCTATTGTATTGTTGATAGGGACAACGGAGTATTGTCCGAAAGTTGTTGCTGTTAAAACTGCAGATATCGCGATGAGCAGCATCGTGAATCTGAAAATAATTATTCATAGTAAGGTTTCATTCTATCGAAATTAATTTTAGATTCTTGATTTGTATTTAAGTTTTTCAATAGGGCTGAGTTTTTGTAGACTTCAATTATTTCAAATGGTCCGTTGAACTTATTTTTGAGTTTATTACCTATCTGCGATTCTTTGACATAAACTTTATCTCCTTTCTTATAGTCAGGGGGTTCGTGTTTGATATCTTTGTCAAAGCGTTGTATTGCTTTTTCCTTTCTTTGCTCGGTTCTAGCGCGGGCAATTTTATAGAAATACTTAATTCTGTTATTCATGTCTCTGACATATTTGGTTATAAGGTCTTTCTCATTATACAGAGTGTATGGAACTCTACTTGCGGTATGTCCGAATATTAATTCGTAAGGGGTAAATCCGTGAGTTTTATTTTTTGTAATATTATAGCATATAGTAGCGAATGGTAAAATGTCTAAGGGATGGTCGTTTGGACTCTCTGCTACGTGTGCTCTAATAATTTCCATAAGTGTAGCATGATAACGTTCTATACTTCCATTACTTTGGGGATGGTCTACACTGGAAAAAGTGAGTTTGATATCGTATAAATTACAAAGGTCTTTCATTAAGCGATTATTAAATTCTTTTCCACTATCGCAGTGAATTCTTTGAGGTGTTCCATAGTGTTGGAAATAAATTAAAAGTGAGTATATTACGTATTTTGCAGATTTATCTTCAAGTGGATAGGATTGAACAAATTTTGTTAATTCATCAGATATGGTTAGTGCATAATTTTTCGTTGGGATTTCTATAATGTCTACATTTATTCTTTCAAATGGAACCTTTGGAGTTTCAGTTACTATCATTGGATTGTCTAAATTCTTTCTGCAAATTTTTGTTTTCTGGCAAATTTCACATTCTTCAATATATTTTTCAACATCTTTTATTAATCCTTGTCAATAATTTTTTTGTTTTATTCTTCTTATAGTTTCATTTATACCTCTATGCATGTTGGCTTTTCCACTGTGATACTGTTCAAGTATTATTGGAATTTGATCCTTATCTGGGGTTTGAACTATATCTTGGCAGATTTGAAATTTAATTTCGTCTACTTCTGCTAATATATAGGAAATCTTTTCTTGAATTGGAAGATCTGGATTATTTTCGACATGGTATGTTTTTGATGGTTCGAATAAATTTTTATCTTTATAAAGTGAGGTGAACATATATTCAATAGCTTCCGTAGGATCGAAAGGTACTGGAATAATATAATATTTTCTGTGTTTTACTGATAAACTGTTGAGAACATTAATTTTGTTATAGGAAAATAAATCATATTCTTCCTCTAATATATCTTCTAAAATTTTTTCATGTAGCTTGGTTGCTTTATGTTCTTGTGGGAAAATTATGATGTTTTTATGGTTTTTATCTAATAATTGAGCGTTTGAGAATTCAAATTTAGAATAATCAATTAAAGATTTTGTTTTATAAAGTTTAACAAAGTTTTTGAGTTCTTCTAAAACTGTTTCGGGTGCAACAATTGTTTCTGTGTCTGGTACTTCTTCTTGATCTTCATTTGTCATATAAATTTTCGAATAAAATTTTGCGCATTGAATAAAGTGATTCACTTTGATTCGTGATAAAGCATCCGCATTTTTATTAATTTTTCCAGGTTTGTAAATAATTTCATAAGAATATTCCTCAAGTTTGAGCCGCCATCTAGCAAGTCTGCTACCGGTATCTTTTATTGAGAATAGCCACGTTAATGGTCTATGGTCAGTTACTTAAATAAATTTTCTTCCGAATAAGTATGGTCTAAAATGTTTCACCGCCCATACGATTGCTAATAGTTCTCGTTCGATGGTAGAATATCGTGTTTCTGCCGGACATAAGGTTCTTGAGGCATACGCGATTGGAAGGTCTTTTCCGATGGTTCCTTGAGAAAGGATTGCTCCTATGGCAAAACTACTCGAGTCTGTTGTCAAAATAAATACTTCGTTAAAGTTTGGATATATCAAAATAGGGCTTTGTATCAAATAGTTTTTCAAAGTTTCAAATGCTTCTTTGCATTCTTTGTTGAAATTAAATGGTATGTCTTTTTGTAGTAAACGCGTTAAAGGTTTTGTAATTTTTGCAAAATTTGGGATAAATCTACGGTAATAACCCGTGAGTCCTAAAAATGATTTTATTTCTTTTTGATTTTTTGGTTCAGGGAATTCTTTTACACATTCAATCTTTTGAGGATTAGGTTTAACTCCTTCTTTTGTAATTAAATGTCCAAGATACGCGACTTCTTTTCTAAGAAATTCACATTTATCGGGTTGAATTTTGAGGTTGGCTTTTTGTAATCTCTGAAAAATTTCAGTTAGTCTTGAAATATGTTCATGAATGGTTGCTTGAGTAAATTATTATATCGTCCATGTAGACTAGACATCTTTCATTATGAATTCCTAATAAAATATTGTCCATGACACGTTGGAAAGTACTTGGGGCGTTCTTCAAGCAAAATGGCATACGACAATACTCGTAATGACCATTTTCCACTGAAAATGCAGTTTTTGGAATGTCTTTAGAATCAATTTCAATCTGGTGAAAACCTGAAGCTAAGTCGAGTGTTGTAAAATATTGGCATTGTCCTAACACTGGTCAAGTACGTCAGTGATATTAGGTAAAGGATATTTATCGTCAATGGTTACTTCATTGAGTTTTCTGTAATCAATTACGACTCTCCATTTTTGTTTACCTGATGCATCCAATTTTTTAGGTACAACCCAAACTGGGGATAACCATGGGGATATAGATGGTCGTATAATTCCTTGATCTAACATTTTTGAAATTTGTGTTTTAACTTCATTCTTATGGATCTGTGGGTATCTGTATGATTTTGTGAAAATAGGTTTAGCATCGTTGGTATCAATAGTATGTTTGATCTCATTAGTGAAGGTTAGTTTGTCACCGTCTAAATAAAATATATCTGAGAATTTTAGGCATAATTCAGTAATCATTTATTTTTCCTCATCATTAAGATGTTCAGTTCTCAATTGTTTTTTGATTTCGTACTCTCTGTCTACTTGTGTATCAGAATAAAAGTCATTTTCTAGGTTGAAATTCATAATTGATTCTGTATCAATTATTGGTTCTAATATCAAATCAGAAAAATTTACTGTCTTTGGAATATTGTTGACATTAGCAACTGTTGTAAAGAATTCTCCTTCATTATTTATTCTTACAAGGGCATTAGGAAGACGAACTTTGTCCTTTTCTTGAGCTAACAGTACAGCATCAATGTTGGTTAAATTTGTTTTTAATTTAAATACTTGTTCTGTTCGGGGTTCAATAGAAATTGTATTTTCAAATTTTAAGTTGGGAATTTTGTTTTGTTCTGTGCTAATTTGTTCTTGTTTTTTCAATTCTACCTTGAATAGTGGGGCAGTTTTGAAATTTGTTTTGAAAATTTTATGTTTTATATCGACGATTCCGTCATAGTGTTCTAAAAAGTCTGCTCCTAATAATCCATCAAATTCTATGTCAAGATCGTGTATGTATACTTTGTGAAAATCATTATCTTTAAAAGGTACCATAACCGATTCTGTGATTATAATTTTCTCATCAGTTATTCCACGAATTGGTAAATTTTCTCTGTTTCGCAAATTATATTGTTCAACTACCTTTCGAAATTCCTGCTCCTGTATCAATTAAAAATTTGTATCGGTTTGTAATGTCTTTTATATAATATAAATTGTTTGGATTAACAGAATTTAAACTAATTTCTGATGATTGCTTTGTATGAAGTTCGTGCAATTGACTCGTTCCGGTGTTTTGTCCTGAATCTGCAACAATTTTGTCTGTTCGGCAAGATTGCTCAAATTCTCTGTTGTTTCTTCTTGGTTCGCATATTGAATCGCTGGAGGTCTGTCTAGCGATAGACGCGAATGAAAATCCTGATTGTTTATTTCATCATAATAAAATTCATTGTTGGAAGTGTAATCTTCGTATTGCGAGTCTGGATAATAATTATTAGCAGTATAATAATTATTAGATGATGCGTCATTGTAAGGATAAAAGTTCTCATTGTATTCATTTTGAAAGTAAGAGTTGTCACTAAGTTCATGTTGAAAGTAAAAGTTTTCAACTGGTTGTTCAACATAATTTGTTTCATTGAAATGGTGTGTTTGATGTGTTTTTTGAAAATTGGGATTTTTTTGAATTACTGGTTGCCTCGGTTGTAACCTGTTGAAATTTTGTGCAAGATTTCTTTGGAATTGATTTGGCCTGTGTTGGAAATTTTGAAATTGAGTTGGTCTTTGTTGAAACATTTGAACATTTTGAGAAGTTTGCATTGATGGGTGTTGAGAATTCTGAAAATTCTGAGGGTTTCTGTTCAAGTTAGGATTGAAACTTACAGATTGTTGATAGTTTCTTTGAAATTGTAGATTAATTGGACGTACAGTAGTTTGCATTTTTCTTTGTTGATTATTAAAAGTATTTTGGGTTTTTCCTTGGTTATATTTCTGAGTTTCGAAATATGATAATTGTAGTTCTCTTTTAATTCTTAAACACGCTTCGATCATATTCGTTGGGTTACTTGCGCGAATGATATGTCCAAGTCGGGGTTCTAGTCCTGTTAAAAGTGTATTCAACACCATGGATTCAATAAGTGTTGATTGTGCCGCTTTTTGTAAGTGGGTTAAATTCGATTTCTGAATACATGAAAGCATTTTTGCGTTGTGGGTTTGTAGTCTAGAAAAGAATGTAAGAGCGCTTTCTCCGTTTAATTGTTTGAGTCTTTGTAAATCTTGAAGAAGTGATGTTAAATCTCTAGCGTCACCAAAATGAGCATTAAAAGAGTTTTGATTTCACCATAAGTGTCTGAATTTCGTGAATTTATCAATTGAGAAGCTTTCGATTTCAATTAATTTTTTATATGAATGGTCAATAGAACTTTTTTCTGACCGATTGCCATTTGTTGGGCAGCATCGCAAGCATTTAAAAATGTATTCAATGTGATTGGATCTCCATCATATTCAGGAATGATTGAGAATATTTCAGATAATTTATAAGGTTCTAATTCTGGCGGAACATCAGTATGTTCTCGTTCATTATTCAAATTTTCGTCGGTTGATGACATTTTGAGTTGTTTTTCCTTAAGATAGTTAACGGAAAATTGGGTAAATTGTCAAAATTGGTAATAGGACAGTTTCAAAATTAAAAATTCAAAAATAGAAATTTCAAATTTTGAAATCACGTAGTTCGAATATTTAAAATATTTAATGTAATGACTAGGATGATTCAATGTTACTTACACTAATTCCTTACAGCTAAATCGGTTTCTTCGTGTTGGTTTCTTTGGGTTGACGGAAGATGAAATCCTTTCTACTGTGTGAGGCTAGCGCTACTCTGGGATGAGCAACGTTGGACGACTTTCGCGTGATGCCTTCTTGGACAGCAAGATGAGCAGCGTACAGCGACTTACGCGTGTTTCTCAGAGACACAGAGACCGTCTTCTCGTCTTTGCTTCTGGTTCTTCTCCCTTGAAGGTTTGGTAACCACCACCGTTGTGTAGGGATGTCTTCTTTCTTTTTCTTCGTTTCTTCTTGTGAGGGGGCCTTACCCTCGGCTAATTATTCTTCTTTTTTCGGTGTTGAGGGATCCTACCGACTGCGCCAATTTGTTAGATTGGATTCCACTCAAATCCGTTTATAAAAACTTTACTTTATTTTACAAACAATAAAATATTCAAATACAATAATTTAACGTGAACTTGCACGGACTAAAGCTTGCAGCAGTAATAGTGATGCGTCGATCTTGGAGGTTTCATTTATAAGCTTGGAGATGCTGACTGGGTGTCTTCTGGCTTCTACGTCTTCAATAAATAACTGGAATTGCGTTACAGCATAACCTTGATAGTCGGCGACATCCTGGCACCATTAGGATTAACTGCGTAGATAACTGCGCAATTTAGAATAAAGGTCCATTGTATTTTTTCATATAACATGCATTTATAGAAAGTTTCAATTTCACTGAATTTGTTAAACAAATTGCCTGACTATTTCCGTAGCCATTCATCCGCTGTTTTTGGATCATTAAAAAAATAAAGAAATTTGCAATCGCGATAACCTACCTATGTATATTTTGAAGTAGCATCTTCTTTCATGGCAGTGTATAAATTATATTACTGGCATAAAATTTTATATTGCAGTAAAGCGGGATAGGTATATACCTACCTAGACAGGTATAATACTCTATAATAATATTAATAATTCTGCCGTCCTTAGCAAAAATGCCGTATCTACAAAAAAAATAAATATTGTGATATATTAGATTCTGTAGGTTTGAAAACCTATAAATTTTGCGTTTTACCAAGCATCAATGATGTATACTCCCGGTTTATAGCCAAAGTTATCAAATCATTTTGCCGTATGTACAAAAGTTTGAGAATTTCCTTCGTATGAAGGTCGGATCTACAGAATTCCAGGCAAAATAGCAGATAGCAGATACGGCGTTTTCGCTAAGGACGGCAGAATTATTGTACCTACTGCAGTTATGTACACTACTCCTATTATTATCATTATAAGAAGTATCATTAATTGTTAATGTATATCTTTGTTATGAATGCATTCTCGCATAGTGTTGGTTCCAGTAATTCTGTGTTGCATTTTCTGTTGAAATTTACTTCAAAGGAATACTTACATTTGGTGCATACTTTATTTGGGTAAAATTCCGTTAACTAATAGCCACGAGCTATCAACATAATTTCTTTTTTTGGAACTTACGTTGTTTGGAAATTTTTGGCGGTCTCAACTAATTTCGGAGATATGGGCCTGTTTTTGAGTGATGAATGGCATTTTTTAGGACACATTTCTACCGCGGAAAAACACTCAAAATTCTTCCTTTTTCAAACTAACACAATTCACCCGTTTTACACTAGTTTTTTATTAAAAACGGCAATGTTTATCCAAAAATGCAACCTTCTTTTAAAAACATCAAAACAACACATTTATATAAAATGTTTAGTGAATTCATTTATGTCAAGTTGGTAACTTTGAACTTTGCATATTTGCACAGCCAACTTTCCTATGCATTTAATTTCAACATGAAAAGAAAAATATTGGGTTTGTTTTGGTTCTGAAAATTATCAATCCTGGGACGTCAGGATCATATGCGCAGTTGACGAGAAGTGTGCTCTTTAGGTTCATATTCGTTCACTTTTTCTCAACTGCGCATAATCCTGACGTCCCAGGACCAATAATTTTCAGAACCAGAACAAAGCTATACACTCACTTTTTTCCAGAAACCAACTTGACATAAATAAAATTCACCAATCATTTTGCCTAGATTTGTAGGTTATGTGATCATAAAAGAAGAGGATGAGTTTTTTTCCTAAAAAGTAGCGTTTCAATAAAGGAAGAGTGTGAAACAGGTCAATTAGGGTGTGTACATTATGTTAGTTTGAAAAAGGAAGAATTTTGATTTTTTTGCCATTGATCACTCAAAAACAGGCCCATATCTCCGAAATTAGTTGGGACCGCCAAAAATTTCATTTGGATTTTTTGTTCAGGAGGCCAAACTACGTAAGTTCCAAAATTATGTTGATAGCTCGTGGCTATTAGTTAACCCTTATTATTTGTATATCATTATAGGTACCTACATACATACCTATATTTCTAAAAAATATTGCAACAGTTGTAATGGCACCTTGTAATAATAATAAAAAATTGTTAAAATTGTTTCCGTCAACCGGCTATACCTTTACGAGCACAACCCTCAGAAATCTTCGAAAGAATTTCCCAATTTTTTCAACAGGGTAATCTATTCGCCACTACCTAGGCCATTTTCCCCATGAAATTCATTATCAACTTCCCAGTAAACTTTTGGGTTGCTCTGAAAGCCATTCTAAAAAAAAATTCCTACTGCAGAAATATGGATCATTAGGTAAATAACGGGATGAAAACAAATACACAAGCAATAATGACCAATAAAAAAAAGAGCAACACATATATCAGACCATGATAGATATACTGACGACAAGAAAATAGTTGTCGTCAACAAAAGTAGTAGTTAAAATGTAGTCAATTTGCAACACATTTACGATCGTCATGCCTCGGAATCATCAAAAACGTCTAGACGACACCAGTGAGGCCTAATCGTCACTTCGGAATCCACTTTTCGTCAACTAATCGTCAAAATGTAGGCTATTTGCAACACATATACGATCGGCGTATTGGCTCGGAATCGTCAAATTCGTGAAAACGACACGATTCATGCTCGATCGTGACTTCGGAATCCCGGTCCTGAATCTGTCGTACTGCAATCATCACATTTGACAATATTTTCTCGTTCTTCCGTAGGTTCACTATCTGACCGGCTTGCTGATATGAACGAATTCAAGTTCAATATTTCAGGGAACACTACTTTATCATTGAGCTTTAAGTCTAGTTCATACCCTCGCGAATTTCGCAATTTTTCTGCGAATAAAATGGCTCCCAGTCATGCCGGACCAATCGTTGATGAAGAACCATGTCGGCAGCCATTTTATTCGCAGAAAAATTGCGAAATTGAACGCAAACCTAAACCACCCATATTAACAGGAAGCTTGTAACCAAGATGAGTATTCAAAATTATTATTGGTAACTTCTTCAGCGATGGAGCGCAATCGATCATCAAATTCTTTAAGTTCATGTTGACAGATCCAAGATGGGCTGCATCGAAGAGTATACATTAATTTTGGTATTGCCAAACAATTCTTCAATAGAAAAAAGGAGACGTGAGAAGGTACTCATTATGTTTAAACGTGAACACATGAGTCTTAGGGATTCAGTTTTGTTCTTCAAATTTTCTGAAAGGGCTTCTGAAGAAAGAGGTGCACCGAGAAGTGACCATTCGGACTTCTTAAGAATTTTTATATCGGGATCAATATCACTGAATTTTGAAGAGAAAACTGATTCCGGACAGGAAATCGGAATAATTTCGCACTTACTAAAATTTAATTCTAGACCAATTTCATTAGATTTCTGAATAATTTTATTGAAATTTTCGAAAACTTCATCCACATTCCCCGCGATTGAACCATCGTCTAAATACCAACAGTTATATTCATAATTGATTGTTTTAGTGAGATCTTCTATTGGAAGGCAAAATAGTGCAGGTTCCAGAGGATCGCCTTCTTGAATGCCCCTTACTGAATCGATTACGTAATTACCAAACATCAAACATGATGGGGAATAGCATTGATTAAGAAAGGGATATAAATTGGGAAGCGCTTGATATACTTTACGTAACATCGACACTCTATCTATTATGTTAAAGGCATGTTTGAATTCAATTTTAAGGAAAATCTTGGAAGACTCTGTATTTTGAGTTATATAAATGTGCCTAAAGCTATTGGACGAATTTCTCCATCTTTCTTTTTCAGTGAACATAGGGCAGGTCCATAAAGTACAGGACAAATGGCTGGATTAACTTTTCCAGACAGAATAAAATTACACAATTTCGTGAGAAGATTCAATAGTTTATCTCTGAAAGCACATGAACTGTGAGTAAGAAGATCCTGCATATGGCAGGGATGAAATGAGTCAAAACCACTAGCTGAGCTGGTGCGGAAATATTTCATAGCAAAAAGAACATCGTCTTCAGAAATTTGTAAAATTTGGCATGGCGAAATAACTGAAATTGTGTCTTCAGAGCTCATGGTAGCTATAGGATTGGGATGTTTGGATTTCAAAATGTTGAAAGTGGAAAAATCAAAATCCGATAACCCATCATCAGAACTTAGAATTCTAACGGCTGATGAAAGGTCACCATCAGCAATTTTGCTGGGCAGTACTTTCGCAATATCGGATTTGTGTTTGGGACCATGTGGCTTACGAGGTTGGGCGAAATACTTCCTAACTGAGTATCTAGTTATCTGATATTATTATAACTGAAGTTAGAGATATCTTGGATTTCTCTCCGGAACTCGGGATCGCTAAGACGTGATATGGAAAAGCCAGAAGATTTTGCCAGCAACATTTTGAATTCGTTTTAAGGCAATCATCAATCACATTACATAAAGCAGACGCAACACAAATCTAGCGGACTTCGGAATTCTTTTAATGATATACTTGGCACTTTTGAAAGACGCTAATTGGCAATGAAATTGTGGATCATTTCGAGGTGCAATCGAAGCCGACGTAGCATCATCTAATGTGGTTGAAGTAATCGACGACTTGAAATGTGGTAATTTGTGTACTTTTCCAACATGAATCCTCAAACCATTGGCAGACTTGAAAGTTTTATCACAAACACTGCAAGCTGTATTATCCATATTTTCTCATTTATTTCCATGAGGTGTCAATGAAGTCAAAGAATCGAAATGAAAAAGTCACTTCAAATGTCATCAATAGAAAAAACACCAAATTTCAGTATACTTCGAAGGATATGTTCAAACCAAGATGCATAGAAACCCTGGTGCGATCTCAGATTCGATTTTGTTTCTACCAAAGTTGTTGATACTGTAATTGCATTGATACCGTTGGCTTCATTCGTCGATGGATGGCGCAGAAGTCGAAAATAGCCGAGTTTCCAACATTCCACGGTGTCTTAATTTGTCATTTGATTGTTTTTGAATGTTGACATGACACTTGTCCAACCGTCAATCGTCAATGACAACATTAATTAATCTGTAATTTTGCCGCCATTTGTGCTAAAGAAGTGAAACGGTACCAATGCAATAAAAATAACATGAATTAAGTAGGCCGTACATCAACACTTTTGTATGTCGGTATCACAGGTATAAGAGATCACACCAGGGTTTCTATGCATCTTGGTTCAAACTACAACTTCTGTGGACGATTCGGCTATTAGATGGTTACTTCGGGGCGTTTTTAAATATTAAGAGGTGTTTGATAACAAGTGATGCAAGATTAAAAACTTGCAGACCCTGTCATTGGCTGATCACTATTATGCTCACATAAAAGATTTTGATAAGAACCTCTGGTTCTGATTTGATGATCAAAGTGTTAGTATGATTTCTGAAGACGATATTAGAAAAACATATGGTGGTGGGCCTCAAGGAAGTTATTATTCTGGGGCTTATAGCTCAAGCACGAATGCCTACATGCTTATGTATCGACAGATTGATAAAAATCGAATTTGCCGAGTTATTGGGGTGGATGAGTTTCCCCCGCACATACAAAAGTTACTACAAACTTTGAAAACAAACAAAAAAATTTATATGAATTTGAACTACTAAAGTGAAATGTACCCCCTTTGATACACTGACATGTGCCATGTGTCAGCAATGACAAACGTCAAATTATTATAACCAATCCCCAGCCAATCCCTCGAATCTGACAGATGTCATTGTATCAAAATACAGTGTTTCAAATATTAAAAACCAAAATTCATTACCAACCTGACAGCAAAAAACGATCACCGATAGCCTGTGGAATATTATGTATCGTACGAAATCTTTCAAAATGAAGTGTTCGCTACAAACACATATATATTTCAGTCTAACTCCCCTTGCTTTAGCTAATTTCGAGCACTTTTGGTTTGTGGGAAAAGAGTGCATTTGCAGATAAATAATTCTTACACTGTAGCACTGAACAACATTTTTTTGGCTAGTCATATCAAAGCTGTTTTCTGTATCAAACCAGAAAAATCGAACCAAATATAGAACGACAAAGAAATAATCAATATAGTTCATTAACACGAGATATTACGGCAGAATGTTTGTTTTCCTGGAATTTGACGTACACATTTCAGAATATAGATAGAATGTAGATAGAATTCCTATCCACAACACTTCCCAATTGGCGAAAAAGGAAACCGCTAGATGTCGCTGAAAAAACCAATATGTCTACCGATGAGGGCGAACAACGAACTATTTAACGCATTGAAATTTAAATAAACGGTGTTATTATAAGAAATTTTTGAATTTGGTGGATTTTGTAGCATTGAGATTATTGTTTATTGAAATTATTAGTAGTGAAATAATCCCTGGCTTGATTACTTGTATGAGGTATGGAATTATGAGACACTATTTATTTATGAAAGGACTTCTTTAATTTTGGGTGAAAAATGTAAAGATGCCACTAGTACAAGTGGACTTAAGTGATATTCTTCTTCTTTTTTCACCCTAAAATCTCAGATAAAACTACAATCACATCCTTTATGAATATATAATAAGGTCTTTTGAGTAAGCAAAGTAATATTTTCAAAGAACAAGGCAAACAAATACCATAATCTCAAAAATGTTTTGAACGTACAAGAAACTTGAACTTAATTTTCATGTTGCAAATAATTTATTGACATTAGAAATATCTTCAACCTATTTTACCACTTTCTTCAACTCCTATTAACATTCGGCTGAGTCTTTCGAGATTTCGATAATAGAATGAATAAAACAATAGTCCTGTTCTTGGAAGTGGAGACTGCAAACATTCATATTCTTTGTGATAGATTTTCTAATCTTAAGGACTGTCTTCCATTTGAGACACAGCTTTTTGTCACCAAGAGGAAATTCTGTAATAAGAGGAAAACTGGGGTACAGAAAAAAATTTCCGCGATTTGGTAGGTACAGTTTTATGGATATTCTGCATGTTAATAATATTTACCAACACCAAACAGCCAAACACTATAGTTCACAAATAGTCTATTTTAATCACTTTTAGTTGTTCCTCTGCTCATAAATAGTAAAAAACTGAGAAATATAAACAAGTCGTTACACAGCAAAAAATGGTCAATTATTTGTTGTTCACCCTTACAGTAGTCCCTGGAAAAATTATTAGATGGCGTACACTTCGCTATTTTCGCCTATAGACAATCGGCATGAACCAATCAGAACTATATATCCTGGCCAAGGCGGTATATTTGAATCAATGCTAAGGCGATATATTAGCTTTGTTCTGGTTCTGAAAATTATTAGTCCTGGGACGTCAGGATTATGCGCAGTTGAGAAAAAGTGAGCGAATATGAACCTAAAGAGCACACTTCTCGTCAACTGCGCATGATCCTGACGTCCCAGGACTGATAATTTTCAGAACCAAAACAAACCTAGTATACCGGGTGGCTACGGAAGTATTGCCAACGGAATATCTCAGTTATTGTATGAAGTAGGTTTGTGAAATTTGAAGCGTCGATATAATGACATAAGAGCTAGAATTTGAGCATATTGACATGTCGAAGTTAACTTCCGGTCTGACCGGAAGTAACATCAACTTTCTTATTTTAAATGGAAACCCTATTTTTTTTTCTTTTCGCTTTATTCAGCATTCAATTCCATTTCTAATGACATATCACAAGTTGGTATCTAACTAGAAACTAGATCAGAAAAAAATTATTATTGAAATTCACCGAGTAGGCCGTGGAAGCAAAATGAAAGCCAAAAATTGAAAAGTTGGCTATGGAAATCATACGTCACTTGATAACAGTTGCTACTACTGTGATATTTTATTTTCATTCGTCGGCGTTATAAAAAGCCGCCAAAAAAATATTGGAAAAATTGGGAAAAAAACAATACTCTGTAGGTCCATAACTTAAATAGGAACATACAACTTTTTCTTGCCTGTACTATTCAGCATAACCATTCCTTTCTAATGATATAATAGAAAGTAATTTTTTGAAATGAAATACCAAAAAATTTGAATTTTTTTTTCGATAAATCTGTTTTTTGTTATTTGAATAATAATAATTGGATTTTTTGGTATTTCATTTCAAAAAATTACTTTCTATTATATCTTTAGAAAGGAATGGTTATGCTGAATAGTACAGGCAAGAAAAAGTTGTATGTTCCTATTTAAATTATGGACCTACAGAGTATTGTTTTTTTCCCAATTTTTCCAATATTTTTTTTGGCGGCTTTTTATAACGCCGACGAATGAAAATAAAATATCACAGTAGTAGCAACTGTTATCAAGTGACGTATGGTTTCCATAGCCAACTTTTCAATTTTTGGCTTTCATTTTGCTTCCACGGCCTACGCGGTGAATTTCAATAATAATTTTTTTCTGATCTAGTTTCTGGTTAGATACCAACTTGTGATATGTCATTAGAAAGAGAATTGAATGCTGAATAAAGCGAAAAGAAAAAAAAATAGGGTTTCCATTTAAAATAAGAAAGTTGATGTTACTTCCGGTCAGACCGGAAGTTAACTTCGACATGTCAATATGCTCAAATTCTAGCTCTTATGTCATTATATCGACGCTCCAAATTTCACAAACCTACTTCATACAATACCTGAGATATTCCGTAGGCAATACTTCCGTAGCCACCCGGTATAGTCCCAAGTTCAACTTGGATATAGCAAGGTTAGTTTGGTTGGGTTAGATCATGTGCCCTTTTTTTATGGCTTAAAAATGAATGATATCCAAGTTGATCCTCAAAATTACATTGCACAATACGCAGGCGTAACTAAAATAGAGTTTTGATTGGTCCATGCGGATTGCCTATGGAGAAGTGTTGTGGATAGGAATTCTTGTCCCGCAAATACTGGTAGTGTCACCACCATGATGGTTTTTTACGGACGCGGCTCCGGCATATTAACCGAACATTTCTGCCAACCAATAGATACCACTCCACATTTTTCGGTGAACTATCTGGTTAAAAGAGTTTGCATTATATATACAGGGTATTCCACATTCGATGGCCTATTAGACGTTTCTGGAGAACGGAACGACAGATCATTTTAAAAATTTGTGGGCATGGATAAACATTCTCTACCCGTCTGAAATATTTTCATCAATACAGTGTTGCCGCGTGTATCAGAGAGTAGTAGCTATTTTGTTATTTCGAATGGAACACCCCATATATTATATAATTTTTGGAATCCTCGTAGTAGTTAGTCCTTACAAGTTTCCCATATAATTCCCTATACCTATCTGTAAAGGTTTTCGAGATAAAAATTATATTGTCAAATTTTTGAGTAAAACCTGACCATTGAAAAATTACGTTTATTTCACAATGCAAATTTACAAAAATATGGAAATTTTGGTCAAAGCTGCATAAGGTCATTAGATATTTTGTCGATATCAGTTTCATCATACAGGGATGGGGCTCAGAAGTAACTTCCTTTCGGGGACTTATGAAAATGACAGAACTCAGTTTTTTCAAATGGAATACCCTGTATATTATTTTCGAATTCAACTAACCAGTTTGGATAAGTTTCATCGACTATGTCATATACCTTATCTCTTACCGTTTATAAGATATAAATAATTTTTGAGGTCTGTGCAAGTATGAAAATTCAAGCATAAAATTTGGTGAAAAATATATCAAATAACAAATAAGAGCTTAATCTTTTTTGAGAAAGGTGTAATGAAATGCATGAACCTTCCTTCATACTGGGTGTATGACTAATATGATTATGTTAACAGTTTGAATAATGAAAAATTTAATTCATTAAATTCATTCTACACAAGATATAATATTACAAAATTTACTTCTAAATCATATCATATTTGATACTGAAAAAACAAAAACTCAGTAGCTCAGATGCTTGAAATGCTGACTTTTCACTCGTAAACATTGATGGATCGATGTCATTACATGATCAGTCGTGGCTATGCGGATTTCCCTGTTTTTCCAGTTCCTATTTTGTATTCACAGGTGTTCTATAAACCTTTTCTTCTATTTTACCATAGAGATAAAAATCTAGGAGAGTCAGATCTGGTGACCGCGGTGGCCAAATCCAATGACCAAAACGTCGTATCCACCGATCTTATTCGAACAAATTAGTGAGTTCTTTACTCACTTCACCTGTGCAATGTCCAGGAGCCCCATCTACCTGATAATAACAATTATAATATAAGTTTAGGGGTGAAGTGTCAAGGAATTAACTCACAGTTGATAGTAATCTCTATACATAGAGATGATCAACTAAAACCTGTAGAATTTTGCTAAATGCTACTGACATGAACATACGAAGATCCCAACTTCTTGAAAAAAATTTATATGGACAGATAAATCAAAATTCAATTTCAGAAAACTCTTATTTCATTAGAGAAATGGGATTTCAACAAAAATTAAGTTTCAATGTGTTTTGTATAGTTATGGTTGATGAATTTTCGATTTGCATTCATGATGAAAACTGAATTACAAAAAATATTTGGATATTCTGAGAACAATGGTGAGTACTTCTGAACTTATATTATAATAATTGAGAGTATCAGTTTAGTGGGGCTCCTGGACATTGTACACGTGAAGTGAGCAGATAATTCACTGTTCAGATCCCACTCCCCTACATCTTTATCTCTGGGTTAAAATAAAAGAAGAAAAATTATAATATTATTTATATCTCATAAACGGTAAGAGATAGGTAGATATTGGACATAGTCGATAAAACTATTCAAACTGGTTAGTTGAATTCGAAAATAAGATACTATACATTTGAAAAAGCTGAGTTTTATTATTTTCATAATTACCCGAAAGGAAGTTACTTCTGAGCTTCCCTGTATGATGAAACTGAGATCCAGTCCATCGACAGAATACCTAATTGCCTTATGCAGCTATAACTCAAATTTCATTTTTTTGTTAATTTGCATAATGAAATAAACGTAATTTTTCAATGGTCAGGTTTTACACAATAATTTGACAAAATAATTTTTATCTCGGAAACCGTTACAGATAGGTATAGGGAATGTTGTGAGGAATTCTACAAGGATTCCAAATATTAATAATATTTGGGGTGTTCCGTATGAAATATCAAAGTAGCTACTACTTTCTGATACAAGCGGCAACACTGTATTTATGAAAATATTTTAAAAGTAACATTTTGGTTTTGGGCTCTTGTAGTAATTACGGGTTTGTGTCTATTATTGACTTCATATTTTTCAACTTTAAAAGTATGTTTTTTCAATCATCTAGCATAAAGTTGAATTAATTAAGAACTTTGTAAGTCAGATATGAGTAATTTTGTTCGCGGGTGCAAACTGTTACAACTGTACCGGACCCAGGGACAGTTGTAACAGGACCTAGGGACAAAAGTAACGTATGTTTTATTGTTTTTTAACTGAGTAACCTTGTAGTGAAATTCACATTTTTGGTATTTTAAAGAATAAGGATGATTCTCATTTGATATCAAGATGAAAATAGCAAACTAAAAGTGTTTTATTTTCTTTGCGTTTTAAAAGTACATGTAAAAGATTGAAAAAAAAATTGTTCAAGTGTTAACAAATTATTCAGATTCACAATTTTGACAAGTATAAACCCGTTGTACATTCTTCGTGAGACCAACCCTTACACTCACGGCATTACACCCATTGTTCACCTGCTTTACTTGAGCTGAAAGCCTCTGAACACACTAGGCAGTAGGTTTCCTCTTCGTTGCTGCTTGTCTCTGATCCTGATTCATTTATGACTTGCTTTTTATTTTTAGTTTTTTGTATAGTTGTCTTTTCTATATGTTCATTTTTTTGCCTTTTGTTACTGAGTCTACATTTTTCTTAACCTGTCACTGTTTTTTATTTTCTACTTCCATTCTTATGGCCTCATGCTCTGGAGTGTTTTTTGTGTAGTTGTCTTTTCTATATGTTCATTTTTTTGCCTTTTGTTACTGAGTCTACATTTTTCTTAACCTGTCACTGTTTTTTATTTTCTATTTCCATTCTTATGGCCTCTTTCTCTGGAGTGTTTTTTGTGTAGTTGTCTTTTCTATATGTTCATTTTTTTGCCTTTTGTTACTGAGTCTACATTTTTCTTAACCTGTCACTGTTTTTTATTTTCTACTTCCATTCTTATGGCCTCTTTCTCTGGAGTGTCTGTATAGATGCCTAGCAGACTTTCGTTTTTTTCTGCAATTAGAAGATTTTTTCTTGGAGGAGCTTTAGGTAGAGGTCTTACACTATCAGGTGAGAAACCAATTTCAATATGGCTTGTATTGGTACTGGCTCTGGCGTCTTATATCGGTTTGTAGGAATAATAGAGGGATTTTCGTTAACTGCTCTGGCATTCTCCACGAATAGACAAACCCCCATCTCCTACTTCACTGTGAGTTTGCTTATGAATGGAGATATCCTTCTTCCCTCTTTCTTCCTTCCTTTGCCTGTTTGTTGTTTACTACGATTTTAACACCGGGGACGGTTGTAACACGTTACAACTGTTACAATCATCCCCGAAAGTAGTTTGTAAAATCAAACAGCATTTTCAGGATCTAGTCAAAAGGTTTCTGATCCACACATGGACTAAAAATAGAGAGTTAGTCCCTTAATAATCAGACTAGGAGAATATAAAAAAAATTCTTACACACATTTTTTAGGCATTTGTTCTTACGTGAATATTTGCTTTTCGATCCCAAAAACATGTTTTATTTGCCGCACCACATGAAGCGTGCTATTAATTAGATTATAGGTGAATATGGATCAGACGCATTAACATAACGCATAAAATGCAGGGTAGCCACTATGGTACGGAAGTTACAGGTGCTGTTACTATTGTACCCTGTTACTTTTGTCCCCGGTCTACCCTAGAGCATGTTTGATTATCCATGCCGACCAATTTTTAAAATGATCTGTCGTTCCGTTCTCCAGAATGTGAAATACCCTGTATATTATACGTATTTAGACTCACTTGCATAGCATAGCATATGCACCACCTATATTTTCAAGTCGCTCCGAAGCGCATATAATGGTGGTGTTCCTTCTCATCTGGACTGATCTGTAGATGGCATGGAGTATGAATCCTCAAAAATGCTCATTGTTCCAGAAAGAAGTCGATTTTCTGGGCCATACAGTGTCATCAGACGGCATTCGAACAGATGGAAGGAAGATACAGGCGATCCGAGACTGGCCGCGACCTAAAGACAAACATGAAGTGAGGAGCTTCCTAGGTCTCTGCACCTACTACCGTCGGTTTGTAGAAGGATTTGCTGATATTGCGGCACCCCTACATAAGTTGACAGAAGACCGAGTCAAATTCGTCTGGTCCAACAAAAGTGAACGGGCATTTGGAAAGTTAAAAGTTGCTTTATGTTCCAGTCCGATTTTAAGTTTTCCACGTCAAAGAGGCCTGTTCATTTTGGATACGGATGCCAGTAACAATGGGATTGGAGTCGTACTATCAAAAAGTAATTGAATTTTACAGCAAGGCACTGACCAAACCAGAAAGAAATTATTGCGTAACGAGGAAGGAACTAATGACAATAATCAAGGCTGTAGACCACTTCCACAAATATCTATATGGAAGAGAGTTCCTCATTAGAACAGATCATGCAGCTTTGAAGTGGCTACTCGAGATGAAGACCCCTGAAGGACAAGTAGCAAGGTGGATTGAGAAGTTGAACCAGTATCACTTCAAGATAAAACATCGACCAGGACGATTACACAACAACGCAGATGCCTTGTCCAGAAGACCGTGTTCGGATACCTGTGAGCATTGTGAGCGAATTGAACGTCGCGAAGGAATCAACCAAGTGAGATTAATGGTTGACGACAATTGGACCACAGCGAAAATGAGGCAGGACCAAGAAAGGAAATCGGAGCAGAAAGACCCACCTGGAAGGAAATCTCCTTACGATCACCAGGTTTCAAGGCATTGTGGGCACAATGGGATTCCCTGATTGTTGAGAATGGTCTATTGAAGAGAGCGTGGGAATCGGCCGACGGCAGAAACGTGATTTCTCAATTTGTTGTGCCTAGGTCGAGGATAAGTGATGTCTTGGAGAAGATCCATGGCAGCAAATCAGGTGGACATTTTGGAGTAAATGAGACCTTGGATAAAATACGTCAGAGATTTTACTGGGTCCAATGTCGTGGAGATGTAGAGAGATGGTGCCGAAGATGTCCGAAGTGTGAAGCAAGCAAAGGTCCCAAGACAAGATCGAGAGGAGAGATGAAACACTACAATGTAGGCGCTCCCTTCGAACGAATCGCCATCGATGTAGTAGGACCGTTTCCGATGACAAATAATGGCAACAAATACATCCTCGTTGCCATGGATTACTTAAGCAAATGGGTTGAAGCTTATGCCTTGCCTAATCAAGAAGCATCCACAGTTGCAAGAGCTCTGGTGGATAACATGTTTTCAAGGTTTGAAGTCCCAATGGAGCTACATTCCGATCAAGGAAGAAATTTTGAATCAAATTTATTCAAGGAAGTTTGTGAATTGATGGGAATTAGCAAGACCAGAACAACGGCCCCCACAGTCTGATGGAATGGTTGAAAGGTTCAACAGGACTATGGAAGAACATCTTTCCAAAGTAGTAGAGGAGCACCAAAAGACCTGGGATCGACATCTTTCACTATTCTTGATGGCTTACAGGGCCTCTGTGCACGATTCCACAAAGCTCACTCCAGCCAGCATCATCTTCGGGAGAGAACTTCGGTTGCTCTGTGACTTGGTGTTCGGATCACCAAGTTCTAAAGAAAAAGAGGTACAGGATTATGCAGACGAACTGCGAGATAGCTTGATGGGATCCACGAATTTGCAAGAAAAAGATTGAAGATAACTAGTGACAGAATGAAGGCTCGATACGATCTTAAGGCCAATACTGGTGGATTCAAAGAAGGAGATCGAGTGTGGCTGTACAATCCTCGTCGTGAGAAAGGATTTTCTCCTAAATTAACACCATCTTGGGAAGGACCATACACGACAGTGAAAAGAATAAACGACGTGGTCTATAGAATTCAACGCAGCCCGAGAGCGAAAATGAAGTTCGTTCACCTAGAGAGACTCAAACGTTATAATGGAGACAACGACACATTGTTTGATCGGGACGATCAAAATTGAGAGGGGGATAATGTTACGAGATTGATAAAGGCCTCCTAGCTGCGCCGCTGAGTCCATTCCGAGGGCGCCTCATCGATAAATCAGTTCCAAGAAGTGTTTATTTGGATGGATCGTTTTCTGTACTGCATGAATAGTCTAGATAACGGAGCTGCCGCGTCATCGCTCAATTCCTGGAAATGTGTAGAAGTTCTCCGTTTTGAGTATTCTCGTAATCATCGTGATTAATCCAGTCTACACGATGAGAACCTATATAAGCACGAGACATTTGACAAGGAGAAGAAGTTTTAAAGAAGAGTTTTTATGAAGAGAATTATTTAAGAAGATTAGAAAGAGATAATAAGCAGAAGTGTTTGAAATATTTAGCTAGTTGTATTGTTGTATAGATCTAAGTGTTTTATTAGTCAGTGAAGTGTTGTATGGTTGTTTATAGTGAAGTTAGAAAATAAACAGTTTAGTAGTGTGCTCGGCCTATTATTTAGCAAAAACGTAACAATACGTATTGCTGGAAATTGAAAACCGATAAGGGATGAAAAGTATAGGTGAAAATAATATACCTATCTATAAAGATGTTCAATGGGGATTCAAATAATCACTCAAAATCTCAATTAATTAAATTTTTTTGAGTTTTCTGTAGGGAATATTTCTGGAATGGCTCATCATCAAGTGTAGGCAGTAGCTCAGAGGCTATGGTCTCTAGCCGTGGAACTTCTAGCTCGCTTTGGACAGAGGTTCAAATGCATCTCTTTAGGCGATCACATGCGTTATTTTGGTAAGCAAGTGTGATGTGAGTCGCCGAGATGCCAAACTCGAAGTTTGGTGCCCGATTGTTGTGCGCACCGACCACCCGGAGTGGTGCTGTAAGTTTTCTGGGTTTTCCTAAAGCTAAAAAAATTAATAAAACATCAATCAGTATGTCGCATCGGAGCGCCACGGCAAATAACAATAATAGCCGTCCTCAACCCTTACAGGATTTTCCTTTGGATATGAGAGAGTATAATTATTATCATTATGATGTAATCAATATGTATTAGATGAAATCTATAACTATTAGAGTGTTCGGAATAATAGACGAGAGATATATATTTAGCATATATTCAATAATTATTCTGACATCAATATAGCTTTGTCGTATCGTTCGTATAGCTGAGTGGACAAGTTGGTTGGGCTCTTTATTCACAAACTCGATATGTCGAAGGGTATTCCCGCCTGAAAAACAAAAAAAAGAAATTTTTACTTGAATATTTTGTCAGTGATTGAATATATCTACAGTGTTGAGAGGTAACAAAAAGTTCCTTCTCCTTGTGGGATTAGATATTGGGTAACCGAGAACGCGATGATATATTTTAATAAAGAACAAATTTTATATTTAATATTGAGAAATAAGCACGAAACTGCTTATTTATAAATATTTGGTATTTTTTACATCACCTGTAATTGCCAATACTCAATGTTATGAATAAGGTATGTTCATGCAATCTACGAAAACAAGAAATACTGGTTACCTTGTCGATAGAATAACTTATCATTCCCAAACTGATGACGCAGATTATACAGTGTCTTTCAAAAGTATCGGAACGGTCTCATATTTCAGAATCGGCCATAAGAAAATTTACGAAAATTTCGAAAGAGTGGTTTTTGATGATGCCCGATTCAATGATGATATCGGCAATGTCGCCAAATCAACACTTTTCTAGATATTGGGGGTAACTAATTTTTTTCAAATGGAATTCCCTATTTGTTTTCATTGCAATCAATTCAGCGACGCCTCATTACTTGTGTCTCCAAATATCAGATTTTAAATGATTGCAGATTTCGAAATATGACAACATGGCTTTTTCGATCAAAAGTCTGGGAACATTTCAATATTTTCATACAGTTCAAGAAAAAATCGTGAAATTTCATACAATTAGGGTTTTGATGATGCCCGATTCAATCAAATACCAGATTGTGAATTAATGTGGGTTTTGAAATATGAGAACATGGTTCGTTGAAATATCAGCGAACGGTCCAATATTTTTAAAAGGGCTCGTGAAAATATCATAAAATTGCATACAAAATGATTTTTTTTAATAACTTTTTGATAATTGAATTCTTTTCCAATAGAGTTTTGAATCAAATAACAGAAACTGAAAACTATCTGACCAAGTGCTCCTCAAATTGTTTGCCATCATTTGCTAAACAATAGCCCAATAGCTTGACCTATTTTATTTTTTAAGATTTCTAAATTTGCTGGTTGCTCAAACTACATCAATTTAAAATCTGATATTTGGAAACATAAGTAATGAGGCGTCGCTGAATTGATTGCAATGAAAACAAATAGGGTATTTCATATGAAAAAAATTGAGTTATTCTCAATGCCTGAAAAACTGTTGATTTGACAACATTGCCGATATCACCATTCAATCGGGCAACATCAAAAATCAGCAAGTATGAAATTTAACTAATTTTTCTTGAACCGTATTGAAAATATTGGAACGTTCCCAGACTTTCGAACGAAAAGGCCATGTTGTCATATTTCGAAAACTGCAATCATTTAAAATCTGATATTTGGAGACACAAGTAATGAGGCGTCGCTGAATTGATTGCAATGAAAACAAATAGGGTGTTCTATTTGAAAAAATTGAGTTGACCTTAATATCTAAAAAACTTTTGATTTGGCAACATTGCCGATATCACCATTGAATCGGGCATCATCAAAAACCATTTTGTATGAAATTTCACGAATTTTTTCTTGAACCGTATTGAAAATATTGGAACGTTCCCAGATTTTTGAACGAAAAAGCCATGTTGCCATATTTCAAAAACCACATTAATTCACAATCTGGTATTTGGAGACATAAGTCACGACGGAGCGCTGAATTGATTGCAATGAAAACAAATAGGGTGTTCTATTTGAAAAAATTGAGTTGACCTTCATATCTAAAAAACTGTTGATTTGGCAACATTGCCGATGTCACCATTGAATCGGGCATCATCAAAAACCATTTTGTATGAAATTTCACGAATTTTTTCTTGAACCGTATTGAAAATATTGGAACGTTCCCAGATTTTTGAACGAAAAAGTCATGCTGTTATATTTCGAAAACTGCATCAATTCAAAATCTGATGTTTGGGTATTCCATTTGAAAATGTTGAATTACCTTAAATATCTGGAAAACTGTTGATTTGGCAACATGGCCGATATCACCGTTGAATCGGGTATCATCAAAAACCACCTTGTCGAAATTTTCGTAAATTTTCTCAGGGCCGTTTCTGAAATATGAGAACGTTCGGATACTTTTGAAAGACACTGTATATAATTCACTTTGTGGACGTTTTTCAGTGAATAGATTATTTTTCCTTACAGCTACCTACTTCCCAAGTGTTTGCTGGTTTAGGATATGCGATATTATACTTTTTAACAGTACACCTATTCAGAAACTCAAGAATTTTATTACAAGAAGTAGTTGCATTAGTGTCCTCTTTTTGAGGAACGTTGTACAAATATCGAAAGTAACTGTTTTTTATTAGATATTTGCCTGATTCTCTCCCAATGAACCGATTCCCATTAGACCGAACCCAAATCTTGTGCCACCACTAACAAAAAGTGTCAAACACTCAGCACAGTGGTAAGTATCCTCGCCTGTCTGACAATGAAACCAAAGACAAAGGAAAGCAGAAGCTTGCTGCGCTCGCATTTTGTAACTTACCATCTTTTTTGACCAAGGACCTAATTTCATAACGTAAAAGAAGGCAGTGCATGCCGATTTATGGCTTTACCGGGCCCTAGGCGGCCATCACGATTTTGCTGCGTCTTCCCTACCTCGGACAAGTCTTTCGAAGACTTTTGAGGGTTGTACTCTTAAGAGTGTGCAGCTGGTTGACGGAAATAACAATTATAAATTAACAAAAAAAGAACACTGCTCCTGTGGAACTGCGGAATGCAAACGATGAGCCAATATTCAACATAGAAGGCTGAAATTTGTCTATTCTACCTGCGCTACCTAGACCTATTTGTTTTCGATTTTTGAGGTCATATCAGTTTTCATTTTATTCTTTCAACATGACTATTATTTATTAATTCCAAGAAGAAATCAAGAAATAGTAATTATAGAAGAGTATAAGTACCTCAAGTAGAATAGTCAAATTAGGTAATGAGAAAATTAAAATTAGGGATTGGTAAAAATGGGACAGAGAGTGTTTAACCACTCAGAGTATATATAAGATTAAGTTAGATAAGTAACATTAGAAACCTTCAGCTCTTGAAGTGAATAACTTTGTTAGCCAAAGGAGCATCGAGTGTTAGTGACAGTTTTGGTTTTTGGGTAATTTTCTGAGATGACGTCTACATCTCGTGGATCAGACTTGTGTTTTATTTGTAAAGGAGGAGTTGAAGCAGGTGAACTAACTGTAGTGAAAGCCAGAGGAGTTGCCAGACTGTTGGAGTCCAGTGTAAAAAGAAACTTTCGGCAGATGAACAGTTTCTGCGTGAGTTGAGTGAAGTAAGAGTGCACAGTGCTTGCCAAACAAGGTACAACAATGAGAAATTAATTGCTGCATTTACACGTCGTGGATGTGACACATCCAAAGCTCCTACCCGACGGTCACAAGTTGCGAAATTCGACTTCACCAATGCGTATTTTCTTTGTGAGAAAGCTATCACTGATAATTTCAGAGATAAACAGGCAAAGTTGCCCTTGGAAAGGCGCAATGCTACAGTCAAAGTGACTCTACCCGAAATTTCTAATAGAATCATCGAAAAGGCGAGGATGCGTGGAGACGACTTGGGGAAGAAAATAGAAGAGCGCATTAGCCAGTTGCAGAATTTGGACACTGATTTAGTCGCCGTCAATGCTGAGTATCATCAAAAGTGCCTCGCAAGCTTTTACCATCCACCTAAGTCATCGCATAAAAGAGGATTCCGCCCATCGCCGAGTGTTGACGAAACCATGCAGGTGATATTTTCATACATCGACGAGAATAGTGATGAATGCCAGTTTTCCATTCAGCAGCTGATTGAGCTGATTGACGAAGACCGTCGACCACACAGCAAAACTGTCAAAAATCGTCTTCAGATGAAATATGGGGACAAATCATTATTTCAGAATCAAGTAGAGGGCCTATTGTCAGTCTGAAGAGGGTTGGTGACAAAATTCTGCACGATAACTGGTACTCCACCGAAAGGAAAGTAGACGCACAAGAAGAAAGACGTCGAATTGTGGAGGAAAAATAATTTTGGAAGACATCCGCTCCAGAGTATTCAACACAGTTGAGTATCTTCCGATTGACAACTTCTTGGATATTGCGCGAACTGCGGTTCCGGAGACACTGCTTCTTCTACTCCATGTCTTGATTTTGACCAACAAACGACGAACCTTGGACTCTTGAAAAAATAAATGCCTCGCTCTGGCTAAGAAATCTCGGCAGGAAATGTAATGAGTACAAATGAGTACCTACCCACTATGATTAGCTATAATATCTTTATTCCTCAATATAATATATGCCTTGAGAATAACTTAATATTGTTATTTACATTAATTTTTTTCACGAAAGGACTACGTCTTTTTTTCTTCCTGTCCTGGGATAATTATGTAGGGGAACCGGGGGATATATCGAT
The DNA here is from genome assembly GCA_958502065.1 of Chrysolina americana. Lineage (NCBI taxonomy): Eukaryota > Metazoa > Arthropoda > Insecta > Coleoptera > Chrysomelidae > Chrysolina > Chrysolina americana. The sequence continues at coordinate 22,304,516 of OY293415.1, read as the reverse complement.
CCGTAAAGTAACTAATATCAATACCAAAATTATGTGAATAGGTATGGTTGGCTTTCATCAGAATAAAGTTAGCTTTTGAGAATTGGGGTTGGGTGGGGGAAGGAGGAGTGGGGTGTCCAAAGTTGGTGACTTCAACTAAGAACCATAATTACTACATTTCATGATAATTCGGGTATAACAGATGAAATAAGCTGTAATTTTGCATTTTTTGTAATTTCTTAGCAAATTTTGAAACATGACCTTTTTTTGACGTGCCATATCTCGGTAGCGAATTCACATACAAACACGTTTTTTCAGTCAAAATTGTATACAATTTTATGCTATACAAAAAAGTATCGATATGTTTTTTCCGTAGAACGTAAGAGAAAAAAGTAATCGAGGAAAAACCGGAGAGAGATCAAAAATTTTGCAGTTTTCCCCCCTCTACTTTTTTCGCACAGTGTCCTCGAGGTCCAAAACTTGAAAAAATGTTGATTAACCATCCCTGAAGAACCTCCTGAAGTTTCATTAACTTCCGAACTTTTTACACCTAACCCCACTTTTTTCAACCTGTTGACTGAACTATAAGTAAATTCTTAAAACTCACATCATCAATTTGTGCAATTTGTCTATTCGTCATTATTAAATCTGAAAGTGTGTTTGAATTACATGCTATTCTTGTCGATTTCTGAACTGAACGTTTGAAGCCAGCTGTCTACATAATACTCATAAATTTAATTGCAAACGAATCAGGATTTTATCCCAGGATGATTTCATTGAATTGAATTAGAGTTGCCTATGATAGGCCTATTCGAGTTATGAGTGATAATCAATTAAATTTGTAAACCAACCTCTTTTGCGCCTTTGATATAACAGGTAGCTATATTTCCACTCGTTTCACATGGATCATTTGCGTCGAAGTAATCTGAAATGAAAAAATATATGGAAAAATTATTTTTACTGTCAAATTGCTTTTTTTTCATAATTTTGGAATTTCCTAGCGAGGCAGGATCATTTTCCCAAAATAACCACTCCCCACGCCGTGTAGTATGTCATTCTTGGGTCCAAGAGTTATGTGGCCTGAGCAGGCGGAGTGAAAAAGAATTACGGCCTTCTGCATTCGTCCGGCTGAGATTTCGGCCATATTACGGCAAGCCGGTATGATTTTTAGGTTTGAGAGCAGTGTATCCATCATTCCACCAAGGACCCCTATTATTAGAACCACCATTTTAACAGAATGGTTTGGGTAAAGCCTGCGGAGTTCGAAGAGTAGGTCTCGATATTTAGTCCGTTTTTCTTCCTCTTTTCAGACGATGTTTGTTTCTCCAGGAACTGAAAACTCAATGGCGAAAATCGTCCTACTTTGATGTCGCGGAGAACTACATCAGGCTTATTGGCTTGTATTTGCCTGAGGGTGAGGAATGAGTAGTTTCAATAGATTCGGCACTTCTCATTCTCCACAACGGACTCAATCCTCCGGAGCATAAGGCAACACCGGTGATATTATTATTATTAAGATTATTGAGAGGAGGGGATCAAATTCATATAATTTCATATGTTCCTAATGGAAAACCCAGAGAGCACAGTGAACAAAGAATTATATTCAGTACAGTTATTCGGCAGTTTGAGTGATACTTTTTCCACTTTGGTAGTTGGGAATGATAGAAAAGTTGAATTGGCTTGGAGGGAATCATTTGACTGTACAGCAGTGAACTTCTTCAATTCCACTCATATGTTTACTAGGAACTTGGGTCAAAATTCGTAAGGGCGTTGAAGGACTTCGGAGTAATTTGTCACTTCGATAGCTTTTTTCATAATAATAATACTCCCTCATAAATCATAGAGTGTACCCAAATGTATAGCCTGTGTGGGTAGAGGACGGCTATTATTATTATTATTTGCCGTGGCGCTCCGGGGCGACTTACTGATTTTTGGTGGCTTATTCACTTTCAGCTGTAGGAAAACCTACAGCACCACCCCGGGTGATCGGTGCGAACTCCAAGCAAGCACCAGACCTCGGGATTGGCATCTAGACAAATTATATTGTCTATCGACTCCTATGAAATTGAGAATTTTTTTTCCTTTTCCATGATTCGAACCTGGCCAAATGCGAGAGGAAGTTTAGAAGGCCCGCATCTAACCGCCTCGCTACCGAGTTAACAAGAAAAACAGTGGAGTTGCCATTCAACCCAGAGACATTGTGTGCAGAAAATTAATTTATGCCCATTTTTGAAGAAACTGAAATTCACGGGTTCACAAAAATGAAACTACAAGTTTAAACTACCCCTATAACGGGGCTGTTCCAATTTTTTCTATGCTGGCACAAAATGTACGTTCTGAGAAATAATAACATACCATTTTAATTAAATATCTCCACTATATACCCCCTCTCAGCAAAGTTTTAAAAAAATCACAGAAATGAAGTACTCTTGTGAGGGTTGATCCAAGTTTTTCTATGGAGTACTTTTAAGCAATCATAATCTACTGTTTCAACGAAATATTTTATCCAGAAACACCCATGCAGTGAGTAAAGTTTTTCGAAAAATCGCAAGTACAAACTAGCCTTGAGAGGGGGCTGTTTTGAATTTTCTTTATGGTTACAAAGAGTGGAGTGAGATGGCAGGATTTCGAAGAAATCATAAAAAAATTAAGCTGAATCTGGTAGGTATTCAGTTTGAACCCACAGTTTGGCAGGTATGAGTGGCAACACATATATAAAATCACATAATTTTCTGTTCCCGTTACAAATTTGTTCTTTTCTTACCAGTCTCTTCGCATTTTTGGTATATGCCGTATATTTTATTGAACAAATCGACATCAGATTGCTTGATTTTTTCCAAGGCTTCCTCTCCTTTTACGAGGTCAATTCTGCCATCTTCCTTTTCCTGGAAGAAAAAATGATATTACATCGAAGAATTATAATCTCAATAGTATGAGAGTCATTCAGATTTCTAGTGTTGTCAAATTATTGCAACCCACAGTAGACTTGCATTTTTCCATCCGGCTACGCCAAAATTCAATTCCTACTGTTCCTAAATACTGTTAATTCTTACAACCCCCACCCTATGATTATTCTTGATCTAGGTTGTAGCTGATATTATTATTCTCATGAGAAAAATTGTTGATATTACTTGGCGGAAGATCATTAATCAAATAATAAAACTTATATAAAATTTGTTTGCTTTAATAGAATATTTTCTTCAGGAACTCAGGACTCATTCAGAGAGCTCTATAGTATCATTTACCAAAATAGTCTTTTCCCACATTCGGTATAATTTTGAATCATAGAATTCTGTAAACAAATCGAAAAACACTTGGCAGATCATTAACCATCAGATTCTTGAAGAAATGAGAATTTCACTAAATCATTGATTGAAAACAAGCTCTACGACTTAAAATTTCTTGGACAAAACGTCCCAAATATCTCAATTTTTTTTTATCTCCAGTTTGTGAGAGTGAGGTCTTAGAACTTATTTCTCAATTATAACCTGCTAAACATCTGCAGCAATGAACTTTGTCAACCTTTAACATATTTGATAAATCTTTCTTCAATAATTGAAATTTTTCAGCAACCCTGAAGCTTGCAACAGTATGCCCTCTGTTTAAAAAAGGGGATGTGAATGACTTGGATAATTATAGAGCAATAAGCTCATTGTCTTGTCATTCTAAGCCATTCGAACTGAATTTAAAAAAGTAACTAACTTTGTTTTACGAAAGCAACAAATTATTGTCACCCTCACAGCATGGTTTCACTAAAACCAAGAGTACAGAGTCAGCCATATGCGAGTCCCAGTCAAGAATTGTCGATGCTCTTGACAATAAAAAATATGTAATGGGCATTCTCACGTGCCTTTACGAAGGCAAATAAGGCCACTATCATTAAAAATTTTATTTTCGTTAATTCCGAGATACTAAGTTAGAATTCTAACATAGTAACTCAGAATTAGCTAATTCTGACTTAGTATCTCAGAATTAGCTAATTCCGAGATGTTAAGTCATAATTCCGACTTAGCTTCTCAGAATAAGAACATGTTTTGTCACTCCTAATTCTAATTCAAAAATACGTATTATTTGTTAGGTATGATCGCTTCTTGCAATCATTCACCGAAATAGTGAAAATAAAGTGAAAGTGTGTGGTATCAAATTATTTGTAAGAAAAAGCTTTCACAAAAAGCCAACGAGCCACCCCCTTTCCATTTGAAAAACTCAAGTTAACTAATGCATATTTGTGACTTTTAAATATTTCTTACAACGACTGTGATGTCAAAAGCCTCAAAGTCGTATTTTTCCCATATTATTTGATCAAGAATGAAGTAAATACGTCAAATAATAACAAAATTATAGGGTTGAGCCACCTTGGAGAATCACCCGGTATGAACATATATCTGTTTATTAATCAACTCGTCACATAACCACAATACACGTTCTCGTGATCTATTAGTCTTCCCTACTGCTCGTAGAACTGCTATGTACGAAAAAAGTGCAGAACATATTCTCCAAACAGTAATTGAAAATTCTCCTAATATTCATGTCTTCAAAAATCAGCCGAAGAAAATCTTCGAAGGGTCACCATTTAAGAATTTACTGATCAATAAACTTGAGATCTTCAGCTCTAGCATATTTAGATTTCACACTGTGATTGGTTCTGATTTATATTGTGTTGTAAGTTTTGAATTTGAATGTTTCTTCTTGACAAATCGTGTGGTTGGTTATTCCAACTTTTGTATGTACAGATGTATTTATTCATTAATTTATTTTTTTAACTTCTTTTAGGGTTGAGTTTCAAAACAAATCTGCAGTCAAGTTGAGTTAGGTTAAGTTGAGTTAAGTTAGGTTAGGTTTGGTAAAATTAAGTGAAGCAAAGTAAGTCAAGTGAGTTAAATTGGGTAAGTTAAGTAAAGTAAGGTTACGTAAAGTGAAGAAAAGTCCGCTTTACGGCATCTTAAGACGCCTGTCCAGGTTAACCATCAGTTTTACTGACGCATATTTCCGCACACACGCTTCCCAGGTTGTAAAAAGTTGTATTTTTGCCAGTATAGTTGTTCGAGTTAAGTTAATCAACTCTGTTTTGTCAAGTTTCAGAACAATTTTTTCATTCTTTAGATACCTACTGCATGATTCACTAATCTAGATGGTCTTCTAGATCTGATTCTGTCGCTTAGCTCCAGAATAATGTGTATAGATAGATAGATATACTTTAATGTACATAGTAAGATGAAAAAACATAAATCTAAATTTCAGTCGAAAAGATAGGTATAATATTATTATTATTTTCTATAGAACAATTTTACATTTTTCACACTGATTCCAATATGTTCTGTTGATTTTGACTTAAATGGTTTTCACTGTTTTCGAATATAATAGTTGGAGAGCACCCAAGCGGAATAAAATTGAGTTATTCATTTGAAATATTTAGAAAATGTAATACATTTGAATATAATCTAGAAATATGTTGGTATTGGTATTGGTGAGTATGGATGGTGATTGATGCGCTGCGACCTGATTAGATCTATTGTGCCCCATCTTCTTCTGCTGTCACAAGATGTTCTTGTTTACAGCAGCCCTTCAAGTCCCAATTCCTTCAGGAATTTTAGGATTTTGAGGGGGTCTGCTCGTGGTATTTCTCCCACGGTCAGCTGGTGTGATCCCAGTATATTCAATCTTTTGCGATGTACAGCGTAACACTCCATCAATATATGGTGGGGTGTTTCTGGGTGTTCCCCACATAATCTGCAGGTGCTGTCCTCCTCTAAGCCTAGCTTCCTCAGGTGTTCTTTGAGTCTGCAATGCCCCGTTAGAAATCCCGTGATTGTCTTTAGACTAATTTTGCTGAGGTTAATCAGTGTCTTTGATCTTGCTCGGTTGAAATTTCCGAGGAGATCTTTGGCCTGCCTCAGCCCTGGAAGTCTTAGCCAGTATGTTGCTCTCATTGCTTCTTCAGCTTTATTGAGTTCTTCTCGGAAGTAATATTTTCCAAGTCCGCAGAATGGTTCTGGCCCGATCAGTGGCGTTGCTGCGCCTTTCCGTGCCAGGGTATCTGCTTGTTCGTTGCCCTCTACTCCGGCGTGCCCTGGCACCCAGAGGAGGGTCACCTTATTGTTCCTGCCCAGATCATTAAGTTTGTCTAGGCATTCCCAAACCATCTTCGAGTTGATGTTGCAGGAGCTCAACGCTTTGATGGCTGCTTGACTATCGGAGAGGATCACGATTTCCTGGTTCCGGTATTTCCTATTGAGGTTGAACTGAATGCACCTTTCTATGGCGTGAATTTCCGCTTGGAAAATGCTGGGGAACTGGCCCATGGGTTCAGAGTATTTGGTGCGAGGCCCAAAGACCCCTGCTCCAGTTCCTTCGGGAGTTTTGGACCCGTCCGTATACCATGTTAAGGTATTCTTCCCCAGTGCTCGAATCGATTCTATGTTCCATTCTCGCTTGGTGTTTAGTTCCGTTCGAAAAAGTTTCTCGAAACTAAATTTCTTGGTAATTTCGTCAGTTGGGAGGTCGGCAAGGTGTGCACAGTTGGTAGGGGTTAAGCCCCTCGCGCCGTGTGCTGTCCCTATGAGTCCGACTTTAGCCAACCTGAGGTTTGCCTCCCAAGCAGTTCTCTTCACCATTATGTGGAGAGGAGTGAGGTCCAGAATGACCTCTATTGCTGCTGTTGGAGTCGACCTCATTGCTCCTGTTATACAAAGACATGCTAGTCTTTGCACTTTTTCCAAGATCTTCTTTGTTGTGGCGAGTTCGGTTCTGCCTTGCCATGCTACTGCCCCGTAGGTGATCATAGGTCTCACTATCATGGTGTACATCCATCGCAGTACTGATGGGTTACATCCCCATGTTTTTCCTGCAATGTTCCTGCACACCATCAGTGATGATTTTGCCTTATTAGCGATCTTTTCTACGTGTCTGTTCCAGAGTAGTTTTGAGTCTAGAGTAAGTCCTAGATACTTCACCTCTTGCTGCCATTCTAAGTCTGCTCCGTCGAGGCGAACAGTCCTTAGGTGCTGAACCTTTGTTCTTCTAGTGAATGGTACTACTGTGGTTTTTGATGAGTTAATTCTCAGCCCCACAGAGAGGCACCATCTTCTGGTTGTCTCTAGCTCTCTTTCTATGAGATCGCAGAGGGTTCCTTCGAATTTGCCTTTGGCCATGATGACTATGTCGTCCGCATATCCAAGGCAAGTGACTCCGCTCCCGGTCAGTGTTCCGAGTAGTTCGTCTACTACGAGACTCCACATCAGAGGTGATAGTACCCCTCCTTGTGGGCACCCCCTGTTTGTGCTGATCCGAAAGCTGCTCTCACCCACTTTCGTTTCAGCTGTTCTTGTGGCCAGCATTTGGCACATCCATCTGGATGTGGTTCTGTCCACTCCCTTGTTCATTAGGGCCCTCTTTATTGCTTCATGAGAGGTGTTGTCGAATGCCCCCTCTATGTCTAAGAAGGCACAAATGGCCATTTCTTTGTGCTCAAGTGATCTCTGGATGCTTTCGGTAAGCACGTACAGAGCGGTTTCCGTTGATCTGCCCGCCCTATATGCATGCTGCCCGGAGTGCAATGGCACCCTCTCCAGTATCTCAGTTCTGATGTAGTTGTCTACCGTCTTCTCCACTGTCTTCAGTAAGAAGGATGAGAGACAGATTGGTCTGAATGACTTCGGGAGGGTAGGGTCCTTCTTTCCCACTTTGGGAATGAAGGTTACCCGTGCTCTTCTCCAGTTGTTCGGTATGTACCCGAGTGCCAGACTAAATCTGGCTGCTTTAATGATGTACGGCAATAGTTCCGTTTGCCCTTTTTGTAGAAGAGCCGGAAATATACCGTCAACTCCTGGTGACTTGAATGGTTGGAAGGATTCAATTGCCCATTTCACTCTTTGGGGAGTGCATATGGTCTTTGCTACTTCCCAGTCTTCTCGTTTGGCTCTGCCTGGTTCTTCCAGTGATCTGTCGGATTCAAATGGTATGCTGCCTGGAAAGTGCGTCTCCAGTAAGAGGAGAGCTCGTTGCTCTTCATCCTCTGTATAGCTACCATCTGTTCTTCTGAGTGACATAGGTCCTTGCTCTCTGCCCCTCGCCATGGTTTTGTATAACCTGGATGCTGCAGGGCTTGATGTGATTGTCTCACAAAAGCTCCTGAAGCTGTTCCTCTTGGCTTTCCTTATTTCTTTATTATATTTTGTCAGCCTTTCGGTGTATCCCTGCCAATCTCCGCCCCGCTTGGCTTTGAAGAGAAATATGTTTTATGAATAATATTTAACGCCTTAGGTATTTCTAGTAACTACTGATTATGTTGGACAAACAAATACAAACTTGATAATTCACATGTATAGAGTGACTCTGAATTGAAATCAAAGTAAAATACATATTTAGGTAAATTTGACCGAATTTCACTTGAAAGAAAACAACTTTGGGATTTTTTTTTAAATCTGAAATTGAGTTACAGTTCTTTATGTCTAGTTAATTGGTGACGTATATTAATCGTCGGCTTCATCTAGATCACAAATTGAGTATTTTCTAAATACTTAATACAATTCGATGAAATTGATAACCACCCAAGTTCAAATTATTTTTCAATATTTTTGTCAACCAAGGAAAGCCATTTATTAATTATTTTAGGAAAAATGTACTAACTGATTTTATGGAAGAAAGTAACACCCAAGCTGCTAAAAGAATTTGCTTTTTTACAGCATTTCACAAAACAGTTTAAATCTCTGCTATTTTACGGGTAAGAGTAGAATTATTAGTTCAGCTCTGAAATAAAGTATGTTAAATTTGAAATATATCAAAAGAACCTATAGAAGTTGTTCAGAATCGAATTACCTGAAATTCGAAGTCACAGTCACCCAACTTTGCGCAAGTTTGCGAAAATTACAATTTTATTCTCTTGTAGATTGCAATGAAAAAATGGGATACAATTTCAACAGAAATTATGTATAGTTATTTTTGTATCTAGTGCGCGAAATGCTACTTTGGTGATCGAGAACTGATTTTTTTCTACAAACGTCAAAAATAATGTTCCAAAATAAATAATATGATTAGTTTAATATGAAAAATAGTATTGAACTGGCTAAACTGGTTTTCCAAATCAAGTAATTACTGTAACTATGGAAATAAAATGGTATTTCTTGGATTTTTGCTTGATTGAGGAACATAAAAGTTAAAATATAAAAATCCCATATAGTTTACATGCGGTGTGCGAAGTAAGTATTTCGCACACTACTTCGCGCACGGTGTCATGGTAACGAAGGAAAATGAAAAAAAGGGTCACTTCGCATATTGTTGTCAATGCGCGAACCTTGTCATTTTTTGACGTTTGTAGAAAAATAGTTATTTTTGTATCTAGTGCGCGAAATGCTACTTTGGTGATCGAGTTAAAAAAAATTGTCGAGAGGCTCATTTCTTTCACGAGCCTATTTTACAATATAAAGAAACGATTCAACGACAGTTCAGTTTGTTCATGTCTTCGATCGTGTATGTGTCAAAGTCTTTCGTGAACCTGTGTATTTGTTTATACTTTATGTTCAATCTATTTATTTCACCCTTTTTAAACCCGGAAAGCCACCCTAAATGTAAGTACCCTTGTTGTTGTTGTTTTCTGTAAAGTGTTTTATTTTTCAACGATTGTTATTTTACATAATTTATTTTGTTTTAATCAAAATCATCTTTTAGAATACCATTTTAATATGTATGTTCTTGTTTATACTTCAGTGTCCTGAAGATGAAACAGTAAAGTTTCGAAACGTCGACAATTTAATAATTGGTGTTCTTCAACATTTCGACCGAATTCCCGCTAATTCAACAGCTGAAATTTATAAACTGAGTTATAGATGAAATCAATACCAGAGAAAGTTACCCTTTGTTTGTGAATACAATTGAATTCTGAACAACTTATTTTAGTCCAGCAGCGACCAAAAATTGAAAGGGATCAATAAAACTTTCAACTCACACTAAGGCAGCCAGCACACTGAGCAACCATGACCGACCGTCCGCGATCGTCCAACTACGACCAAAATTTCCAACACGTGTAATCTTATCTGAATGATCGTCCTCGACCGGTTTTCGAAGACCATGTTTGAAATCTGCTGAAAAATTTTGGTCGATCAGTGTGAGTTTGATAGTTTTTATTGATCCTTTTCAATTTTTGGTCGTTGCTGGACGAACGCAGACGGACGATCCTGGAGCCGTATGTTTGAATTTTAATGCGTGCGATATCAATGCTATCTCTCTTCAATGTGCGGTATTTGTATCGCTCTATGTCACTTCAAACGCATGAAAATGATTTCGCATGAACTCAAAAATACGGTCCCTGGTCGGTCAGTGTGATTTCTAGCTAACTGACCAAAATTTTCAGCAGATTGGAATTTCGAACATGGCCTTTGAAAACCGGTCGAGGACAATCTTTTAGTATGAGTTATCCGATGAGAATACACGTTACGCGTGTTGGAAATTTTGGTCGTAGTTGGACGATTTCGGACGGTCGGTCATGGTTGCTCACTGCCTTACTCGACGTATATCCTTAAACCCCTAGTTACGCTCTCGTGGTGTTTCGCAGACTTCTTGGTCTTGTGATTCGGAAGTGTAATCGATTATTTTCGTTATATTACTACCTTAAGAGTATTGGTTTAGTCAGTGATGAAAAACATTTTAAAAATACCCAAAATCGATTGGATTGTATCAAGACATGGAGCCTCGAAATAAGAGACTGATTCTGAGAGTCATTTACGTGATCTTTTTGAAGTATATTAATTTCAGTTTGAACTCACAAATCCAAATTCCTTATTCACGCACAAAATCATGCATTTTCCTTCATGGCTCTCGGGTACTTGATGGTCTAGAAGTTTGGCGATGTCCTCTGAAACGAAAAGAGTATAGACAAATACACAGTATACAAAAACAATATATTTGCATTACAATTGCTGAACCAGTTGAGAATACAAGTTGAAAACACTCATAATAATTTGTCTTTCTCGACACTAAAATGAGCATGAAGGATGGCTATTATTATTTGTAATGACGCTTCAGCGTAACAAACTTATAAATATGGTGGTAACTATTGTTTTTCGATGACAATAACTAGTTTGATCTGAAACAGGAACTACATGATCTAGATATCATTGTTCCGTGGTTCCACCATAGACTCCTATCCATTAACTTTGGTAAAATATACGATTAACCATTAACCATCTCTGTTCCAAAATATGACATTTATATATTTGAAAGGGCAGCTATTAAACCCACAAAAAATCGAATAGCTTGGAATATTTAACCAATGTATGACTCGTTTGAAAAATTGTTGTTCTCTGTACAAATTCAAAAGAATAGCAATCATAAGCAGAAAATCATAATATACAAAAGTATAAAATATTGGTTGCATCCCATCTGAGCTACGGCGTAATTGGTAGGGTGTACTATCAAAAACTTATCCGATACGTCTTAAGGTTGTCGAGAGAAGGTTCATCAGATAATTATTGCAGAAAGGATATGACCTTCTTTACTCAGAGTCTGTTGATAGTAGAAAGGAGTATTGCGGTTCAGGGGTGGGAATGAAATTGATACCCCCCTGCAGGTTTGAGACCAGAGCACTCATGTATAGATCATTGAGTTCAGTCGTTAACGATGCATACATGACTCATCATATCAAAGAAGAAACGAGAAGCATCTAAGAAACATCAAGATGAGTCACTGACTGTTCCGAACTATTTCAAACTGCGACTTCTTAGGTTGCCTCTCGGAGTTCCTGGAATGGTCTTATAGAAACCTACTACCGGTTTAAAAGCTGAACGATCAACATCAGATAGTATATTAGTTAGCATATTAGTTAGTTAGTTGCAGATTACAGTTTAAAGACAAAGTTGGCTTTCGATAGTGGAATAAATTACAATAGTTGTTCAAAATAAATCAAAAGTCATAATTTACAAGTCATAAGTAAACTGGCGGATTAAAATAAAGTGAATGTTTAATGCAGTGGTAGCAGAAATAGGATTTTTAAAATAAATGAGTGATTGCGTATATAGTGAACAGTCTCCGTGTTAATGAAAGTGATTAGACTTTTCACGCGTGAAATAGACTAATGAACCGTAAAATAAATGAGTGTTCGCGTAGTAAACAGTCTCTGTGTTACAAATAAAAAATACCTTTTTCACGCGAAATAGACTAGTGACCCGTTACACAAATAAATATTTGCGAAGTGGACAGTTTTGCATGGTACGGGAAAATAGACTAATAAACTTTTTGTATGAAATAATAATAATACTCCCTCATGACCACTCATTGAGTGTACCCAAAGGCATAGCCTGTGCAGGTAGAGGACTATTACTATTATCATTTGCCGTGGCGCTCCGGGTCGACTTACTGATTTTTGGTGGTGTATTCACTTTTCAGCTATAGGAAAACCCAGAAAACCTACAGCACCACCCCGGGTGGTTGGCGCGAACTCCAAGCAAGCACCAGACGTCGGCATTGGCATCTACACAAATTACATTGCCTATCGACTCCTATGAAGTTTGGAAGACCGGCATCTAACCGCCTCGCTACCAAGCACCCCGAATAGACTGATATATTGTTCGAAGGCGGTAAATCTATTCGAGGAAAGTTCGCCTGGTCGACTCGAAGGTCGCTGAACTGAAGCAAGAATTGGAGAAACGAGAACTAAAAACAACCGGTAAAGAGGCCGTACTCCAAAAAAGACTGATTCAAGAAGAAGGAGACCACGAAACTTTTTTATCCGAAGTTTATGGAATTGATTTGAGTTCGACAATGGATAAATTCGACGGAACTACGAAATCCTTGGGAAATAAACTTCTAGAAAATTCAGTGAGCTTAAAAGAAGAACTCAAACAAAACTCAAAGATTGTGCTGCAGGGGCGCATAAGAAAATTATAACTACAAATACCAGTTTAGTTTTTACAAAATTCTTGTCGAGAATTTGAAGAACGAATAGGATATTGTCAGAGAAGTGAAATTTTTAACAAATTTTCTAGTGGAACAGCGAGTTTTCAACGACTATTATTGTGAATCAGCTATTTTGGAAATTCATTTATGGCCTATAACTGATTTTCAGGAAGTGATCTTTTTGAGGACAATGGCATAAGGAATTCGAATATTAAAGTTTAGAATGTGTTTCATTTGAAATAACGAAACTAATACGTTTATTTGTGAAGAAAATACAAAGTAAATCAGGAATAATTTGCATAGTCCTCTTTTATTACAATTTATTTAAAAATAATAAACCGTAGCAGATACTCTTAGGTGGGTTTAGAGGTTTTATAATTATTCTTACGTACCACCGCTAGGTTTTATTTCTTCCGAACATTTTGCCGCTGCTGCAGTCAATTTGTCCATAAATTCACTAATCAGCTTAGGGTCCAATTTCTGAAAAAACAAAATAAAATGATAAGAATAAAATTATATGTATATTGTGACAAAGGCTTTGCAGAGAACAAAATGTTACCACTAAAACCACCTTTGACTTTAGACTTGCTGGGCTAGCTCCAAGTTAATGTACAGCAAAAGACTACCTAGGGGAGGCATGTGCTTTGAAAACATTCACAACTAATATGGATTCTTGTAGATACACAGTGCTTGCAATAAAACCACCATGAGTTTTCTATAAAACTTCTAATGATCTTCAGAGCATATTATATCAAATTACATCAAAATCACTAGAAACAATAATATTTTAAAGTATAGTGAAACAAACGCACGATCGTGGTTGCTGTCTCTGAGGGAGAACATACTCTATTCTTATCACTTGTAAAATAATAGCATTAGATGTATGAACGCAACAATATGGTAGGTATGACTTAGGTTCTGACCCAAAAAATTATATACCAGTAGATAAGGTGAGCGAAACTAGAAAGTAAATTCAGATAGCATGTAAATTCAAATATAGAGTGCAAATTCAGTTATAGAATGTTGACTGCAAGGCAAAGAAATATAAAATGTAATAGCTTATCCGTTGAGGTAGGTTGAACGATAGTGTCTATGGTTCCGATAACTTCTGGTAAGCTTCCTTGTAGGTATGGGTCTACACTGTATCCTTGAAACTCCGCTTCTAAACAATGCTTTTTAAACACCGCTTTCTAAACACCGCTTTTCAAAATGCTGACTGGCTTCAACACTGCAAGAGTTTTCCATGCAGTTGGAAATAGTGGTTCAGTATGATAGGATATCCTTTAGATAACTTCTGCAGAGATTCCTTATAGGTATGGGGTTCAGTAATGTAGATATTCTTTGGTATGGGTACCCTTGAAACTCCGCTTCTGAACAATGCTTTTTAAACACCGCTTTTTAAAACGTTGGCTGCAAGAGTTTTTCATACAATTAGAAATAGTGCGGTTCAGTAGGATAGAATATTCTTAAGATCTTTCTATTCACTGTTGGCACTCGAATCCAGAGTAGACAAAAGTAATCAGGTCTTGTAATCGTTTCTTCCTGATCTGGAGATGGAAAGTGATTCCAGATTCCAGGTATAAAAAAAGTCCTCCCTACACAAACATCGAGCACTTAGAAATCGAGTCTTCCAACGTGATGAAGAAATGAGGGACTTAAAAAAAGTAACTTACACGTGATAGCTTTGAATCCCGTTAAAACGGAATGATAACTTTCTCAATTCCAAAACGTGCAAATCCACACACAACCAGAGAAATTATCTTTGTGTACCATATGGATAAATCCTCGTGCAGAGTAAATGAAATATACACATTTCATTAAAAAATATGCCACCAGCACACTGCTATTCACATGGAGAACTTCCAAATGGCTCCCACAAACGACCGGAAAAGATCACCAATTTGTCTTGTGTCAAATATAGTTCAATCACGATTCACAAACGATATAGGTTGTTCATAGTCGTCGATATGGGGGAAAAGTCTCACCTTGCTCAATGCTAGGTTGAATGTCTCTTGAATAAATCAGATACCCTACCAAAACAACCTACGTGGTTTATTCATTTATCTCCCCTGCAGATTTGATCTCAAAATGCAAAATACTTGAAATATTTTTACTGAATAATACCAAGTAATGTGTACGCCATTGCAGGCCAACTCAGAGACATTTTATGAACCCAGCACACACCATGGACGTATAAATTAATAATGGACTCAGCAATCCCATACTTGCAATACAGTTTGTTTTGAAGCCGCTTGGTTCGTTGGCGCGCGGGTTGCGGGGAAGGAGGAGACCTGCGATAAACTGTAACCTACCCTCCAACGACAGTGGCGCACGCAATTTAACCGATATAGGTATTGATAATAACAAAAATATGTGGAATTTCATATATGATTATGAAAATTTCAGCAAAACTTGTTAGATACGATCTGATGTGTTCCTAAAATACCCATATGTGCCTTCCTTCATATAAAGTAACAATAATTCAGTACCATTTCATTTTATATGTATAGAAATTTGATACTCACTGTGACGCCAATGAAGAATATGAAAGTCAATCTAATATTTGTAAACAATCTATGTACTTACTTATCAAAGCTGAGATTCTGGTTGTTAGAACAATTGGATTGCTTGCAAACCCAACCGTAAAGCACCATTATTAGTCTCTATCTATTTTGCTTTCACTATTTCAATCCAAACGCAACAAAACACCAATATTTTTACAAATACCGTATATGACAGACAATGTCAACATAAAGTGGTGAAATTTGTAAGCAACCAAAAAATTATGAGAAACAAAGCGAACTTCAACAGCGTTGCCGCACGTGCAGCATTTCAACGGACAGTACAGAATTTTTTGGAAGCTCGCTCCGATTTTTCAAATTAATTTCACTAGTTTTGATTCTGGAATGTATAATGCCGAATTTAATTTCATAAACGGATCGGAATGTTCAGTTACTGACTGGAATTCACTGGCAATTAAGTTTAAGCTAGTGTTGATGGTTGATGAACAATTATCACAGACTCGATGTGGCAACGCTCAACTCAACAGCAGGACCTTAGGATGGTGCCTTTCAGCGACTTCACTTGGAGATGTAAATAACTGGGTCCATTATTCATTTATACGTCCATGGCACACACTATTAAACATTGTTTTATTTGCCTAGGTTCAGATCCCTAAATATCGATACCGAATAAATCAATTGGATCAAACAAAACAACTACGAGAGTTGACCAATTATTTGAATGAACTTCTAAGATGTTATATGCTCTTGATTTAGTATACACGGTGATTCCAGTATAGAATTTATTTGTAGAGGTGGTAAATAACAATGGTACAATTTTGAATTGTAACAATATCACTTTCCGAATAACTTTTCAAGATAAGATAACTTAAATTTATTAATTTATGAAGCTCCACACAATAAATGCAAAAGAACAAAGTGTTTCAAATTGGACACTTTTAAAGGGAAAGTCCTGTTTTCAAACTAGATAGATGGAAACTGATGGCTGTGTCTGAGGGTCAGATTTTATGACAAACTCAATGGTGAAACCCGCATATCATCGTTTCTCAGTTACAGCATGTTTTTCAAAAATGTGCATTTTCGAAACGTTCGAAACGATGCTGTAACTTTTTTCCTGTCAAAACAAAAATTTCGTTTTTCTATGAACACATTTCCAGAGCACTTTTTTACGTAGAATTCAATGGTGTAAGTAACTAATTTTTTCAAATAACATATCCATAGTTAGTGATAAAAAATATTGTTTTTAAACGAGGCACCTATGTTCCTGCATTTAAAAAAATTTAAAAGTTTAAAATTGTCTTTTTTCAAAAATGTAGCACAATTGTTTTGCTTTTTTGAAATACAGAGCTTTTAGGTTTCTTCATGTGGACTTTAAAACGTACACTGAACAAATGGGCTTTGGACGACGCGGCGCGGCGATAAAACAGAAAGAAATTGTTCAGTAGTAGCTGAATGTTGAGAAAGCTTTCCACAGCAATAATTAAAACTCATAGTTTCAACACACTAAAGGTTTCAATAAAACTGATAACAAGTTATACTATATTGACTACGAATAAATGAAATTCCAACCATAATAACACTAATGATAAAGATCAAACAATGAAATATATTTCTTCAGAAGAGGTGTTCAAAATGTCTTCCAGCTTCTCCTACACACAGGCGACACCTTCTCTGAACGTTTTTAGCCAAATTAATTAGTTCAATAGAAGTGAAAAAAGCAAAACGCTGCATCACTGCCGCTTCCAATTCGTATCTATAATTGGTGTAACGAAGTGGTTGGTGGAGCGCAGGAGAGGTGGATCGAGTGAAGGAAACGAAATGGTCTCAACAGTTGATTAGGGATTTATTTCAATCGTTTTTCGATCTTCAAAACAAAATGGTTCTTGTAAACCAAAACTTGGGGGGAAGTACCAAAAACTAACATATACTGGAATATTCAACTCACCTACAAAACAGGAATATGCCACTAATATATTAATTTTGCAATAAATTAATAGCACAGCACCACAAGTGATGCATACGATCTAAATCATTGAAGTTCAAACAGATCAATTTTTCAGGCGTTTCAAGGGAGAGAAAAAACCCGCCGATAATTCTACCTCAGAAAACACCGGCCCACACACTGAATCCAAATCTTCATTGACTTGTCTGCTCCACAATAGAATGAGGATTTTGTTGTGCCCAAGTATAAGAATTGTAGCGGTTGAAAATGCCGGCACTGCTTACATCGTCTGTCCAAATACAATTTAACGAAAAATAACCAGGAACCACTGGCAAAAATCCATGCGGCTTTCAAAATCTGCTGGTCTTAGTTTATGAACTGTTCTGGTCCTGAATGGCTTGTATTTGTGCTTTCTCAAAATCCGCCACAGTCAGTTTTTGGTATGTCTGTTCATATTTTCAAATTTCGCGTTGACGTTTTGGGATTATTTCAAATAGCTTCACAAACGACTATTTCTTCCAATAACTTATCCCTATTGTTTTATATAATTTTGGCCTTTTCTTTTCAAATTGACTATTTTGCGAAAATGCATCTAAAAGGTTGTCTTCTTTCTGGAAATCTCTCATGATTCAAATTACCTGCTGCTTCTGCATTTTCCCAGATTTGCATAAACTACGAAATAAAGAGCGTATTTACTGCTTGAATAAGATGCCTAGAAACCCTGGTGTATCTACTAATACCTGTAAAAGTTTGGGATAAAATGAGGGAATTTTTGCCTACTTGATTTTGTGGGATTATTAGAGTTACAGATGGCGCATGCATCGTCTGCAGTAAACTGTAAAATCACGGACCACACAGCGTGTATTTACTATTTATCAAAAAAATAAACATGTACTTTGACTCTTCGAAATACTTTTACTGCTTTGAGGTTAGGTTCATAATCATGTTGTGAAATGTCTTGATATTATCAAAGAGTACTCATGTTCATTTGAAGGAATAATAATAATATTGAATTGAGACCGTTGAGAGGAAATCATCGAAAGGAGAGTTCCGACGAAATTTCGTATAATTCGTTAAAATTCCAACCCAAGAAAAGTCCTGATAAAATTT
Source organism: Chrysolina americana (assembly GCA_958502065.1). Classification (NCBI taxonomy): domain Eukaryota; kingdom Metazoa; phylum Arthropoda; class Insecta; order Coleoptera; family Chrysomelidae; genus Chrysolina; species Chrysolina americana. Next base: position 22,286,075 of record OY293415.1, on the reverse strand, counting down.
CATGTGAATTCGTTGAAATTTCTGCCCAAGAAATAAGATGTGAACTATGTGATTATCTTCTTGGCGTTGCTTGTTCAGAATGAATGCCTCAGAAAAACGGTAAGTACCTATTATACTAATTAGAACAAACTTGGTTTAGTATGCGGTAGCAGAATGGAAAAAACAAACTTTAAATATCTACTAGTACAGAATCAATGGAGATGGAGCAATGAGTGATTAAATAAAACCTGCATTCAGAAACCTCTAACACTTTTTAACTTTTAAAGTTTCCAGATAAATTCAATTTTCTTTTAGACAGAAGAAGCTTCTGATCTATGTAAACGGAAACTTTCCTTGTGTTATGGTGGATTTATGGTAAAGTTTTAGGCCGTAAGAAAAAACATGACTATTCATGTACAAGACTGTCAGTTTCAATTTTTGTAGGTTACAAAGATAAAAACTTCATTGAAGTTTTGTTATTTTAGTTTGATTTAGCCATTTTGGCAACATGTTTTGACTTATTTTCGAGGGCTCTTTCATTATGCTCTAGCACAACAAATACTCAATCTAGAGATCAAAATAATATGCCCTAAATGCCTTTCTTGATAAATTTTCTTGTGATGTTTGCCTAAAATTTCTGAATGGCATTTTCCTGTAAATTCTCTTTCGAAAACATCTGAAATAGTGGCCTCAACATCATTAAGGAAGCTTATCATTTTCCGAGATGACCACATTTGGTGGTGCTTTTGATTTTTTCTGGTGACATCTACAGAAATAATCAAATGCTTCATCAATAACAGAAAAGTCCTCTTCAGTTTCGGAGATGTTCTCTCCCATTTCAATGTCGAATATAAATGTTTGCTTTCAGGTCTCCAATATGAAGAAGGAATTTCATCATTTCTCATCCACTAACATTTCGTCTACTGGGCGGTTTAATCAAAGAATATCGGGCGAATAAGGTCTACTTTTAATTGATGATATATATTGATAACATATAAGTTTAATTGTTTTTTTGGTATTTTCCATCAATGTTTTTACATAGTATCTGAATACTCCAGCATTCATGTTCTTGTTCAATTTATTTTCCTCACTATTGTAGAAACATATTCTTCATAACTTTTGCAAAAACTGTCTTTTCTACACTCGATTGTTGGCCGAACTCCGCTCTGTGAAGAATATGTTTTTTGCACATTACTTTTCATTTCAACTCAACTTGAAACTCCGATTTGTTATAAAGGTTTAGAAAATGTTAAGAAACAGAAATCAGCCTGGCACAATCATTATAGGTTTTTATATTCTTGCAGAAAGAAAACTTTTTTGGGTTGTAGAACATAGCTTATAATTTGTAATTATCATAACAGATACTCACGGCTCTTGCTGCTACGATCAGCAAAGCGAACACAACGAAATGTCTCATTTTCAATAAATGAATGAACTGCATTTTCAGGACCGAACAAGTGTTTTTTATACCAACAAATTCATTTTCAATCATTTTTAACCTTCAGTGTTCGTTACCCATCCATTTTCAATTATAGTTATTGTTTCGTGAATTTCCATGTAGGTTCACTGATTGTATTTTAAATACAAGTTAGTGCATCATAATATGATATTCGGTGTTTTCTCCCCTCAGCTCTCAAATTATCGTCTACCGGATGTAATTTTTGTTACTCAGATACTTGCTTTCTTGCATTATACGAGGGATACGAGGAGTGAACACTGTTATTATATGATAATATATAAATCATTTTTATTTACCGTACTGCGATATCGGATTTTGACGATATCGCTACGTAAAGCCTTTGTGTTCATCTAGTCTCACCGCCTTGGGTCACTGGGTCTTGCCGATGCATAGAGTCACTCAATCAAGCTGGCCGTTCCGTACGAAAAACCGCATTCGCATGAGACCTCATAAATACTGTTTTTGGTGGAGGTGGTAAGATTTTCCGGTTTGGTTTTCGTGAGAAAACTCCTTAACGTATTTTCGGATTTGAAGGAGCTTTCAATATTGAACTTGTTCCCAATCCTTCTAGACTTTTCGGAGATTCCTTTGATGTACAGTAGGTGAACTACTTGTCCCGGTTTTTCTTCCTCTAACATTCTTCAAAAGCTTCTCCAGATATCCGTTTTGGCGCAAATCACTCCTTACATTAGTCAATTCAGCTTGGAGTGCCTCCTGATCACTGCATATTGTCTCCGCTCGTTCGACGAGTGTTCTTACGATGCCTTTCTTTGTTGAATTCGAGTGGTTAGAGTCAAAGGCCTACATGTGTGCCTACGGTCTAAGTCTTCTTTCTATATACCGTGGATGTGTGAATAGAATCGCTTTTTCTCTCAACTTTTACGTCTGAGGGTCGGTATTAAACTATTTTGACAGATAACTTGAAGTTAACTTGTAGTTAACTTCGACATGTAGGAGTTAACTTTATTCAAGTTCAATACGTTGACGAAGTAAGACGTGTCTGTGTACGCTCTAGTCCTCAGTTGAAATAAACAAATGAAAATGACAGATAACTTGAAGTTAACTTGTAGTTAACTTCGACATGTAGGAGTTAACTTTATTCAAGTTCAATACGTTGACGAAGTAAGACGTGTCTGTGTACGCTCTAGTCCTCAGTTGAAATAAACAAATGAAAATGACGAGAAGTACAGCAAAAGCAGAGGTTAGTAAATCTCAAATAATGCTTACTATTAGAATGGATGAAATGAAGGTAATTCTGAACGAAGCTATTAAAGAAAATAGTGATCATCTACTTGGAAAAATGGACGAGCTGAAACAAGAAATCCACCAACTAAAAGAGAGTGTAGTCGACGTTTTGTTATTAGCCACAGCAAGTCGGTTTTGCGGTTAGCCACTGCGAGTCGAATGGAGGAGAAGGGGGTGTGACGTGTGGCAGGCGGACGTGGAGTGGTGAGGGACTTCGGGCGGAGATAGGGTAGTTGAGTTGGGTTATTGTTCTTGGTTTATAGTGTGGTTATTAATTATTAAAATACGTTGAACAAAACTAGTGTGTCGTGTTAATTATTTCACCGAGTCGATTACAGTTCAGGTGTGGGGTTAGACTCAGTAAGTGATTATTCCGGTTGAGTTTACGACAATGCCGAAGACAAGGAAAAGTTCGACAAGTGAGTCAGACAGTAGTTCGGGTAGTTCTGGTGACGAAAGAGACAAAGAGAGCAAGAGAGGTCCATCAGATAGGAAGAAACAAAAACGTTCTAGCAAACAAAGGAGGACAAAGGCTTCCTTGGACGAGGAAAGGCCCCAACGTAAACGTTACGATAGAAGCCCGATGTCGTTAACAACCTTTAGGCGAACATCTGCCCAACCGCCTGTGGAAAATTCAGCTAGACGTCACGTAAGTCTACCTGAAATTACTGTGCAAGAATCCGCACGACATAGGGAGGCCACACCGGGTGTCTCACGTACGCCTGAGCCAGCTTCACTGAGTTACGTTGAATCCCGTATAGATAGACTGGAAAGTATGCTGGAGGTACTTGTCACACAGGGTGCCCAGTCGGAATGTAGGCGTATGTCCATTAGAAGCGATTGTATCCCAGAATTTAATCCTGAGAATGAAAATTTGTCAGCTCTGAAGTGGTTGCAGAAAATCGACTAGCTAAGGGACGTGAATAACTGGAATGATGTAATAACTATATACCACATGCAATCCAGATTGACAGGGATGTCGAGAACGTGGTATCATAGTTTGACAAGCTATCCCAGTACTTGGTCGAAGTGGAAAGTCTTGATTACGAAAACCTTTCCGGATCATGTAGATTACGCAATGGTATTGAGAAAAATGTTGACTAGAACGAAACAGGTAGACGAAACAATGACGAATTATTATTTCAGTAAAATGGAACTGTTACGAACCTGTCAAATATCGGGTAGACATGCTGTGTCGTGCTTGATCGACGGAATTACAGATGTTACGACTCAAAATGAGGCACGGGCGGGTCGTTACGTAACACCCGAGGCCATTTATGAAGAATATCTCTCTATGCTTCGTGATGAGAAGATAGCCGTCGCCAAGCCATATCGAGTTGAAAGTGTGATTAGACGACCACCGAAATTGGATTTCAGATATTCTTTCGTCCGCAGAAGGTCTTCCCCGTCACGAAAATCTACAGATATTAAAGACGTCCAATGTTTCAACTGCAAGATGCGTGGCCATTATCAATCAAATTGTCCCAAAAAACGATTAGAATGCCGTAAATATCATTTGTTGGGCCACGAGGAGACAAAGTGCAATGTTAACTTGCTGACACGTTCTCATAAGCCTCGAAATCAGACAAACGAGGGTAAGTCCACTCAAATTTTACCACTTTCCAATGTCTCCACTAGTAATTTTTCGAATACTTGTTATTTCATTGACTGCGTCATAAACGGAGAACCGTTACGAGGATATGTTGATTCAGGTTGTGCGGCGATAACATTGAGAGATTTTGACTTCAAACGACTCAAGTTACGAGGGGAACCTACTCTGGTTCATTTACGTGGTTATGGGGGCGGTTCGGTATGTGTGGACACAAAAGTGTCGATTCATTTGGAAGTTGACTTGGTATCAGCCACCGTTGAGGCATTAGTAGTTCCAGATATTGTACAGAGTGTATCGGTGATCGTTGAGCAACCGTTTGTCAACAATGAAAACGTTATAGTTGTCGTCCATGGGAATCAGGTGCGACTGTTCAATCGTATTCAAAACATTTTGACCGAAATCTCTAAAGTACCACCAAAGAAAGTCAAACTGTTTTCTAAGGAAACTACAGTTATTCCTTCGTTTCACGTGGGACATATTTCTACCTACAGCGACGGGGAAATTTTTAATGAACTACAATATAGAGACTGGCCTGGTCAGTTTCATATCATTCCACGTTGTATAACAAATATGAACACGGGTGGTTACCTACCAATTATGAATGTTTCCGACCAAGATATATGTTACAACAAAGGTGAAGTTGTTGTGAGAGCTTTTGAGTGTTATCCTGATTCGGATATTCCATCCTCTGAATGTATGAAAGTGGAAGTTAGGAAATTCCAACCCTTCTCTTTGGAGGACATTGAGAAACAGATCAGTCCACATTTAAATCACCAAGAGAAGAACATTATCCTGGAACTTTTGAATAAATATCGCGATTGCTTCGCCACCACGCTTAACGAAGTTGGAAAAACAGATGTCGCAAAAATGGTCAAAAATTTGAGCGACACCACCCCTGTTACGTATCGTCCTTACCGAATGGCCTTCTCAGAGAGAGAAAAAGTTCGGGAGATAGTACATGGGCTGATTGACAATGGTATTGTTAGGGAATCAAATTCACCATACGCAAGTCCAATACTTCTTGTTAAGAAAAAGAATGGAGAGGAACGGTTGTGTGTGGATTACCGAGCGGTAAATCGAAAAACTATCAAGGACAAGTATCCACTCCCTCGGATCGACGATTTATTGGATTCGATCAAGGGTATCGAATACTTCACTAGTCTTGATTTCGTTTCAGGCTATCATCAGGTAGCATTGTATGACGAATCTGTTCCGAAAACAGCTTTTGTAACGCCAGATGGGCATTATGAGTACCTGAGGGTTCTCTTTGGGCTCGTTAATGCCCCGACAATTTTCCAAAAAACGATAAATCGTATTTTAGACCCTCTACGTTTCGACATCGCATTAGCTTATCTCGACGATGTCCTGATCCCATCCGTCTCGATCCCAGAGGGAACAGAAAGACTCGAAATTGTATTAAAACTATTCCGAAATGCCGGGATGACCTTGAGGTTAAGTAATTGCCATTTCTTACGGAAGGAAATCGAATATTTGGGACACGAGATATCCGGCGAAGGCATTCGTCCAGGAGTTGATAAAATCAAGGCTGTCACAGATTTCACCACACCCAAAGATATCCATGATGTCAGACAGTTCCTAGGCTTGACGAGCTACTTCAGGAAATTTGTCCAGGATTTGCTTCCATAGCAAGGCCCATTTCGTCTCTCACCAAAAAGAACGTCCCTTTCAAGTGGGAACAGAACCAAAAATTGGCGTTTGAGACGTTGAAGTCCAAACTCGTGGAACGCCCTGTACTTGCAATTTATAACAGAGAAGCACATACTGAAGTACATTGTGACGCCAGTAAGATTGGTTTAGCTGGAATTCTTCTTCAAGCTCAAACTGACAACCTTCTGAAACCTGTCCAGTATTTTAGTCGAACTACTACGAGGGAGGAAAAAAATTATCACTCGTATGAGTTGGAAACACTGGCACTGGTGAACTCGTTGAAAAAGTTCCGAATATATTTGATTGGGATACATTTTAAGGTGGTGACTGACTGCAACTCGTTGCGTCACACTCTGATGAAGAGGGATCTAGTCCCAAGAATTGCCAGATGGTGGCTTGCGGTACAGGAGTTCGATTTCGAAATCGAGTATCGACCTGGAACGAAAATGGTACACGTTGATGCTCTGAGCAGAAATCCTATTGAGAATTGTGACATCAACAACAGTGTTGACATCTTGTTAGTAAACGTGAACGAAGATGATTGGGTCTTATCTGCACAACTACAAGATAGTACATGCAAGGGTCTAATAGAAACGTTGATGAAGACGTCAACCTCCCAAGAAGATAAAGAAGTTCGACAGAGTTATTGTCTGAAGGAAAAACACCTGCAGGAAATAGGTGGGTGGTACCAAAGTCGGCTCGTAGAAGAATTCTGATGTATTATCATGATGGGGCTGGACATTTCGCAGTAGACAAAACTTTGGAGGCTATCAGTGCTCGTTATTGGTTTCCGGCGATGCGTTGCTACGTGAAGAATTATATAAATTCCTGTTTGGGATGTATGTATAACAAAGTCCCAGCCGGTAAGAAACCAGGCAGTCTCAATCCTATCAAGAGAGACACCGTCCCAATGGACACCTTGCATATTGACCATCTAGGGCCCTTGACAAGTGTCAAGAAAAATGCTTATCTGATAGTTTTAGTTGACGGATTCACAAAATATGTTTTCTTAAAGGCAGTACCTAATACCAAATCAGGACCAGAGTCGTACAGTTCCTAAATCAGGTGATAGAGATGTTTGGTGTACCGAGAAGACTGGTATGTGACCGAGGTACAGCTCTTTTCATACCATACACCGGGTCCTCTGTGCAACGGCAACGCCTAGGGCGAATGGACAAGCAGAGAGAATGAATCGTTCGATTTTTTCTTCGCTAATGGCATCCACCACAGATGAGAAGCGTTGGGATGAGGCTGTGGTCCAAGTGAAGTGGGGAATTAACTCGACGGTTAATTCCACCACAGGTAAAACGCCCCACGAAGTTTTCTTCGGATAACGCCCTCGTAGTGTGAACGATGCTTTTCTGGCATCAGCGATATCCGAGGATAGTCAGAAAAATTTATTGTCGTTGAGGGACGATGTGTCACGAAAGATCGAAACTCAACAACAATATCAGAAAGAATGTTACGATAAAAAGCATGCTATGATAAAGAAATTTACGGTTGGCCAACACGTTGTTGTTCAAGTAAATAAAACTTCCAACGATGGGAAGAGTAGAAAGCTTTAACCTCGGTACAAAGGACCCTTTGTTATTACGAAAGCGCTCGATAACGATCGATACGTAGTGGACGATTTGCCAGGGTCGAAGCGCTTGAGGACGGCCTATACGGGAATATGTCCTTCGGAGCGGATCAAACCCTTTGTTACGGTTGTCTCGTCCGACGACAGCAGCACCACAGAAGATTAAATTATCATTCATCTGGGGTAAATTTCCTGTCACTTAAATTATTTTTGTTGCTTCAGAACCAAGGATCTAAACGTTGCTTCACGGGGGCGTGAAGTTTGTCAGGTTAGCCGACTGTAGTCGACGTTCTGTTATTAGCCACAGCAAGTCAGATTTGCGGTTAGCCACTGCGAGTCGAATGGTGGAGAAGGGGGTGTGACGTGTGGCAGGCGGACGTGGAGTGGTGAGGGACTTCGGGAGGAGATAGGGTAATTGAGTTGGGTTATTGTTCTTGGTTTATCGTGTGGTTATTAATTATTAAAATACGTTGAACAAATCTAGTGTTTCGTGTTAATTATTTCACCGAGTCGATTACAAGGGCAACGTTGAAATGGTAAAAATGCTTGCAAATCATCCGCACAACAGTATTGTCGTGAAACCAGAAACACATGTGAATGATCATAATGAATCATTCTTATCAGGTGATACAGTTGTGGAAAACGCCCTGCAAAGAAATGTAAATATGTTGCTGGATAAAAACGATGAACAAAGAAACTCGTACTCTGCAGCGACCAAAAGAAAAAGGAAAAGTAGAGATAGACATGTTATAGTAGGTACCGGGATGGAAAACAAAACTGTCTCTGATGAACCTAATGAATTTGTTGAATTTGTGCATCTCCGCGGCGTTTGTGGCTATATGTTGGCCGCTGCAAACCATCCTCCACACCAGAAGCTATCAAGAAATATTTAGAAAAATGATCTCCAGGACATGAATTTGATGTAAGCAAATTGAACTCTGTGGGAAGGAATCTTTCCTACAGAATTGAAGCTGACTTGGAACTGGAGAAAACATTATATACACCTAGCCATTGGCCAATGGGCGTGATAGTTAAGAGATTTTGTTTTCGTACCCAAAATAATAGAGATCGTGAATTCTAATTCTCCAAAACAGATGATTATTTCACAACAGAATTTGAAAACAACGTATGTCAACCATCAATCAATAACAAATAAAAACGAAGAAATAGAAGCGCTACCTCCATATCATGACCCTCAAATAAGAATATCTGCTGAAGCTTTAAACGACACAATTTTTTCTTGTGATAATCCTATTAGTCGAACTGGAACTGACATTTTATTAAAAGACAAAAAAGGTAATAAAACACCTATGAATGGCCTGGTGAGTATCTTCCACTTAAATATTCAGTATATTTCTAATAAAGTCGAATCAGTTTTGTTATATCTTGAAAAACATGATTTCTCCGTATTGTTTCTCTGAGCACTGGCTTGTTGAAAACTCTTTGCTAGCAGTTAATCTTGGTAAATATGTTCTGGCCAGTTCTTATTGTCGAGCCCAAAATAAACATGGTGGGGTATCAATATTCATACGAAACGATCTGTTGTTTCGACCACTTGATTTAAAAAGATTTTCTAGTGAATTTCATGCAGAATTTTGTGGAATTGAGAGTCCCGAAATGAAAATCCTAATTGTAACACTCTACAGATCGTCGCTTCATGGTGATGTGAATAATTTCCTTAACAGCCTTGGTGAACTGTTGGAAAATCTTACTGGTAAAATATCACATATCATAATTGTCGGTGATTTCAATATTAACTTCAGAGGAATAAGTAGTGCATTATCATATCTCGTTAATCTGGTAACATCTTATGGTCTAGATATTACTATTGAAGATTTCACGAGGGTCGACTTAAGAGCAAATTCAAAAACCTGCATTGATAACATACTCACCAACCTGAAATCAGAGAGATATGTAACAAGAGTCCTTTATATATGTTTATCTGATCATTTTGGTCAAATTATTGAAATTAAAAGAACTACAGTTCAGAAACCTAAGGTTGTTTTACGACGTCTATTAAACACATCCAGCTTGAGAAACTTCAAACAGCAATTGGTTAAAGTGAATTGGGATGTATTCACTCAAACAAATGATATTGAGTCCTTATCAGATTTCATGATCACCACACTGAATACTCATGTTAACAAATGCTTTCCATTAAAACAAAGGAAACAAGATGCGCCCACTCCTGTCAAATTTTTCAACGATGAATTACGACACAAGCGGGATACATTGTCTGCATTGAAAACCATCAGTGCCTCATCTAGGAACCCACAACATATAGAAATTTTTAAATCCTACCGAAAGTACTACAACTCTTCACTAAAATGTGCAAAAAGGAAGGCATATGATGATTATATAAAAAAATCTACCAATATCAGTAGAGATTCTTGGCGGTTGATCAATTATGAACGTAACAGTAGGCAGAATATTAACACCCACTGTGACTTGACGCCGGACGAATTCAGTGGTTACTACTCAAAAGTAGCTGAAAATATACTAAATGAACTTCCTCTTACGAATGTAGCTGCCTCTGATTTCTTGAAATCCAAACCTAAACCGAAGGATTCATTTCTTCTTATTCCCGTATCACCAAAAGATATCATCATTGCTATAAATGAACTCAAAAATAGTAACTCTTATGATATCTACGATTTGAACACCCAGATGATGAAACATGTGTGAGATATTCTTGCAGAACCACTCGCATGTCTGGTAAACCTGTGCTTTAGTCAGGGTATATTCCCAAGTAATTTGAAAGTGAGTAAGCTGATCCCGATTTTCAAGAAAGGCAATGTAAATCTTCCTGAAAACCATCGCCCTATCTCCATTATCCCCACAGTAGGTAAAATTGTGGAAACAATAGTCAAAAAATCACTATCCAAATTCTTCGAGAAATTCAACCTACTCCATAATAATCAATTTGCGTTTAGGAAGAATCGTTCCACAGTTCAAGCTACTGCCAAATTAATTTATGACATAGTCGAGGGTCTTGAACAGGGTAAGCACACGGCGGTAACCATGTGTGATCTGAGCAAGGCCTTCGACTGTGTGTCACTCAGTATCCTTCTTGACAAACTTGAGTATTATGGCATCAGGGGTGTAGCAAATGACTTTTTGAAATCTTACCTCTCTAACAGAGCACAATCAGTCTTTTTGAAAGAAGCCTCTTCATTAAGCTCAACAGTAAAACACGGTGTACCCCAGGGATCGGTATTAGGTCCACTTTTGTTCATTATATACATCAACGATATCTTTGATCATATGAATCCACTGAACTGTGTACTATTTGCAGACGATGCAACCTTTTATGAAGCTAACTCTAATCATGAAGAGCTGAAATACCAAATGGAAATATCTAACACTAAAATTGAACAATGGCTGGTCCCCAATCATTTCAAGCATAATCGGAGTAAAAGTCAATCCATCACATTTTCGACAAATTCCTCATTGAATGAAGGGTCTATTGTAAATTTCTTGGCATCACATTAGACGAAACTTTGAAATGGTCTTGCCATATTGAAAAACTTTGTAAAAAACTCTCTAGTCAATTATTTCTCCTTAGACGTCTCGCAAAAGTTCTAAGTCCAGATATACTCAAAATCTCATATTTTTCTCTCTTTCACTCGCATATCACATATGGAACTGTACTATGGGGCAACTCAAGTCACTCTAATCATGTATTCGTTCTACAAAAAAAGGCTGTGAGAATTGTTGCCAAGGCAGGTTTTAGAGACTCGTGTCGCCCATTATTTCGGAATCTGAGAATATTGCCTCTACCCTCTATTTACATTTTTCATTCTCTCTTGGATATTTATAAAAACCCAACAACTTATTCAATTAATTCTGATATTCATTCTTATAATACTAGAAATTGTAGTAAAATAGTTAATCCGAGATACAGACTTCTGCACGAAATTCACTAGACATAAAATTGTATAATTCTGTGGAATGAAACGGAATTCGATTATCAAGAAAGTCTGTACGGTTGTTAATGTCTATCACCAATTACACAAGTATTAATTACACCAAGATTTTATGCAACAGGTTCGTTCTTGGTAGTTGCTGGAGATTTTGGGGGCGTCCACAAGTCAACTACTGGTAGTATTATCAGAAATGGCACAAGGGAAAATGCATTGATATCGTATATTTACATAAAAATGCTAGAGACCGATGAAGACATTTACCAAACCAAAAGGTACTTTTATGGAATTTCAAGATTTCCTAGTGTAAGAAATAGGTTCTATAGACTGCACTCACATAAGGATTCAGTCTCTTGGTGAGTTCATCATAGTTCTAATAAGTGTAACAAAAGTATCGGTTTTACTATTAAAGGATATTGACCAAACAAAAGTTCAGTATGACTGTGTGATATTTTTTATATGATTTCCTCAATATTTAGTTTTAAAGGCATGATGAAGTGTATTAAATTTATGTAACTTTTAGGGGGAAATGGAGCAGAAAATTATCGTGACAGAAAAGGATACTTTTCATATAATGTCCAAACCGTATCTGATAGTCATTTATGAATTCGAGATATTGTGGCTAGGAGGCCGGGAGCCACACATGAAAATACCATATTTTTCCACTCAAGACTGAAGGCACGATTTGAAGAAGGTACATTTGGTTATAGTTTTTGTTGGGTGATTCTGGATATAAGTACATTGTCAGAGTATATGATGATTACTCTAGAAAACCCACAAAATCAACCTGAGAGACTCTACAACGAATCTCAAATAAGATCCAGAACTGTTGTAGAAAGGCAGTGTGGTCTATGGAAAAGAAGATTTCCCGTACTGCATTTGATACTTCGCCTGAAGAGAGAGACTACTATGGAAGTTATCATAGCAACTGCAGTTCTAGATAACATTACCATGAATATGAGGGAAGAAGAACCAGATGAAAATATATTTGTAGAGTAGGAAAACTTCCAAAATTTATAAATAAATTGGTTTTTATGTTAGAAGCCAGACCTTTGCAGGACACTACATATGTTGGGTTCTAAAAATTAGATTCAAAATGTGTTCTGTCTGTCAACTGGCTGCACCCTTACTGCAACCCCCCAGAGAAGTGTGCGAGATAGGGAAGACATAACCCCCCTTACCTTTCAACGTGTGATGCCATGCATACTTATAATTTTTTTTAAAGCTACTGTTTATATTAGGTAAATAAATAATTATTTAGGATACTTGATTTTATTCTAGGCAACATTTATTTATATTAATTCGAACAAAGTCCGAAAAAAGTGTGCCGGAGACTATCATAAATATGAAACGAATAAAATCGACAAAGTCGAAGTACCCTTTCTCTTCACACGTTTCCACCAAGTGGAACAATGAGGCAAACATATGTCAGAAAATAACTACTTTCCTGGCTGATACCACGACGGACATTAAACTACATCTATCTGACAGATATTTGTGCAACGTTATTCCAAGAAGACCCAACTGCAAGTGCGTTATTCTTCATTTGGCTGGGAATGACCACCTGCAGATATGAATGTTCCGAGATGTATTGCCTCTCATCAGTGCCAGGGTAGAACGGACAACATTATAGTTGTCCTGTCCCTGCCAAATGATTAATAATCAACCGTTTAACTGATATTTCCCCACGGAAGATTAGAATAGAATAGAATAGAGCCTTATTTTGAGGAATGCCAATCACAGTAACAGTACATATAAAATATACACTATTAGAGTACCTAAAATTAAAGAAAATAGTGTTAAATACAGTTTAAAATAATACATGAACTTGAAGACAAGTATTTGTATATGTAATTAAAATAGATAAAGGTTATATATTCGTTTTTTTTTTTAATATGTACGTTCCATTTTCACTACAGGAACATTTTGTAAGTGTTCTGTTTGCTATTAAATTGAATAATACAGAAATAAGTAAAGTAATGACACCAAGTTTAGTGAACATTTATTAACTGACTTTTCATTGTCGGATACCTGTCAAAGTCCGATACATCTTCAAATCTGGTTACCTGATTGATGTACAGAGAATAATACTTATACATAACACCTCCACCACTAAACCTTTAATAATTTGAGAAAATGCAACATGAATATAAAATATACTAAACATCCTGCTAAACTAAAATACAGCAAGTAATAATCAACAACTTTTAACGTTCTACATAACGATCGGGGGCTTTCAACTGACTCCTTCTCCGCAACACTCTACTATAACCATCATTTTGTGTTTTTCTACCATCGATATTCAAATCAGAGTTACCATTCCCCTTTTGATCATTAGCATTTACTTTCTCACAATCTGAAATATCCAAAGTCGAACGAGGAATGATATCGACTGCATTTTTTTTACTACTGGATACGTCGTTAGTTATTTCGTATGAGTAAAATCTTTTAATTTGATCCTGATGGCGTTTCCATATCATTCTTTCATCTGTTTTTATCACATAAGTTCTTTTTCCTAAAATGTCTGTGATGATACCCTTACACCAATTGTCAACACCCTGTCGAAAATCGCGATCCCAAATACGATCGTTTGCCTGAAATTCTTCATTTCTTTTACCCTTGAAATTTTTTGTTTGTGAATTTTGATTTTTCCAAACATTTCTCTCAACAGATGGAATCAATAAATCAAACTTACAACGTATTTTCCGACCAATTAATAATTTAGCTGGAGTTTCCCCTGTTGTGGTGTGGGGTGTTTCTGTAATGAAACAAAAAGCGGTTCAATATAAGGTTAAAATCTGCAGATTTGTTATCATGAGCGGCCTTCAAAATAGCTTTTTTTACAATTTTAACAGCGCTTTAGCCTTGTCCATTAGTTGCGGGGTGGTAGGGTGCACCAGTTTTATGTTCTATGCCACTGATACTGAAAAAATGTTGAAAAGATTCTGACATGAAAGTTGTTGCATTATCAGTGCAAAGTTGATGAGGCAAACCGAACCTTGCAAAAATTTCTCTAAAAATTCTAATTGTGGTACTGGATGTGATGTTGTTCACTTCAAAACATTCAATCCATTTTGTTGTGGCATCTTCAATAACCAAAAAATTTTTACCAAGAACTGGACCAAAAAAATCAGCGTGAAGTCTAGTCCAGCTTTCTTTGGGCCAATTCCAAGTTACTAAATTTGATTTGGGTGGATTATTTCCGTAAACAATACAAGCTTCACATGATTTAGCGATATTTTCAATTTGGCAATCTATTGCAGGCCACCAAAAATATGAACGCGCTAACGCTTTCATTTTAACTATTCCCATATGTGTACTATGCAGTTCTTTCAAAATATCTTCCCTAAAGTTGTTTGGTATTATCAACCTGTAACCCCACATCAAACATCCTTGCTCTAAAGAGATTTCATATTTTCTGATGAAAAATGCTTTTAACTCTTCAGAAAGACACCGTTCTGGCCAGCCGTTAGTACAATATAAAATAATTTTGCTCAAACAAGGATCAACAGCTGTGGCATGTTTGATTTTTTTGAAGTCTAAGTTGAAATCTGATTCTTCCAAATATTTCAAGTATGAAATGTTGGAGATCAAATCATCTTGTTCATCGGAAACTGTTGGTAATCTAGATAAAAAGTCTGCATTATTGCTTGAAGATTTAACATATCTTATTTCATAATCAAAACCTGACAAAATATGTGCCCATCGTTGAAGACGATTTGCGGCAAAAATTGGAATACCCTTTTTATCACCGAATATTATTAACAACGGTTTGTGATCTGTGAATAGTAAAAATTTTTTTCCAAATAGGTACTGAAAAAATTTTTATAGACCAAAAATAATTGCGGCAGCTTCTTTTTCTATCTGCGAATATTTTAATTCTGCAGCATTCAGCAATCGTGACGCAAAACCTATAGGTCTTTCTTCATTATTTTCATAAACATGGCTTATTGAAGCTCCTAAAGCAAATTGAGATGCATCAACTGTTAATTTGACAGTTTTTTCGGGATCAAAATGTGCCAAAACTGGGGCAGAAGTAAAAATTTTTTTTGCTCCTTCAAATGATCTACCACATTCCCTTGTCCAAACCCACTCTGTATCTTTTTTTAACAGAGAATACAATGGTTGAAGAATTTCTGAAATGTTGGGTAAAAATTTGCAGTAAAAATTCAAACTTCCCAGAAATGATTTCAACTCAGTGACAGTTTTAGGTATGGAAATATTTTTGATCGCTAAAATTCTATCATCAGATGAATGAAGTCCTTCCTTATCAATGACATGTCCTAAATATTTAACTGAATCCTGAAACAAAGAACATTTACCTTTTTTAACTTTGAGACCACATTCTTGCAACCGTTTCAGCACTCGCTCCAAACGTTCAAAATGTTCGCTATCATTCTTCCCTGTTACAAGAATGTCGTCTAGAAAACAGACAACTCCGGGCATATCCTGTAGCATTTGCTCCATTATCTTCTGGAAAATAGCTCCAGCGCTAGTGATTCCGTAAGGAAGTCGAGTATACGAAAAAAGTCCCTTATGTGTTGTAATAGTGACTAGTTTTCGAGAATCTTCATTTAAAACTACTTGCTGATATGCTTCAGATAAATCGATTTTCGTAAAATTTTTACCATCCTTCAACTGCGAAAATAAATATTCAATACGTGGTAAAGGAAAGTGCTGTACGTTCAAATGGGGATTTAAAGTTATTTTGAAGTCGCCACACAATCTCAAATCTCCACTTGATTTAAGAATTGGAACAATGGGAGTGGCCCAATCAGAAAATTCAGTTGGAACTAACACCTTATTTTCAACTAATCTATCAATCTCTTTTTCAATTTTTGATTTCAAGGCAAACGGTACTGGACGCGTCTTACAAAACTTAGGAATAGTTCCTTCTTTTAAAGTTAGGCTGACAGAAAATTTATTGAAAGTGCCCAATTTAGTTTCAAAGACATCTGCATATTTTGTTTGTAATAAATCAATTTTATTTTTAATGTTGAAAACTTTGCCACCAGAAATCTGTTCGCATTCACTATGAGCGAATTGTAATTTGCAGATACCTTAGTTGAGCATATTTAAGCCATAACGACCAAGAAGTGGTGGACCCCCATTCTTTACAATATACGTTTTGAGAACATACGTATGATTTTCATGGATAACATTGAAGTTACCATAACCAATGGGTTCAAATGTCAATCCAACATAGTCTTTTAGACTCAGATCATTTTTGTTTAAAGGAATATTTTTGAAATATTTCAAATATAAATTTTCAGATATTGCTGATTGTGAGAATCCTGAATCAGCTTCAAAGCTCAAAGGAACCTTTTCTACAGTTAATTTACCATACGTGGGTTTCACATTACCATTACCATCAATAATATTGAAACAATCTAAACTGAAAATTGATTCACCTTGAAACTCAGAATCTGCTCGCTAACGGTATTTACGTTTTCTGTTAAAAAATTATTATAATATTTCTTACATTGAGGAGCTAAATGACCCTTTTGGCCACATTTATGACAATTGCAATTTTTATTAACACATTCACTTGCCAAATGATTTGATCGCCCACAAAAAAAGCACTTGCTTGACAGTTGTCTAGGAAAATTTTGCTTCCTGCAAACACTGACTCAAGTTTGTCTTGCTAATTTGTTTAGAAGAATCCGGTCGCCTTTTTGAATGATATTGCTTTTGAAAGTTCACTGATTCCGTTTTAACATTTATTCCTATCGCAGCTTCCCTGGAATTATGTTCTTGCAATGTTGATTCTTTCGCTAAAGCTAATTTCACAACTTTTTTTAAAGTAATTGTGTCTGCAGAGGCATCCTCTTCAAATAATCGGTCCATATTTTTTGTTTGATTCATTCCAATTACAAAAATGTCTCGCATTACCAAATTTAATTCTGCTCCAAACTTGCATGTTGAGGCTAAACTTTTTATTCTTGCTTCCCATTCTGCTATACTTTCATGTAAATCACGTTTTGCCGTATAAAACTTAAGTCTTTATGCAAAATACGACTTTACTGGCAAGAAATGATCATTGAGCAGATCCACAAGCTCATCATAATTTTTTGTATCAAGAAGATCGGGTACACATAAATTTCGCACTAATACGTAGGCTTCCTCATTCAATGTATTCAAAAGTATGGCTTTTTTTCGCTGTTCCTCTTTAATATCATTTGCAACGAAGAATTGATTCAGTCTTTCCTTGAACACGGAAAATTCAGAACTCTTGGTATCGAAAATGTTCAGCGAACCGAGAAGTCCAACTAACGTTTGCGGCATTATCGATGAATTTGCAGACAATTCTGTTTTTCCACTGAATGTATGAACCCTGCGTGGAAACGAAATACACTCGTCGCCAATGTTCTGTTCGCTATTAAATTGAATAATACATAAATAAGTAAAGTAATGACACCAAGTTTAGTGAACATTTATTAACTGACTTTTCATTGTCGGATACCTGTCAAAGACCGATACATCTTCAAATCTGGTTACCTGATTGATGTACAGAGAGTAATACTTTGTATATAACAGTAAGATTATCTTCCTAGATATTCTTGAACAGAATGAGGCTCCAGTTCCACTATAATATTGATTATAAGCCTCTTGAATACTTTTATGCCAACTTCTCGTTTGACTTCTGTTGGTAATTAATTGAAGAACATAATACATGCATACTGTGGAGTCTTTTTTGTTGACGACAGTCTATGATTGAAAATTACAATCCGTATTGTGGTTTCGTGTGTTTGAATTATGTTGTATCCCATGGGACTCACATTTACTATGATTCTTGAATAGAAACATTGAACACTCATATATATAAGTCCCTGACAGGGTCATTATATTCAATGTTTTAAATTTACCTCTACATGATTCCTTTTAGTTGAGGCCTAGTAAAATTCTGATGACTCTTTTCTGTAAAATAAAAATACGTCTGCCTGGCTACTTCCTGCCCAGAAAATGATGCCAAAGCGCATTATTGAGTGAAAGTTTGCAAAGTAAGGCAGCAGGCACACTGAACAACCATGGTTGACCGTCCGCGATCGTCCAACTACAATCAAAATTTCCATCACGTGTATTCTTATCGGATAACTTGCACTGAATATACGTCGGTTTTAAAAGATCATGTTTGACCTCCAGTCTGCTGAAAATTTTGGTCAATCTGTGTTTGAAAGTTTTCATTGATCTCTTTTGATTTTTGGTCGTTGCTGGACGGTCGATCCTGGTCGGTCAGTGTGATTTCTAGCTAAATGGTTCGCTTTAGTCTATCGTCCTAATATGTCGATATTACCCTGAATGAATAGCAAATGGATGACAGTTTAGTGCTGGTTTCTAATGTGCTTTTCAAAATCTAAGTTTTGGTCAATGTGCACGCCAAGAAATTTTGTGTGCTCTGCTAGTGTTATTATCTGCGTTTGTACATGAAGAGTCTTGGATTTGTCATTAATTTTTATTTTTGTCCTGAAGTAGACATAATTTGTTTCATCTTCGTTCAGTATGAGTTTGTTCATGGTGAACCATTCCTGTGACTTTCCAGTGTTTCATTTCAGATGTCCAAAAGATTGTTCAATGACCAACCTACTGCTAAGATGTTTGTGTCATCTGCATAATTTACCATATTATTACTTTCATTAGTTAAAATATCCTAGGCTAAATCATTTATGTAAAATATAAATAAAAAAGGTCCATGATACTGCCTTGAGGAACACCTACCTCTGTCGTTTTTTACTCTGAGTAATATTTAATTCCTTGACGATCTATAATTACCTTTGGTTTGGGTTCTGTTGAGTAGGACAGTATCCAGTCATGAGCAGGACCTCTGATACCATATCTTTCCATATTTTTCAACAGAATTTCATGATCTAGGCTATCGAATGCCTTTGACAGTTCTAGAAAGATACCCATTGATATATTTTTATCCACGTATCCAGGTGTTATTGTTTCTCTGAATTCATATATGGCTGCCTCAATGGACTTCCCTTTCAAGTACCCATGTTGCGCGTGGCTCAACAATTTTTTTTCATAGAAATATCTCAGCAGTCTGGAATACATTGCTAATTCAAAGACTTTGGAGAGAGATGGTAGCAGATTTTGCGTTGAATCACCTTTTTTGTACAGAGGCTCGACCAGTGCTATTTTCAAGTTGTCTGTGAGAAATGAATTTCTACTTGGTGGTATATTATTACTTCTGAATTCAATATGGGTCATCTGGAATTTTTAATTCATTAGTGATCGTGTTTGCGTTTTGCCAGTTTGTAGTCTGAACTATGGCGTTCATCTGCCTGGCGGAGTATTAATAAGAGATTAAGTCGATCTTTACATTTCCTCAACTACGCGTTTTCATAATAATCTGTGTGTTATGCATAACCATTGATAACGGCTTACCGTTATATGTAACGGAAGTGATATAGCATAAGGCTGATTCTCCCTTATGTCATTAATTATTAGACAGAAATCGTTGGAGCTCTTCGTCAACATATCTCAACCACAGCTTAGGTTTGCTTTCAGCTTTTTTGGTTACGTGGAATGGTTTGAGAACCATGTCATCCAATAATAATTAATTGAGATTACTAGCCATCAAAACAAAACACTCAATCAATTAAGATTATCAGGTATATAAACTCTTGCAAGCCTTTGGAAACTTGTCAGTATTATCCAGGAGACGACTACGAATAGAAGCAGTTGAAACTTTGTGATTATTTACGATACGGCTAATTGTTCAATAATATTTTTACTGATATTATTATGGCAATCCCATGTGATATGGAATTTGAATAAATAGTAGAAGGGGTCTTACAAGGCGCAAGTGATAACATTTTTATCGGGAATAGACGTAATTTATGCATATAGGTGTACGAGCGATAACATATTTTGTTATTTATTGAATAAACGAGGTGTTACAGTCACACTATAACAAACATTTTTCACAGTTAATCGAAAGTAGACTGAGGTGTGTGACATTAATGATATTTACGAGTTCTAGTAGTTCCTACAATCGTAATATATATCCTTATATTGGTTTGAGTAAGTATACATAATACTCACTTTTCAGTTATCCTTAAAAAAAGTTCAAATTTTTTTGTGACTTGTTTTACGATTTCTTTTAGAATCATGTTTGCGGAATATCCACAGGTTGTTTGAATTCAACTCATTCCCAAACCTCAATGGACACTGTATCATCCTCATAGAAAATTATTTTCGGTTGAAGTCCCTGAATTTTTTTAACTTCCTTCGATGGACACAAGAATTCAACCGACTAGTTTTCGAAATACAGGGTGTCAAGTTGAAAAATGTGAAGCTTGGGCTCAGAATTTTTCAACAATTACGAGAATAGACAAAACGCCTATTTTTCATGGGAATACTATGACTCAACGATGGCACAAGTCATCTTGATCTCGTATTCATTATTCTTTTTCGTTTTGTGCTCTACAACAGGGTTCTGCCGATGACACAGCAATATTTTATAAAGCCAAAGATTGGAAAGAATTTAAAATATTAGTTGAACGAGAATTCAAAGTTATCCTTGATTGGTTACTACTTACTTTAAGTTGATTCTCAATGTAATTTACAATAAATCATATACTTCGAAGACCTGTATAATGAATAAAATATTTTGCATCTACGAAAAGTACATTTTTCAATAGCAGTAGTTCGTCAACAAAAATATACGGCAAATTCAGAACTTATCCATCGCCCGTATAGAACAAGACATACATGATATATGTCAAGATTTACGAGAACCTTGAAAACCGATCTCCAGAGAACTTTTTTAATTTTCATACCTTGTCCCCAAACTCTACATCCTCATTCCAAGAGATTTGAAGCAGTAACAGAACTTAAAACTTTTTGAAGAGAAAGGAGGTGAAATCATGGATGTTTCAATCTCTATACCTATCACGCGACTACGGTAGACGAGGGTGTTGAAGACACCATCTTGGCAGGCCATTATAAATCCCTCGTTTTCCGACTTCAGCCCACTTGATCTGAGAAATGAGAAATTCAGGTTTCTGGATAAGCCAAGATTTTCAATGTACTTAAAGAAAACCACATGCATTGGCTTATCCTTGTGTAGCTGTAGGAAACTCTCACTCTTCGCAGTTTTGACGTGGGCTTTTTGCTGAATGGGTTCCAACTCGGTGACAGAGTTTGGGTTCGTCCGTTCAGTGTCGAATATGAGACCGATTTCATCGACTGCACGGGTTGCTCCCTTGAAAAGAAATGCTTCAATTCCTGCCTTTTCATGATCACATACTAAGCATACTGAATTCTTGATGACTTTACAGGCTCCATCCAGTACCTACCATTATGTTATGTGGACACTCCAAGTTCAAAAGTCCACGGCCTCCCCGTTGTCTGGGGAAGTATATCCGTGGGACAGACGATTCAGGATGCAAGCAAGCTCCAATAAAAGAGCATCATATTTTGCGAGTTTTTACGTCGATTTGTCGCAGCTCTTCCTGAGTCCATTTCATCTCCAAAGGAGTAAAGTAAAATTGGAACGTCAAACATATTAGTTGCAGCAACTTTGTTCTTCCCCGACAGTTTTGATGACCAGATCTGTCGGAGTTACTTGCCGCGAAGATATATTTTGATAGTGATTACCTCTTGGGTATGACGTTGTTCCACCCCTAGGTAAGTATATATATCTCCGGTATCCAGATGATGTAGGATGCTTCCGTCTACGAGTTGAACGTCCTCTCCGTATTCCTCACATCATCCTCTTTTCAGATGTATGTCGATCTCAAACTCACTTCTGATAGTGCAAGAGTACACGCATACTCTTGCACCACCCTTAAGGACTGATTAAGGAGGCATATAGTTTGAGATCATCCATGTGAAACAGATGGGTGACCTCCGGTTGCTGGGGGTGCCGCAGTTGTATCCACGGATTTTCCGTAGTGCAACGGACAATGGCAATAGTGAGATGTAGAAAAGAAGGGGGCTGAAGTTTCCCTGTAACATCCCCTTCTAAAGATAACCTACTCTGTTTGGGTTCTGACTTGACCAGATGTTATGGTGAAGCAAGTCCACCAGGGCGGCATCAGTTTTTCGATGCATCTGATGCATCTCACTATTTGATCGGGCACCGCAAGGCATTTGAGCAAATGCATGATGAGCTCATGCAATGTTGTATCAAATGCCTTGCGATAATCGATCCAGGCCACTGAAGCCATTGAAGTCCGGCGTAATACATCTGGCAATCAGCAGGTTCTCCTTGCAGCCAGCGACCCCCCTGATCGCTGGCTGCAAGGAGGGGTTCTGCTCATATATCCGTTCATACACCAGCTCAACTACGGAGAGTATTCGCATATATAAGATGCGGGTAAACATCTCATAATATGCGTTCAAGCATGTTATCGGTCTGTAGTTATTGAAAAGCCTCGCTAGATGGTGGTGGGTACATGTAATTTTTTTCCATCAATAGTTATTTAACCCATCAGGATCTGGAGCAGCAACTTCTTCGGGAGTTATCGGATTGCGTAGTTCAATGAGCTCAAGCTGACGAAGCCTCCTGCAGAAAGCTTCAAACTGCGCTAGGGCTGAAATATCAACGTTGAGTGGTTGCGAAACTTCGTAAACGTTCTTCCAAAAGCCTTTCACCTGATCAGCCGCCGGCGGGTTATCCACAACATGTGAAGGCTCTTGGAATAGGCGAGAAGGATTATCGCGGAACTTCATGTTTTCCGAGATGCTTCTCGCCCGCCTCACTAGTGACTTTTTTGCAGTTACTATTATTATTAGCCACTAAACACACTGAAACTTTCAGATTATGTCCAAAATTCTTTAGAAACCATTTGTAATGTTCAATGGCATACCTACAAAAGACACATTGACTGAATGAATAATGACGAATCCAGTCTTTTGTATCCATCAGTTATAAAATATAAATCAGCGGTCGTAGGTGGCTTAGCTGTTTTCTGTTGGATTGTTGGCGACAAAAATTCCCATTATATTGAATTTGCTTCGCAGAAGGCTGTATTTTCAAATCCATTCTTTATTTCAAAATTATATTAATTTTTTTAAGTATTCCCTCATTTAACTTATCAGCATTTCATTATCATGTAACTGGTAGTGAAAAAGGTGTTTTTTATACGATTTTTACTAGAACAAAAATGAGTGGCAGTTGCGGAACACAGTTCTACGGTCCACCACTAACTACATCCTGTCCAGGCAGCAGCTTTGTTGTTTTCATGACTCTGGTAGACTCAATCTTCAGGAAACTGCCTGACGTGGACGATGCGAGTCATAGAATCAGGCCAAAAACTAAACCTGATGATGAATATGACTATATCGTTGTTGGAGGCGGAGCAGGTGGATCAACAGTAGCAGGAAGATTAGCGGAAACAGGAAAATATAAGGTACCTACTTATGAAAAAAATAATGTATTATTTTACACGATACTTTTATAAATTTAACAACCATTCTATTCCATTCTATTCTATTCCAACCACCAGGCTCTATTCAGCCTGTTCCAAATTGAGTCGGCATTATTGCCAACTCCGTTATTAGAGAGATATTGCAGTTCATAATAACGACAAGCAGTAATAAAGTTGTCCTTATTTTGATATAAACGCACGCGCAATGTGAATCTGGAATAAGGACAAAATTATTAACATACTGCCTGCCTTTATTAGAAGACGGTTAAGGCCAGATTTAAGGTTCCTTTATTTTTACTTCGGGTGAGATCGTGGACATGACATAGCTCATGTCTAATAATTGTATAATTTTTTCAACACAAATCAATATGGAAGCCCCCTTTGGCCATTCTTTCATCACAATAATTGTATCTTGGTATAAAATAAATTATGTAGAAATAAAAATTTGAGAAACTAGATTTTATTTATAGGTTATGAATAACGAACGCCTTTGTAATTAAGGGATGAACAGAAAAAACTGCAATATATCTGTTTTTAATCACAGAATAGTGCCAGTCCCTATTAAAATAAGGTTGCCTTCAATACTGGCTGGCATTATTGCAATAACTGTCTATTTGTTGTAGTAGCAACGAATTCGATTAAATAGGCAAACTACTGGCATTTTTTTATGGCCATCTTAGTGCTAATGACAGAAAAAAAATTTGATTTAAACGACCATTCATACAAGCATTTCTTGTTGTTTTTATAAAAAACCCAATGAATATCGAAATAAAACAGCTTACCTTCATAAGCAAATAATCTCCATCCGAAGCCTTTCTCAAAAATATTCTGATTTCATCTCTTTCAAATGTCAGAGATTTCTTTGATGCGTAACCACTGGCTTCTCTTTTGATGAATGCTATTAATTTTCAACACTTGAAGTCTATAAAGAGCGTTCCCCATGTTCGCTGAAACGCCTATTCAAAGTATTAGAAAATGCCTGGTCCGATTTCAATAAAACTTGCACCTACTTGTTCAAAATATTGTACTCTTTCAGGGAAAATTATTATCATTTTTTATTTTAAACCATTTTGGCCCAAACTAATTAAAATATTGATATTTTTTCGAGTCAGACTCACTATCTCATATAGAATATACTATAGATCAAAACAGTACAAATACTAAAAAGTGATAATAAAACAGCCGTAATGTGACGCCATCACATCAAATCGACGCGAATCGATTCGTTGGTGCAACAGTGACAGTGGCGGAGACTATTTTTTATTGTGGTAGTTACAAATAGTAGAATTAGGTTTTTTTAACAAGTAGAAAGAAGTGTTTTGAATTTTATTTGCTATCAGCTTCCATATTCGGATACAGGTAAACACAATTATTGTTTCAATCACCGCCCGAGCGATCCAGGTAATTAGAATATGGTGATGGTCGCAGTGTTGCCAACTGTGGAATTTTATCTTGGGGCCAGTCCCGATGGCTTAATAGGTACTGACTCCATAATTGAAGTGAAATGTCCAAAAAATATTTCTAAGATGCATCCACTTGAAGGCGCAAAAAACAAATGATTGAAATTCTGCAGTTTAGATGAAAATAATGAAATGAATTTGAAAAAGAATCATAATTATTTTTACCAAATACAGGGCCAGCTTCACATAACAAAGAGGACAACATGTTATTTCATCATCTGGTCGCCATTAGGAATGATGACGCAAGAGGTACTGTTTTTCTTGATAACTAATACATTTTCGCTCAGTCGTAAATGAAGCTATTTATTTATATTCGAAAATTATTACATTTTTGCAGGTTCATCGGGACTGTCTTCTTCCGGAATTGGTAGATCCGCGTTTTCCAAGAAACATGGAGATTCGAAATCCCCCAAGAAATTAATGAATCCTCCAAGAATAAGAAACGTAACTTCTAAGCACTCTTGTTTGATTTTTCAAAACCCTCTCATCACCCAAATAGCCCAGATGAATGATCATCGAAAAATTTGATATACCCACTATTGTAATTCTTATAAGTATATTTTAGAAATCGAAAATTGCGTTGTGAAAAGTGTGGATAATTTGCTGAACAAAAATAATCTTGCCGACCAGAATAGTGAGAAATATATAATGAAAAATTTTTGCTCTCCTTATTGGTGGCTGATCCAAAGTTTTCCTAATGGCGCCACAAAAAAATAAGTTTTGAGAAATTGTAAGCTACTGTTTTAATGAAATATTTTTACTGGAAACTCTCGGTCAGCGAAGTTTCGTAAATTAAAAGTATGAATTACCTCCAAATGAAAGTGGATTTGAAGTCTAAATATGGTGGCAAGAAGGTATTCTTCTATAGATATAATAATATTTTCATTACCCACCATACAAAAATTACAATAAATAGAGTACTATTACAATAAAAAATAAGGTGATATGACGATAGTAGCCTAACAAAAATATTTCTAGAAATAGAATAAATAAGGCGAGTTATTGGCAGACTGGTTCAGATAACAGTGAAGTTTCTGTTCTTCCACCAGTGCCAAACTTAATGGAATCAATAATATATGACAGCGTAATGACAAATATAGAGAAGTGTGAGAAAAATAGAAAAGAGAAAGAGAACCATGGTAATTCCTGAAGCTTCCTCTGAAAATGTTCTTTGTCTATACTTTTTAGGTTCCTATAAGAATTTTTTTTTCGTCATATTGTTCTTGGATATACATATCGTATTCGCAATATACTCGGCTATGATCCAATACTTGACTATTTTCCACTTCAGAACTTAAATTTGTAATTAAATCAATGAGAGTGATGTGATAGATGTATTTGTTATTCTTGTAGGTTCATTAAAAATTGAATGAGTTTAAAATAGAACGGAACTGTTGGGTTACATTTGATGTCACGTCTAGCATATTTATGGTATCTTTTTTGCATTATGATTTCGATATTTGCAGTACGAGAAAAATAATTTTTTTCTACGACCCTGCGTTTTTACCCACTTTTTCATACGCATTTTAGTTTTGAAAGATACTTTCAAAACTAATTACGCTGGACCGGCTATTCTGACTCATTTGCAGAATGTAATGAATTGTGTTTTTAACATTAACATTGATAATTATAAGTGAATTTTCAATGTATGTTGAAATACAATATATATTTTGAATATTTATGCGGTAGTAGAAAAAATAATGTTCCTAATTCATGCGTGAAGTGTGTCTCTCCCGCACTTGACTGTTCGCACGAACTCCGCTTCGCATCGGGTCAACGGAAGTCGCGTGTGGGAAAGTATCACTTTCCGCAATTATAAGGAAAATAACTAGGTATATCCAATTTGAAAAGGTAGGTATCCGTGACAACGGCATGTCATCACTGACGTGGTAATTCATAAAATGCTTATATTCCAGAAATATTCCACAAATTCAATTCATTTATTCAAGCGTGTTTTTATTCAAAGTACTCTTCCTTCAAAAATGTAGAAATAAACTCGTTCAGTTATAATATAACACGCTTATTAGCACGATAATTACCGATAATTTCAATGCACTTGTGCCAATACTCAATATAGGTAATGTCCCAACGTGAAATCTGAGAAATCTCTACCCTCCGACTATGACAATATCACTGCAAAGCAAGCGAGAACATGAAAAACGTATGTATAGAGGCATACTTGCTAACAGCACATGCCCGTCGCTTCGCGTAGTGAATATATCAAGCACGATAGAAGGAGGCGTCCTTTTGCAAGTGTGTCTGTGCTTGTTTCATAAGACACGCCCATTAAACCCTCATATATTTGTTGGTTAATGCAAATCTCGGGTTCGCTTGCAGGTACGGAACGACCTTAAGTACTGATCGTAACATACTATACACGCTCCATAATGGCATCTTTGGAGATTTTTTTTCGCTCTCTCGACTTACCAGGAAGATGCATTGAAAACAATTTTACCTCTTCGGCTAGATTTTTTGACAGCTCGTCTTCGAACTCATTTTCAAAACTTAGAATCTTGAAAGGGTGTGACAGCTTATGACAACTGTTATATTTGTATCACCAAAAATGTCAAAGCAACAAAGCGTTGTCAACTTTCAGCAGTGGTTCTTATAAGTATGCACGCATTATAATTTCAGGATATTATAAAAGAGACGACCTCAAAGGTAGTAGAAAAAGTTATATACATACCTCAGGAGGAAAATGCTTTTCCTCCCGCGGATATAAATGCCCTTTGCTTCATGTCGAGCATCAAACTATCCGCGGGAGAAGCAATATTTTTCTCTTTTGGTATATGTGAATAGTTATTACTCACACGGCAGTTAGGGTATGGATATGTACCGTGCTAATTGGTTCATTAATCACTGTATTTATGAGATTTCAATAAGAGGTGTTTAAATATTCAATATAACAATCCTCTGCAAGACTTGTGATATTTTTCACTTTTTTTTATCGGGTATTGTATATTTTTGTAGTCCCTATTGTGTTCAGTCATCATTTGTTTCGAGTTTTATGGGCCGCGGTGGCATGCGGGTTAAGTGCTCGCTCCATAAGACAAACATCTGTAGGAGCATGAGTTCGAATGTCAGCACTGCCACCGGTATCGTGCATGGCATCATGCGTATTGAAAGGTAAGGGCTACCTCTTCCCCTAGCTCGCACAAGTCTCTGACTTCTGAGGGTTGCACGGAGGGGTTAAACCGGTGGACGGATATAATAATTTTAAAAATTTAAACAACAAAAGACCTGTTTGTGAAAAATTTAGTTTCTACTTCGTTTTCGAAATCCATGCAGATTTTGGAACTATTTCTTTCAATACTTTGATTAGTTGTGGTGTTAGAACTGAGGTAAGAGCTTCTACACGTGATAGTTTTAGATATTTGACGTGTAACGATGTTTTTTATTTTTTATGTGTATTTTCACAGTCTGCATATCCCAATACTTTTGTTTGACATTCTCATGTGCTAAGTGTGCCGCCCTGTGCAGTGGCGCAGCCAGGATTTCAGTTTGGGGCTGCCCGCTGAACAAGACATGGATCATATAATAACAACTCTCACTTTCATTATTCCGTTATTCATTTCTAAGTCAGAGGTAGTTCAGTAAATATGCAATAAGTAACACATGTTTTTCGAAAAACTTTTTTTAATAAACTTACGTACCTACAAAAACAGGACAAGCAACACAAAAAGTGATTCTAAAAATACGTATAAAAAAATAAAAATCATCAATTTAAACTCTATCTAAAACTCTCGGATGTTCAACTTTCTCTCTGAAGTCCCCAGTATATCTAGCACCCTTTCAATATCAAACACAAAATTGTAGTGTATATTCAGTTAGTCTGTCACTATTCATTGTATTTCTTAAATATGTTTTCAGTCTCCTTAAAGTGGAGTAGGTTCTTTCAGGGCCCTGTAACACAAGTCGTACAATTGTAACAAGTCTACAAGTTACAAGTGATCTGCCTGTACAAGTCCTAAATAATTCCGTATCACAATGCGAATGACTACAATTGTAGAAAGAAAATAATTTTGTACATATGTAGCTACATATTTCATGAAAACGTTATGCCTACTCGATGTAGACTTGTCATGACACGCGTGGGATAGTGGTTAGGTTAGGTTAGTCAAGTAGACGTCTAAGTAGGTGTGTGGCGGCGTTACTGTATTTTGAGTAAAATGTCTTCAAAACAAATTGTTTTTGAACGTAAAATGCAATTTTTAAAAAAGACTAGAGAAAATAAGCATATTCTTTTCGGTGCTTTCTCAGATAAACTAAGAAAGCAAGATAAAGTAGAAAAGTGGAAAGAAATGGCAATGGTGGCACAAAGTATTTGTTTAGTTCCTGCGGATAAGGATTGGACCTATGTAAGGGATACAGTTTGGCAGAATTTGAATAAAACTGCAATGGTGAGTACAACTGTAACTTGCAATCAGTATTGTTATTGACTTATGGTACATATGTATAGGTAAAAATTGATAATGCAAAGAAAACTGGTACTGGTGGAATGGGGACTTTAACCGAAGTTGATAATATCGTACTAGAAATAATTGGGAAAGAGTCTCCTGTAATTTGCAGTCTTGGAGTAGCTGAGTCGTTCGAAACACCTCCGCAGCAGGCACGTGAAACCGTCCCAGAGGATAATTCTGAAGATATTGTCAACACAAATCGTCCAATCAGTGATCACATGACCCCATCTACTTTAAAACAATCCAATGGTAAGTCACTTCAAATCAAAATAATAGGAATAATAATGGAATAATGCGTGCTTTTTGCAGGAAAAAGAAAACGAGTTACTGCAAACAATTCCGCCTCAGAAAAAGTTGCTGCTATAAAACAAGAAAAGCTAACATTGAAAGTCGAATATCTGAAATTGAAGAATTATAGAACTGAACTGGAAATTGTAAAATTAGAACGGGAGCTTAAAGTGCCCATGTCAGAATTTACGGCAACCTTACAATAATATAACTACGATACTGAAAATGACAGGTGCTTTTACAAGTTGTAGTAGGACAACCTCATACAGTATGCACCTTATAATCATTTCGTTGACATTTTCTGGTACATTTTTTAAAATACATAAACAACGTGTTCATTTAAAAAAAAAAATTTGATAAACTACTTTTACTGAAGCTTACATGTGTATGTTATGTTCGTTCATCTTCTAACTACAATAAAGTTAATTTCTCACAAAATGATTGATGAGATCTTGCAATCTAGCTTGGGCCCCGACAGCAGCAGGTGCATCATCTTCAGGATTTTCATAATTTTCTGCATCTTGGACGTTTTCATCATCTCCTATTGCAAAATCTTCAACTTCGTGATTATTTTTTGAGATATTACATAGAGCCGCACAACATTTAAAAATATTTGCGGCAAAAACAGCATCGACACGTAGATGATTCAAACAAGGAAATTTTTCTTTTAAAATGCCGAATGCATTTTCAATTAATCTTCTTGTTCGTTTATGTGCTCTGTTGAAATTATTTTGGGCTGGAATTTAATGGGTCTTCATATGTCGGTGGAATCAACCATTGCTTCAGTGGATAAGCAGAGTCTCCGAGAATTACAGTATTGGGATGAGGTCTCCAACCATTTTCCATTCTGCGACATAAAGAACTATTTCGAAGTACCCGTGCGTCGTGAACACTACCAGGCCAGTTGGCACTAACATAGTAGAATGTTAGGTCTGGACCACAAACAGCCATACAGTTGATTGAGTGTTTACCATGGCAATCCACATAGGCTGGTTCGTTAATAACGGGAGCGTCTATATTAATAAGTGTTCCGTCCAATGCACCACAAACTTCAGGAAAACCGGCTATTGCATGAAATCTTTGAACAACGCCATACATATTATGGGGCAATGACACTATTTCGTCGAATTTTATCTCACTAACAATACGGACAGTGTCATGTACGCATCTACACACAGTCATTTTTGATACCCCATGCATATCGCAAACACCATGATACTGACCTCCATTTCCTAACCAGTGCAAGGCAAGTGTCTTCTGCGGTGATGTCAATCCATACCATCGAACTGTTGTATTTGCAAGCCTTGGTCCAATATCCCGAAGGAGATTTTCAAATTGGTCTCGGCTCAGACGAAACCTTTCGTTGAATTCGTTATCAGTGAGAACAGCAAAGTCTTTCCTAATATTAAAACGATATTCTTTAGGCACGTCTTCATAGTCACTTTCGGAATCGCTTGACCACATATTGCGAGGACAGATACGTACGTGTTGACAGTACGAGAATTGTCATAATACTATGTACCGTGTGCATTTACCCAGGGTTGAAGATAGGTAAAACATTATCTACACTTGTTGAAAATTCTGTAACACAATAATACAAGTGTTAACTTTGTGTTACAGAAAACGCTTACAATTGTCGAGATTCTTCCGTAATTATTGGTGCCATACGGGTAATTACAAGATGGGTTGTGTTATGCAAAAGTTACAAGTGTAAAATATATTCTAACAATTGTAGGACTTGTACGACTTGTGTTACAGGGCCCTGTGTGGATGTTGACACCGGTAAAGTACATAAGGTTTTTAACAATATATAAATATTTGGGAACAAATGCGAAGGTGGAAATTAGATTTAAATGGTCCTTGAATTTTTTTTATATATAGGAATATTTCAGATGGTAAATGTTTCGAGGTTGTTTGATTGTTTTGCTTTCACATTCTGGAAAGAAGCAACGGGTCAATAGATTTTTAACGATAATGGTGACTTTGGTGACTTGCTTGGGGGAACTGCAGCCCCAAAGCTCCCGCCCTGGCTGCGCCACTGGCCCTGTGTCTAAGGTTGTTGATGATGTTCATTTTTTGTGTCATTTGGTGCACAAAGTGGTATCCATGAGTTTTCCATATTACAAAGGAGCATGGCAATAGGGAGACGCAGAAGAGAGCTGAGGGAATATACTGGAAACACGCCTCTTCTAAAAATAACCTGCTCTGTTCGGACTCTGTCTTGACCAGATGTCATGGTGAAGGGAGTCCTCCAGAGCGGCATCAGCTGTCCAATGCATCTCACTATTTGATCGGGTAACTCTATTGTTATGAAAGACTGCAGTGGTTTGTAGTTTAGTTTTATTGAAACATAAAAGTCTACAAATGTTCTGGTTCACATAGCATTACTTTGTAATCGTAACGTGACTACCACGTTATTTCATAACCTGGTCATTAAAAAAAAGCGGGTAACATTTGAAATTTGACAAGACGTACAGATGACAGATAGGCAGGGATGCCAAAGTATACATAAAACATAGAATTAGGTCATGTTCACACTTCAATTAACTCAAGGCATCCGAGCAGATGCATATCTTGCGATAATCGACACAGGCAATTGAATGTTTACGCATATAATGCACGGAGTCCGGTGTGATACATGTGTCGATGTTCATTATGGTCCTAGGAAGGTCAGGTTAGAATCAATGTTTTTCAATCATTCTGGCTTGCCGGTCGTGGGTTCAAAGCCCACCGACTTCAATTTATTTTTCTGATGGCCTGAGAAAGTGCTAGGAATCGCACATTAAAAGGTAATACCTCGTTAATCATTGGCTCGCACAAGTTTCGACTCCTGAGGGCTGTCGTTCTTAGGGGGACGACAGCTGGTTAACGGAAAAAAACAATTTTAAACAATTTTTTTTAATAATAAACTTTATTGTCACTAAAATACAATGACATAACGATGTGATGATGATTTGCCAGCAGATAAAAATGGGGATTTTTGTACTGTATTTTCATGGTACATAACACTTTCATCCATTTGCATCTTCCAAAATATAGCTAATGGAAATTCTGAATAAAAAGGTATTGTAGAAGAGAATCTAATTTCCAAAAATGTCACCTACATTTTCATTAACTTGCCGTTTCAACTGCAATATAATTATAATATAATGCTATATGTAACCTAACTTTTATCATTCCCCTTATAAAGATTCTTGTCATCGAAGCTGGACCAGATGAACCCACTGTTATGCAAGTACCCGCTTTGAATTTAGCATTTAGTGATAACAAGGAAACGTCTTGGAGGTACAGACTTGAACCGGAACCTGTGGCTTGTCGAGGTAATAAATATTTTTTCTCACACTTGGTTTTCTAGAAAATATTGTATTACTTACATCCAGAGGTGAAATCGCGTGTACCATAGAATTCTACTTTTCATCAAATATGTGATATGACAGTGAATTCATGGAGCAGATACAGACGAAACTGTCGACTAAAGAATTCTATGGTACATGTAATCCTACCACAGGTTGAGCTTCCCTTCATGGCTTGGCAGTTTTTGTGAGCTGTTTTGTACGTCAAATGAAAATCAACCCAAATGTCGTTATTCTGTTCTGAAAGAAATATCTGCATTTTTACAAGGTGGCGTAATAATTATTATAATAATAAAATCTTCATTCATCACAATCATTAAGTGGTATTGTAGGGAAGAAATAGGTTTACCATGAAATGGTGAAGTGTCATCTTGAGCTGTTTTACAACCTTACGACATCTTGTAGGTTATGATCCATAATTTTGCAAAGGTGCTTCTGCAATAGGATGCTCAATTTCAATTATTTTATGACGGTTGCGTAGATTGTCAAAAATGCACTGCATTGAAAACTATACTTCACGTATGTATATTATAAAAAAAGTTTCGTCGAATTTTTACTACCTTACGAAAGCTCACACCTTGAACTCTAATGTAGGTCATACAGGTTCGTGATTCATTGGACAACGTTAATTTTATTATTTCAGGATCCCCACAAAATAGATGTACTTGGAGTAGAGCCAAAATTCTAGGAGGTTGTAGTTCCCACCACGGCTTAGCTTACGTTAGAGGAATCCCGAAAAACTATGATGATTGGGAAGCAGCAGGAAACAGCGGGTGGAGCTATAAGGACGTCCTACCGTTCTTCAAAAAGTCTGAGGGAAATTCGGAAGTTGGTAGGTTGAAATAGTTTTTTTTTCTTCTGACAAAGAATAGTAGAATGATGATAAATTTTTGATATCTACTAAGGTTTTCTGTCCCTTGGCACATGGGTGACACTTTCGAAAGAAATTCAGATAACAAGGAAGGTAAAATAATTATTCTTCAACATAGTATTTATAACAGTTTTCTTCTCAATCTGCAAAATTGGTAAGCTGTAAAACTAAAAAGATGTCTTCAATAAGATAATGGTCTATTTCAATATAAAGAGGGTCTATTGAGTTAAAAAATCTAACGATCTACGCAGGATTTTGACCTTTCAGGAATATATGGATTCTTCATATAGGCATGTGTTTCAGGTGGTTTGGTGCTCTCTGAATATCATGGAACTGAAGGACCGTTGACAACAGAATCATACAGTTATAAACCCGAACTTGTACCAGATTTTTTAAAAGCCGTCAAACAAGCTGGTTTTCCAGTATCACTTGATACCAATGGCAAACAGTTCGTAGGATTCGCAAATCTGCAGGCAAATATGAGGTATTTTTTCAAGAGCGTCGGACAATACCAGAAGAAATGTTGAATATATTTTATTTCTGACCGGGATATTAAAATCTTATATCATCGTAGTTACGCTATCAATAAAAATGGTTATAACTTCATTGGGATATTGAAGATTTTTTGATTTCCTCAGCGATTGATAACAATCAATTATCAATATTATTGATTAAAAAGTTTTCCAGGAGAATTTTGATTTTTTCTAACGTTGGTCGTCCAATAATTCTCAAACATGTTCCCAAGAACACGAAAAGGAGGACCTGCTCCCTATAATTATGGATTGAAAACAAAATAGTGAGCTAAAACACACGTTGCTGGCTGTAATATCGCCTACGATTATCTTCCTCCAAAGATCTATACGACCATGTCTTTCTTGACTTGCTAGGGCCACTCACAAATTCTATGGACTGCCTGCAGCCGATATCATCCCTCCAATGTTCGTTTAGTTTTCCTTCCGTCCAGTCATTGAGGACTTGGCTTCTTGTGATGCCTAGTATAGGCCCCGGCCCACAAAACGGCGTCGCGAAACCGGTTCTAGTAAGTTTGTCTGCAATTTCTTTTCCACGCACCCCCCTGTGACCCGGGACCCACACCAGCTGAACTTTCTTTCTTTCAGCTACTTTTTCAAGAGAGAGCGTCTCCGCATTCCTATATAAGTGCTGAAGTTGGTTTCGGTTGGCAGATGGCTCTGAGCGCTGCCTGACTATCTGTACAGATAGAAATTTTCTGTTCGGGCCCTTCTTTCTCCACTTGCCCCATAGCCACAGTTAGGATAGCGAACACTTCAGTTTGTATATCTTCCCAATTCGTAGCTTTCTTGTACACCTCTTCCTTCAAGTAGATGCCTGCCCTGGAGGCCTGTTTGTCAGTCAAACGCGAACCGTCCGTATAACATATTAGGCTTCTACTGTATTTTCTCCCCATTGTTCTCTGCTCGGAATAGTAAGAGCAAACTGTCTATTCCACTGTACTCTGTCTTGTGCGTTTTCCACTCTGAGGGCGGAGATAGGAATCTCTTGCTCCGCCCATTTCAGGATTTCCACGTGACCTATCATTGCTCTTTCCTTTACACAGACTCCCGAGTCCCACATCCTCAAATGTGCTGTCATGGCCTCCTTTTTGATCAAGATTGGACGCGGTGGTAGCCTCAGAGTCGCTCTCATTGCGCTCATTATTACCAAACAGAATGGCCAAGCTGTGGGCCTATTGTGATCCTCTGTGCGCCTGGCCACCGTACAGCAGACCCATATTGGATCTTGGATCTGTCATGAACCGCCAGCGCATATTCTCTGGATTGATTCCTTGATAGCATTGCACAATTCTCCTCAGTTTCCATAGGATTGCTACTGACTTCTGAATAATCCTATCTACAGGACCACCCCCAGGTGTTTGACCTGTTGGACTCACTCCAGTTCCTAGCCTGAACCCGTTTATCTTCCTTTATTTGGTGAACAGGATCAGCTCTGCGTTTGTCGGACGCTTATTCCTCGTACCAAGGAGTTCATCTATAACGAAGCCCCTGATGTTCCTGCAGGTTACCTTCTTCTTGATAGTGACGATACAATTCAGCTAACCAGCGTGTGAGGCGTTTCTCTGACCATTAGTGTTTGGTCACTGTATTTAAATTGTCGAAAGAACTTTTTACGTCGAAGAACACATATAACGTTACCTCTTTGAACTTTAGCGTCTCTTCAATTTCAACCCTTCGCACTAAAGTGTGGAAGGCCGTTTCTGTCGACCTTCCCCTTCTGCAAGTGTGTTGGTTTCTGTGAAAGGGACTCGCCTCCATGCGCCCCTTCAACAGGAACATGTTCTATTGGAAATTATCCTAGCGCTAAGCTGGCCAGCAATATCTTTCCTAAAATTGGGGTTAGAAATTCCAGGCACTTTTGAAGCATTGCCTTAGGCTAGCGTTACATGTATCCGTTGTCCAATCATACGATGATGCGAAAGTGTAACTAGTGATTGATTATTTAAATTTATTTGAAATTAACCAGTAGGAACCTGGAGGTAACATTATCGAATCATCGTGTCGTCGGATAACGGATGCATGTAACGCCAGCTTTATAC
The DNA here is from genome assembly GCA_958502065.1 of Chrysolina americana. Taxonomy (NCBI): domain Eukaryota; kingdom Metazoa; phylum Arthropoda; class Insecta; order Coleoptera; family Chrysomelidae; genus Chrysolina; species Chrysolina americana. The sequence continues at coordinate 22,249,226 of OY293415.1, read as the reverse complement.
AGGCTGAACTCGTTCACTGTCCAAGCTATGGCTGACCCGCTTCGCCAATTGCTAATCCTCTTGCAGATATCTGAGCAAATCTTCAGAGGTTGTTGTCCATGTCCCATCTGGTTTCTTCAAGGTTGTTAAGGAACCTTCTGTCTCGTTACTCAGAATTCTCGTCAGTATGGCGGATTCCCTCAGGGAATTGATATCTCCGCAGTAGGATCTCCCCAACTGAAATTCGTTTTTTTTAAATTATCTAACCTCTTTTATGATTTGGGGGTGCCTATGTCCAATTGAAAAATTGCAAGGGTACAACCGGTAAAGGTAATTGACAGTTTGAACTAACAATTGAACACAATTGCCAGTATGATTGTCAGATGTGCTATACAATTATTCGAAAAATACAAATTCAACGCGCGTTTCGTCAAAAAAGTTGGCTTTGAGCTCCTGATGATGCACACTTTGTTAGCGAAACTCGCGTCGAGTGAAATTGAAGTTGTTTTGGTGTTTTGGGTACCTAATTTCTTTTCTAGAATAATTGCAAGTATGAACTGATAATTATATATGATTGCCAGTTTGAACTGACAACAGTACGTGCATTCGGTTCTTTCCTGGCATTGATTCAAATTCTTCCAAATGAGTAATGAAATTTTCATTCATCAGGCATGGAGTCCGAGTGAGTTGTGCGAAAGCTTTCCTCAGACCTCAAAGAGACAATCCAAATTTGCACATTATGCTGAACTCAACCGCTACGAGGGTTCTCATCAATAAAGACAAAGTCGCTACCGGCGTAGAATTTTCTTATAAGAACCAAATTTATACAGTGAAAGCGAAAAAAGAGGTCATTTTGGCTGGCGGTACTATTAATACTCCTCAACTACTCTTGCTGTCAGGTGTTGGACCAAAAGAAATTCTGGACAAAGTGGGAATCAAACAAATTCACGAGTTGCCCGGTGTTGGAAAGAACTTAACGGATCATGTGTCGGTGGGAGTAACATTGGTACTGAAGAAATTGAAGAATTATAATGATTTCAACTGGGAGTCTCTGAAACAATATCAGAATAACAGAGGAGGACCTTTATCTTCACCAGGTGAGAATATCAGAATCTAGCCAGATATTAGATACATTATAAAATTTAATGGATCAGATTTCGAGATATGGATCTTTGAAAATGAATTCTGTTTATGTTTTGCGGCATTAGCTCATCAATTTGAAAGCTCTTTGTTCTAGAGTAAGATCCCAGAGCGTTCTGACATAACTTATTTTCACATGGATGAAACCTTCACGAATTAGTAGTTTCTAGTATACTTTAAATACCTGCCTACTTGTGGAGCTTGCCCTGTGACACCTGGGCAGGTACCAGGTGAGAAAGGTAACTAAAAATATGAGTTATCTAACTTAAATTTGTATGGCTGAATTTTATATATATTTTGTAGAATATTATTCTAAACTAGAATTATAAAGTGTCAGACACTTTTCATGGACCAGAGCTTTTGTCAGACGCTTTAAAGCTCGACAAAAAATTAATGAACTTTACTTATTTTTTCATGTCTGACTTTTAAGTATATTATTCAAGTAACTACTACAAAGTTATATTTCATCAGTCAGACAAATTCGAGTGACCAAACATCCCCTAAACACAAAACCCCCTAAACACAAAGTTATTCAGCCGGGAGTGCGAGCGAAAGAGCACTATGCGCATGCATTGCAGAGCGAGTGAGACGTTCACAACAACTCGGTTCCTCTTCTTAAACTCACCATCTGCTCCACTTTACAGTGTATACGTGCTTATTGCGCGCGCAACCTATAGTATCCAGTGCAGTTCGGGTGTATAAGAGCACATGTTTTTGTTGTTTATATCGTGTAATTAGTGACCGATATTGTTATATGTAATAGTGAAAACCATGGAAGAAGAAAAATCAAATATGTATATTTTGTAAACAACATCATGATAAATTAAAATTATTTACGGAAGAAACATTTAAAAAATGTAAACAAGTATTAAAACAGCGAGCACTCCGTAACCTAAAATTTAAAGACTTAGTTTTTCCAGAAGATTTGTATGACTATGGTTACCATCGAGAATGCTATAAGAATTTTACTGCTTTGCCAAAAAGGTATTATTCTGCCACTCCAGAAAATCCAAAAATTGCCAAAAAAAAAAAAATTTATCGAGTAATGTTGAAAATACATCAGTTACATCGACATCAAGCCTACCAAGTAATCTTGGTACTGATAATCATCAATGCATACAATTGACCTCAAGTCAACAAAATAATTCTATAGTTCCAGATTCCGGTGTAGTATCAGACTCAACTCCAGTTACTACTATGTCTGAAACTATTGTAATACCTGAGCAAAGTGTTGAACCTAGTGTTGAATTAGAATCAGTTGAACCGGTGTCATGTATTTCTGAGGAACCTTGTGCGACATTTGAATGTGATGTTAATTCCTCTTCTCATGATGTTTCAATTGAAAATGATATGATAATTGACAAAACCCAGAGATGTATATATTGTGATCAAATGACTAAAAGACATAAATTGTAACGACTACCATTGCATAAGTGCGGTAAAAATGATTTTTTAATGAAATTAAATGTTGAAGAAGAAGACTTGGCAGAATTAATTGAGAAAGTGCAAGATGTAACGGATTCAACAATATACTATCATAAAAAATGTCAAATGGAATATTCCTATAAAATATCGTCAAAGAAAAATAAAACTCAAACATCTTGGCATGATCTTCGTAAACACCATCAAGCAGTTTTTGATGAAGTTTGTAATTTTATACAACAAAATGTAGTAGAAAAAGGTCGATGTTACTTTCTGACATTTCTCCACAGGAACTACATAGAGCTATTTAACGAAGAAGTAGAAAACTCTAAAGAAGTTATGGGGAATTTCACTCCTCATAACTTAGAAGATAAAATAAGCAAAGTATTTACAAAGGAGATTAAGTTCTTAATATGTCATAATAAGAAGGTACTTGCTCCGAAACATGTTTCTGTTATTGATGAAGAGTTAGTAGACAATTTGAGGGATCAGGACATTCTTAATAAAGCTGCTTTGATATTGAGGAAATCAGTACTACAAATTGAGAAAAAAAAATTGCCAAATAATTTATCTGTTCAGGATCTTAAAAACGGCGAAGTTTCAGTGCCAGAAGACTTATCCCAATTTTATTGTACTCTTATTGCAGGAAGTAACAGCAAAAGGAGAAACAATTTTAAGTGTGTTCGACTAGTTAAATCCTTGAGCCAGGATGCTGTCTATGCTATCTTGAATGGTAAATGTAAAACGTCAAAGCATATTAAGCTCGGAATGGCTTTAAAAAGCTTAACAAGATCCACAGATATGGTCATTGTATTAGTTATCCAGGGATAGAGGAGTTGGAGACTGAAGCTACTTATTACTCTATGCGAAAATCAACTATGTGTCCTGAAGCAATTAAAATAAATCCGAATCTCTGCACTGGAGTTGCGTATGATAATTTTGATCGGTTTGTGGAAACAAAAAATGGGAAGGACACGTTACACGACACTGTTGGTATAATATACCAAAACGTGGATCAAAATTCTTTACACGAATCAGACACTCCAAATTTGCCTTTTTCCACCAGCGAAGAACCTGGAACGTCGGCAAAAAGACGACGAAGAACATTGGAGGTTACTGAGGTAGAAGGCCGACCATATATGAAAAAACCCAAGATGACTGATAGTTTGGAAATTTCTATTCATGAAGCTGAAGAAACACTACCTGAAAATTTACAATTATATAAAAACATTGATACAATTTGGATGTTAAGTCATGCTTATCATTTACCAAATCTTCCGATGTGAGTTGGCTTCAATTGTTTGATCAGTAATAATGAAGATAAGCCAAAGCAAGTTGTTTCTTATCTTACTCCGATCAATCTATCGCCCACAAACACATCGGTTGTCTTGGAGACAATGGAGCATAGTTTAAAAATTTGCGATGAAGTTAAACAATCTTGCATTCAAATTACTTATGACCTTGCAATAGCAAAAGTAGCCTTACAAATTCAAGCTACTGAAGCACCCAACCCATATCATGATGTCCTACTTCAAAGCTATAGGAAAGTTTACGGCCGATTGCGGTTTGTCCAACGTGATGGTGCAAAGTAGTTTGTTAGCTTCTGGGTCAGTTGCTGGATTTCAGGAAGGAAAACACTTCAACCGTTGTAAGAGGCTTCATCCGTTGGTGTCAGTAGGTCTGGAGATTTTACATTTCAAGTCTTTTTTAGATGTTAATAATATTGAAGTATCGGATGTAATTAATGAAGAACTTGTACGTCTGCAAAATGCTCCAATGTCATCTTTTGAAATAGAGAATGAAGAGTTGAAAGTACTATTAAATAATTATTGGATTTACAAACAACAGACTTTGAACGGTGAGCATGGAAAAACACCACAGTATTATTTAATATATATAAACTTAGTCAACTATTACTTAACTCTATCCAGAAGTATTCGTTTTGGAGATTTTGATTTATTCAAGTACGTATTACCGAAGATCACGAATTTATTTTTTATCTTTAACCAGCCAAACTATGCTCGTTGGACTGTTAGATATTGCTCAAATTTATTAAACGTTGCCGAAACTCATCCTAATTTGTACGAAGAATTTAAAGAAGGTTTTTTTGCATTCGAAGAACCAATAAGTCATTTTCTAAACAACCAATTGACCTTGTTCTTGAACAAACAATAAACGCTGATGCAGCGAGGAAACTTACTGGTATAATACATTTTACTAACTCAATTTCTGCACGTCAGCGATGGGCCCGCAGTCACGACATTCGATCTGCAATAATTAGTTCTGTGTATGAAGATTTGGATCTGCAGAAAGGACAAGACGTTTCAGCCGAGCTCACCAATCATGCTATAAAAAATAATGCTAAACAATTGCAAAAATTTATCGACACTTTTGATCTATTTATAAATCCATTCGACTCACAAGTGCCGAAAGATCTATTAATCAATATTTCGTCGGGTAAAGCTGCGTCTGAGCCCGTAGAAAAATTTTTGCTTAATATTGAAAAAAATGGTGAAGCTAAACGTCTAACGTTCATCGCTGAGTGTGAATCGAATATTAGCAGATTCGAAAAAAGTATTCAAAAAACACCAATGGAAAACTTTACATCGGATTATTCCAAAAAGAATAAAAGCAAAGTAGGTGGTAAAGTCGAAGAGGTACGAATGCAAAGAGACTTTTTTGGACGTATTCTCGGCATATCTTTAGCCTACAAAGTAGATATGGAGAAAATTCTATCATATCCTATTACTCCAATACCATTATCTATGTGCCATATTGATGGGGCAATTTGTAAAACCCAGAAGGCAACTTTGATGAAATCTGTGGAGAAAAATTTTGAGCACGATTCACCTAATCAAATAGACATCTTATTAATTCATGGTTTCTTTTTGCTTCACACAATGAAAAATGTACCAAAAACTTTTGGAGCAATCTCAAAAAAAATGATTCTAATGGTAACGCAGCTGAAAGCGACAAGATACGACGTTATTTTTGATCAATATTTCTCTCCTTCGATCAAAGACTATGAAAGAGATCTTCGCAGAGAGTCTACGCAACTAAATTTCAACATCACAGGCCCCGATCAAGTTCGACCGTCAGATTTTTTAAAAGAAATTAAAAATATTAATTTTAAACAGGCTCTTGTTAATTTTTTTATTCAACACTGGGCATCTGATGAAATGATACCATTTGTTGAAAATAAACGAATATTAATTAACTTTAAACAGTGTCATTCTTACATCGTTGATAATAATAAAATTGTATCGAATGTGGATGATAGCTTATCGTGTCCAGAGCATGAAGAAGCCGATACTAAAATTGTTTTTCATGTTTGTAATACAGACGTTGAAGCAAATTTCGTTATCAGATGCTCTGATACTGACATTGCGATAATTATGCTAGGGCATATGCATAACTTGAAAAATAATTACTCAAATGTATGGTTAAACGCAGGCACCGGAAATAACCAAAGATATATTAATTTGACAAAAGTTTACGAGCATTTAGGACCATCTTTGTGTAGAAGTTTGCCAGGATTTCATGCATTGACTGGATGTGACTTCAATCCCGCCCTTTTTAAGAAAGGGAAAAAAAAACCATTAAATTTATTAATGAAAAAACATGAATATCAGCAAGCTTTTATGCAGTTTGGAGATCCAGAGTTGTGTACTGATGAGCATATACAAAAAGACATTTTTCAAAAAATTCAGAAATTCATCTGCGAAATTTACAGTGTTCCTGGTGTACTCGATGTTGATGCTGCCCGACTTCAGCTATTTATAAATAATTACAGCGTAAATAGTATTAACGAAGAATTCAATCGAAAAAATTTGAAAAATTTTGATGCAAGCAGTTTACCACCATGTAAAACTGAATTATTTCAACAATTTCTCCGAGCGAATTACATTGCTAGTATATGGAATAATGCAAATGAAAAACTACCAACCATTTCTCCTGAACACAATGGGTGGAGGCTAGAAGAAAACCAATATCACTTTCATTGGTTTGATGGTGACCAATTACCCGGAGACATTAGTGAATTCCTTAAAAATTCAGGTACTATACTTTGACTTAAGTTTTAAATTTATTGTATTTATAATTTTATGTTTTTTAATTCTTTGAACTGTTTTTTGCAGAAGACGCTGCTAGCAACGACAACATCACTGATGACGACGAGGATGACTTGAATGGAAAATATCATGATTGGATGAACGATGAAAATTCCAATGACTGTGTCGATAATTGCGATGATTAAAAGATAAACAAATATTTGCTGTAATTAATCATAGTTATATATTTTTTGGTAAAATAATTTTTTCTTAAAATTTTTCTAACTGGTATCTTTTTTACAATAAAATAAAGATAATTCCTTATAAAACAAAATGGCTCCTCATATATTCACTATCCCAAATACATGCAATAAATAAATTCACTTTGATATTTATTAATTCACAACTTAATATTGAAGCTCATCTCTGATTAGAAAAAGAGATTTGAAAAGATTCGAAATGGCTCAAAGAGATTAAAAAAGATTCAACTTGACAAATATATAGATATACATTTTGACTGGGTTGAATCTTTTTAAATCTTTTTTTTTTAATAAAAGATCTTACTGAAATAAGGATGCAAAAATCTTGGATTGAAATTAAGAAGTATTTTCAATACATTTCAATTTTTTACTCTGAGACGCATGCGCATAGTGCTCTCGCGCTCGCACTCCCGGCTGAATAATTTTGTGTTTAGGGGATGTTTGGTCACTCGAATTTGTCTGATGAAATATAACTTTGTAGTAGTTACTTGAATAATATATTTAAAAGTCAGACATGAAAAAATAAGTAAAGTTCATTAATTTTTTGTCGAGCTTTAAAGCGTCTGACAAAAGCTCTGGTCCATGAAAAGTGTCTGACACTTTATAATTCTAGTTTAGAATAATATTCTACAAAATATATATAAAAATCAGCCATACAAATTTAAGTTAGATAACTCTTATTTTTAGTTACCTTTCTCACCTGGTACCTGCCCAGGTGTCACAGGGCAAGCTCCACAAGTAGGTAGGTATTTAAAGTATACTAGACGTTACTAATTCGTGAAGGTTTCATCCATGTGAAAATAAGTTATGTCAGAACGCTCTGGGATCTTGGACTATTCTGGTTGGGATCAATAATTATATTAGGCGTCGCCATTGATAACTTTTCTTATACTGCTCCTTACTGGCTATGAAATGAGATACAAATTTCAAAATATTTCATTCATCTATTCATGCTACGAAATAACAAATTCATTTTCGAGAAACGACATATTTTGTAAATATATTCCGAAATTGAAACGAAATAACTGATTCCGCATGCATCTGATGTTTAGAAATATCGAATACGTGCTACAAATAAGGGGGAAAATAAGAAAATCATATATCCTCAGAAATAACAATAATTATGATCACAGAATGCCTTAAAATTGATGATGGCATCTAACAGCCAAACGAATCCGTGAAAATGCCTGCATGTTTGATACCTTGTAGTACATTCCAAATAGAAAGGAGAAGCTCGGGCGTTGAAAGCAAACTATGAAATGTAAAATTTTTCATTATTACAGATTTTACCATTAAACCATATCCATCAGCAGCAATACCAAAATAAATGAAGGAACGGTTGGTTGTTGAAGATAAATGATTTTCCTAACGGTATACCACCATTCTTCACAGGAGTAAAATATATTAGTGGATTAACATAGTTATCCATGATTCTTTAATTAAAGACAAATTAATTTTTCCATATTTCAAGACAAGACGTACTAGATGTTAGTCCATTGATCGTTTCAGCTGCTTTCCCGGATAATCATTACAAATAATTGAATTCAGCATTTTCATCTGATTCGTCATTTTCATGAATCACAGTTTATATTGTACCCAAAAAGCAGGTCACAAAGTACTTTATTCAATTGTTGGCTAATCTCACTGATTTAGCTTGATGAATTGAATTTTCAAGTTAACAATCAAAAGTATGTTTCTTTAACATTTATAAAACAGTCGTGATTTCGAATGGATACTGGCTGATCCCAGTCGAGTTTTTCAACGAAAATTATTGTAGAGATATACGTAGCATGTATGAAATACTTTAAAGTATCCCATTTTATGGCCAGTGTGGAGCAGTGTTCCAAAAATTATCGACGGTGAGTTCTAATCCCATCCCAACCAGAAATGAGAGATCTTCGATTGATGGGCGAATACCAAAAAAAAATCATTTTTAAAGCTCCATATCTCGAAAACTGTCTCTTCTAAGGCTTTGTTGCGTATATTTTAATACACAAGGTGTAAACGAAATATCTTATAGTGGTTGGAATAGAATATCGTTTTTGAAGAAATTCAATTTCTTTTTTCAAATTTGCCAAAATTTTGAGAACTACTCCCTCCTGAACCTCAGATGACTGGAAAAAAGGATTTCCAAGGGTCTGATCAAGTCAGCTCAGGTTTGCAGGACAGCGGATCCCAAAAAGTGATTGTTTTCGTATTTTCAAACACTATAATTATGAAATTGCATTATACACCCCTCATTCATGGGAGTGCAAGAGATAAGATAACACCCTGTATTTCTTGAATGATTTAAAACGCCAAAAACTGTTAAGAAGCTTGTCCAATTTTATAAATATTAACGACAACAAAGGACAAACGAAACAAATTGGGGGCCTCTAGTGTGAGGGCCTGCACACTGGATGACAGGAGTAATTTCTTGAGAAAGAAAGTGATTAAAGTGATAGAAAATACGAAGTTGAGACTATTCAAATTCTGTTTAGTAATTTCACAATCCTACTTTTGTGCTTAGCGTCTTATATTTTTTACAGTTCTCTGCACCCTATTCATTATACATTCCAGGTATAACTCAAATGTTCGGAAGAATCAATTCACAATATGCTGACCCAAGAGGTAACGACCCTGATTTGCAGTTCATGTTCTACGGCTTTCAACCCAATTGCTCTCGAACTGGACAATTGCATGAGCTCTTGGATCCCAATCACCCAGATGCCCCAAAAACTATCAGAGTATCTCCGACAATTCTGCGACCTTTGAGCAGGGGTTACATTTCATTGAGATCGAAGAACCCGTTCGAAGCACCGATCATGGTAGCCAATTACCTCACTGCACCAGAGGATCGGGATCGACTGCTGGTTGCGGTGAGGACTTTTCAACAGATTCTTGATAAGAGTACGTTATTGAAAGAGAAGTACGGGATAGAAATAAATCGCACGACATATGGTGATTGTGCTACTAAACACAAGTGAGTATTTTTGTGAACGTGAGCTAACAGCACGTGTGACCTCGATTCGATTCGATAATAGCGTTATCCAGGAAGGATCTCATCTTTTTCCATTCTACAACTCCCAAATTCTCAGATTGAGTTAGGCAGATGCCACCAAAATATTTTCAGTAGTAATGTTACGAGAGTTTCAGCACTGAACTGGTATAACTAAGTGGGGTAAATGTAAATGGCTTTTGCATTTTTCAATTGAAATTCACGTAGGTATGTCGTGTTGAACAAAAAATTATTGATAACTGTAATAGTTTTATATGTTTCAAGCCTTTTCTCAAAATTTCACCTACATGTGAGTTAGTATTTGAATTTCAGGAGCTGTTTGGGGTAATTGTCCCCAACAAAAATGAGACTGTACCAAATATTAGGGTGAATGGAAACACATCATTTGATGCCCTAACAATATATTAGTGAATTTAGATGAGAGAAATGTAAATAGCAATGCAAGTGAACATTTTTAGCTAATGTCATGTAATTTATATATTGGTTCAAAATTACCCCAATGATATTGAACAAAAGTTCAATGACTGAAATGAGAAAAATATAAAATTTAAGCTGGAGCCTTCAAACATTCCACTACTTATTTGCTCTTCTACTTCGGCACTCAAGGCAGTAGAGGGTCCTGCTCCCATTTTGGTTTCAGGGGTATTTCTGCCTTTTATACTATGGAAGATAACTGCTACAGGGATATCCTATTCTTGCGAGCCCTGACGATTAGTTGAATTACTGTTTTTCACGTCACTGCCTGTCCTCAAAAGATCTTCTTGTGAGTATCTCTACGCAGTCTTCTTCTTTATATATTTACTGGACATCTTTATGTTTCACTGGAATTAAATAAATACGATTTTGTAATGGTAAGTTGTTGTTTACATTTACCCCAAATCGGCGTTTACATCAACCCCCTCGAGCACATTTCAAAGGGGGCACTGTTAACACTAATTTGATCTGTTTACATTAAAAATTTGGTGGTTGGTTTCATGAAATATTCCTTACATCAAATTACATATATCGTAAGCAATATTCAGTTGAAAACTTACCTCAAGGCACTTTTAACATTAATTACCAACCAGTGTCCGAAGTAAATTACTAATTTAAAAAAAACATCATATACTTTTTGTCTATACGAAGAACAAATCAACTTTACGGAACTGAAATAAGCGGGAACATTGTCGGCTGAACTGTGTCGATTAGCACAAACGCGCGAAACTGGCCAAGAACGTATTTGGATCTCATAAACAGCAGGGTTGACAATAATCGATTATTAAATACCTTCTGAAGATACCTTGAAGATTCCTTGTATTATTTGTATAACATCTTCACATCATTGGACCATCAACTCTGTTCATATTTTTTCTCAGAAACAATTTTTCATGTCAGTCTTCCTTCTAGATTCGACTCGGATGGTTACTGGAAATGCGCCATGCTCTACTCCTCACTTCCTGCGGAACACCAAACCAGCTCCTGCAGAATGGGGCCGTCCTCTGACCGTTTCGCTGTTGTAGACAATAAACTCCGAGTGTACGGCATCGGAAATTTGAGAATCGCCGACGCTTCTATCATGCCGAGAATTATTTCTGGAAATACTTTAGCTACAGTTGTGATGATTGCCGAGAAAGCTGCAGTTTTCATCCAACAGAAAACGAGTCAACCATAGTGAATTCAATTTGTCTATTCTTTAAAAGCATGATTTTTTCCTTGTATACTGGTTTTCGCATGTATCTTTCAGCACCTAATGAAAATAACAAAGTTAACAATACACACTTCTTCATCCAAATTGTTTATCTTCAACGACCCTTTCACATTATTCCATAGATTTCCATTAAGTTTTCTTATGTGGGTCTTACACCACCTAAGCTGTTCATTTCCTACGAATTTATTAGATTTCATGGAAGTACTAAGCATTGAAGATCGCAGAAATGTTAGATGGTGTCCCAATACATCGGGAAGCCGCCTAGATGCTATCTAGACGTAAGCGAGATAATAGAAAACAATGTTACAAATAGCATCGGTGTTATGATCCGACAACTGATGCTCTACCTCGCCCTTCGCAGCCTCTCCGGTTATCTGTCGCAAGACTTATGCCGGAAGCCTTTGGATTAGGCTGAGTAGATGCACATACACACATCTATCCGCAGACAGCATGGACCCAGTACCATTTTATTTTCCACCAATGGTGGGGCCGTATGCTACTGCATATTACTGGTTCTGCAGTGTCAGTGCCCAAGCAGAATTAGCGCTGCTCACCCGCCAAGACAGCCAGGATCTCCGTAACATTCGCCCATAGAGCCAGGACCCCGACCACCTCTACCGTGGAGTCCATCCCTGATAAGACAGCCCTCGGCCTCTCCCAGCTACCTATATTCTCCGACTGCGTTTGAAGGGCCACCGTCTACAGTTGTTTTGACACAGTAGATGTACTGCATACCCATACCAAACTTGATTCCTCTAGCCTGTTTTATGGGAAAACATTTGTGGCCAAGATAGGAACCACTAACTCGTTCACTGAATGAGAACCCGCCGGCTTTTAACCAATTTGCCATAATGGTACAGGAGTCATTGCTGGCACCCATCGCTTGTCGCAAAGGAAACATAATGGACTCTCGACAGAGATAACAGTTATAGTGGTCGACGACTCCAATCGCAGTGTTGGAGGTACTGCTGAGGCTGACTCCGCGTTTTCGGTCTAGATCAAGGAGGCAATGGCAGCTCACTTGAGGATGCGGGACTCTGGAGTCTGGGAGATAGGCCATGCGGAAATCGCCCTCAGAAAGAAAAGTGCCCAAGTTCGACCGTGAGACGAACAAACTTCTCACTTCCTCGACGAGTGCGAGGCGTACAGATAGCTAAGTTTTGAAATCTTTGAAGTTGAAAAACTCCAACATGAGGAACTATCCAAACTAGAATGATAGACATACTGACCTTCATCATGAGGTCAAGAAGGTTCGAAAAGGAAGACTAGGAGGAGGATAAGTGGAAAAAAGGGTCCATGTGGGTCTACTTACTTAGTTAGGGCAGCGGCCTCACCAAATTACTACTACCACTACTACTACAGTGTTTGTTACAAAACTTACATGGAAACAACGAAACATCGTCAATTACTGGTAGTAAAGTTTGACAATGATGACGACGAATATCACTTCAATCAGCTAAGGGAGAGCAGGATGATGGTATCTTCCCCATCTCCACAGCTGTCAGTGGACTTGGCATGTCTTCATCTGAAGACCGGTCTCTGGCTTTAGGCAACGGTTGTTCATAGTAATCAATTAGTGGTCATTAGGAAAATTTTGTCTCAGGATCAGGAAAAAAACATCCGGTACGGATCCGGCTAAGAGACACTTTCAGAGACTAAGAGGACATTTTTCTAATGACTATCAACAAATATAAATTCTCGAACTTCTGAAAAGTAGTTGTTGTCCGTTAGATATTCGCCTTAATTGCCGCTTGGTGGGAATTACTTAAAAATTATTGTAGGTACCCAACAATCGAAATTTCGTGACTTAAAATCATTTAAATATGGTTTCTCATTCTTTCTTTTTTAGGCAATGGAAGTCAAAACATTTTTATTCATGTCTATTCTTATTTACTTAGTTGTTTTCGTATTTGTTTTCTCCTAAGTGATTGACATTTTTAAATGCTTATACCTCAGAGGTAGCTTCATTTGCCAATTGACCGATCCTGGGAGATTATCAATTTCTTGAAGCCAAGAAAATAAAACAAGATATCACTAGACTACAAATAGTCCAGAATAAAATATTAAAAACACTTTATAATCTTCCATATTGGACCAACACCACAATGGTCTCTCTACAAAGACCTAAGAATTTTAAAAGTCATGGACATAGTTAAACTAGACATTGTTAAAATTATTCATAAAATTAAAAGCAATCAACTTCTTACTAAAAATTGTAATATACACCATTACAAAACAAGAACAAATCAATATTTCCACTTACTACCAAGCTTCAAATTTCAAGCTCTACAATAATAGTTCGATCAAATTCCCGAACATTGTAAAAACAGAACGCTCATTGCTACTTTCAATAGGAAGATGAAAGGATTTCTCATAGAAAATTTAAGTTAGACAAATAGTGATTCCTTCTCTGTATTACAACAGTTGTTAGTTACAAAATTACTTTCATAAGTTATATGAGTTTCAATAATGTAAGGACATTCATGTCACATATAACTTTTTTACACTCAATTTTAACTGCCCTCTTGTTTGACATTTCAAGGAAGATGGATTGGGAAGAACGGTCCTTTTATTTGTTGGTCCCCTCGATCATCACATCTGACGCCATTAGATGTTTTATTGTGGGGATATTTGATATGACAACAAACCACAAAACTTGAATGAATTAAAGGAGAGCATACGGCAGGGTGGTGAAATAGTACCAAATCAATTAAGGAAGACCCTTCAAAATTTGAGACGACCACATGAAGAATCTATAGAGTGTTCCATTTATTCCAGTTGATGGTAATGAGTTAAAGATTTCAAATTAAATACATATTTTTTTTACTTTTGATTAATTGATTTTTGTTAAACTAGGGACAACTTCATGAAACGATTATAACCATTTAACTTCATACCTGAGTAGGAGAAGTATTATTCTTTCATTGAATGGCTACTTTATCTTTTCTGTGAAGTTCATGGAGTTTCATACAGGGTCAGTCAAAAAATTATGAATTGATAATTTGTCATCATCAACTGTCTGGGCAGGTTTGGACTTGTATAAAGGAAATAAAACATCTTTTGAATAACCAGACTCCAATAATTGAACAAGATATTGAAAATACAACTGAATCAGTGACAACTACAGTGGATTGTAGTGAAGAAATCAGAAATGAGGTCAGCATCGCAAAGGAACTTGAAAATGTAAATGTAAATGTAAAAGCACTTCGCCTAATTAACTGACTCAATCTGTTGGTACCAGTGACAGTCATGCAGACAAACATCAGTCGAACTCTTTTTTAGAATAAGTGATAGTGACAACCGTATATCAATTTTATTGTTCAATATTCAATCAATTCGCAACAAAATAGACGAATTCTGCATATTCTTAGAACAAAAAAATTTACCAAATATTGTTCTTCTGACTGAGCATTGGCTGAAAGCTGACGAACCTCTTTATATTTCTGATTACGATATAATTTCAAAATATTGTCGAAAGAATTCAATACATGGAGGAACTCTGATAATGGTCAAAAAACAGTTTTTGAAATATTTTCCTTTCGACAATATTTGCAAATATGACAACTTGATTGTAGAAAAACAATTTGAATTTTCTATAATTCACTCGAAAGTATATAATACATACATGCTGTGTATTTATAGATCTCCCTCAGCAGATCTCAAAATCTTCATAGAACGACTAGAATACTTATTATCGCAATTACCCCCACTTGCATCCATTATTTTAGACGGGGACTTCAATATAAACTTTGCGAATAAAATGTCTGCTGATACCCAAATGCTGGTAAATTTGCTAGACTGTTTCAATTTAATTATGCATGTAGATCAACCAACTCGTATCTCTAAATTCTCATCTACTATTTTACATTATGTCTGCACGAACATTAATGATGTGGTATGCTCTATAACAAATCCTGGATTATCTGACCATGAAGCGGTTACCTGTTTAATCCCAAATAAATTTGACCATAAAACCGTACATAAAGGTAAGAAATATGGGCGAATATTCAGCAAAGTGAATTATAGCAAATTCCGACTTCTTTGTCAAAAAATGAATTGGAATTCTTTGTACGGGACTGAAGATCCAGTGAATGAGTTTCAGAATAATGTTGTGAAAATATTCAATTAGGCATTTCCAGTAAAGTTAATAAAGAAAAAAAAATCAAAATCGTGGATCACAAGAGGACTTAAAGTCTCGTTTTGTAATTTACGTTGCCTCCACACCATTAGAAAGTACCATAGCGAAAATATTTTCTTCACGTCATACTTCAACAACTACCGTCGTATCTATAAACAGACTATCAATTTTTCTAAGGATATGTATTACAAAAATAGATTGGATCAAGCAGCTAATAAACAAAAAGAAATGTGGACAATTACAAATGAGCTTAGAGGTAAAACAAAAAATCTGACTCATCCAGAAGTTAATATTGATATTATTGTTCTATAGCAAATAAATTAACCCAGAACATTTCTACAATAGTCGATCCACTTGATCATCTACAAAGTGTGGCTTCTCCGATGCACTCTCTATTTTTATTCGATACGGACTTAGCTGAGCTTAAATCAGTAATAAGTGAAATAAAAAAGAAAAATTCCTCATGCGAAGACCACTTATCAGCCAAACTATTGTCGCAATTACCTGATGAAGCCCTTATTACCCTAGCGATGGCCGTAAATAAGTCTTATGCCACGGGTATTTTTCCTTCTAGCCTAAAGACCGCAATAGTTATACCCCTTCACAAAGGAGGTGCCACTGATGATCCAAACAACTTCAGGCCTATCTCGCTACTATCAACTCTGTCAAAAATCATTGAGAAATTGGTAAAACGTAGAATCATGGGTTTCATAAAGAGACATAATATTTTGGCGCCGGAACAGTTCGGTTGTTTCCAAAACAATAAGAGTACAAATGAGGCAATCTTTGTTTTTCTGGAAAGAGTCTACCTGAGCCTGAACGAAAAAGAGGCGGCTGCAGCAATATTCCTTGATCTTTCCAAGGCGTTTGACTGCGTAAGTCATGAAATTTTATTAAAAAAGCTTCTGCATTATGGGTTTCGCGGAACAGCTCTAGAATGGATCAGATCTTACCTTACTGATCGAAATCAGAAAATTATACTAGGTAACAATACTTCTGAGATAGACAAAATTGTAAGGGGAGTTCCACAGGGCTCAGTTTTGTGCCCCATTCTTTTCCTTCTTTATATTAACGATATCACCAAGCTAGATATCTCAGGGCACCTCACAATGTTTGCTGACGATACAACAATCCTTTGGCATAATGAAGATCGTGATGCCTTGGTTCAAACCATTCCTGTGGACGTGGAGAAAATCAAAGTGTGGTGTGAATCAAATATGCTAACACTGAATATTACAAAAACGAATTTAGTCACGTTCAAATTGGACTTAGAACAAGTACCCTTAGGTCCTCAACAAATTAAAAGCAAACCTGGAACAAAATTTCTGGGCGTACACATTGACAACAATCTGAAATTCGAGACTCATGTTACTGCTCTACAAAAAAAGTTGTCCTCTGGCTGCTACGTTGTCAATATAATGTCCCGCGAACTTGGAATGACGGCTTCTTTAACGGAATACTACTCATTCATTGAATCTCGTCTACGGTATGGCATTCCATTCTGGGGTTCTTGTAGTCAGGTTCTATTCCAGAGCATATTCGTCCTCCAGAAACGAGCTTTGAAATTAATTTTCAATGTCAAGATACGTGAATCATGCAAGCCGGTCTTCACCAATAACAAAATACTAACATTATATGAAATTTACATTTCAGAGACGGCTTCCTTGATGCATAAATACAGGGAAAAATTCACAAACAACATAATCAGATATACACGCCAGGAAAAAAATAAACTCACTTTACCACTTCCCACTTCAACCCTTACAAAACAGTCGTTAATTTATAGAACCAAGCAGATTTACAATCACTTACCAAAACATATCAGAGACATTTGCGATATGAAAAGTTTCCGAAAGTCAATTAAAACACTCCTGATGGGGAAATGCTTCTACAATTTGGAGCAATATTTTGTTTACATTTTCTAGTCGTTCTATATTCTATGTTTTGTGATACTGTGATATAGGTATATATATATATACATTAAAAATATAAAATTTTACATATTTTTTTGTTATGTCTTCTTTAAAATTAGAATTAGTGTTATAATCTTTATGAGAATTTCTGTTCTCCCAAAGTATATATTTACATTTACACATATGTTTTTGTTTTTATTCTATACAAAATGTGATAATTATGACTTTGTCGACAAATGTTTCATTTAGACAATAAAGCTTATCTATCTATCTATCTATCTATTCATTTATTAGATCGATTAAAACATTCGGTAACTGAAGATGAGGTACTGATGAGTTTGTATTCCTCCATGATTTTCCAAATTATGATGGTCCCAGTTTGAGTTTGAATTCTATTTTTATATGTATGAGTGGTATAAAATATAGGAAGTTTTTCTAATTGTTCATGATAATCAAAGTCAAAGTCAAAATATACTTTATTGTCGGAAGTTATAAAAACTTATAGACAAAGCTTTTTGGTTTTGGATTAATATTAAAATTGAATTCAATTAATTAATTAATTAATCTCCTACCGTATAGTTGAATCAATTTACAGATGCAGACATTTTTAACAGTTACGCTCGCCTCAATAACTATATTGTTTTCGGAGATGATAGGTGAGGCCCCATCAGGCCACATCAGAAGAGTTGGTGAAGGACCTCTAGAATAAGGCCATGAAGCACCCGCATTTGTCGGGAGCTCAAAGGCGGAAATTCTTGAGGGCTAAACCGGCTAAAGAGGAGTGGAAAATACCGACACAAGCAACCCTCGCACAAAGCGGCAAGCGAGAAGCCCAGGTAAGTAGGTGCAGAGTTCGGGGACACCTCGAACAAGGTCCTCCAACGTCCTGCCATGAGAAAAGGGATTAAGAAACCTCCTCCCAATTCAGTGGGGTCAACCAAAAGACCCCGTTCAAATTTCTCCACACTTCCTTCGACGTGGGACATTGCAAAGAAGCCCCGCATCGAAGAAAAAAGTGGAAACAAAGTGAAATTCAAGGAGGCGATTACGGAGACCAAGCCAGCTGTCATGAAGCGGAAATTACCTGGAAGGGAAGCTCTCTGAAGAGGAAGCGGCAAAATCGGTCTCACGGTGCAAAAGTGCATTACGGCAGTGTAAATAGCACCTTATCGTGCACTAAGGAAAATTATCGAGGCCTACGTCGATGAGAAGTTCATCGTTGAGCTCAAAGCTCTAAATCTCAGAGTATTTCCGGGACTGGAGCGAGTAAACATCAGGATCATCTTAGAATCAGAATTCTCTAACCAGGAAGATGGCGACTGTGTTGCAGATAAACCTACAGCACAGTCAAGCAGCCATAGCTGGGACGATTGCAAACCTGAAAGGGTACGCAAATGCATCTATGTAAGGGACAATTCTTCTTGACTTCTATTCCGGAGACTTGGCGGCAGTAGAGGTGGAGGAGAAGGGGGCGGAAGCCATCGTCAGCTCCACCTATCTTTCATATGAGGGCGCACCCATCCCCCAAGAGCTGGGAGAGTTCATATGGCCGACTGAGGGAAAACACTCGCCCCTCTGGTAGCGAGATGTGATGCCAACGCCCACAATACAGCATGGGGCTGCAGTTACACAAACAGACGAGGTGAAAGAAAACCTTGTTATGAAAAAGGGGAATGAACCAACTTTTGCCAACCGCCTTAGATCTGAGGTCATGGACATCACCCGGGCAACCCCACGATATAGACCATTCATCATCGGTACATAACCTTCCGTATCTTCGGAAGCAGCGAAAATTCTTTGTCCTTCAGAGACCCAAAGAAAGCCGACTGGGAGACATAAAGAAGCTCGGTAGCGAGACGGTTTAGTTAGATGCCCTTCTAAACTTCTGCTTGCATTTGGTCAGGTTCGAGTCCTGGATAATGAGAAGAATTTTCAAAATTTTCATAGGAGTTGATAGGCAATTAAAGTTGTCTAGATGCCAATCTCGACGTCTGGTGCTTGCTTGGCCGACCTCCCGGGAGGGTGCTGTAGATTTTTCGGGTTTTCCTAGTGATGAAAAGTGATTACGCCACCAAAAATCAGTAAGTCGCCCCGGAGCGGAGCGTGTTTTTTTTCATAAGAAACATCCCAGTCAGGCCTTGTCTTCGGAGCGCTGCAGTGTCATTAACCACAGTAATCATTCCTACGTCCGTGGGGTGAGTGATTTCTGGGTCCGAGAATCATGTGCCCTGAGTAAGTGGAGTGAACCAAGAATTACGGCTTTCTGCATTCTTCCGGCTAGGTTTTCTGCTGCATCACGGCAAGCCAGTATGATTTTCAGATTCGAGAGCAACGTGTCCATCATTACACCAAGTAACCCTATGATCAGAACCACTATTTTGACAGAATGGTTTGGATAAAGCCTGCGGAGTTCAAATAGTAAATATCGATATTTTTTCCGGTTTTCCTCCTCTTTTCGGACGATGTTCGTTTCGCCAGGAGCCGAGAACTCTATGACAAAAATCGTCCTACTTTGATGATCGAGGAGGACTACATCAGGCTTATTGGCTGGTATTTTCCTGAAGGTGGGGAATGAGTAGTTCCAATAGATTCGGCACTTCTCATAATCCACAATGGACTCAATATCCCCCGAAGCATAAGGCAACACCGGTGTCTCGTCTATACCGTATGAGTGTAGGTGGTAGTACAACACTTGTAGCGCCGCGTTGTGCCTGTATATATAGAATGAGACTGCATAAACTAGACAAGCTGACAGCAAATGCAGCAGCTGCCCCACGACACGTTCTGCATCTAGTGTCAGGGACCTCTATACACATCATGCGACTACGGTAGACAAGGCCATTATGAATCCCTCGGTTTCCGATTTCAGCCCACTTGACCTGAGAAAAGCGGAGGTCAGGTTTCTGGATGGACCAAGGTCTTCAATGTTCTTGAAGAAGCCCCATGAATTGGCTTATCCCTATGTTGAACAGGTTCTAACTCGGTGACAGAGTTTGGGTTCGTCCGTTCAGTGTAGAATAGGATACCAAGTTCATCGGCTGCACGGGTTGCTGCCTTGAAAAGAAATGCTCCAATCCCTGCTTTTTCGCGATCGCATACCAAGCAGAGAAGAGGATCTGAACTCCCGATGACTTTGGCTCCATCCAGTACCATTCTGTTGTGTAGACACTCCAAACTCAAAAGTCTATGGTCTCCCTGTTGTCTGGGGAAGTATAACCGTGGAACGGACGATTTAGGATGCAAGCTTCTATGAAGATGCATCATTTTGCGAGTTTTTACGTCGAGTTGTCGCAGCTCTTCCTGAGTCCATTTCATTTCTCCAAGTAGAATCGGAACGGCAAGCATATTAATTGCAGCAACTTTGTTCTTCCCCGACAGTTGTGAAGACCAGATCTGTCGGAGTTTGTGCTGATACTTGCCGCGCCGCTGAGAGAGTTTTTAACAGTAGTTACCTCTTGGGTGTGGCGTTGTTCCACCCCTACATAGCTATAATATGTCTCTCCGGCATCCAGATGTAGAATGCTTCCGTCTACGAGCTGAACATCCTCTCCGTATTCCTAGCTTCGTCCTCTTTTGAGATGAACCGTGGCACATTTGTCGATCCCAAACTCTATTCCGATAGCATGCGTGTACTCTTGCACCACCCTGAAGGAATGATGTAGATCCTTTTCTCCGGAGGCATACAGTTTAAGGTCATCCATGTAAAACAGATGGGTGACCTTATGCCTCCGGTTGCTGGGGGTGCCGCAGTTGTATCCGCGGGTGTTCCGTAGTGCAACGGACAATGGCAATAGTGAGGTGCAGAAGAGAAGAGGGCCGAGGGAGTCTCCCTGAAACACGTCCCTTCTGAAGATTACCTGCTCTGTTTGGACTCTGACTTGACCAGATGCTATGGTAAAGCGAGTCCTCCAGAGCGGCATCTGCTGTTCAATGCATCTCACTACCTGATCGGGTACCGCAAGGCATCTGAGCAAATGCATGATGAGCTCATGCGATGTTATATCAAATTTCTTGTGATAATCGATCCAGGCCATTGAAATGTTACGCTTATACTTCACGGAGTCCTGCGTGATGCAACTGTCGATCAGCAGGTTCTCATTGCAACCAGCGACCCCATTCTTTGACCCACTTTGCTCATATATCCGTTCATACACCGGCTCAACTGCGGAGAGCATTCGCATATATAAGATGCGTGTAAACATCTTATAACATGCATTCAAGCATATCGGTCTGTAGTTTTTCGGATCGGACAAATCTCCGTTTTTGGGGATTAGCACGGTTCGCCCCTCGACAAACCAATCCGGAATCTGCTGCTCCTCATCTAGCCATGAGTTGAAAACTCTTATTCCACTTTTATGTCTGACGAGAGCCACAATTTCATGACAATTTTTTCTCGATGTCCTGTAATGGTGATGCGAAGTGGTTAGCACTGGAAATGGCAGAGGCAATCGTTTGGCTTTGTGAATGAGAGATTCAGTGCGACAACAATGAGCCTTAACAGAACATATAGCCAATTACAAGTTAATTCAGTACCATTGCCGTTATTATTGACGCTACGGAAAAATAGTGACATTTTTATGGCTGATAACGAATACAAGATTAACAGTCGCATTCTCTGAAATACCCTATATTCTATCATATATTTAATACATGATCTTATTCTGAACCAAAAATATTTTACTACTTTTCTTGCTGAAGTTGAAGAGAGTTCATTAATAATATGGCCTGTGATGCTCTCTTTCAGTAAAGAAAATTGAAATAAGATATTGTATAACTTTTGATCGGAATTGAAGAAGAACCACTTCAATATATATCACAAAATATGTATTTCTCGGTACCTATAAAAATTGTAAAAAGTTATCAAATCAGAACCAGTGACGATGTCCATATTCGCTTCCGGACCCACCAGATGATACGGATGCTCCCGCATGTGCTGCATTTGCTTGTGCAATTTGTGCAGATTCAGCTGCTTTTTGGGCTGATGCTTCGGTTTTATGTAGGTCGTTCAACGCACTTTGTAATTGGTATTGAATTTGGTCCAAACGCTGCCTAGCTTCAGTGATCATAGAGTGTTGAGCAGCTGCTGCGTTGGCCGCTTCAGCTGCAGCTTGGGAAGCGTGTTGGCTTCCACCCTGGGCAGCAGCAAGGGCAGCTGAAAGAGTGTTGACTTGGACTTGTGCTTGAGCTGCGGCTTCTTCTGCTGCTTGGGCTGCATTTTGGGTTTGTTGGTACTGATCTATTTCGACCTGCACTTGGTTTTGGGCTTCGGCAAGTTGCGATTTGAGATTTCCTACAAGGGCTTGTTTTCCTATAAGTGCTGCCTGGGCAGCTTGAGCGGCCTGTAATAATTATTTATGTATCAAGGGAGTACATTAGGCGTTTATGGCCTATGGCGTGGTTAATGGCACGATGACATACGCCAAGTACCATCGTCTGAAGTCAGGGAATATTTCATCATGTAATAGTCATTTGATTAACCAGGGCATTAATGAATGGAGGCGATTAATGATCAAGATATTTTAACGCGTAAGCAAAGCGAGCGCGTTAATGTTCGACACCATTAATCGCATTTTAATATACAGTTGAGTTGATTACAATATTCTTCCGTCGACCTCACTCTTGTTGAAATAAATACTTCCGAGTCATCTCTACCGAGCACCCAGCAAAGTTTTTCCACAGGAACACACTTTGCAATTATTCCTGTAACAACTCACACCTAATTATTTAATTACTTCAAATTATGAAGTAATCTGATGGAAATGCGACTATTCATTGATTTCAATTGCCTAATTTAAACTGGATATTTTCTCAGGAAAAGTACCTAGTCCATCATTTTGAAATGAATTCGAAAACCAGTAGGTTTTAGAAGCGTTTCACTACTGGGGTCATCTCGTATATTCCGGCTCCGACGCCTTCCAGAGTTTTGAAACCATCGGTAAACCAACGTTCATTTGCCCTATAGTCTTCTCTTTCAGGGAAGACCACAGTGTAGGGCGTGAGATGCATGATGTCCGAGGGCATTGTAAGCTATTATGCTGCTGCTTCTCATGACAACTGCCTGCGGTAGACTAATGGCCGCTTGGTGGAGTCTGTAAGTTGTCCATCTTGCCTCTCTCTCCAGAAATATGTGAAGAGGAAGTAATCCGAGAAGGGCTTCCATAGCTGCCGTTTGCGTGGAGGGAATTGCCCCAGTGATCGCCAGACACGCTTGTCTCTGTAGTCCGTTCAGTTTAGCCTGGTCCATTTTTTGTTGACCCTTGCTCCACTAGACTACAGAACCATATGTGATTATTGGTCGTATGATGATCACGTACAGCCAGTATACTTGTTTTGGTGACATGTCCTATGTTTTGCCACATACTCTGCGGCATAGTCGTTTTCAGATGCGAGTTCCAATTTAGCTTTTCATCTAGGGTTATTCCCAGATATTTTGCTTCACTCGCAAAAGGAATTGTTACACCATTGATGGAAGGAGGTATTAAATGTTCCAGCTTCCTTTTTCTGGTGAACGGTACTATGACCATTTTGTGAGGGTTAATGGACATTTCCTCCCTCTCACACCATTTTTATATGGTAAGAACAGTTTAACAATGCAGTACAGAAAGTTACTAGACCATGCTGATCCATTCTTTTTCAGCAAGATCACGACTTGACCGAAAGATTTTTCGGGAAATTGAGGTACCCATCAGACTGGCTCAAAACAACAGGAATAAAATATCCAGAATAATTTTTCTTTACTTAGTCTATTTGGGATATAAGACATTCACGGAAACTCGAGAAGTGCAAACAAATTACCTATGAAACATGTGAAAAAGCAGTAGGAAATCTAAATTCACAGAATTTTATCAAAAGTTCACAAATAAATGACGATTGGGGGTTCACTGACCAAGAACTTCGAAGGAAAGTGACGCAGAATGTTGTAGACAGTAAAATCGTCGAAATTATTAAATACTCACTCCTATGGCGACGTTGGCCAAGCTACTTTTTGCTCCGAACGCTGCGTGACTTCCAGCAGTATGTTGATTTTGCACGGCACTGTTAGCCTGGACTGCCGAGTTGTGGGCCAAACTGGAAAGTTCTGCTCCGGAGCTACCTTTACCACTTTCGTGCCCACCAAAGTCTGATTTGAATGAACTGTAGCTATAGCTGCCTGCTGAATGTGGTTCATGAACTACGTTATCTTGCTCATGCCTTGCGATACCCGCAGCAGATAGGGCAACTAGAAAAGGAATTAATTATTTGAAAGGATGCACCTTTTTATTGCTGTCAGATTTCGCTGATAAACCGTCCTCTTCAGGGTCGTTGAACCCTAGAAGGCTTTGGCCTTCTTACGGGTATGGCCAATGGGTGGACTCTGATAGTTCTAATGCATCAAATAACTCATATTTTGTGAAACTCTGGGTTGACAACCAAATTAACCTTCGAAAAAGACGAAGACAAAATCTCACTTTGCCGCTTTGTTCGCTCTGTTTAAGTTCAACTTTTTTCATCGTTATTGAACAAAATTCAGATATTGCTTGTTAGTTAGTTACTTGTATCAAAATTGAATTCATACATGAACAATGAAACGCAACGCAAATTAAAAACTTCGACTACCACATGGTCCTCATCGCTCAATCGAAGGAATTAATTGTACGTGATCATCGTAGTCAAGCACTTTGGAAGATTTTGATTAGATTGGAAGAAACCTTCCATGAACTGACTGACCGAGATTTTGTTGTAAGTAGATGGAGGAAGTGGAACTCGGTGAAAGTAAAAGTACACAATATTTCATAAAAACTATGATATAAGGTATGTGAGGTATTGATCATATTGAGATACTGACGTTTTCAATTTCTTTGGATAAAATATTTGCTCTAATTTTTTTTTCTGAAAATAGTGAATAAGTATTCTTTTTATATGATAACATACGGAAGAAATGAATGTTAAAATTGACGTGTTAAAGGTGTCGGTAATTCAACCGTTGGACATATCATAACACATTTTTTCTGTGGTTTATTTCATCATTGGAACTATCAGACTCCACTCCATACTCGTGAGAAGACGAAAGCCTTCTAGTATTCAGTGACCCTAGTCCTCTTCCTTTGCAAATAAAAGCATTGCCATTCTTGACAATTACCTTGATGTGCAATATATTTTGTATCCGTGGTCTAGTTTGGAATGATAATGCAATAAATAAAAATAGTATTATGTCGTGGAATGAATGTTCTTGTTTAGTTGACAAATTCAGGAGATATCTGACCAAAATTAAATCGACCATCGTTTATTGAATGCAATAAAATTTTCAATTTTCTCCCAAACATTCTTGATTCAGAAAATGAAATTTTTTATTCGAAACATAAACCTCCAATTTCATCTTAAAATTTCGAACAAAATCGTTTTCGTGGAGATTGAAAATTGTATCCATTTTTGTTATATTCCCCCCAACAAACTACAACAACTATATCAATATTAATAATATCATGGAACCTTGTGAGAATACAAATTCAGAGATGTAGAAAACTATCCATGTACCTTACAGTTTCTGATGATGCTAATTTTGATATTTGGGTAGTTTTCTACGTCTCTGAATTTTCATTTGGTTTGGTTGAGATGGAACTTCCACAGTCTACTTGCAAAAACACTTTAATATATGCGTGTATCAGCAGTTTAGTTACGATTGGATATTTATTATTTGCACAAATCCATTTTTAGATGATATTAATATATAAATATTCCTTATTAATATATATTTATATAATAACAAAAAGACCCATTAACACAAAATGAGTTTATTGTATTATAGTTGAATTATTCCAAAAATGTACTTACCAGCATAAGAAACAATTACGAAAAACTTGAACATTTTCACTGAAAAACAAAAAAATCAGAATACACCATTACACATTTATTTAATTCACTTACGCAGTAGGTACCACAGATCTTTAGCAGTTTGAAGACTTGGTAGAAGTGATTTAGTTGTGGACCGCCAATTATTTATACACAAAAATTCGAATGAAATTCTAGAAGGGGTTCTCACGGATTGAACTGTAACAAAATTCATGACTGACTAATATTGTTCGGCGAGCGTGAATGGTATACAGGGCAGTTCACGACCTAGATCCATCAATACTCTGTCGAAATTTCAGGATATGACATCTAAAACACTTTCGTTCAATCTCAATATCCGGTTGAACCGGAAGATGCGATGAACTTTCTTATTTCAAAATATTATATACCAAATATTCCAACGGGATTATAATTTCATTGATTTATGAAAAATAAAAGCAAATGTGATCACAAACATCTTGAGAAAATACGTATTATGACTTAAAAAAGTATATCAAAATATGATATTCCGAAATGACAATATTGAAATTTGATTAAATAGAAGGATCACTTTTTCCTGTCATCATCAAAAACATAATGGAAAAATAATATGGAAATGTATAAACTACCCATTGAGGTCGAAATATTTTTGAGACATTCTCGTTTCGACAATGAATATCGGGCAACATCAGTAACTTGAGTGTAACTAAAAAAAAAACTAGAAACTCTGAAATGAATTTCTTCACATTTCTGATCTCCTTTATGAGCCAAGCTGTAGTTATCGATGGGGAAGCCTTTTCCACCCTCTGTTGACAGTTATTTTTTGCAGTGCATGTATTAGAATAAAAAACATTTTCAACGTATCCTCAGATTAAAAATAACAATGATGTCATATCAGGAAAATATGACCTTAAGTAACCAACGGTATGAGCCTGATGTATTATTAATCCACTGATCACCAAAAGTCCTTTCAGAAGAAGTTGGTTAAAATACGGTACATGAAAGTTTCAAGAATCTCTACGTATTTTGGTTTTAAAATTGGTGACTAATACAGCTCAAATAACAAACATATTTGAACGAATATCTCACCATGAAGATTATCGGAGGAAATACTCTCATTACATGTGCACAGGTCGCGGGCCGCAGTGGTCATGATGGTAGAGCGCTTGTCTATCAATCAGAGGGGCGTGGGTTCGATTCCTAGCATGGTAACTGGTCTCGGATCCAATACTGGAAAAGAAGCGGGCTCAAAAATGTTCTCCAGGAACCCAAGTACTGGCATCAGCTACTTATTGGGCACTCATACCTTCAATGCGCGAAGGTGAACCATACAAGAAACTTCGAAAACGCGTATATCTGCATCCTGACAGACAATCAAGCGGCATTTGGGGTCGTGTGCAGCGAGGAAGTGACGTCCAAACTGGTATGGGACTGCATACAAGAACAGAAAGCGGGCAGACTGGAATAACATCAAACTGATATGGGTACCAGGACACCAGGGAATTGCAGGCAATGTGAGAAAGCAAAACAACTTGCAAGAGAAGGTTGGGAAAATTCCCTAAACCAACCGAAGTGTGCAGTCAGAGAGTCTGTAAGAGGCTAGATTGGGAACAAATACAAAAGTCACTGTGGAAGCAACCCATGAAACGAACACGGGAAAGAATATATCGAAGGACCGTGCCACAAATGAATGGCAGACCTGTTAGCGATGAACAGGAGTCAGGTGAGAACCGTTACGGGGCTTTTGATCGATTACGCACCACTAAATAAGCACATCAGCCAAATAGGAATGTAGTGACACATATACTGTGCTTTACCGAGGCACTAATCCGCAAAAGAGAGGCAATTATCAGACAGTCATTTGGCGATCTAGAACTATACAGTTCTCACCTAGTAGAAAACCCCAGTAAAGGCACGAAATTACTGAATTGGGTGCTGTGGCAGTACATAATATAGGCGAGTGTCACCAGAGGCAACAGCTGACGGACCTTCATTGAGGTGGGGGTTTTGGTGAGTAGGCTTGAGACATCGGAGAATCACTGGGGTCTCACAGTAGGTCTTGAGTTTTGAGACTCTTACCGTTCTAGAAAAGATTTCCTCCACCTCAGCATGCAACAAAAAAGCTCTCACCCTCTTTTAGCAGAAATCATATATTTTAAATAATTTCATATCAGGAAAATGTGGCCAGTATCAATCCAGTGATCAGCAAAAGTCTTTTTCAGTAAAATTATTCACCAAATGAGAACTATGTGAAAGGGCACCATCATGGGCACATGACCAGAGAAAATTGGTTTGAATACGGTACAATGAAAGTTTCGTGAATCTCCACGTATTTTTGTCTCGGAATCTTTAAAGACAGGAAACTGTTCCTGACTGTAAACATGACTTACAGTTACCATTCAGTGCGTAATTCTTCGATATCTCGAAAGCCATTATCACTAGAGAAAAACTACTGCTGGGGATTCATTGATGGCACTGCCAGACCAATTTGCAGGCCATCAATAAACCAGGAAGACTATTATTCGGGTCACAAAAGATTCCATTGTGTGAAATACCAATCAGTGTTGTGCCGAGATGGTATGATAACAAGTTTGAAAGGAGCATACCCAGGCCGAAGGCACGATGCTGGAATATTCCGGGAAACAAATTTGTACACAGAACTCGGAAATGTTGCAGTATTTCCCAATAATCAGAGATTTTTCATATATGGTGACCATGCCTATCCTATTATGGAATTACTTTTATGCCCATACCCAAATCGTCAAGATATTCCTGTGTATCAACAACAGTTTAATGAATCAATGAGTGCAGTACGAATAGCTGTTGAATGGGGGTTTCAAAAAATTCTCAGTCAATTTGCATTGTTGGACTTCAGAAAAAATCAAAAGTTGCTGTTACAAGACTTGGAGAGCATGTTCAAAGTTGGTGTACTTTTATGTAATTGCCACACATCTTTATATGGCAGTCAAACAAGTCAATTCTTCCACATCCTACCACCACTGCTTGAGGATTACCTTGGACATTGATGCAGAATCAGTTGCAGAACACTAAAAAGAAATGATGAAAATATATTTTTGCACTAATATCTATCAAAACTAGGTGTTCCAAAGGGTATATCACTATGGCCACTCCTCTACAATACCTTTTGTCACATCTATTGCCAAGCAGAGTATTTCAATTGAAAAATGCAATTTCATATGGGTAGTCTTATTTATTATGATTTTTTTGTGTAATTATTAATTACAAGCACACATTTTTACATGCAATCATTGGCAATCTTAAAAAACTTAAAATTATTTCTATGGAACTTCTTTCAAATCATGTTATCTCATTGTTACGAAAGCTTTAATCCTTCACGTTTATACAGTGTCATCCCCAAACCATATGGGAAACTTATTTTTCAAGGGTTTGTCAACAAAAAGCTATTCTTGATAAAAGTTTGTGCATCCCATAAAACTAAACATGCACTTACAAAATATAGTAAAACACACGTAGTATATAGCCTTCAAAAACGTTATTGTGATACAAGGGTAAAGAACCCTAATTTTGAAAAATTTCTGAAAAAACAAAACACATCCACGTGCCATAAGGGACCGTTCGGTTGCCGAATCTTTCCGATCGGCTCCGAAATAGGATAACGGAACGTTTTATGTGAGGTGCTATTCTTGCTTATATAACGTGGTGCGTTAACTTTATTACCGTAGCATTTCTATTTTGATCATTTTGCGCATGCTTACAAGTCAATTTAAGGCTGAAACACAATGGAAGTTTTATGTTTTTAGTTTTAATTTTCATAATTTTGGATTTCGTTTTAAAGCGAAACTATCATTGCCATTATTATTCTGATCACACCTCATAAATAATCTTGTTGGTAAAATTCAAGCTTTATTTTTCAATTCTTTTTTGCATCCTGTTTTATTTGTAAATTTGATATCCAAAATCCCAAAACTTAAAACTTATTACATAAAACTTCCATTGTGTCTACGGCTTTAACGTTTGCGGTAATAGCGCCACACAAAATTGGTCACCGCAATAAGTTTGTTCGCTGTGTCTCCAATAACTTCGTACACTAGTGTAGATCATGTAACACTGATCCCGTTGGGTGATTGCTGGTGTACACTTACACTATGTTCGTTGCTAAAATGTTGTAGCGCAATAATTTCAAATAAGTTACCACCAAATCTAGGTGTTACACTTAATAATTAGGAGGTGTGAAAAGTGTAGTGCAGATTGGATAGTGTGAGGTTAGGTGTGTTGGATGTTTTTTGGAGTAATTCTAATGAGAAGTTATCATCAGTACTAAAATAATTTTGATATTTCAATTTGAACTATTGTGGTGAATCTGATTTTTAGTTTACCATCAAGATCATCTGCTGATAATTCTAAAAATACTTTTGAATTAGCGCTACCAGAAACTTCCAAAATTCTGCCATAAATAATCGAGATGAGAATGCTGACCACATTGATTGATCGTCGTCAGACGAACTCGTAATTGATAATTCGTCGTCCGAATGCGTGAAATTTTCTATGACTTCATCATTACTGTCCATTTTGAAGTTTTATTCAAGACAAAAAATAATAATCGTAACCTAACCTAAAATCCTAGCAATGGTGCAATATCAGCAGCGAACACATGTTAAATTTACTACACTACTCTCTACTACACTCATCGACGCGGGCTGGTGTAATGTGAAAAGATGTAGTGTACACTATAAATTTCATGCAGAAACAACGAACCGACCTAATATCTCTCTACACTAACTCCATACGCCACCTTAGGAGCAGCGCTGCCAATTTGAATGCAACAGTGAATGGTGTAGGACTCACCCCGGTCGAGCCCCGAGATTTGAATCCAATTCAGTCGGTGAATGGAGAAACATGTTAACTTCGACTGTTGCTCGAAAGCGGACCTTCCGTTTCGGAGTCGGACGCTCTACCTCTGTGCCACGCTTTGGACTAATATAAAAACTGAATGATTCTTTTACATCCGATTATAGAATAGAATATAATAGAATAGAAAAGAATAGAATAGAATTGAGCTTTATTTTCAGGAATGACAATCACAGAAAGAGTACATCTAAAACATACAATATTACAGTAACTGAAATTAAAGAAAATAGTGTCAGGTACAGTTTAAAACAATACAAGAACTTGAAGACAAGTATTTTGTATATATTAAAATAAAAAGAGGTTATATATTTGTTTGTTTTTTAAAAATATGTATGTCCCATTTTCATTACAGGAACATTTCGTAACATTATCTTCCTAGATATTCTTGAATAGAATAAGGCTCCAGGTCGACTATAATATTGATTATGAACCTTTTGAATACTTTTATGTCAACTTCTCGTTTGACTTCTGTTGGTAATTTATTGAAGTACCTGATACATGCATAATATCTGGGGTCTTTTCTGTTGACGACAGTCTATGGATTGGATAATTATAATCCATATTGTGGTTTCGTGTGTTTAAATTATGTTGTATCCTATGAGACTCAAATTTATTGTGATTCTTGAATAGAAACAGTAAGCACTGATAAATATGTATAAGTCCCTGATAGGGTCATTATATTCAATGTTTTAAATTTACCTCTACATGATTCCTTATAGTTGAGGCCTAGTAAAATCCTGATGACTCTTTTCTGTAAAATGAAAATATTTTCTGCCTGGCTGCTTCCTTCCCAGAAAATGATGCTAAAGCGCATTATTGAGTGAAAGTTTGCAAGGTAAATGTAGTTCAGTCGACAGGTAGTTTCAGATAGAAAAAGGTCGGAAGTTAATGAAACTTTAAGATGTTGTTCAGGGATGGTTGATTAACATTTTCTCAAGTTTTGGACGTCGAGGACCCTGTGCTAAAAAAGTAGGGAGGTGGGAAACTGCAAATTTTTCGACCTTGGTGTGGTTTTTCCTCAATAACTTTTTGCCTTACGTTCTACAGCAAAAAGGTTTTGCATTTTTGTAGATCGTCAAATTCCCTACGAATTTGTTGCCTTAAACATATTTGTGTGTCAATTTGTTACCGAGATATGGTGCTTCGAAGAATAGGTAAATTTTCAAATTTCGCCACAAAATGCAGAATTCCACCCTATTTCTTCTGTTATACAAGAATTATGATGAAATGTAGTTGCTATTATAATTCCTACTTGAAATCACCAACTTTAGATAACCCCCACCCCTGCTTGCCCACCAGGTGTCAAGTCGTTCCTCCCAAGTACAAGAGAGTGTCGGGCCGAGGGGAGTGTGTGATCAGCTACAGCAGTAAAAAGCTGGAAAACAATAGATGTTAGAACACTGCTCCTGTGGAACTGCGGGATGCAAACGATGAGCCAATATTCAACATAGAAGGTTGAAATTTGTCTATTCTACCTGCGCTACCTAGACCTATTTGTTTTCGATTTTTGAGGTCATATTAGATCACTTTTCATTTTATTCTTTCAACATTATTATTCATTAATTCCAAGAAGAAATCGAAATACAGTAATTATAGAAGGGTATAAGTACCTCAGGTAGAATAGTCAAATTAGGTAATAAGAAAATTAAAATTAGGGATTGGTAAAAATGTGACAGAGAGTGTTTAACCACTCAGAGTATATATAAGATTAAGTTAGATAACTATTCATGTTTGAACTCGCACCCTTCCTTTTGTCACTCTTTAGTGAGGAGGGAATGCGCAAGGGAACGAAGTCTGCAATGTACCCATAGACGAAGTCAACTTTGACAACAGGAAATGTAACGTGATTGATGGAGGATACCTGCTACATAAAGTGGTGTGGAACAAAACTCTCACAACCACATTCGAGATGCTATGCTCTACGTACATCATCTACGTGCAGAGACACTTTGGGAGCAATGTGATTGTTGTATTTGATGGATACCCCACTAACGCAAGCTATCAAAGCACCAAAGCCGCAGAACGAGATCGCCGTTCTGCATTACAATCAGCAACCAAAGTCGTGTTCTCCTCATCTACCATGGTGACCATAGCACAGGAAAAGTTCTTGGCAAACGATCATAATAAGAGCGTATTCATTTCGATGTTGATGACACGAATGACGGATGCTAGCATCGAAGTGAAGCAGGCATATGAGGACGCCGACGTGATGATCGTCGACACAGCTATATCCAAGGCCAGGGAATTCGACAGCGTCATAATTACTGCTGAAGATGTGGACATACTTATTCTGTTGACAGCATTAGCTACGTCCACAAAAAACATCTACCTTCAAAAAAGTTGGAGAGGCAGTGGTCCAAGTGTCCTCTACTCGCCAAGTTCCTTTCCTCCCAAGGACATACTTTTCCTTCACGCAGTGAGTGGTTGTGATACCACTTCAGCACCGTTTGGATTGGGGAAGAAGAAAATTTGCAGTACCTACATAAAGAATACCTCCCTCTCTGCAGTAGTGGCCCCGTTTCTCATACCAAACGTTACTCCTCAGCAGATCAGCGACGCTGGAGAAAAGTTCCAGGTAGCAGTTTATGGAGGCAATCTCGACGACCTAAGGTACCAATTATTCACACGATCAGTGACGAAGGCTAAATTACAACTAGCTCGCCTACCACCAACAAGGGACGCTGCCAAGTACCCCTCCGCACTTAACAGTAAGTACAGGCATGGTTGGGCATTGATCTCCTCCCATCAGTATGGGGCTGGAGCCTAACCACACGAGGGGTACTACCAATCCCTACAATCAGAAACTTGATGTTGATAGGTTTGACATAGCTGCAGAAGAGTCAGTAAGAATATTTTCAAGAAAGAGCCATATTAAAAAAAGCATAGAAGTTTCCGAACTCTAGTAGACTTCAAAATTTGTCAGCATTTCTTGATGAAACAGGAATAATTCGTTTTGGTGGAAGATTTCCTTGAACTGAATCAATAGTTTTCTATTTGTTATGTTCGATACCCAGTTCTTCTTGTCCCAAATCACAATTGTGTACAGGTGTACACAATTACTGGTCGATCGATACCAACAAGAGGCTGGACAAAATGGTATTGAGACTGTCATACCCAATCTAAGACTGAAATATTGGATTCTTCATATGCGTCAAGCAGTCAAGAAATATTTCAACGGTTGCCTTTCCTCTAAAATCCGAAAAAGTGGGCCTTCTCCCATCAGATAAACTTAAACGTAATGTACACATATGTGGCCATAGATATTTTTTGGCTAGTAACAATTCTTTTGGGTGGAGAAAAGAGAACAGATATGGGCTACTCTTCACATGCCTCACTGGAAGAGCTGTACATATCGAGTTAGCAGCATCTCTTGATACCAGTTCTATAATCTATCAGTTCTCTAGACCAGGTGAAAATATCTGATGAACCCTCTTCGAAAAGAATCAAATAAATGATCAATAATTGTCCTGATTCTAATATTGGTGGCGTTTGGGAACAAATGGCCAGATCGATAAAAAGGCTTGGAAAGTAGCTCTCAAAGAAATACATCCACGAGAAGTACTGCTAACTCTCCTCTATGAAGCAGAACATACTGTAAATATCTCCAAATCATTTAGTTAGTACTTCTTTCTAGGAGAACTTGAACTGATTAGCAGAATACAATGGCGTTTTGCACAAACATTAGCTGATTTATTTTGGAAACGCTGGATGAAAGAGTACCGGCCAACTCTTGTTCAGAAACAGAAATAGCATGCCAAAACTACACCTACCAGAGTATACGGATTATATTCCATAGAAATGAACTGTTATTATTTACTGTTCATTGACTGTTGTTGTAATGAATATCAGTCAAATTTGAAGTTCTCAA
Organism: Chrysolina americana; assembly: GCA_958502065.1. NCBI lineage: Eukaryota > Metazoa > Arthropoda > Insecta > Coleoptera > Chrysomelidae > Chrysolina > Chrysolina americana. The sequence continues at coordinate 22,214,074 of OY293415.1, read as the reverse complement.
TTCACAATATGAAAAGTACAATTTTACAGTTATTCAAGCTGTCCTGAATATATTTTACACTAACAGTATTTTCATAATGTCACCTATCAATCGTTTTGCTAGATTATTCATCAATAAATAATTGTATTCAAAAGAAATAATTCCGACTACTGCCGAAAATAACCTCTTCACACATTTCCACAAATTGGAAAAATGAGGCAAAAACAACTACTTCCCCATACGGGGGATGTATTTAAATGTCCGTATGGGGAAGTAGTGGTTTTCTGTCAGATATTTGCCTCATTTTTCCAATTCGTGGAAATGTGTGGAGAGGAGGGTATTTTCGGTCGAATTATTTCTTTTGATTTCGTTGGTCCTCTTCGAACACACGTAAGAATACTGTAAGGCTGTTGAATGTTATCGTTGATTTTGTAGAACACACACTTTTCGAAGTTCGATTTATAGTTAAACAAATCGATAAATAATGTAAAAATACCTTCAGAAAATTAATCCTTTTTCGTGGTTGAGGTTTCAATAGCAAAAATAATTCGGAAATTTATTCTCGAAACCGTTAAGCTCAAGAAAAATTCCATTCTGGTTTCGAGTATGTTATACCAGGTAGCCTAACTTAATCAGGTGAAGTCGAGTGATTTATGAAATGTGTTTCGTTCATCTGTATAATAAGAAGAGAATTTGAACTTGAATAATGATAAGGAATCTTCGAATAAAATGGAACTGTGGATAAGGCACCCTAACTCAGATGACCCTATAGAAATTTTTGTAACTCGCTGAATGAAGAAATAGTTATAAAACAGTCTTTACCGAACAGGAACAATAAATAATGTAGTATTTATCACAAAATATTTATTAATTGGTATCAAAATGTTTTAAAAGTAAATTGATCAAAACCAGTGCCCATAGCCATAATCGCTTTTGGATCCACTAGATGATACGGCTGCCCCTGCGTGTGCAGCGTTTGCTTGTGCAATTTGTGCAGATTCAGCAGCCTTCTGGGCAGATGCTTCAGTCTTATGTAAATCATCTAAAGCACTCTGTAACTGGGAGAGGATTTGGTTCAAACGCTGCTTAGCTTCCGTGATCATCGAGTGCTGGGCAGCAGCCGAACTGGCTGCTTCAGCTGCAGCTTGGGACGCGTGTTGACTACCGCCCTGAGCGGCCGCGAGGGCAGCTGAAAGAGTGTTGACTTGGACTTGTGCTTGGGCTGCGGCTTCTTCTGCTGCTTGGGCAACGTTTTGGGTTTGTTGGTATTGAGAGATTTCGACCTGGAGTTGGTTTTGGGCATCGGCAAGTTGCGATTTGAAATTTCCTACGAGGGCTTGTTTCCCTACAAGAGCGGCTTGAGCAGCTTGAGCGGCCTGTAAAATAATAAGCGTTGTTTATACTGAAAAAGCCATGATAAAAGCTGTAAACATAGAATTTCCAGTCTCCATCAAAAGATACTATTGCTGCTGATATTGTTTTCAGTAATAGAGACCTGCTTCGTTCGTTAACGAAATAAAAATAGAGCTGAAAACGTATGTTGGGCATTATGCTAATTTATCTGATCCAGTTTTCTTTCAAACTGATAATGAACATTTTCTTGATGCACAAATATTTTTCCGAAACTGAATTTTTAACTAGTCATTTCAAACCCAATCCAAACACCAGAAGGTGAAAAAATATTGGCTTGCGTTTGATATTTTCAAGAAACTGCAGAAATTCAATTAAAATTATATCGAACTGTCGGTAAACTTGGAAAATAACAGTTTTCTTTTGTAAATGAACTGAGAGGAAGAAGCCAACTCTGAGAAAACTTGATGCAAATTATATGTGAAGTATACATTCACAAACAAAAAATTTGCTGAAATCTTGCAGCAATTTCATATTGTTCATTGGGCTAGAGATGTGTTTTTGAGGCATTTGGGTTGAAATCGAAAATTTTTATTTTCTGTTAAATGCTAGAAAAGCATAACATACTCAATTCAAATTTATTCTGTCACCTCAAAACTTTTTGAACTGATGTGTGCCAAACAAGTGTCTTTGGCATCAAACATCGATTAAACCGTTTTTATGAAACAAAACGTCATAAAAATTAGTAGTTGTAGATGGGAGAGAGTATCACGATTGTAGTTCATAATTATTAATTAAACCACATGAATTAGACAATATCATTGAATAAATGAAGGTTTTATAACTTTCGACCATAAAGTATATTATTATAGGAAATATCGAATACTTACACCCAGAGCAACGCTGGCTAAACTGCTTTTAGCGCCGAAAGCTGCCTGACTTCCAGCAGTGTGTTGATTTTGAACGGCATTGTTAGCCTGGATGGCCGAGTTGTGGGCGAAGCTGGAAAGTTCTGCTCCAGAGTTACCCTTACCACTTCCATGTCCGCCAAAGTCTGATTTGTACGAACTGTAGCTATAGCTGCCTGCAGATTGTGGTTCATGAACTACGTTATCTTGCTCATGCCTTGCGATACCCGCAGAAGATAGGGCAACTAGAAATTAAATGAAAATATATGTCAACAAATTATAGCAATCCGGTGATGATTAGGAATATTTCAATAATATTCGATATTTTATATTGAATATAAATAACTGTTCATTTCATTAATTTATTGACACATTTTTTAAAATGTAGTATCAGTTTTAATGCCTTAATTCTCAACTGGTGTTTTCTTATTTTAATCAAATTAATGCTATATGTTATTTACTGAATAACTTTCATATCGCACTTGTTAAAAATTCACTAACCTATACAAGGTGTGTTAAAATTAAGATAACATAGTTACAATCTTCAAACGGCAATAACTTGTTCAATTTGAATAGAATGCCTTATATTTTATGTCAATAGCAATGTCAAATTCAATTTTATATCGAGCTAACTCTTCACGTTTTCGAGTAAAATGCACATTTGTTGTATTATTATTTACTTATGGTTCTCAGTTATTTATGAGTGTTTGAATGAAAGCGACAGTTTGTGATCTTGTTGTATCAAAAATGTTAATTTATCCGAAAGAATCGACATGATTTTCTGGCATCACGAATTTCCCAACACATTCAAATAAAGCAGCATTCGAAAGATTGTTGATAGTATTTAGACGTACTGGAAGTATTCACGATGAAAAACCCATTAAAAAGGAACTTGTGACAGAAAACGAAGAAACTGAATTGCCTCTGTAATTAAAAATCCACATACAAGCCAAAAACTAATTGCGGAAAATATCGGCATTAGTCAAGCAAGCGTATCAAGAAATCATAAAAACAGTTACCATCCTTATAAAATCCAGCTTCACCAAGAACTTAACGAAAACGATAATGGGAAACGAGAGGAATGGATTCCAAAATTTGAATCTATTTTTTTTCTTCATAATCTAAACTAATACATAACATTTAAAATGTTGAAAAAATAAACGCTTTCATCACATTGGGTGGTATGAATAAAAGCTAGCAAATGCTCATACTATAGGTATGTCTCTCTCATAACTCAACAAAATGAATACGTCTGTTTCAAGAATTCTGAGTAAAAGCATTTGCTCAAACTTTATTCATACCACCCTATATCTCGGTGTGTATTTCAATCAATTCTGATTCGTCAAAACGCAAAAGGAGAATGGAAATGTGCATTTCACTAAAAATCTTAAAAAGTTAGCTTTAGGATTGTATAGTAGTATTCGAGAGACAATTGAATTTGACATCTGCTGTTGACAGAAAATACAGGGCGTTCCATTTGACTTGGACAAGTTATTGCCGTTTAAAAATTGTTATTATGTTACATTAATTTTTACACGCCTCGTATGAGTTATTGAATTTTTCACAAGTGCAATATAGACTCAGTAAGTAACGTATAGCATTATTTGGTTCAAAATAGCAATACACCAGTTGAGAATTAAGGCATTGAAACTGATACTACTTTTCACAGAATGAAACATATTCCAAAACCACAAGGTGTAGGTGAATTGAACCTTAATAAAACTTGGTTTTGTTTTGATCGTGGAATATTTTTCAAAATCAAATGCTGCGGTGGTGTGCGGGTTGAGTTCTCGCCTCATAAGCCAAAGAGCGTGAGTTCGAATCTCAGCATTGCCACCGGTCTCGTGCATGACATCACACGTATTAAAAGGTAAGGGCTGCGTCTTCCCCTAGCTCGCACAAGTCTCTGACTTCTGAGGGTTGCACGTAGGGGTGCAACCGGTTGACGGATATAACAATTAACAAAAAAAAAAACAATCCATAATGCTTCGAGTCGAATATCGGAAATAACCCTGCATATGATGTGCACTAGGTATTTTAGTTTCCTTTCAGATGAATTTTGACACAGGGTTCTGGTCTGGCTTTCCTCTCTTCTCTCTTACTCTAGCAACTTGTTAGCACGACCAATACATTTTTTGCAGATGCTTCAATTGGTCATAGAGACATTGATTCCAGAACTTTCATGTGAAAATAGAAGACACAAAAAATACGATTAGAACAGATTGGCATTTGACAGAAGTTTTGAGTCCATACGCGATCTACTCGTATCTTTGTTTGACATAATATACGTTGGTATATATATATGGTATAAATAGTATGTGTATTATATTTATTTTGCATACAGCATTCATGAAGTATGAAAAAGACTTGCACGAAGAATCAATTTAAAAAATCCAAGGCGTTGAAGTACAAATGGAAATAAATGAATGAAATCTCAGTAGTCCAGATGAGACGAAGGATTCAGGGATCTCTATAGAAAAATTTCTGAACAGAGAAAACAGCTTCCTCTTGGTTAACTAGTTGGATTCATTGTGATATCTCTCCAGGGACCTCAGAAGAATTTTAAAATTATCACAATCACTTTCGTAATGTCATTCTCAAGTTGCATCGAGATCGAAGTATGGCATTTATCTGTAGGGTATCTCTATGTTTAGTTCCATATTTTATTTTACCATCGTAGCAGGTAATCAATATAGCTAAAATCCCCAGCAACTTATTTCGTCGAGATTTATTGTAACAATACGATATTTTGACTCTTTTATGTTCGCCCATAAAATGTCCAAAAAAAAATAAAAAATATATTCCAAATGGGTGGGTACTCACCAGCAGAAGCAACTACGACGAAAAACTTGAACATTTTCACTGGAAAGTAAAATAGAATGAGAAAACTGCAAAACACATTTATGTATTTTACTTACGGCTTATCACAGATCTTTACTAGTTTGTGGACTTGGTGGAAGTGATTTAGCTGTGAACCGTCAATTATTTATATAAAATGATTCGAAAGAAATTTTAGAAGGGGTTCTCTCTGATTAAACTGTAACAAAATTCATGACAGACGAATATTGTTCAACAGCGTGAATAGTGGAGTTCAAGACTTATTCAGAGGCGTGCTTACATGCATCTTTCTGTAGTTTTCAATTGAGGATTTTGCATCAAGTTAAGCCAGGCAAGCTCTATAAATAGTTATGAATTTACCATAAAAAGATTATCACGAATAATTATCCAAATGAATAAAGATGCAAATAACCTGTACTATACCTTTCAAAACATACTTCGTAGATGTAAACCCCGGGTCGGCCCTAGCAAAATCGCTTCGTGAATTTGTTTAATAATAAATAATTTCAGGAACGATCAGTTTATTGTTTTTCAAAACAGATTTCGAAGAGTACCTATTGAAGGAATCATTTCACAAACAGTGCGAATAGCCTGAATTTTTCATATGTTAATATTTATAATAATAATAACTTTATTCAGAATAAATAATACAGTTCAAATAACATTGAAATAACTACTTGCTTTGGTAAATAAAGTAAAATAAGGATAAGTGCAAAGCACTTGTTTTCCGAAATATAGGGTAAAATACCTGTAAATGAAATATACAAATAAAAAAAAATACAATTATAAAATATGAAATATAAGTAAAATCAAAAATATAAAAATATAAATATGGATACAAAATATAAAATATATAAGTGTTAAATATATGACACATAATTGGATGTAGTTTAGCAGAAAATGTCCAACTCAAAAATAGCAATTATTCAAAATGTCAACTTGAAATTGTTACATATGTCATATCAATACAAACAAGATTTAGTCACTGAAACAAAGATTTCACATTTCATTCAACATAACGATTGTGTGGACGATTTCTGAAAATTTAGTAAACAGGAATTTTATAGTTGCCCAACATATGACAACATGAATTTTTATAATTTGTGGGTTGGACGTTTCCTGCTTAACTACGTCCAATTGTAAATAAGAATTTAAAAATGCAAAAAAACAGTTGAATAAAAAAGTTGAACAAGAAGATAAAATAACACAAGTATTACATGAAGGTCGATAGAATTCAATATATTATACAATTAAAAATTAAGCATCTGTAAACACGTCACAGTAATAAAATAAATCAGAATATATGATTGATGGGGTTGGTATTCAAACAATACTTCTGCTGTTGGAGCGAATCAAAAGTGTTTTTTGTCTGGATTGACAGTATATAAATGTTTTCAGAGACTTTTTGAAAATATGAAATGTATCAATACTTCTAATTGAATAGGGAATAGTGTTGAACAGTTTAGGAGCTAAGTACGTATAAGTATGTTGGATGAGTGACTTTTGTGCTAGTGGAATGACGTGGTGATCATTTTTCCTTGTATTATAGATTTAGGGATCCTGGCAGTATAATTATAAACACAGTTTTTTTTGTAGTTTATATTTTTTCAGTTACGCTTAAGAATAATAACAGAGGTAACACGTGTATACCAATGCGTGTCACCATCTGATCTTCGGCATTTTTCCTCTTATATTGTAAGTATATTTGGCAAATAAAGACCTATTACTATTATTATTATTATTATTATTATTATAACTGTGAGATGGTAAAATATAACTCTTCTTTTTATAATACGTTATGATGGTGTTATAATAAAAGAGTTGACGAATGTTGAAGATATTAGCTTCAGAAAACAGTTTTTCAGTTGAATAGCATTTAGGCTTCACTAGAATTAGTTTCAGAAACCTATTTTGTAACATCTCAAGTGGATGAAGGTGTGTTCTGAAGGCTCCTCCCCAGTAAGCTATTCCATAGCGTAAGTGGCTTTCTACAAGGGCGTGGTACAGAATTTTTAGGTGATGAGGGCTCAACAATTTTCAAGAATTTGAATTTTTATATGATGTACTGAAGCTTGTTGCAGATATAATTTATATGTGCATCCCATCTGAGATGTGAATCTATAATAACACCCAGATAATTCACTTTTTTATCAGGGAGGATTACGATTAGATGTGAAAATGGAGGTTTGAACTATTACAACTGAACGGGAGGTACTGTGTGTTTTCCAAATTAACAGCACGCAATTTATGATCAAGCCATTTTTTTATTGTGCTAAGGTCTATTTCAACCATATCTTTTAATTCATGCCAACTATTTGCATTGTAAAATATTGCCGTGTCATCAGCGAATCCTATAATTTTTCCTGTACTTTCAATAGAGAATAACCCATTTATGTTAATATTGAACAAGATTGGTCCGAAGACGGTACCTTGTGGGACACCAATTTCCATGTTTTACCTACTGCTTGAGATTTCATCTATCTTCACACTTTGGTTTCTGTTGGTGAGATAACTCCTGAATAACTTTAGTGGAACACCTCTTATACCAATATCTTCCATTATTTGTAATAGTATTCCATGGTCTACTGTATCGAACGCCTTCGATAAGTCTATGAAAACGCATAGGCTCGAGTTGTTTTCATCAAGAGCTGATGACACTTCAGAGGTTAGTGCTAGAATTGCATCCTGTGTTAACACTTTTTCGCGAAATCCGAACTGACAGTCAGATATTAATTTGTACTTTGAAACGTACGATTCAAGTCTTTTTTTGATGATTTTCTCAAAGATCTTGGTTAGGTGTGTAATCAAGGATATGGGGCGGTAATTTGTGATAATGTCGTTATCACCTTTCTTATATAGCGGCACTACAAATTATTTGTTTAAAAGCTGTTGGCCAGTAGCCTTTCTCTCAACGCACGTGTTAAACAGACATACTAAAGGCTCCTCTATATACTGGGAGATCAGTTTCAATATATCAGATTTTATACCATCAATACCACTGGATTTTTTAGATTTCAAATTAGTGGTTACGTTTTTAACTTCATTTCTGTCAGTTGTTGATAACACAAATAAGTTCTGGACAGTTGGTTTTTTGTGAGTATAGTTGGGATTTCTGTTTATTTTCTCATCCATTTCCTTTCCCATCTTAGTGTATACAGAGTTAAATTCGTTTGCAATTTCTTGTTTTTGTGTCAGAACGTTCCCTTCCTCATTTTTTATCGATGTAATAGGTCGCTTGGTGTTATTCGTGTTGCTCATTTCTTTAATTATTTGAGAAATTTGAATTTATTTTATTTTGATAGTACTCGTATTTGGTTTTTCTTATTAGATTGGTTAATTTATTTTGGTAAGTTCTCAGTTCACTTTTCAATTCTAGGTTAGTAGGATCCATTCGTGTTCATTTAAAGAGTTTATTTTTTGTATCTATTGATTTCACCAAGCCTTTTGTTATCCATGGAGTGATTTTCGTGTTTTTTCTTTTATGTCTCACGTTAATTGTGCATTGCTCTATAGTAGTAAGTAGAGTGTTTATGAACGTATTAATTGCGAGATTTGGAGTAGGTTCGCTGAGAACTTCGTTCCAAGACAGTTGACTTATGTATTTTTTCAGTTTGGTGAGATCAGTATGGGTTTTCAGTATTCTAACGGAGAGTTCATTGTTGGGTTGTTGTGAACCTAAAATGATTTGAAGTGCCGTCGTAAAGTGATCTGTGATATTTGTTTGTATAATAAGTGGATTTATTTCGTCCATTACGTTTGGTTCTGCTTTGATGAAAATATGGTCTATGCAGGATCCATGCTGTCCTTGAATTCGAGTTTCCTTGTTTAATGTAGATGCGTAGCCAAATTCACTGAGGGTGTTCAAATATTCATTGCATATGTCATCATTTTTTAGTATATCGATGTTAATGTCTCCTAAAAAAATTGAGTATTGGTCTGTGTTTGGATGACTTGATTCGAAATAACCTTGTAAATGTCTGTTGAAGTTGTATGGGTATATTGCAGTTACTGCTATGTTAGTGTTCCCGAATGTTATTGGTATTTAGTTACTAATCAAATATTCTCATGGACCCAATCCTCTAAGACTCCTCTAAGGGCCGTATATAGTATAGGTGCCAAATAAACAATGACACTGTTTTATCAAGCCCATAATTTTTTGATTTTGTATTGGAATTTATTTGAAGTAACACCCAAGCGACCCGGGTTCGATCCCCATCGTCTATCACTGAGCTAAACTGGTTTGGAATCCACTTTTACATAAACTGTAGGTCCTGGATCCCCTTTGCTCGCACAAGCTCTGCTTTTGAGGGGTTTTCCGAGAACATGAGTGATTCGTAAAACAAATTTTAAAAAATTTTACCAATTTTTTCACTAAATATGGTCCTCTAGGACAAAACGGTACCTTATGTTAAAATTTCTCACTGTCTGGCCTGTATAAGCTGAACAATCCCCAAATTCTAACTTATATGTACAGTGTGGCTTTTAATAGCCCCCCTTGTTAACTTCTGAACAGTATGACGTACAAACTAAAAAATAAACGTTTGGAGGGTATAACCGATACTAAGTTTTCGAATAAAACACTTCGAAATTGTTCATAGATGGCGCGAGTGGGCAAACCAACTTAAAATTTTCAAAATCATGGGAGGTCAAGTGTCACGGAATTCGAAGAAATGTTGCTGGTTGGAAAGATAATTGAGACATCTTTTCAACAATGTAACACATCACCCCCATGCCATTTTAAATTTTTTAGTTGATGTGCCCCCCTGCGTCTTCTATTATCTAGCAATCACAATATGTTTTATTTCAAAAAGTAGTATCGGAGATACCCTCCAAACGTTTTTTTATGTCTGTACGTCAAACCGTTCAAGGGAAGGGGCTATTGAAAGCCGCACTGTATATACCTGATTTTTTCCTTTTATCCATTTTGGGTTTTGTGTTGAATATCATGTAACCTAAATTATTTTTGCTAGTAAATGACATTATTATGTTAAATTCTGTAAGATACTGTTTAATGTTTTTGGGGAATCTTCCTGAGCAGTTTATACTAGCATATTTCTTTTCTACCCTAGGTTCAACATAATTTGGATATAATTCAATCATGATCATTTTTTGATTTTCATTGGAGATGATTTTGTCAACTGAGTGTACTGGAATTTTATAATTTTTATTTCTATGTGAAATTTCGCTTCATGTGGACGAAACCATAAAATGGCCAACTATGGACATGGACATGGGGCTTTTCTGGATTCTTGTCGGTATTACCTTGCTAATGAACTCATGTACTTCTCTGGAACATTACAAGAAGGTTGGTGATTAGTTTTTCTATCACAGATGTTTCTATGGCCGGTGCTTTTCTGAGAAATTATCAATTGTTTCGACTGGTCAAGTCTCCATTCCACTTTCAGTACTTGGAGACTAACATAAGGTTTCTCCATCGAGGCTTGGTTATTTAACCATGAGCAAATCCTCTAAAGAGAAGTGTTCCGCGAGGATTTAAGCTTCCAGGAGTTCAAGTGAAGAATTTGATTCCAACAATCTTGAGCCTTTGTCCTTATGTTGTTTTCATTGAAATTGTTAATCCAGGGGATTTTCCCCAAAAACAAAAAGTCCCTTAAACGCATCTACGCCTATGTCTATCATAATTGAAGATTACAGATTGTTATAATTTCAGATACCTACAGTTCTTCATTACATTCACTTGAGATGTTACTGTTTGATAAAGAATTTTGATACTAATTAATTAGTTATCTAACTTTTACTAGAAGAAAGGAAACGGTTCAGGTAATAATTATACTTCGGAGAATAGCTACGTAAATCAAAACATTCTCACTACTTAAAATGGCACATATGTATCACTAGACGGTGACCTAGGGAGTGGATAATATATTCCGTGTGTTTAGATGAAAATCTACATCTTGTAAATTTCTTAAATTTAAAAAAATAGTGAAATGGATGAAAATTGAGTGAAAAAGTAGGCAGATCTCAAATATTACCATTGACTGGTAAAGTTCTCTGAATTTTTAAAATTATGCCTTCAAGAAGAGCAATATATAGGTAGGTACTGAAATCTGGTCTTCAATAAATAATTCAGATCTATGAAAATTATCAATAATGAGTTATTCTGCAAGTTTTGAAAGATTCCAGAAAATTGGACATTCCCGTTTTCGATTGTCACTTTCGTATAGGTACAGTGTTCTCGTAAAAATACATTCATTATTAGCCAAACTATCGACTTTTGACATCAATATGCCACATTTATAAGAAAAACTCAAAACTACATTATTTGATTTTTGAACTCTCCATAAAAAGCTGAATTCAAAAATTTGTTGGTGTGTATAGAGCGTGTCATTTACATCCATTGCTCTCTGAAACTAGTAGAATAAGGAATAACGTTTGGAAAAAACCATGGAAAATATGAAAGGGTACCTTTAATGGCAATGCTAACATCAAGAAACGGAAGTTTCTACAAAAAACGTTTAATTCAGATTCAGGCTTGTAAGCATTTAATAGAGTTTTTGGAAAAATAGGGTAACCATTTAAAAAAAATTGTTACACGAAATCGGCGCCAATTTCTGATCACTCTGTATAATTTTTTTTGTAAAGTTTCCAAAGATTTAGGAAGCTTCCGGTCTTATTCAGGCAAATTCTATCAATTTTTCACCTGACTCTCTTTTCAAAAAAAGTTTTTTTTTTGTGAAGGGAAAATTGTTTTGAAGAAAATTATATTTAAATTCATCGTAGATTCTAAATATGCAATATCAAAGGTTGTCCCACTGGAAAAACAAAGTTAGAATAGGTTTAGAGAGGGATATGTGGTTGGCCTGATTTGTTAGTACATCAATTGTGCAATCCAGGTCCACTTTATCAGGCGTATCAGGGGTTTGCTTCCATAGTAGGTTACACATAGATTGGAAACGATGAGGAAAATACCAGTCTGGTATCTTTCAATAAACCTCAAACCATGAGCGAGTATCCTTTATGAAGTTGTGATGATAGTTCAAATCCAAATATTCAAATTATAGTATTTCTTTTGAATAACTAAATTTTTTCGCAATGGACTATTTTTAAATACTCTTCGTCAGTTGTATTTTGCGTTATGTGCGATCATTAACACGATCGCTGCCATCTCCGAGTTAGTGCTAGGGCCCATAAGCCAGCCAACTACTTAAATTTTGTCAATCGATTGTTTATTGTAAAAGAATATATTTTTTTATATTTCAGTGATGATTTAAGATAAAAACTGTTATATTCTTTTAGAGACTGCCACCGACTCCGTTCGGAGTTCTCAAAAAATTTGTTTTTAAACATCGGCTCCGCGCGGAGCCGATGGCACATGGTACGATAGCTGACTGGCTCCGAGCGGAGTCAGTGGCAGCAAGAGCGTTAAAAAGCGTTTCTCAGCAAAATAATTTTCGTGATAGCAAGGCGAAAATATTTTTTGAACATTCTTAATTTCGTCAGGATGTCATTACTAATAATATGCTCTTTGTTTAGTTTATAAATTATTTATACATTACATGCACTTCTTCTGAGAAAACAAATATATCAGGAAGAACTTCAAACTCATATTTCAGATATGGATATGTTGACGGCAACTGTTGTTGAGGTATTATTGTTATGTAATAATAGGTGGTCGGTGGATCAGCGGTCTAATGCACAGGCCGTTCGAAACTCCAGCATAGCGATAGTCGGTTCGAATCCGATGTAGGTACGAGAATTTTTCTCAACTACTTTATATCGGATTCGATAGGCGGCCGCATGCCTTGTTGAAAAGCAAGTGTATTGTGAGTTGTCTAGATGCCAATCTCGTCTAGTGCTAGCTTGGAGTGCACACCGACCACCCGAGGTGGTGCTGTAGGTTTTCCGGGTTTTCCTACAGCTGAAAAGTGAATACATCACCTAAAACATCAGTAAGTCGCCCCGGAGCGCCACGGCAAATAATAATAATAGCCGTCCTCTACCCGCACAGGCTATGCCTTTGGGTACACTCAACGAGTGTTTATGAGGGAGTATTATTATTATTATTATTATAATTGTAGATGTAATCACAATTTTACGTAATAATCAAACGATTGTTAATTCATTATAAATGAAGAATCCAATGGAAATTTAAATATTTGGTGTTCCGTAACCATGAAATGTATTCAATGTTCAATTATCAAACACTATACACTCTGTGGAAATACTGAAATTATATGATTCATAATATTTTAGGGTCCTCCTCATCATATCTCATGTTTTGGAAAACCTCAAAATTCTCAATATTGAAAGATTCCTCGCCAATAATAAGAGAACAAGCATCGTTTTTATCGAACCTCTCGATGCTGTATTTCGGAAAGTATTGTCACATTAATTTTTATTTAATATATCTGGTCTTGAGGTTGTCAATTGATCAGACTTGAAAAATTAAGGTGATGAGGAAGCCACCAGTTATTCTAATGAACATTCATCCAACTATAAAAATGAAGAATTGTTCTCGAAATTAATTTTCACTACGTCAGCAGATTAGTCAAATTAATGGATCCGCCTATTTTTCTCAGTTAACATGAGAGTGCATGGGAAAAGTCCGTACGCAAGTTAAGTGGTATTTTACTCTGCATCTTCTTGTGAGTTCAAATATTTCTCTGATCTGCTATTGGTGGAGGAGTGACGTCATCGGTATTTTTTTAAAATAGAACCCTATTATGTTTAGTGTCTTTTCTCATTTTAGTTGTACCAATATTATATCAACTCTTTCGATAGATACAGTGTGTTTCATATTTTTATGTCCACCTCTGTTATTCACTCACTTAGTGCTTGATTTCTTCAAAAATTTACTCATTTGGGGAATGTAGCCATATGTATATTCTAACGATATGGTAATTTGATTCAGACAGTGACGTAAGTACGTAGATATAACTTTTCTTTCGAAAAACTAATATTAGTTATTTTTCTATTCAAAAATTTTAAAAATTTCACTAGAAAAATTTGTTACAGAATAATTCAAATGCCCTAATCCTGATTTTATTTCTGGTCAGGGAAAAACACAGAAATAGTTATTTTACGAAAAAAAAAAAAGCTGCCGGACGACGTGTCGATCCCAGTTATTCATTAGTCCTGAAAACTAATTTTGAATTTTTTCAACCAGTTGTCTGAAATAAAGAACGTAAAGTCTCGAATGGATGAGCCATTGAGGGAGATTTTGAAAATATTCCATAACCAATATAAACGAATGTTTTTCAAAGTGTCATTTCATAAATCGTGAAAATATTAGTATTGAATTTCATATACCTGTTGAACAATGAAAGTCAAGTAGGTAAGTGAAATAAAATTTCTTTATGAAACAACTGTACGCCACTGTCCGATTCAAATTTCCATATCGCTGGAATACCCATCTGGCTACATTCCCCAACTAAGTAAATTTTTTGACAAAAAAAGCAATAGGTGAGTGAATTAAAGAGGTGGACACATAAATACAAAAGAAAACGGTATCTATCGAAAGAGTTGAAATAATATTGGTACTACCAAATTGGGAAAAAATAAGCTTTCCAACGATACCAAACATGACATATCGTCGGCTTAGTGTGTTAACTTGCTAACTCCATTTGAGTAAAATTGGCAAGAAAAAAAAAACTGCAAATAAAATTTAATACTTCAATAGAAATGAATGGTTATACCCATCAATAAGAATCACTGACTACCCATTTACTAATAACTTCTACTGTGATTTCCACAGGCAATGAAAAATGTCTCTCTCTTTTTTATGGTATACATAACAATTATTAAATAATCATAAAGTGGAGTTAGCAGGTTAACACACTAAGCCGACGATATGGTTCTATTTAAGAAAATTGCCAAAGAAGTCACTCCTTTACCGATAACACATCAATAAAATGTTTGAATTCACGAAAAGATATAAAGTGAAAAATTGTTGAACTTTCAGACGAACTTTTTTCAATTACTTCCATATCAACTGAAAAAAATTGGTAGGATCAGACATTTAACTAACTCTGTATATCACGATGCTGGGCAGTGATGTCAGGTTATTTTATATATGCAGTTATCAGTTCATATTCTGTTTGGGTAATATTTAAATAAATTGGCGAAAGCTTTCGCGGCCGAAATTTTCACTATCACTATTTTGAATCGGTGCTCAGTGCCGCAATTTAATAAAAACTCTATTTGGTTTTATTTGTGTTTTGTGTATACCACTGCCCCCTTAGATATGCAATTTTGAATACATTTGGTAACGTATATGCATTGACTGAGATTTTCCAATGATACCTAACAGTCGACAGCGAAGGGTCAAAGTAGAAGGTTCACAATTGCGGTACTCCGGTCCGCAGCGCACCCGATCATGTAAGTAAATATTTCTTATTATATATTTTTTATTCTGCGGGTGTAGAATTCAATGTAATTATAGTTTTATCTGATATACTATGCATTACTTTTTTTCAATTGTAAGAATGAGAAAATTATGAAAAAAACACTTTCAGTGAATTAGAAGATATTGCAAATAATACCTATATCCAATTTTGCAGATGAAGTTGATTTCGATGATGACAGAGAAGAAGAGGAGGTTATTGAAATACAAATGTATGATAAGAGAAGAATAATTTATAATATTTAGTGATAGAGATCTAGACTAGTAACAAGAATTCAATTTATTTTCGAAAACTTTTTATGCAATAATTTTTTGATTCTAAAAGTTGTAAGCCAAATATATGTTATGAAAACCAACATATTTTTTCTTTTCGAACTCATTTTCTCAATAAAGTTGAGTTAACCGAAAAAATCGGTGTTTTTCTACTTGCGGTCCTTAGTACCGCTACGCGCCCGTCGTGATTTGGAATAGTTTCATATTCTAAATCACAGCAAATAGTGTTAGTGAATATCTAAATAGACACCATTTTCGACAAAAGTTTTACTGAATAATGTTCTTGAAATATCAACTCCAATGTTTTGTAGTACAAACTGGGATAGAGAATGAAATATAATTCAAATATTTTTATTTTTATAAAAGTTTGGCAACCTGCATTTGTATGAACTCGGAACGAAGGTACAAGGAATTTGAGAATCCCTATCTATGATGGATTTACGAAATTGCTATTTTCTCAGAACCCAATAAAAATTGATTAAAATAACAAAAAAAAATATGTGTCGAGCTGCATTTTATACTCCAGAGCTATGACAGTTTATTGTTATCAAACCCCCATTCCTTTTTGATTCATATTTTTGGCTTGGTAGTTTCGTTGTGATTGATGAATTTAACTGTGGCGCAATCTATTCGCAATTTACTGAACTGACTCGATCGGTTGATAGCGGTAATTTCAACGATGTGAATAGACTGGCTAAACTATTTCAATATGCATTTCTGTTGAAATAACTGAGAAACGTTATTCATTATGCAAAATAGTGAGCAAGCTGTGCTAATTACCATTTGGTTGATAATACAACAGCAAATTATTCATTCACTGTCAAACACCACTTCTGTTGACTGGATTTGTAGTGGAATATTCGAAAATGAGTGATTCTGATTATAGTTTACCTTCCGATTTTTGTTTATTGAATTAAATTGTTTGATATTGGATACTTGCATTTCAGGACCATAATAAACTTTATTAGGACATAACGATGTCATTATGATATACCCGCAAATAAAATAATTGATAGAGCCTTAAAGAATGATTTATTTGAAAAAATTAAATTATAGGAAACTCCCTTCATTTCTTCAATTACAGTGTTTGAATAATTATTGGCAGTAATGACCGTTATGGTAAAGCATTCAGTTCTCAACTTGAACGACGTGGGTTCAAATCCCAGCATGGTCTCAGAAGCTACTGAAAACCTAAATGATTCGATACAGATAAAAAAAATTGTTATTGTATTGCCTGAAATGAAAACGTAGTGTGGAATAATTTTAAGTGACCATCTGTCATTTCGCCCTGAATAAATTAATAATACCTGAATGAACTACGTTGTCATCTGGGTTCAAAGTGCCTTTCATTGCACGATTAAACGTGATTGAAAAACTTCATTCATCGCATGGAACGAATTGTGTTCAATATAGTTGTGCGTGACTAGTGCACCGACCACAATCGTCTTGTATGATACGATTTCAATTAGGAGAAACAAGAAAGGTATGGATAATATTCTACACAAACCCGAAAAAAAAAACATTTTCCTAACAAAATATAATTGGCAAATTTTCTAAATGACGATGCACCATCACGTAGTCCCTATGCAATTACACTTTTTAATTATTAAAAACAGTCTTTCTCTCATTCGAATGGATTATTCGAACAACTTTTAATTGCTTCCATTATTATATAAGAATTGGTGACACGTTTCCACTTTCTTCAGGATGTTGCAGAATTTTATCATTTGAATAAAATGGAGGGCAAGACGGAAATCAATCTTTCAAATGACGTTTCTCTTCTAGCACGTACGTCATATTTTCAAACCTATAATTTCATGTGATGTATGTTCATAATATTGTGACTGAAATATCAGGGTGATACATAGGCCGTGAATCGGAGGTTTTCAACTTGCAGTTGTCCCTATTATTGAAATAAGGCAGCTCTCATAATCGATCATGTCCGTTCTACCTAAAATATGTTATACTGATAGTTCAGTCGACAGGTAGTTTCAGATAGAAAAAGGTCGGATGAAACTTTAAGATGTTGTTCAGGGATGGTTGTTTAACATTTTCTCAAGTTTTGGACCTCGAGGACACTGTGCTAAAAATGTAGGGGGGGGGAGAAACTGCAAATTTTTCGACCTTGGTGTGGTTTTTCCTCAATAACTTTTTTCTACAGCGCAAAAACGTCATTTAACTTTTTTGTAGATCGTCAAATTCCCTACAAACATGTTTGTGTGTCAATTTGTTACCGAGATATGGCGCTTCGAAGAATAGGTAAATTTTCAAATTTTCTCCACAAAATGCAGAATACCCTATTTCTTCTGTTATACAAGAATTATGATGAAATGAAGTTGCTATTATAATTCCTACTTGGAATCACTAACTTTAGATAACCCCCACCCCTGCTTGCCCACCAGGTGCCAAGTCGTTCCTCCCAAGGGAGTGTGTGATCAGCTACAGAAGTAAAAAGCTGGAAAACAATAGATGTTAGAACACTGCTTCTGTGGAACTGCGGAATGCAAACGATGAGCCAATATTCAACATACAAGGCTGAAATTTGTCTATTCTACCTGCTCTACCTAGACCTACCTATTTGTTTTCGATTTTTGAGTTCATATTAGATCACTTTTCATTTAACTCTTTCAACATGACTCTATTATTCATTAATTCCAAGAAGAAATCGAAAAATAGTAATTATGGAAGGGTGGTCGGTGGATCAGCGGTCTAATACACAGGCCGTTCGAAACTCCAGCATACTGGATTTAGTCGCCGTCAATGCTGAGTATCATCAAAAGTGCCTCGCAAGCTTTTACCATCCCCATAAGTCATCGCATAAAAGAGGATTCCGCCCATCGCCGAGTGTTGACGAAACCATGCAGGTGATATTTTCATACATCGACGAGAATAGTGATGAATGCCAGTTTTCCATTTAGCAGCTGATTGAGCTGAATGAGGAAGACCGTCGACCACACAGTAAAACTGTCAAAAATCGTCTTCAGATGAAATATGGGGACCAAATCATTATTTCAGAATCAAAGAGAGGGCCTATTGTCAGTCTGAAGAGGGTTGGTGACAATGTTCTGTACGATAACTGGTACTCCACCGAAAGGAAAGTAGACGCACAGGAAAAAAGACGTCGAATTGTGGAGGCAGCTGGAAAAATTATTTTGGAAGACATCTGCTCCAGAGTATTCAATACAGTTGAGTATCCTCCGATTGACAACTTCTTGGATAGTGCGCGAACTGTGATTCCGGAGATACTGCTTCTTCTACTCCATGTCTTGATTTTGACCAACAAACGACGAACCTTGGACTCTTGGAAAAATAAATGCCTCGCTCTGGCTCATGCAATCATGATAGCAGTGCGCTCCAAATATTTTCTATCCTCCATCATGACTGCTGTTTCCGTGTTTGTTTATAAGAAGTATGGCTCTAAACATCTCCTGAATTTTCTATCTTCCATGGGCTTTTCATCGTTTTACGAAGAAGCCAACAGGCTGGATGAGTCTTACGTGCTGCAAGCTGAAAGTACCCGAATTGCGGAGTCTGCCATTCCATTCAGTCAGTTCATATTTGACAATGCGGACTTTAATGTTAATACTTTGGATGGTCATGGCACAGGCCACTCCTGCGAAAACGCCCCCGCAACTGATTTGATCGAGGAAGACTCACCAGAAATATTGGACGAAAATGACGACAGCGACATCATTGACAGCCTTATTGCTCAGGAGGAGCTGTTACGAGCAGGACCAGCGGCTAAGAAATCTCGGCAGGAAATGTAATGAGTACAAATGAGTACCTACCCACTATGATTAGCTATAATATATCTTTATTCCTCAATATAATATATGCCTTGAGAATAACTTAATATTGTTAATTAATTACATTAATTTTTTCACGAAAGGACTACGTCTTTTTTTCTTCCTGTCCTGGGATAATTATGTAGGGGAACGGGGGGAAAACGATCCGAAAAGTAACTGATATCAATACCAAAATGATGTGAATAGGAGGAGTGGGGGTGTCCAAAGTTGGTGACTTCAACTGAGACCCATAATTACTACAACATATCATCATAATTCGGGTATAACAGATGAAATAAGCTGTAATTTTGCATTTTTTGTAATTTCTTGGCAAATTTTGAAACATGACCTTTTTTTTGACGTGCCATATCTCGGTAGCGAATTCACATACAAATATGTTTTTTCAGTCAAATTGTATAAAATTTTACGCTCTACAAAAAAGTATAGGTATGTTTTTTCCGTAGGACGTAAGAAAAAAAAATGGAGGAAAAACAGGAGAGAGGTCAAAAATTTTGCAGTTTTTCCCCCTCCCTACTTTTTTCGCACAGGTTCCTCGAGGTCCAAAACTTGAGAAAATGTTGATTAACCATCCCTGAACCCCACTTTTTTTAACCTGTCGACTGAACTATTAGCAGATTTATGCACAACGTTGTGTAAGGCACAGTTGTGCCGATATTTTACACAATTGTCCAATCATGCGCGCTTTGTGAAATTCAATACATATTTGTGCATGGGAATTTGTATAGTATTCATGCACTTCTACATTGCCGAAAAATACACAAAAATATGCACATCTTCCATTACACAACTTGTATGGAAAACATTACAACGCACTGAATACGACTTACACCTATTGTGCACTCTCCAATTCATTTGCACAAATTGTATACTATTTCAACACAATTATTTAAAATAGCCAACGCTTGGCAGGCGTCATTTCACCTTACTAAATGCGTATGCACGCGGCACATGCCCCTGTTGAATCTTGAATATTTTGGAATGTCCACCATTTTTTTATGCTGATCGAAGGGTGAAACCGGCGAAGTGTGACTAGAGTCAAAAATACCTTCTTATCATTCAGTATTTTTTGCTTATGTGTATGGGGTTTGGTGCAATTACCTATTCACGAATCTATTGATGAAGTGGAAGTGTTAAAATACTTCCCGAATTAATACCAATATTTTAAGATAAGTCTCACCATTTCTTGTTATAACATGAAACCTAAAAAATTACCTACTTATAGATTGTTATTCATTCGTAAACGTTTGATAAGGGCATCGTCTCACCTAATTCCTCCTCGCATGAGTATAGTTTAACACGAAGATTACTTTCACTTTATTCAGTGTGTATATTTTTCAGTGAAAAGTGCAAAAAGTCTGGTGCTATATTCAATTCTTTGCCTGAGAATCTCCTTAAATCGATGCTTCATTGTGTTTTACGCGCTAAATCTTTAATACAATATTTCTTTGTTGTTATTACATTACAGTGAGCGGCTAAATTATGGAACAAATTCGATATTTCGCACTGTTGACAAAAACCCTGAAATACATCCATCGATTTTTATTTTCAAAGAACGATTTGTTAATGTATATTCTAAAGAAGTTATGTCACCAGTTTTGACGTGGTGACGTCATGTGTGATTTTTTTAAATTGAAATATAAGTCTTGTGATACTTTATTTTGACGGTTTACTGCATTCAGTAATAATGATTCATTTGGTTTGTTTATAGGTACACGGTGAACAAAAATTTAGTACATATCACTTTGCTTTTGAAGTCGAAAAATTTGAGAATGGGAATAACAAATTATTATAAAAGATTTAAATTGTCGTTGGTAATGTGTCTTGTCAAATTTATTCAATGAATGGGAAACTACTCGCTATAAGTAATACAGGGTGGCCTATTATGATGACCATAGACTAGAAGTGAATTATTTGTTACAAAATAACAAACTGTATCCAAGTATACCTCAGTAAAATGTTGCTGTAGCATAATGAGGAAGAGTGTTTATGTTTTTTGAAATATTATATTTCTTGTATTTATACCTAGAGTTTATAATTCAGTTATATTTGTTATTTGTTTTGTTTGATGAAATAAACATTATTTGAATAACATTTCATTTTATTTCAACCTTCTGGAAAGTGAAGGGTATAGGTATCTCAGAGTGCAGGAAATGATACACACACTAGTTTATAATTTCTGAACAGAATAAGATAAAAAGAAGCCACCAGGTTGAAAATATTTATTTTTATATTATTCCTTTCGGAAGTTATATGCCATTATTGTATCATTCTTTGTTGAAATAATAGTACCTATAAAATTTATACATGCTTTGTACACAAATATGTACTTTCACAATTCAAGTGTGATAATTACACAAATTTGTGAAATTTTTTGCACCATATATTTACAATACTTGCATAATTTGTATTAGCTAAGTGCATAAATTGTTGCCATTTCCTACATCTCATGTTTATCATTCTTATACAATTTATTCAAAAACAGTACACAAGTTGTTGACATTCGTCGCACAACATACTGATTAACTTTATATATTTTGTGTATACCACAAGTAAAAATGCACAAGGCGGAGCAACAGTAGAACCTAAGTTGTGTTTGTTTTTGAAACAAAATATTTAGTTTTTATTCATTCTTTGTATCTGGTGAGTAGTACATAAAATTGGTAATATTTAACAAAACTATTCTGAATTATTCAACACTGAAGTGTATCGATAATAAACAATAACTCTAATATAATATTATAGAAAATAATGAACAAATTGGTGCTATCAACTTTTTAGAAACAAATTGTGCCGAAATTATTCACAATTGTGTAGAAAACAAACATTTATTTCTCTGTGTGATGGCTGTGTCTGAGGGTCAAATTTTATGACAAACTTAAAGGTGAAAACCGCATATCGATATCTATCATGTTTTTCGAAAATGTTCATTTTCGAAAAGTTGCTGTAACTTTTTTCCTGTCACAAAGTTATTTTTTTATGAAAACATTTCCAGAACATTCTTTCTCGTAGAATTCAATAGTGTAACTTATTTTTTCAAATAAGATATCCATAGTTATTGATGGAAACATATTGTTTGCTAAACGAGCCATACTGTATATTACTGCATATTTCAATAGAGTTTAAAATTACCTTTCCAAAAATGTAGCACACTGGATGTTACGCTAGAGTAATCTTTGAAATACAGAGCTTTTAGGTTTTTTCATGTATAGACTTTTGAACAAGTAGGCTTGAACATAAAAATAAAAGTTATACTATTTTTTTGTATTCTTTATTTCAATTATCACACTTGTTAAGTATATTCCAAAGTGTTTATCCAAAATGTTCCCTAATTTCAACCCAATCCCAAAAATCTCACTGCTCTGCTGATAGTTGTGGAAATACAAAGGACCCCTCAAAATCCTCTTGGAATTTGGGTCTGGGTGAATTTTTTTAAATTTCAGGTATGATGGTCCATGTTATTCTCAACAAATGTTACCATAGCGCCAAACCCAAAAAACGTACAGTTTTGCTACTACGGAGCGTTAAAATAACCCTTTGCTCAGAATAGACTGTTCATTTTTGAAACTGGGAACAATATTATTACTTGTTTCAGACTGGTGAAGTTGCGTAATATTACTTTATAAAAAAATACATACATTCCCCCTTTCTTCCCCATCACTACTTTTATGAAACGGAAAAAAAAATATCGAGAACTTTTAAGTGCATCGTCGAATGTTCAATTATGATTGAATTAGAGAAATCGCACTTTTTTAAGATTATCCCCCTTCCTTCCCGAGGGGCACATAATGAAAAATTTCGACGAATTTCTCAAAATTTTTGGTATGATGCAGTTCAGGTCATTTTGTTTTGAAATTAATCAGGTGACAAACCCCAAATATTAATAGTTTTGATGCTAGGGGGCGTTAGTCATACCTTGCGCAGGTAGGCGGAAACAATATTTCTACGTGTTTTATTTTGGATTATGCTGAATAATATTGTAATTAAAGAAAATGGAGTTCTAAAATCTTCCCTTTACCAGAAACCCTCATGAAACATGATAATAATTAATTATTGACTACTTTTATATTTATTAACGACTCATTTCACTTTTTTAAATGTGTTATCGAAATAAACGTTTCAATTAGCTCAGGGAAATCGGACGCCTATTTAATTATACCTTCCTCTCCTTCTTTTCTGTGTATGCACGGAATATAACTAATTGAAAATTATAAGTAGGTATTCAGTATTTCAGTTCAAACCATTTTCTTTTAATACTCTATAGCTTCAATGGCGTGTCTACTTGTTCATCATTTTAATTTGAATCATACTTAATAATCACTAATTGCAAAATTTTTTCTGATTGTTCAACATTTCAATCTAAACTATTTTCAAGCATTAGGTACTTACTCACTTCTAGGTTAGCACTGATGATGAGTTTTCCAGTCGTATGAGTTTCGCTATGATTTTAATAAATATATTTCTGCACGAAAAACAAAAAAAAAACCTTTAAAGTAATTACTAGCATGTCAACATGGTTCGCAGTCGCCTTTAAATCAATTTAAAAAACGTACGTTCTCGAGCTACTCAATTTACTTTACCTGGAAGAAACCTACATGAGCATGTTTTTAATCAGAATATATGATTTCAAAACTCTTCCTTATTTATTAGGTTAGGATGGAAAAGGGAATGATAATTATATTCAGAAAGAGCAGTATATTCAAGATGACATGACCAGCGCTGGATTGGGGATTTCTTTCTTACCGAGCTCAATCATCGAAGCGGACTCCGTCCTAATTTGAACACGATACGAGACTATACCTATACCAGCAAACCGTCAGAGTACGATTGCTGGAGTTTCATCGTTTCATGATAACTAGTAATATGTTTCAAAAACTAGAGCAAATAGACAGTAGAGTCTATAAGCAGAAATAGTTTTCGAATATACCGGGCGAACCGACAAAAATCTACAGAATGGAGTACTTGTTTTAAATGGAAAGCCATGTACATTAGTTCATTTTTTGAAGAATTTTTGTGATCTCTACGCACCTTTCAATATAATAGTTTCAGTTGATACGTCTAGAAGAGTACTTCGACCACGCCACTGAAGATGATTGCCGCAGTTGCAGTCGAAACGTTTGGAGATTTAAACCAAAGAAGACCACGGCAAAACCCGGATACCAACCAAAATATTGACGCCAGCCGTGAAAGCTTACATTCCTACATTATTATTGTCTATCTCTGAAAATTATGATTTTGTCGACATAATGCCATCTATGGAATTCAAGAGAAAATAGTAAACATACTATTTGCTACAGACAGATTTGTGATATTTTTGATACATTCACATGTCTGTGAAATTATACTAATATAATTTCTCAACTCAGAACTTTTTTATTTAGAATGGAACAATCGTTTTTTTATAATAATAATAATAATAATAGTAGGATTAGAACACATTGACTTATTGAACTTTAAAATGTTCTGTTATTTTATTCCTTTTTCACTGACACTTGCCTATGCTCCATAAAAATAGCATGAGAATAACAGAGAAATCCTTCGTTAGTTATAATTTTAATAAATTTTTCCAATGTTGAATGTTATGAAAGATCTCGTTGATATAATTTTTTGTTCGGTAGTGACTGAAAGGAATAGTTTCGATGACGTGCTAGATCCCTAGATCTCATTTAAATCGTTTTTCACTATGGGATACGTGAAAGAAATCGTATAGGTATAGATATACACCAACAACTATTGAAAATATGAATGCTTACCGTAAATCCTAAGAGCAGAAGAAAACTAATTTCGAAGACAGATAAAGATTCATATTAACCATATAATGGGGAACATAGCACTCAAGTTACTTGAGTATAGCGTAAAAGCTGAAAACCATCGTGACAAATAAAGTATCAGTGGAAATTAGACAATAGTTATTTCCTACAGCTAGTATTCCAAGATGAATTTTTACAAAATAAATAAATCATCAATCGAACAAGTTAGTTCATTTTGTTTCCAAATTCCCTATTTTGTGTATATTTCGCATGTGAATTGTTTTTGTTTTCTTGCAATTTTGTTATAATAAATGTACATCAAGGAAGATGTATTGAGAATCACCAAAATGAATAACTAATCCCATGTGTTTTCATAGTACAAAACAATGTGTGTCATAGAAAAGGGGTAGTAGTAATATGAGGGGAGGCCGCTATCGCAGCCAGGCAAGTAGGCCCACATGGACCCTTTTTGCCATAGAAAAGGAGTAACTGAATATGTCAAAGTGATAAAAAATCGGAAACGACTAGAAATAACATTAGGGCTATACATTAAAATTCATGTCCCTATCCGACTTGAGCTACGCTGTATGATTTAATGATTTTAGGATAGAAATATCGCACATCTATCTGTCAAATAGTATTATAGTTATTTTCTTTCAAATCTCGTAATCGCGACGAGTGATATTTTTCGGTATCCATCTACAGATGCCTATCATTACGTTCAAGTGGATGGAAGACAGTCATTAATATTGGATGGGTAGATGGAGGTTACTGAAATGCAACGCAAGAATATGTTCGTTTTCAACAAAATCGTTGGAAATCGAGCGTTTTGTCAATATTGTCACTCTAGAACGGGAATGCTGTCACAAAATAACATTTTTTGGAAAACTTCAACATTGTGTTGAGATCTGAAAACGTCAAAGACTACTTTGGTAGACGGTTGTGGAAAAAAAACTCTTTTAGAAAATTAATACGGTCACAAAACTAGCTGTCAGATGTTTGTTTTTGAATTTTACTCAATCATAATGAGGCTGAGACCGGCCTCGCACCCTGCGGCCTCCCGAGTTTTGCTCGGTAACTCGCCTGTCTCAATCCGGGCCTGAACATGATATGAGGAAACTTTATAACTCTGAGTGACCAAAAATTTTATTTTGCAGGCTAATTCTATTTATGCATATATTCCGGAAGTGCAAGCACACACAAAAGGAGGGGAGGGAAGTATAATTCAATAAGCGTGCGGTTTTCCTGATTTAAGCTAATTGAAACATTTGTTCTGATAACACAAAAAAGTGGTCAATAATCAATT
Source organism: Chrysolina americana (assembly GCA_958502065.1). Classification (NCBI taxonomy): domain Eukaryota; kingdom Metazoa; phylum Arthropoda; class Insecta; order Coleoptera; family Chrysomelidae; genus Chrysolina; species Chrysolina americana. The sequence continues at coordinate 22,187,504 of OY293415.1, read as the reverse complement.
ATTATTATCGTGTTTTGAAATGGGATTGAGGGTAAATAGGAGGTTTTAGAACTTTTTTTTTTCAATTACAATATTATTCAACATCCAAAATACAACACGTAGATATATTGTCATAGCCTATATTAATAAATGTTCTATTCTGAGCAAGGTATGACCTAGGATCAAAACTATCAATATTTGGAGTGTGTCACCTAAATAATTTCTATTCAAAATAACCCGAAATGTATTACCTACAGTGAGTCTGCTTAAGTTGGCTACATATAGGAAACTTTTTTATTATTGATTCTACGATAAAAAGGTATTCTTCATAAAAAGTTTTGCATAGTCTAAAACCTAAGATGCAATCATCAGATATCAAATTTCATCAATCTTATACGAGGTATGTAAAAAAATATGAAATTTTCTCAAGAGGAAAGTAACTTTATATTTTACATCGAAAATTTTCATAATAAAAAGTTAGTTGAAATTGAAAACTATGTTTCAATATGCAATTACATCCTTCTAATTGTAAAAATTATTTTTTTACAAAGCACCTAATCAACGGGAAATTGGCTTTCGGTGAATTTGCTTGATTTTTTTATATGTTACAGATCACATGATGCTATTGCACCAACGTTCCAAATTCAATAGGTTCGATTATACAGGGTGCTGAATTTCACTTTTTCAAAATTTCAAACGACCATTGTGACGTTACTATTTCGAATATATGAACCAAATCAACTACGCATTGTTTATTTGATAGGCCGACTCGGATCCACTTTAAAGTATATCAGTTCGTACACGGATTCACGATATACAGGGTGATTCCTGAGTTAGCAAGTTTTGATGTGATTTCAAAAAATTTGAGCAGTGGAATTTTATTCATTTTCAGATATTTCGTAGAATAGCTATATCAATTCCAATTCATGATGTCAGCATCTCCTGAATCAGACTCATATATTATATACAAGATGTTCTATTTCTCATGAAATTCTGCACCCGTTCCTATTATTGATTGAAATTCTGGACAACTCGATGAATACCTGGGTGTTTCACTATGGGTATCTAGTCTGCAGATACTTTGAATTACGGCGTGATTCCGAAAATGGTGTCTTTCGCTGATTTGTTTGAATTTTGTACAAACTATGAAATACGGACATAATCCGCTACCTATTTTATTGTCCTGAATTTTTTGGGCAAGTAAATTTTTTTGGAATGTTTTTCGAGAGACTTCTATTATCATTACTCGAGATATTTCACTACTGTTAATAGTAAATATAGGTTGATACATATTATTCAGAATATCCCACATGGAATTGTTCAAAATAACTCATAAGGTTTGTGTCGACTGGTATATGGTTATGGAAATTCATCCATAATATGAACTTAAAATATCTGCTTTAATAAAAATCAGCAAAAGACACTTTTTTCGGAATCACCCCGTAATTCAACGTATCTGCAGACTAGATACTCATAGTAAACAATCCAGGTATTCATCGAGTTGTCAAGAATTTTAAATAATAACAGGAACGGGTGGGATGTTTCATGAGAAATAGAACATCAAGTTTATAATATGTCAGTCTGATTAAGGAGATGCTGACATCATGAGTTGGAATTGAGTAAAGGGGCTGCACTGATTCTTCAATCAATTTGATCATTTTTACATGTTAATTGCCATAAGGATTTTTAAGATCCGTTCTGGCAATTTTGGTTCCTTTCAAGGTCACGCGTGAGTTCTAAATCAATTTGATTATTTTTACATGTTAATCTGCATAAGGATTTTTAAGATCCGTTTTGCAATTTTTGCTCTTTTTGGGGTGGGGGGGGGGAATTAGAGCGTCGCTGGTCTGCGTTCATCGTGTGACGTAGTCGAGAGAGATCCAGTTGATTGATAACATTTTGTCAATAGAGCGCGCACACATATTTTGAATTGAATTTAAAAAGAAAAAAGATTTCAACAGCAGAGGTTTGAACCATCGTCCTTTTGCTTGGTAGCGAGTAAAATAAATAAATAAATAAAAATATATTTCTAAAATTCAGAATTGACAAATCCACTAAATTCTACAGCTCAAAACAAATTGCATTGCCTTCTTTCTTCGCCCTTGCGGGCTTGGATTTCGGGAAATGTAGATTCGGACGCACGGAGAGCCGCCTCCCCCTCCACCCCATTGCTGGGGAGGAGGGCGAGCGCTTGTGCCAAGTGGTGCCTAGGGCCCCGATCAAGGGACGCTGACTGCCGCCTCCGCTGGTGTTGACGGTTGGTCGGGCTGTAGAGCTTATGTGGGTCGTAGATGACATAATAAACACGCCTCCTGCAAAGCTTATGCGTGTCGTTCATTGCATTCCATTGGATACTGCTGTTGTCTAAGTTCACGTGAGGCTGATTATTGCGAGCTTACCCCGGAAAAGGCTAAAAGCAAAAAACCGGGTCATGGAAATTGGCGTGTTCTACGTATCTCGGTTCCTTACGGAACCGGTTCCTCCCATCTTTCTTCGAAGATGTCCAGCGCTTGATAAATGAGCCCGCCGTGTTTGCGGGGCTCATTATCAAAAATTCTCAGTCTGGTGAGATCTCTAGTTAGAGAACTTTTGGGGAGGTGGAACTTGTAAAACTTGTATGACAAGTTCTTTACGTGTGTCGGGATCGAGTCGACGCCTGCAAGGGCACGCAGCGCATCCAATCGGATGTATCGATCACTGTTTGTGATGATACGGAGCACTTTGTTCTGCATCCTGTCCAACCTCATGAAAGGAGTTTTGGGCAGGCTGCAGAACGGTGGGGAAGCGTACAACATCGCTGGCCGAATCATCTGTTTATAGATTGCCATTTTAGACTCTAGCTTCATCCTTGAGCCTCTGGCTATCAGGGGGTACACGCGTTTTACCGCAGCTACGGCCCTCTGGATAGCCAGGTTCAGGTGCTTGTGCCATGTTGTGCGCTTGTCCAACTGCACTCCCAGGTATCTCACATTGGTTTTCACCTCCACAGCCTTGCCTTTGACCCTCAGCTTCTGTGGGATTTTCATAAATTTGAATTTCTTCGAGAAGTTGATGGCCTCAGACTTAGCCGGGTTCACCACGATCTTATTATTCTCCAGATACGGTATGATCTTCCTGTCCAGACGGGTCTGGACCTGCATAGCAGCTGCAACGCTTGAGAACGATTGGGCGTATATAGCGGTGTCATCTGCGTATATAGCCGTTTTCGTTCTCTCGCACATAGGAAAATCATACGTATGTAGAGAATACAAGTGTGGGGATAGGCTAGACCCCTGTGGAACACCTGCTTCGATTGCATACTCCGCGGACCTTGTGTTGTTCACCCTCACCGCAAAAGTTCTGTTGACCAGGAATGAGTTCATAAGTGCTTGGAGCATTTTGCAGATAGGACCCTCAACCCATACCGAGTCGAAGGCTTTTTGCATGTCAAGCAGGACCATGACTGTATTCATCCCTCGATGAGCTGCCTCTTTCACCTCGTGAACAACTCGGACGATTTGTGAGGTCGTACTATGACCTGCACGAAATCCGAATTGCTCAGCGGGGATCATTTTGAGTTTCTCCTCGATGGATATCAACTGCTTGAGAAGTATCTTCTCCACTGCCTTGGCAACGACACTCAGGAGTGAAATCGGGCGGTAACTATCGAGTTGATGGCCATCCTTGCCCGGCTTCAGAATAGGTATCACCAGCGCCTTCTTGAGGCAATCTGGGTACCACTGCCACTTGATGATGGCATTAACAATATGCAAGGATTGCACGAGGGACTTCCTCGGCAGGTTCTTGTGTAGAATGGCGTCCAAGCCATCCGGCCCAGGCGCCTTATTCGTCGGAAGTCGCTTAATGACTTCCGTCAGTTCCTCATAGGTTGCCATTAATTTGGCGAACCTATTAGGACCGATAGGGACGGGCATAGTTTGTCTAAAGTCCTCGGTTATCTTAGACTTTACTCTATGTCCGTCGCTAACGTCCGGCGCCCTCTTGTGGACATTGGCGAAATGCTCGCCGAATAGCTCCGCCTTCTGAGGGTCTGTCACTGCACGTTCGTTACCGTCCACTATGGCCGGGACGGGTTCGAAGCGTCTTGATATGCGCTTCGTCATCCGCCACAGTGAGTTGTCTCGAACGTCCAATTTCTCCAGTTTGTTCTTCCACCGGGTATCGTTATGGTCGTTGATCAACTCCGAAATCTCTCTACCAAGCCGAAACATATCGGCTCTATGCTCCGGATTTATGGTGGCTTGCCACCTTTTCCGGAGGGAGTTTTTCAGAGTGATCAACTGCCTAACTTCCGGCGGGAGAACATTCTGGTTCCTCTTAACCACTATCTTCTTGAATGTTACGAATAAAAGTGAGAGTTGCCTCCTCAATTCCATCCCGAGTGATGCCAGGCGTGATGGTCGTCCTGGCATTGATAACTCTTCGGAACTCGGCCCAGTCACCGTTCCGGTAATCGTATAGGGTTTTGGGAGGTATATCCTCTCCCTTATACTGAAGACTGAACAGTACTGGGTCGTGATCCGAGGTCATCTCGTGGATGGCCTTGAGTTCACTCATATTCGTAACATTCTTGTTCACTACCAAGTCGATAATGGTCGGAGTAGACCCATTCCAGGGGTAATGCGTCGGCTCATCAGAGTGGACGATTACCGCGTCACTACACAGCGAGTACTCCCACAACGTCTTACCGTTGGCGTTTGACTGTGAAGCCCCACTCCACTCAGGTCTCCTGGCGTTGAAGTCCCCTACCAATAACACCTTGTGGCCCGTGTTACACAAATTGTCCAAGTCAGACTGTGTGAACCTATCCCTGGGTTGGTTGTAGACTGCGAACACGCAAGTCCCATCCGCTAGCTTGATACCAACGTGCTCTATCGAGCTTTGTTGGGCTGGGAGCTGCGTGTACGCAATGCCATCCTTGACAAGGATGGCCACCCCTCACTGCCCGAGGGCGGTCTGCCCTGACAGTGGAGAAGCCCTTCAATCGGAATCTATGGTCCGGCCTGAGCCAGGTCTCCGATATGAAAATTTGGTCTATCTGATGCCTGCCGATGAAGTCAATAATAAGCAGGAGCTTATTATTAACTGAACCGGCGTTAAACATGCATGCCTTTACACGACCTTTGAAAATTATAGCGCTGGCTATCCCCGAGGACTTCAACGGCAGCCATAGCCTTTTCCAAGGGTTTCTTGGCCTGTGCTAGCCGGGCGATTAGATCGTCCATGGCTCTGCACAGTTCCGAGATGTTAAGCATCGCACTAACCTGCTTTATTTTGTCACCTAGGCCCATCATCTGCTGCAGGTCAGAAGCCCCTGATCGGGGGTTCCTATGCACCGGCGACTGGGGTGGTGGTGTTAGGGGATCTCGGGTGCTTGGGGTGCTCCCTGTATCCTGTTGGGCATCGTACTTCTCCCCGCTTCTTGGGAAGGTGCGGGGGGAGCGCTTTACTCCTGGGCGCCTCTGTTCCATGGGTTTGTCTTAGGGATCGGCGCTGGGACGAATCTGGGCTGAACGGGCTTCCTCTGGTTTTCCCTGTCCTCCAGAAACTGTATCCGGCTTTGGTAAACCGGGCACCCTACGCTATTCGCGGGGTGGGGCTCGCTGCAGTTGGCGCAGGTGGCTGGCACGTCCGGCGACTTTTTGCACGTGCTGGTGGGGTGCGTTGCCGCGCATTTCAGGCACCTGGCCTCCCGTTGGCAGTTTGACGTTGCGTGGCCCCACCGCTGAAAACGGTGACACTGGACTATTGCACGCTCGTTTTTCCTGAGCTCACATGTTATTCTGATATACTGGAGCACTCTCACCTGCTTTTGCAGTTGTCCCAGTGTCACGTTGCGAGGGGTTGTGATGAGGTACAACGGGCGACGTTTTGTTGTCATCCTCATCACTTTCTCGACCTGGATGCCGTATTTATCAGCCATCTCGTTTATGATGTCGTCCTGGCAGACATCCGAGTCGAGACCCCTCAACACGAATGCGTGTGTTCTGTTCTGCGGCAGGGTGTATGTGTGAAACTCCGTCCCTGTAGTTTTGAGGAGGTCGATCATCGTCTGACGATCCCCCACGTTGTCGGTGAACACCTGGGTTTCTCTCCCAGTGTGTTTCACATTAAAGTCCCCCTTTAATTCCGACTTCATTTGTGCCGTGAGGGATCTATCTAAGTTGAGCTTCCCCTGTATCACTATCGGAGGCAGCTTGGTAGCGAGTGACGCTAGCATTGTTTCCACGGAGACTTCGTACAAGTTGATGTACATATGTGCGGTATATATTTCTCCATCTACCAGAGCACGCTGTTTGAATATTTAAAAAAAATAATGATTGTGAGTCTGATAATAATAATGATGTTTGGAATAAATGTGAAAAAATTGCGGTTCAACGGTGGTCTAGCGTTTCAACAAGCTATGTGTATAGGGTGTCTCAAAAAGTATCATTTAAGAGAAAATAAAAAACATGGCGGCTGCTCGTTAGATTTAGTATACCAGGTGTATCAAAACATACCATTTAAGAGAAAAAAACATTGTGGGTGCTTGTCTTATTTAGTATACAGGGTGTCTCGAAACGTATCATTTAAGAGAGAAAAACATGGCGGCTGCTCGTTTGATTCAATATACCAGGTGTACCAACATATTATTTGAGAGAAAATAACATGGTGGGTGCTTGTCTCATTTAGTATACAGGGTGTCTCAAAACGTATAACTTAAGAGAAGAAAAATGGCGGCTGCTCGTTAGATTTAGTATACTAGGTGTATCAAAACGCAGTTTCTGAAAAATCATATCATTTGAGAGAAAAAAAGACATGGCTGCTTGGGGCAGAGAAAAAGGTATCATTGGGGACATGGGGATTTAAAATACGAATCATCGAAAAATAAGCACTTCCGGTTTGAAAAAATTGAGGTAGAAGAAAAGTAATAGTGAATTCCGATTGTCCACATCAAGGAGAGTTCAAATATGCAATAAAATGTTCACTTCCGGTTTTCACTTCCGGTTGTCCGATTTCGATGATTTTGGCATCAATGGATTCGTTTCGATGTCAAGAAACATTTTTAAGCATTTTCCAATGCCAAAAGGGCATAGGAGGCCATCTTTGTTATTAGTAAAGATACAGAAACGTGCAGGTACTCTAATAAGACAACTTTTATGGGGGATCAAGAAAAATAATAGAATTTCCTTCCGTCAACTGCCATAAGCGCCATAAACTTCACATTTTAATGCGTTATGTACTCATCGCTCAAATGTTAGAAGTCGGTTCGTTAACGTTTGACATTTTTTTGTATAGAACGTCGCTCAATATATCGGCGGCGCCTCACACTCGATATCTGTCAGTTGTCATTGGTAATATCGTTGAAGAAAAAAAAAATAAAAAATATGTGACAAATAAACATGGTTGTACAGGTCAGATGGAAAATGGGTCATTGGGGGTAGCAAAGTATTCAGCAATAGTATATTCAGGGCGTATCACACGTTATTTAAGAGAAAAAACATGGCTGATGCAAGTGTCAAATGTCATGTGGAAAATGGGACGCAGAAAATACGTATCATTGAGGATATGGGGACCCAATAGAAAAATATGGTGATATGTCATACTGAGTGTTCCAAAATTTTCTTAGACATACACAGAGTGTTCAAAAACTATTCAAGTTAGGAAAAAAAACGCTCATAGGACGTTTCAATCCTAATCAAGAAGGTATACAGAGCATCTCATTTATAGAAAAAAAATATGATGTTTCAACAGGAGTTTAGCGTTTCACCGTGCGATCCCAATCGGAAATGTATTACATGTCATCGAGACCGAATACGTCAGCGCTCTCTATCATCAGGAAGGTGCCCAATCATTAAAAATTGAGATAGAGCATTGATAAGGGTCCAAATTTAGTTACTATCGGTTGTACGATTTCAATAATTTCGACACCAATGGGATTGTTTCGATGTCAAGAAACATTGTTAAGCATTTTCCAATGCCAAATGGGCATAGGACGCTAACTTCGTTATCAGTAAAGGTATAGAAACATGCTGGTACTCTAATAAGACAACTTTTATGGGAGATCAAGTTTGATCAAAGCAGAACGAACTAACCATATAAAACGTCTATTTTAGTAGCATTTTTGCATGTTTTACCGTTTCAAATTTTAGCTGTTTTTTCGAACGCAAAAAACGGTTATTGTGGTCGCATTTTGGCATGTTTTTGCGTTTCTTATTTCAGTTGTTTTTTAGAACGCAAAAACGTGTATTTTGAGCAATTTTGAAATGCCAAATCTCCATAAGAAACATAGAGTTTTTCGGTTTAATTTAAGGCTGTTTTTTCGGACGCGAAAAACGTTTATTGTGGTTGCATTATTGCATGTTTAAGCGTTCCAATTTTCAGTTGTTTTTTGGAACGCGAAAAACGTCTATTTTGATTACATTTTTGAAGAGAATCGCCGCTGCAGTACGTTTCGTTTCGTGCTTCTTTTTTTTTGGTATTCATCACCAGGTAGGTGGTAACTTTATATTTGGAAAGTATGTTATTGCCATTGAACAGTTGAAATAGTCAGTATTAAAATGTCATCTGAAGAATACAGACAGAAGGTTGAAGATTTTTCTAGACGTGTCCAAGAGTTAAAGGATGATATTCAATTTTATGAAGAAAAGGAGAATGTGGTGAAACAGTTGACTGATTTGGGTATTCAAGACAGTGTTCAATTGAAAATTACCGCAAACGAGATATCCGTTAAAAAGAATCCAGCCTAAAGCATCGTAGAATATGTCTCCTCAACTGAAAACAAATTTTATTCTTCTGACTGCAATATTGAATAATGATTTATACGTCAATGTGCCGAAAAGAGTGAAATTCATGGCAATATGCGTGAAGGCAGATGATTTCGATCCTCATTGTAATAGGACACAATGGAAAACAATGCGTTTAACTCGAGTCAATCAGAGACAGTTAGCAGTATTTGTTAGCGATGTTCCCAAGAATACAGCATTCAAGTATAAATTGAAGCTGATATTTGAAGATCTTCGTGAAATAGACACAAAAACCACCGAATTTATTCCAGCAGGGCAGGGGAAAAAGAAGTCGCAAAGGGAATAATAATTATATAATATTTATAATCATCAATAAGCTCCCGTTCGAATTGCATCTACCAGGTTATTCGTTTTGCGGGCCTGGCACCAAATTGAGGCAGAGATTACAACGCGGAGAAACTGGCGTGAATCCTTTGGATGAAAGCTGCAGAGAGCACGATATTGCATACTCTCAATCCGACTCTAGAAGACCGTCATAAAGCAGATCAAGTATTTGAAAATAGAGCTTGGGAACGAGTTAAATCTAAAGACGCTAAATTTGGGGAACGGGCTGCAGCTTGGCTTGTTACTTCCACCATGAAAGCCAAACGTAAGCTAGGTATGGGCGTGTCCTTTCGCTGTAACTTGCTTCAAAAAATTATTAAAAATTGGAAACACAATTCTACTAATATTAAGAAATCTAGTGCTTCGGCTTTGCGAGCTGCTAAAATGGCATTGAGTCAAAAGCTGGAGGACGTAAGAAAATACGAGTGCCTAGAATAATTCCATTCGATGCAAAGTCTGGAGGAATTTTACCACTTATACCTATATTTGCTGCACATTCGGCTTTGGGTGCGTTGGCAGGTGGAGCGAGCTCCATAGCAAAAACCGTAATAGACGCAAAAAATGCTAAAAAGAAACTTGAAGACCAACGTCACAATAAATCCTTGGAGCATTTGGGTTCGGGTTTGTACCTGCGGAAAACCCCTCGAGGATTTGGACTGTTCCTGAAAAAACAACATCAACGCAAAGGACGCGGTCTTTACCTGAAAAAGCAAAAAAACTACATTTTCGTGGAGTCTTTATGCGTGATACGTTGCCAACTTGTGGTCCTTGGCTGCGAGAATGCGCTATATCGAACTTGGATTCCCACTTGAATGCGGGCACTCATTGGGTAGCTTACAATAAAAACGGCAATGTCGCACAATATTTCGATAGTTTTGGCAATCTCAAACCTCCATTGGAATTGGCAAGATATTTTGGGAGGGGCGTAAGAAATACATATAATATTAGTCAATATCAAAATTACAATCAGAGTAATTGCGGACATCTCTGCTTCTACTTCATAATGTCCACCGCTGAGATGCATCAATCGTTGGCTGAAATGCATAAATATAAATCATTGCGAGATTTCACTGATACTCAACTGCGAGCTTTGTCAATCGAATATTTGATTGGGAACGCAGGACCTTGGGAGTTGCTGGATGTATGGCATAGGTTACCAAAGGACTACAAAAATCGATTCGCTTTGCAGATTCGTCTACCATGTTTCATTCATTATCAAAATGAGTTTGGACTGTCAACGGCATCACTAAAAGAAGCAGAGTATCATGGACCAGTTAGTGCACAATTTCAATTTTATTATTGTAATAATAAATGATTCTTCATCCAAGTTGTTGTTCATTATTTAAGGCGGGTCGCTTCCGACACCATATCAGTCATGTCTATGATATTGACGTTAACGAGTCGTTCTTCAACGCTTTCCATCAATTTCAATCCGCCCATTCAATTGGATTCTGATTCAGAATACAGTTTGGCTTTGCTCAGCTTACATTCGTACAACAGTATACCCAACATTGAAGAAGGTACAAAATTCTACTACTTTGAAAACGGCGGCAAAACTAAACTGAGTATCGATATCCCTACTGGCTCTTACGCAATTGGTGATATTGAGGCTTTGATCAGCAAACACATCACACCCAAAACGTACAAGGAAAACCCCCAGGAATTTTTCTACCTCAAACCGAATAATAACACGCTGAAAAGCGAAATATTCTGTCTCAAACACTCAATTGATTTCCGACCTGAAAACAGTTTGGCCCGCATTTTAGGGTTTTCGTTTATTCTTCTCAAACCCAACTTGCATTACGCATCAGATCTACCTGTAGATATCATTAAAGTACGTACCATACACATAGATAGCAACATTACGTTCGGAGCATTCTACAACGACGCACCCTCTCATACGATATACGAATTTGCTGTTGGTGTTGATCCTGGTTACGCAATCGACGAAACACCCAACCACCTCATTTATCTACCCATTGCTCATAGAGACGAAATAAACAATATTACGCTGCAAGTGCTGGACCAGCATTCTCAACCCGTTGATTTTCGAAACGAAGAAATAATCGTTCGTTTGGAATTGAAGCGAAAGTATGGTGCTAACTATTCATAAGAATAACTCACCACCATACCCCTATTCATTCTTCACCAAGACCTTCAACGTGCGTCAACTACTATCACCGGAGAATAAACTGTTTTTGGAATCTCTCGGTTATCATGTTGTCCAATCAAGTGTTCAACATTTTCCGAAAACCACAAAACGATGAATCCATACAAAAGGTGGAATGGCGGACTTACTACCCATATGTCAAGTCCTCTCGCAACAATGATGTCATTGAAATCAACATCAATCAATCTGACGCTTACGATGCTTTGTATTATAGCCTGTTATTCATCAGTGGAAAAGTTGTGAAAACCAAAGGAGATGGTCGTGTAACATTCGTAAACAATGCTGGTGCTTTCATATTTCAATCTGTTAGTTATGAACAAAGCGGTAAGTAGTTGGAGACGGTCCGTGAGGTTGGAATTGTTAGTACTGTCAGAGGCTTTCTCACCTACACTGACGAAGATATCAAGCACTTGGCCAATTCAAGTTGGACTTTTCCCAGCAACGCTGGGGTTATTAGCACTACTGATCTAACATTCAACATGCTCATACCCGTCAAGCATTTTTTGAATATTTTCAACGATTATCAATGTGTTTCCTATGGCAAACATACCATCCGACTAATACGAGCTGCAGATGATAGCAACTGCTTCAAAATAGAGGAGACCGCTGGATCGCCGGCTGGTACGACAGTAGTCAAGTTGGAAATTGAAAATATTGAACTCAAAGTTAAGAGAATCTTTCCACATAATCAAATTAAATTGCAACTCTTGAAGGCCATCCAAGCTGATACTCCTATTCACATGCCGTTCAGAAAATGGGAACTTCATTTGTTGCCTGCTCTCACACAAGGTGCAAAAAGTGAAATATGGGCCGTCAAGACTTCCTCGTTTCTCAAAAGTCCTCGCTATGTGATTGTATGTTTCCAAAAAGACCGTGATTACACCAAATTCAACAATGATCCAACAATATTCGCTCATTCGAATATCACCAATATAACGCTTACTCTGAACGGTGAGAATTATCCCAAAGAGAATATGCATCTGAATTTTGCAAAGGGAAATTTTTCGCAAGCCTATTTCAACTATGCACAATTCGGTCTCAGCTACAAAATTACTAATCAACATAATCCTCTGCTGAGCTCCACCGAATTTGTTGGCAAGACTCTCTTTGTCATCGATTGTTCCAGAAGGGATGAGAGCATAAAAAGTTCCACTGTTGATGTGAAACTCGAAATCGAGGCATATGAAGGATTTCCCCAAAATACTAGAGCCTATTGCATTATTGTGCACGACACTGTTATTGAGCACCTCCCACTCAGCGAAATCATTAACAAATTAAACTGAACATATGCTTGTCACTTCAGTATCAATCATAGAATCAACATGAGAATAGCTGTTGTAGATATTCAAGTCTTTACCATCGAGCAACAATTCCATCCTAAGGAGATTGCCATTAGGACTAGAATTCAATGTAGTAATTTTCTGCTGCTGCCAACTATACCATTTTCCTCTTTGAGTAGAGCAGATAAACGTACTGCCTGTTTCTTGGAGCGAATGGATTGAGGTATTCCTCTGGCTTTGTGGAATATCATCAATTAGATTCCATCCTCAAGAAAAATTTACAGAATGTTGATATCATTTATGTACGAGGACTCCAAAAACGTGACTATCTTACAGAGAAATTTCATCAATTGAACCTACCTACACGTGTTGTGAATTTGGAGGACTATGATAATACGTCATGGATGGTTCCCACATTCGGCGACAATGATGGTATATCACCCTGTATGCATCACATTGATAAGCAACCCCACTAAAATTGCAGTCTCCGAAACGTAGATATTCTATACAAATGGTTATGTGATATGTTACCAAAATAAAAATGCTCAATAAATTTATATTCAAACTATTTTCTTTTATTTTTACTTTATAACCTAAGTTGGTCTGCCCCCCTCAAAAATTCAATCAAAATAGACGTTTTTCGCGTTCGAAAAAACAGCTGAAATTCATAACGCTAAAACACGCAAAAAATGTGACTACAATAAGCGTTTATCACGTTCTAAAAAACAACTAAAATTTGAAACGCTGAAACACGTAAAAATGCGACCGCAAAAAACGTTTTTTTATAAGGTTAGTTCATTACTTCGTTCTGGTTCAATCAAACTGAATATCTGTCACTCTCTACCTGTCTGTCTGTCAAGAATCGAAAAAATCAAACGTTGATCGTGTCGCAGGGCAGGCTCGCCGCGCTCCTACGATGATTTTTTTTGTGTATGGTCACCTTTAGTGAGCCATTTTTACACTTAATAACTCTCAATTTTCACCTAGAAGCCAGTCGAATAATATTAGATTTCTGCATTATATTCAGGTCACTAGTCTAGTCTCACCCTGTATGATGTAAAGTCCCAATCTCCACCCAGTGGAACTCCACTGTACGTAGTTTTACCGATTTACCGGAAATTCCTGACTAGTTTTCAATTTTATTAATTTGTGGCCCCAAACAGTCGAGCACCCGGTATACAGAACACTTAGAGCAAGGTTTCGACACGCTAGTCTCTTGTTGGGTGGAAAGATTCCGTGGCTCCATTTGTTTTCACAAATTATTTTATTTCAATTCGATTTCTCATCAGGTTGGCCAAATCGGAAAACGGGTATAGATTCCTCGGCGAAGGAATACGTGTATTTCTTCGGCGTTCAAGAATCACGTTGGTTTATGGTTTTTCTCGGGGCTCTCCGAATATCGGACCGCCCTAGGAATCGAGATATCTGAAATTCTGACTTTCAATATCTCCCTAGATCTGGGGAGTATTTAGTGACTTTTGTCAAATACTCCCTAGAAAACGCAGGTAACGGGACTTTAACGGTCATTTGCCCAAATCCCGCGCGTTTTCGCGAGCTAGGGTTTTGTTCAGCCAAGGGCGACGCCCACTTTGGCCCTCTAGGCCAATGGGTGTCGCGGATTCAGCAGTCAGGATTGCATAAATATGCAAGCAGCGAAGCAGCAGACAGCCACTCTTTCTTGTCGAATTGCAGTGTAATAATCAATTTCGTGTTTCCGTTAAATAACTTACGTTTGTTTGGCTTTGCCTTTTGTCTCTGCAATTCATCGTTTTGGCTAGCAGTTAGAGTCAGGTTCTCGGTAATAATAATTCAGTTCACAGTAGATTCATAACGTTTTGTTTCTATCTTAAAAGGGGTTAGACTCACTTGTACGGTTTACAGGTGTTTTATTCGCGCTACGAAAGTACGTTGATAGGTAGTTTAACTCTCGAGCAATAATCAGTGTAAAGTGATCTTTTGCAACGGACACTTAGGGATTTAACTTCATCAAAGTTATTTCCCGACTTAATACCTGTACGCGACGTTGACGAAAAATCCCCATCGTATGAAAAGGGGTCAGGCACCAAAACGAGATCTCACCTGATACAATCGGCTCGATCGTAGAGTTCCACGAAGATTGTATCGTTCGAGCTTAAATTCCTCGGCCTGTCAAGACATCATTAGCTGCGACTTTGTCGTTGGCGAGCCACATTTCCTGTGGTACCTAGGGGTTTCGCGTCCTTCCCATACCTATTTCCTGCGGCTGCTCTCGGCTTTTCCACCTGAGACAGTCTGGTTAGGCTCCGTGATCCTTTTACCCAAATCTCTGTCTTGGTTTTTGTCACATCCAGTTGTAATTTTTGAAGAAAAAAATTTTTCAAGTTTAATTTTTCCTTTTTGGTGCTTCACACAATTTTGAAGTTAGGAAATTTTATTTAGATAGTTTTTCTAAACCGTGAATCCTTCCTCCCTCGTCCATTTCCCGGCGAGGTCTTGTTAGGTGTTAGGTTAGTTAGCTATAGGGTGACCCTTCTCATCGTCACACTTGAGTTGGGTCGACGCGAGGTCGATTTTAGTGCACTTCTCCTTTGCCACACACTTGCACACGCAAGCAGCCCGACAATACATTACAGCCGTAATTGTTTGTCCTTTAGAGCAATGACGAATATGAGATTGAGATCTCATATGCTCGCGGAGGAGAATACCCAAGCCGTGTTCGCCGGCGCTGGGCTTTTTCGGACACCTCCGCCGTCGGGTGACTTAGACGCCAGGCGTCTATTCCCCGAAGCGTCGCGACGCCTCGACGGAGACGTCCCCCAGGTACGTACTACCGGGGAAAATCGTGAGTTGACGATGTCAACTACCTTGTCCCCGAGAAGTGTGCTGGACCAAGGTACTTTAGAGTCGAGCTTAGACGGAGGGAGGCAGCCTTCCCCGTCGGCTCAGGTAGGGTTAGTAATCGATTCCGCGGGAGTTGTCACAACTCCACCTTTGGAAGCCCGTTTGGAGCAATTTATAATAACGAGAAATTTTTCTGTTTGTAGGTCGGAGGGCTACTCAGGAGTCCATGCTGGCGAAGCTCGTGAGGTACGCCCCTTCGGAATGCGCCGAAGCGCTCCGAGGTCATTGGGTGTGCCTCACGCACCACAGCGGAGGCCACAGGTTATAGGTGTGCATACCCTAAGGGAACCGGGTGATGCTGAGGCCCTAGTGGATGAACTAGGGGGTGGTGGAAGGCTCTCGGAGGGAGTTGGGAATGCTCGCATTCCCATATCTCTCCAGGGGCGGGTTCAGCGTACCTCCCAAGGGAACACACATTATGCACAGCCAATTCAAGCAAATAGAGCTACGAAGGCAGATTTCGAATCAGGTGTCGGCTGGGACACGGAAGTTGCCACCCGAAATCCCTGGGTGACGACGTCCTTGCCCTCCAGGTCACTTGGAGCAGAGCGGTGGGCGGCTGAGGATGGTTTCGGAGAAATCCGAAACTTTGCGGAAGCCGTCCATCCACACCGTGGAACGAGACAATCGACACGTGTCAACGAATACAGTCGGACGGAAGACTGAACGGTTCAATGGGTATCGCACATTGAAGGTGACGACCTCCGTTAAGCTGACATGTTATTTGAGACACCCGGTATATCATATATATATATATCATTTGTTTTTTTTTTTCTATTAAATACTGTATTTTGAGTCTGAATATGTCATCCACAATCCATGAACGCCAAACACAGCGACGCACCGAAATTATGCAGCGCGCGCTGTATTGGACAATTGTTATCAATCTAAGGGATCTCTCTCGACTACGTCACACGATGAACGCAGACCAGCGACGAACCGAGAGTCCAAAGTTCAAGGTGGATTCAAACGCCTATAGAACACCTACGTAGGTAATAACTGAGCTACAGCTTTTTTGATAGTGAAGAAGCATTTGGTTGAATAAAAAAAAAACATCAATTTGAAAATTACTAAAGAAAATAGTTTACAAAAATATCTAAATTTTACCTATCGCACTCAGATCTGAAACTCTTCGAGATTAAAATGTGATAAGAGATTCAACTACACCAGTTGTGCCTCTAGGTCTCATATAATACTTTGCATCAAAAATTATCTCGACTACTTGGCCAATAAATGACCTACAGTATTTAGACTATAACTTTTTAACGGAAAGACTAAGAACAATGATTGAGGTGTCAAAATATAATGCTTTTGTCTGGACTATATGGATTCAGACAGTCTTTGAGAAATAACTGGCCGCATACTTGCAATGGGCGGGAATTAATCAGATTGGTTTCAATTAAACAAGTCTTATGTCGAGAAGAAATTAAAGTTGCCTAACCCTCTCCCCACCCACCTGATAATGAATACTATAAAAAAAGAAACAGAGTCATACTGCAAAAATGTGATTAAAATATACGTTTTTCACGTTCCAAAAAACAACTGAAAATTGAAACGCTTCACTCTATGCTTCTTATGTAGATTTGGCATTTCAAAATTGCTCAAAATACACGTTTTTGCGATCGAAAAAACAACTGAAATTAGAAACGCTAAAACATGCCAAAATGCGACCACAATAACCGTTTTTTGCGTTCGAAAAAACAGCTAAAATTTGAAACGGTAAAACATGCAAAAATGCGACTAAAATAGACGTTTTATAAGGTTAGTTCGTTCTGCTTTGATGAAACTTGATCTCCCATAAAAGTTGTCTTATTAGAGTACCCGCATGTTTCTATACCTTTACTGATAACGAAGTTAGCGTCCTATGCCCATTTGGCATTGGAAAATGCTTAACAATGTTTCTTGACATCGAAACAAACCCATTGGTGTCGAAATTATTGTAATCGTATGACCGATAGTAACTAAATTTGGACCCTTATCAATGCTCTATCTCAATTTTTAATGATTGGGCACCTTCCTGATGATAGATAGCACTGACGTATTCGGTCTCGATGACATGTAATACATTTCCGATTGGGATCGCACGTTGAAACGCTAAACTCCTGTTGAAACATCATATTTTTTTTCTATAAATGAGATGCTCTGTATACCTTCTTGATTAGGATTGAAACGTCCTATGAGCGGTTTTTTTCATATCTTGAATAGTTTTTGAGCACTCTGTGTAAGTCTAACAAATTCTTGGAACACTCAGTATGACATATCACCATATTTTTCTATTGGGTCCCCATATCCCCAATGATACGTATTTTCTGCGTCCCATTTTCCACATGACATTTGACACTTGCATCAGCCATGTTTTTTTTCTTAAATAACGTGTGATACGCCCTGTATATACTATTTCTGAATACTTTGCTACTCCCAATGACCCATTTTCCATCTGACCTGTACAACCATGTTTATTTGTCACATATTTTTTATTTTTTTTTTCTTCAACGATATTACCAATGACAACTGACAGATATCGAGTGTGAGGCGCCGCCGATATATTGAGCGACGTTCTATAAAAAAAAATGTCAAACGTTAACGAACCGACTTCTAACATTTGAGCGAGTACATAACTCATTAAAATGTCAGGTTTATGGCACTTATGGCAGTTGACGGAAGGAAATTCTATTATTTTTCTTGATCCCCCATAAAAGTTGTCTTATTAGAGTACCCGCACGTTACTGTATCTTTACTAATAACAAAGATAGCCTCCTATGACCGTTTGGCATTGGAAAATGCTTAAAAATGTTTCTTGACATCGAAACAAATCCATTGATGCCAAAATCATCGAAATCGCACAACCGGAAGTCAAAACCGGAAGTGAACATTTTATTGCATATTTGAACTCTCCTCGATGTGGACAATCGGAATTCACTATTACTTTTCTTCTACCTCAATTTTTTCAAACCTGAAGTGCTTATTATTCGATGATTCGTATTTTAAATCCCCATGTCCCCAATTATACCTTTTTCTCTGCCCCAAGCAGCCATGTCTTTTTTTCTCTCAAATGATATGATTTTTCAGAAACTTTGCGTTTTGATACACCTGGTAAACTAAATCTAACGAGCAGCCGCCATTTTATTTTCTCTTAAATTATACGTTTTGAGACACCCTGTATACTAAATAAGACAAGCACCCACCATGTTATTTTCTCTCAAATAATATGTTGGTACACCTGGTATATTAAATCAAATGAGCAGCCGCCATGTTTTTCTCTCTTAAATGATACGTCTCGAGACACCCTGTGTGTGATTATTGTTCTGTATGGGTTAGAAGTAATTACGTTCTTTGAATTAATGAATTTTGAACTTTATTTAGACTTCTCTTTCTGTCAAGTATTTTTTTTTGACATTACATAACAACTTAACAACTGCCACCTTGATCTATATGTATAAAATGCATATTTTATCGCCAGCGGCGTAGTCAACATAACTTCACTTGTAAGAAACACTTTTAAAGTCGTAAAATAAGTAAATTTCAGAACATGCCCCCCGCCTTGGAAGTCCTGAGCGGGCACTTTCAATCCTGGTCTGGTTCCGGGAGTGGACATAACTTGGCATAGGACCTTTTGATGTCTCCTGTTGCGGTCTTGATGGAAGCGACTCTACTGACACCATCCTTGCCTGGATACAATTGGGTTATGCGTCCTAGTTTCCATCGTAGAGGGGGAGAATTATCATCCTTGATGAGGACCATGGCACCTACTTTCAATTCACCCTGATTTGTTTTCCATTTCGTCATTTGTTGAAGCTCGGATATGTATTCCTTTTGCCAACGTACCCAAAAATGTTGTTGGCATTGCTGAATTAATTGTAGACGGGATAATCGATTCATCGGAATTTCTCGATAATCTGGGTCTGGTACAGCAACTAAAGGTCTTCCAATCAGGAAGTGAGCCGGGGTTAAGGGGATTAAATCGTCAGGATCGGTGGAAAGTGGAAAAAGGGGGCGTGAATTCAACACTGCTTCTATCTGCACTAGGACAGTGTTGAGCTCCTCGAGTGTGAGATGTGCATTTCCAACTACCCTTTTCAAATGTGCCTTGCTAGATTTGACTCCGGCTTCCCATATTCCGCCAAAATGAGGAGAATATGGGGGAATTAATTCCCACTGAATATTATAGTCGGACAAGCAGTCCCCAAAATAGCTTTTATGCTCAACTAAAAAATTTCCTAAATCTCTTAACTCAGACCTAGCTGCAGTGAAGTTAGAGCCGTTATCAGAAAATAAACGGGCTGGCTTTCCACGACGTGATATGAATCTCTTCGAAGCCATCATGAAGGAATCTTTAGTTAAATCAGTGATTAGCTCTAAGTGTACCGCTTTGTTAGCGAAACAAATAAAAAGTCCTACGTAACATTTACTGGTTTTTGAACCACGTCCTTTTCGATTTTTTACGAGAAAAGGACCTGCATAATCAACACCTGTAGTACTGAATACAGGACCTGGTTGAAGACGAGGCTCAGGTAATTGACCCATTTGCGGCTGTACAATTTTCGGTTTATTCCGAAAGCAAGTCACGCAGTGCCTTACTACTCTTTTGGCGAGGCTTCTACCCCCTATGGGCCAAACATTTTCTCTCAATGATGCTAATAGTTGTTGAGGCCCCGCGTGCATGAGCTCAATATGTTCTCTTTCGAAAATAAGTTTAGTTAAATGATGATCACCACTAAGAATTATTGGATGCCTTTTATCAATTGAAAATAATGAGTTTTGTAAACGACCACCAACCCTCAGAATGCCGTATTCGTCAAAAAATGGATTGAGGCTCAATAATTTGCTCTTTCGATGCAATGGTTTATTATTTCCAATATTTCTTATATCAGCATTAAATGAATCAATTTGCGCAACTTTTATGATACGTTTGAAAGAATTATTGATTTCATTTGCAGTTAACGTATTGAAAATACGCTTATCTTTTTCTAACTGACAGTTATTTTTGAATCTGAACATCCAAGCTACTATTCTTTTCAATTTAATCAGTTTGGAAAAGTTTTTGAATGGAAAAAACTCAACTTCTTGAACCAAGAAAGATAGAGTATTTTTTCGCACATCTGGTAGATCTTTTGTTTTACATTGAGTCATATTAGTTGGCCAATTAGAGGAATTTTCTTTCAGCCAGGATGGACCATGCCACCATAGCTGTGAATGCTTTATCTCATCAGGCAAGGAGCCCCGAGATAGTATGTCCGCGGGATTGTCTTTACTAGATACATGCCGCCATGTATCAGTGACTGTTAACTCTTGAATCTCCGCGACTCGATTACTCACGAAAGTTTTAAGTTTGTTAGGAGAAGTTTTCAACCATCCGAGGACAATGGTTGAGTCGGACCAAAAAACTCGTTCATCGATACTTAAACGAAGTGCTTTAGAAACTTTACTCGCGAGTCTGGCTAGAATCATCGCTCCTGATAACTCTAAACGTGGTAATGTCACCGTTTTTAATGGAGCCACTTTCGTTTTTGAGCAAAGCAAATTCACTTCAACGTTTCCGTCTTGATCTATAGATTTCAGATAAATGCATCCACCGTACGCTTTTACAGAGGCGTCCGCAAACCCATGCATCTCTATACGGATAGGATCATTACAAAGTACGAGTCGACTAATGCGTAATTCACTCAGAGCCGGAAGCTTATTTCGGAATTCTGTCCAAAATGAATGAATGTGCGAGGGCAAGCTTTCGTCCCAAGTAACCTTTTCTAACCACAATTCTTGTAAAAGTATTTTGGCGAGAATGATACAAGGACTCAGTAGACCAAGAGGGTCAAATATTTGTGCGATGCTCGATAATATAACTCGTTTTGTTAGTTTTTGGTTGACTGGTGCTTCTCTTATATCGTACATCAATTGATCAGTGGAAGGACACCAAGTTAAACCTAAAGTTTTCGCGTTTTCGTGATCACCGAATTTTATTACCTTCGTTGGACAATCGTTATCATTTACGTATTTTAGTACTTCTTGGTCGTTCGAGTAGAACTTTCTCAAGTTGAAACCCCCCTGCTGTAAAATATCATATACACCCTCTGCTATGAGCGCTGCTTCTTCGATAGAACTTGCGCCAGTTAAAAGATCATCAACATAAAAATCTGACTCAATGATTTTTGAAAATTCAGGATGTTTTGATTTGTTTTCATGAGCCAATTGGAAAAGACACCTTATCGCGAGGAAAGCTCCGCTTGTCGTACCGTAAGTAATTGTGTTTAATTCGAATATATTTAATGGCTCGTCTGGGTTTTTGCGCCACAAAATCCGTTGTAAACATCTTTGTTCAGGGGTGATTAATATTTGACGGTACATTTTTTCGACGTCACCTGAAACAACATACCGATATTGTCGAAATCTGAGCAATACTGACAAAAGCTCACTTTGTATTGATGGTCCTGCAAGCTGAATATTGTTTAGCGAAAAGCCACTGCTTGAAGGAGCCGAGGCGTCAAAAACAACCCTCAACTTAGTTGTTAGACTTTCTTCTTTCATTACTCCGTGATGGGGCATGTAATAGCAAATTTTCGCAGAATTACCCGTTTCATCACAGTTTTCGATTTTAGACATATGCCCTAGAATTTCGTATTCGTTCATAAATTTTATATACTGTTCTTTGAGATCGTGTTGTCTTCGAAATTTACGCTCTAATGAAAGAAATCGGTGTTTTGCATGTTCGTAAGACTCACCTAACTTTTGAACCGAATCTTTCAGAGGAAACTTGACAATGAACCTACCATCATCAGTACGTTTGGTATTTTCCTTGAAATGATTTTCACAGGTAATATCATCATTTGACAAAAGTTTTTCTAATGAGCACTCTTCTAATTCCCAAAAACGCAATAATTGAGTTTGAATATTAACCTCTTGCATGAAAGTGCAAGAAGTCGATAGAGATTGACTTTTGCCACACGGGCCAGAAACGATCCATCCTAATCTTGTTTTTTGCAATATAGGTTTGTTTATTCCCAATGAAATTTGCCCTATGCACAACAAATTCCAAAATAAGTTGGAACCGATAAGCATATCTATCGGATGTGGTTGATGGAAAGAAGGATCTGCTAATTTGAGGGTTTTAGGAATATTGAGTTCTGAAATATTTAAAACAATACTTGGTAGTTCATTTGTTATTTGTGGAATAACGAAACATGTAATGTCAGCTGAAAATGCATTATAAAGTGATTGAATTGTTACTCTGCATTTTGCATTAATGCTTGAAATTGATTGATTAATACCTAGGACTGATATATCCACCTTAGACGTTTTTAAGTTCAATTTTGAACATAAACTTTGTGTAATATAGCTAGACTGAGAGCCCGAATCAAGTAATACTCTAATAGTATGAACATTCCTTCGCTCATCAATTAGTTGTACATATGCTGTGGACAAAAGAACATACGAATCAGAAACATGCGAAGAAAGTGTTGTCACATTCTCAAGCACTGATGACGACTGATCAGTTACCAAGGCACTAGAAACAGCTTCATCCTTGTGTAATAAAGTGTGGTGTTTTAATTCGCATTTTTTGCATGTACCCCTGCGGCATAATTTTTTACTGTGGCCACTCCTGAGACAGTTCAGACATAATTTCAGGTTTTGTAGTTTTTCTATCTTTTTGTCGATAGAAAGTTTCAGAAATTCGGCACAGTTTTGTATATAATGCTCTTTGTTGCACATTTTACATTTCACATTATAAGCTTGTGTATTGTTTTCCGTAGCCAGGAAACCCCTAACATTAATACTTTTTTGTGCTCTATTTTGTTGTAAAGTTTCGAGAAAATCAGCTCGTGATTTCAAGAGAGATTTAAGATCATCTAATGACGGCACACTATTATCAGCTTTACATTTTTCCCATTCCCTTAATGTTAAATTATCCAATTTTGTTGTCACTAAATAGACAATGAGTGTGTCCCACTTTTCTGTGGGTTGTTCCAGCTGTTCTAATGCGCGCAAATTTTTAGAAATTGAATCAATGATTTTTCTCAAACCATCCGCTGATTCTCTTTGCAATATTTCCATGTTGAATAATGCTTTTACATGATTTTGCACTAATAATCTATTATTATTGTACCTATCAAGTAGCGCTTGCCACGCCACTGAATAATTTTTTGATGTAAATTCAAGTGATCTAATTACCTGAGCCGCGCCTCCATCCAAGGCGGCCCGCAAATAATGAAACTTTTGTATTTCATTTATTCCATGGTTATCATGAATAAGCGATTCATAGGTGTCACGGAATTCCAGCCAGTTTGAATATTCCCCATTAAATTTGGGCAACTGTATTGTCGGTAATTTTATGTGATTGTTTGACACCTGAT
Organism: Chrysolina americana; assembly: GCA_958502065.1. NCBI lineage: Eukaryota > Metazoa > Arthropoda > Insecta > Coleoptera > Chrysomelidae > Chrysolina > Chrysolina americana. The sequence continues at coordinate 22,163,740 of OY293415.1, read as the reverse complement.
TTGAAACAACACCTTGTGCTTGATCTGAGCTTGAGGATGAGATTTTCTCATTTTCATGTTTATTTTCAAATTCAAAAATAATGAATTTTGCTGTTGAGGTTAGAGAATAGAAGCACTCTTCAAAAGATTGCCTTTCACTATATTCATTTTCTACATCTTGAGAAGAAAATTCGATGATATTTTGAATTTCCTCAAATTCGATCATAACTTGTTGTATTCTTTCTAATCTGTCCCTCAGCTGAATGATATCTAACTCAGAAATATCTTTTTTGCTCTGAATGTCACCAAGAAACTTCGAGAAAAATGTCAATTTTGCTTTCAAAGAGCCTCGTTTTTTATTATTTTCACTCATTATGCCTTCATTGTTTGTTAATAGACTTTATTCGACCAAAAATATACCTACTTTAAATAAAAATCAGGCTTTTTGAAAAGACCGCTAATTCTTATTCGTCGCAAATATATGCAATCGTCAATTATCGAGTTAAAACAAGGTCCCAAAACAGGCAAAACAGTGAAGAATATCTTTGGGAGAGGATGGAAATAGGAACGGACTCACTTTTTGCCAGACCAGTATGAACTCGCAATGGGTAGGTGAATCGGGATTTGTCCTTATTTTGGAGCTGGATCTGCGTGCTACCTGCGCGTCTTGCTTACTGGTGCGTGCCTCAGTGGAAAACTGACTCTTTGGATTTTGTTCGCTTAGTAATTCAACTTTACTACTAAGTAACCACGCTCTGCTACCATAAATATGTGTGATTATTGTTCTGTATGGGTTAGAAGTAATTACGTTCTTTGAATTAATGAATTTTGAACTTTATTTAGACTTCTCTTTCTGTCATGTATTTTTTTTTGACATTACATAACAACTTAACAACTGCCACCTTGATCTATATGTATAAAATGCATATTTTATCGCCAGCGGCGTAGTCAACATAACTTCACTTGTAAGAAACACTTTTAAAGTCGTAAAATAAGTAAATTTCAGAACACCCTGTATACTAAATAAGACAAGCACCGACCATGTTTTTTTCTCTTAAATGGTATGTTTTGATACACCTGGTATACTAAATCTAACGAGCAGCCGCCATGTTTTTTTTTTCTCTTAAATTATACTTTTTGAGACACCCTATATACATAGCTTGTTGAAACGCTAGACCACCGTTGAACCGCAATTTTTACACATTTATTCCAAACATCATTATTATTATCAGACTCACAATCATAATATTTTTAAAATATTCAAACAGCGTGCTCTGGTAGCTGGAGAAATATATATCCCACATATGTACATCAACTTGTAAGAAGTCTCCGTGGAGATAAGGCTAGCGTCACTCGCTACCTATTTTCATAAAGCAGGTTTTTTCTCGCTTTTCCTGCTAGACACCTCATAAACCTACACACACTCACGAAACCAGAACACTGCATTCTCATCACACACTTACTTCAAATGCCAACATAAGCTATGCAGGAGGTTGGCCTGATACGAATCACCACACAATGGACGGTGAAAAACTGAGCATGCCAGAACACCGGCTCGACTGGGAAGCCCTGCTCATGAATCTGAGAGAAGATCCCGGTTGAAATCGCAATATGTTTTGCATCAAAAATTGTAGATGTCAATTGAAAATTTAATTGAATAAAACCTTTTTAAGTTTTAAGTTTAAGTCACTCGCTACCAAGCAAAAGGACGATGGTTCAAACCTCTGCTGTTGAAATCTTTTTTCTTTTTAAATTCAATTCAAAATATGTGTGCGCGCTCTATTGACAAAATGTTATAAATCAACTGGATCTCTCTCACTACGTGAGAGATCCAGTAGCATTCGATGTAGATACTACAAAGTTTAGACGCCAATGCAGTATCTACATCGAATGCTACCGAACGACGACATGCATAAGCTCTGCAGGAGGCATGTATAATACGAACCACAACCGCTATCAGTTGGAATATTCGACCCACCGCCTCCATCAGCGGGGGAGGTCACTAGCGCCCCTTCGCCGGGACCCTATGTGCCCCTTGGCACAAGCGCTCCCTTGCTCTGCAGCCAGCAATGTATGTGGAGGAAGGGAGGCGGCTCTCCGTGCGTCCTCCCGACCCTTCCTCTCTCCTGATCCCTCTTGGGCGAAGAATTGAGCTAGGACGGAGTTTTGATTATATCAAATGATGTGTAGAAAAATCGTTAACTGTGTAAAAATAAACCTTTATTTATTTATTTATTACTCGACTACGTCACACGATGAACGCAGACCAGCGACGCTCTAATTTTCCCCCCCTCACCCCAAAAAAAGCAAAAATTGCAAAACGGATCTTAAAAATCCTTATGGCAATTAACATGTAAAAATGATCAAATTGATTGTAGAATCAGTGCAGACCCTTTACTGAATTGATATCAGTGTTCTACAAAATATCTGAAAATTAATAAAATTCCACAACTCATTTTTTCAGAAATTACAATACAAAACTAGCTAACTTTGGACTCACCCTGTATATCGTGAGTCCGTGAAGGAATTGATTTATTTTATAAAGGATCTGAGTCGACCTATCGAACAAACGATGCGTAGTTGATTCGGTTGATATATTCGAAATAGTATCGTCACAATGTTCATTTGAAATTTTGGAAAAGCAAACTTCAGCACCCTGTATAATCGACACTATTGAATTTAGGACGTTGTAGCATTATGAGGTCTATAACATATTAAAAAATTAGGCAAATTCATCGAAAGCCGATTTCCCATTGATGCGGCGCGGGGTCCTTTTTCTCAAATTATCAATACCGAACATTTAACATTTATAATTTATTACAAACATGTTAACCTTTCCGGTCTGTTTAGAAATTAATGAGTGAATTTTCATAAAACTAAATTTAAATGTAATAGGTATTGATAATTTTTTCACGAAAGGACTACGTCTTTTTTTCTTCCTCTCCTGGGATAATTATGTATGGGAACGGGGGGATATCGACCCGAAAAGTAAATGATATCAGTACCAAAATGATGTGAATAGGTATGGTTGGCTTTCATCAGAAAGTTAGCTTTTGAGAATTGGGGTTGGGTGGGGGAAAGGAGGAGTGGGGTGTCCAAAGTTGGTGACTTCAACTAAGAACCATAATTACTACATCATTTCATCATAATTCGGGTATAACCGATGAAATAAGCTGTAATTTTGCATTTTTTGTCATTTCTTAGCAAATTTTGAAACATGACCTTTTTTTGACGTGCCATATCTCGGTAGCGAATTCACATATGTTTTTTCCGTAGGACGTAAGAGAAAAAAGCAATCGAGGAAAAACCGGAGAGTGGTCAAAAATTTTGCAGTTTCCCCCCCCCCTACTTTTTTCCCACAGGGTCCTTGAGGTCCAAAACTTGGAGAAAATGTTGATTAACCATCCCTGAAGAACCTCCTGAAGTTTCAATAACTTCCGACCTTTTTCCACCTAACCCCACTTTTTTCAACCTGTCCACTGAACTATGAAGCCTTCGAAGTAAAATATTTTCAAGAAAAGAAATTGTTGTCACTATTTGGCGAAAGCCCGTTATATGTACAATACAAAATAGTATTTATTTCAACCAGTTGTAAAAGGATCATTCGTAGTGATCAGAAAAAGTCATATGTTCTATAATACTACTGGTTTATTATAACTCTGTTATTACAATCATCGTTTCTACCAGGGCACCCATTGTCCCATTTGAAATGCCAATTAAGCATGTTGCATGTTGAATCGTTTCATTTAACAATAATTGCATTGAATTAGCAGAAAATATGTAGGAATACACATCAGTTGAGGCTATGAGCGCAATAACGGACTAACCCTAATATTAGCAGCACAGTGGACTATCTGAGCTTAGTCCACTTTGCTTCTAGGAATTCATACCTGTTATGAAAATCCAAAACAAGGTCAGTGCTGTTACCTAGTGACGGGAAGAAAAAGGTTGGTTGGTCCATGTATTTTGACATAGCGATTGAGATTCTGCAAAAAAACCATTTGTTGAATTATTGTGGGTTAGTCCGTTATTGCACTCATAGCCTCAGTTATATTCATTATATACTTTGGGGTTAATAACCCTACACCATCCCTTTTCGGGGAATGGCCTTCTCTGTGGCCATCTTGCGAAGGACATTCTAAGGGTTTAGAATAAAAATATTATCAAGCAAGTTTCATAACACCTATTGTATAATAGCTAACCAGAAAATGTAAATGTAACGTTCCAAACTGATAAAATTGCATTTAAAATTTGACACCTCTTGGCAGTTTTAGATAAGTAAATACAGTGAGTCAATGAATACATAAATTATGCATAATATATTATATCACAAATACCTAATACTGAAATTAAATATACTAAAATACAATAAAACGTTTTTGATGAGTCTTTTTAAGGAAAATCCTTAAGAATAAAATAAATAAAGTAAGTTATTTGTCTGCGTTTTTCGTATACGGTTCTTATGTACTTTGAATTCTTTTCCATTTTTATTCGATATGACCAAATTTGAACCCTCAACGCTAATAACTGAGAAAGGCCCGTCATACCAAGAATCAAATTTATGGCGACTTTCATTAGTTACCATGCATAACCAACTCTCCAGGAGTGAGAATAATTGCCTCTGAGTTTTTATGTGTTTTGCTTTTTCGAGATATTCTTGTGCTCTTTTGTGTGCCACTTGTAGGCGATATCGATGATTGATTGATTGATTGATTGATGAAGATCTGCTTTTTTGCCAAAAACCAGTTCAAAGGGCGTATAATTGTGGTACGAACTTGGTGAAGTGTTATTACAAATTGCATGGTATTGAGTCCAAGTGCACCAATCAAGTTTTGAATTACCTATATACATATGTAAATACTCATTCAAAACTCTATGGTTGCGTTCACAACCTCCAATACTTTGGCTGTGATATGCAGTAGAGATTTTATGATTTATTTTCAAAAGTTTTGCTAAGTTCTCAAAAACTTGATTCTTATATTCTGTACCCATATCTGTTCGTACTTCTTTCATTGGGCCATAGATAAGAATACAATTTTTGACAATATATGATGCTACAGTTGAAGCTTCTTTATTTGGAGTTGGGATGACTACTATGTATTTTGTTAATTCGCACTGAAGAGTGATTGCATATCCATAACCATCATTTGATCTTATAAATCTGCCAATCGTATCTATACATACTATGTCAAAGGGTTTTTGAGGAGGTGGAGTTAGAACTGGAGGTTCCGGATGCTTAACTACTATTTTATTTATTTGGCACTTATGGCACTTTTTGACAAAATTAGCAACGTCGTGAGACATATTTTTCCATTTGATATATATATATTTTTACTTTCGCACTTTAACCGTCAAACGTTAGTGCCTTAAATCCTCCAAACAGCTTCCTAAGTCTTTTAGCCACTGCACACATTCCACTGATTCTTCATAATCTTGCATATCTTGACTATTTTAGTGTGTTAACACCTTTGACCCGACTGTAGTGGAGTTGATGTTACCCATGGAATAGCCATTCAGATTTCTCTGCATCATTTGCATATGGACGTGACTTCTGTAGATGCGGAAAATTCTTATCACCATGAAGATCTTCAAAATTGCCAGTATAACGTAGAGGTAGTAGATTTTCTTAAGAGCTATGACGGTGAATATATCTCTCACTCACACTCATTGCCGATACGTAAATTTGTCCTCTGCTACGGTATGAGTCATAGCTCTTGAGAAAATCCACTACCTTTACAACAAACAGCACCTAACGTCCTTCGTGATATTGCACTCTTGTTCTTGTACAATAAAGTTAGAATTTACGACTCTGCGAAGTTTTTTTGCTGCTACACATTTTTTTCTTTCGTATTATACACTATACAGGATGGACTTCCTGGCAAAAACTCAACACCTTCAGTCTGAAATGTTTTTTGCAGGATCGCCATGTAAAAGGATCATTTGTAGTGATCAGAAAAAGTCATGTGTTCTATACTACTGATTAATTATAACTCTGTTATTACAATTATCTTTTCTACCAGGGCACCCATTGTCCCATTTAAAATACCAATTAAGCATGTTGCACAAATCGATGTTGAATTATTTCATTTAATAATAATTGCATTGAATGCTTATTAGCAGAAAGGAATACACATCAGTTATATTCATTATATACTTTGGGGAAATAACCCTACACAGTAGATCATTACAGTGATATCGGTCATGTCAAATCAAGTTAAAATCATGAAAATACTGGTTTGTACAAATAAAATCAAAATTACAAATAAAATTTACAATATTTAAAAAAAAAAAATCAGTTTGGATATTTAAGAATCATTGCAAAATAGTTCTTTGGGAAACTTCGCCAAGTATTGAACAGATACAATTCAGCGGTCGTAGGAGGCAGTAGTTGTTTTCTGTTTGATACTTGCCGACGGCAATACCTTTTAATAAGTTTTTTTGCGATAGATTGGATCAGGTATTCACCATTTTTTATGATTAACTATTCAATAGTATATAACACTCACATATAGGGTGATTTACGTACACACATATTATACAATCAAATATAAATATAACTGAAAGTTTCAATAATCAAAAAATTTATATCCTGAATAAAATCCTTCAGAGTATTTAAATTTGAAATTAATTTCTACTCAGCTGGTAGGCAATTGTAGATTTTACATTCTGTATACATCGTGAGCAATTTGAAACTGCAACACCCTGCTATTTTAGAACTCATGTACTGATTTTGAAAAATTAAAATTTCAATTTTAGTACTCTACAAGCTCTATTCACAGATATGAATTATTATTCTTATTTTCAAGGCCTACTCTGCTCTGCGAAATTTTGAGTAGTACCATTAATTTTTTTCTCGGAGAAGTGGATAGATAGTCCATTCGACTTCGGCATATTTTCAACACCTATATATCAAGTTTCAGCCAAATATCTCATATAGTGGGTTAGTTATATGATGACAAATTTCCAAATTCATGCTTTTTGATTGACCCTAGGTATATGAAAGTCTATAAACTTAAAAAGAAGATGAAGTAGCCATTCAAGAAGGATACTTCGCATACTCTTGTACGGAGTTACATGGTAATCGTTTCATGGAGTTGTCTCTAGTTTAACCAAAATCAACAAATAACAAGTTGAAGAAGTGTATTTAATTTAGGAACAATAACCAACAACTGGGATAAATGGAACAGTTTCTTCAGATATTGGTGTTTCCAATATTTTCCCTTCACGCTCTATACATTTTTCATATCGCTGCACCGTCTCAAATTTTGGAAGATCTTCCTCAATTATTGGTCTGGTGTTATTTCACCACACTTTTGTCTTATAGTCTCCTTTAATTCGTACAAGTTTTGTGGCCTGTTATGCACTTGGAATCAAAATAAATTTGTGGAAATCCACGGTTTTCATCAAAAGTGTTATTTTGATCAGACATATTTTTCCAGTGAAGCTATTATCAATTTTCATAACAATCATCTGTGGGCTGAAGAGAACTCAAACGCCGCGATTGAAAATAATTTTCAAGAAAAGTTATCTGTGGAAATAATGCAAGATCCATATTGGCACTCATTTTCTTCCTCCTAGACTCAATGATGACCATTACCGACACTTTATTGAATTTATTTTACGTGAACTCCTGGAAGGAATCCTACTGATGAAAATAATTCGAATTTTGTTTGTGTGTGATAGTGCTCCAGCACACTTCAAGTTGGTTGCACACCAGTATTTGGAAGAAAATTGAGTAGATCGCTGGGTAATGCACGGTGGGTCACTTTTGACTGTTTTCTCTAGAAGCACCTGAAATCATTAGTGTACCGAACTCCAGTACAAAGCGAAGAAGACCTAAGGAATCACATACAAGGGTCTCCTAGAACTTTTCAGCATGTTCGCCAGTCACTGACGAGGCGCACCAATATTAAAGTTGGCGGTGGCCATTTCCAGTAGTTCCAGTAGCTCTGACTTATCAATTTAAACACCTTCTCTACACTTTTCTTTATTCTTGGGGACATTTTCAAATTATCTTTCGAGAATAATCAACTGTATGCAAAACTCATTCAGGGTTCTGATGAAATATGCGTTAGAGTCATTACATTTTCTTCACATGAGCAGAATAATTTCATCACGTTACGAGAAAATTTAGACATTTATTTTTAGTAAATGAAAAACTTCAAAATACCCCTCTTCCAGGATTTATTGGCGTAGAGAGGGTTACCGATCATTATCGTCACCAATATCAAATTATTTAGTGGGATCCCGCTACAGGTATGACGGAATTGTTTATCTCTAGTGTTGAATAAAAAAAACATTGGATTAAATAGTTATATTTCTTTATACAAAAATGAAAGTACAGTTTTCCAGAGTATCTTAGAAATAATGCAGACAAAACTTGTGAAACCTAAAACTACCACCCATGTCCATAACTGCTGAAACCTTTCGATGCACCAGCTGCTATAGCTGCTCCTGCAGCTGCAGCATTCGATTGCGCAGAGTAAGCTGCTGCAGCAGCCTTTTTGGCAGACGCTTTTGTATCTTGCAAGCCGCTCAATGCATCATGAAGCTGAGATAGGATTTGGTTTAAACGTTGCTTAGCTTCCAGGATCATAGCGTGCTGGGTTGCAGCGGCATTAGCTGCTTTAGCTGCAGCTTGAGAGGCATGTTGGCTTCCGCCCAGTGCAGCGGCAAGGGCAGCAGAAAGAGTGTTGACCTGGTTTTGTGCTTGAGCAGCGGCTTCTTCTGCTGCTCTAGCTGTAGCTTGGGTTTGTTGGTACTGGGCAATTTCAATCTGCAGCTGGCTTTGGGCGTCCGCAAGTTGTGCCTTGAGATTTCCTACGAGGGCTTGTTTTCCCACTAGGGCTGCTTGTGCGGCCTGAGCTGCCTGTAAAATATAAAGAACTTCATAAAAACTTCTGTAATATGTTTCTTAATGAAAATGTATAACTTTATCTAAATACCGTTACCTTTACCGAGTTTACCAGGATCAAGGTACACCCTCCGTATCTGTATTACTTTTAAAGGTATTGATTGAAAGGACCACGCACACACCTTATGGGAAAAATTCTTTCGATGAAAATGGCTGAATTTTTGATATGTTGTAACTGGAACCATTCTAAGTATAAGTCTACATTTGCCCAACTCGATCGTATGACTAGATTCGGCGCTAGAGGGCGCCAAATCATGAATTTTGTGATTTTTGGAGAAATTCAGCATTCCTAATGTTAGCGAGAAATATTTTTCCATAATACAGAAAAAAAATACGCCGTTATTTTTAGACAGGGTAGTCAACAATATACTCAATTCTTCAGTGATTGATTTCATCTAAGAGGTTAAGAGTTGATCGAGTTTATCATTGAGGATCAAACACTCTGTATTCATAGCTTCATTATATTTTGGTCGATTAACAAACCGTTCTGATTGATCCTTAATGATAAATTCAATCAACTTATAACCTCGTAGGCGAATTCCATCACTGAAGAATTGAGTATATTGTTGACTACCCTTATAAAAATAACGGCGTACTTTATCTCCGTATTATGTAAAAATATTTCTCGCGAACATTAGGATTGCCCAGTCTCACACAATATTGAATATAAATGATATATTAATATTATTTCATTCTGCTGAATTTCTCAAAAAATCACAAAATTCATGATTGGCGCCCTCTATCGCCGAATCTAGTCATACGATCAAGTTGGGCTAATGGAGACTTCTACTTAGAATGGCTCTAGCTACAACATATCAAAAATTCAGTCATTTTCACCGGAAGACATTCTCTCATAAGGTGTGTGCGTGGTCCTTTGGGATATCCCATATACATAATAAGCGGCACGAATCATTTTTTTCACTTTCGACTTTTAAATGGAATACCCTGTATATTATTACATCTCAAATGTAGATCAAGGAGACTGCACATAACAGTTATTCAAGTGATAAGGGTCACAATGACGATAATGATCGTTTATGATCCGAATAATATACAAGACTTTATCTGCTGGCAACAATAAATATACGTCTTACAAACAAGGGCGCAGTCTTCCATATCTCCATTATGGAAATAGATAGATGGATGATTTCATCAGCAAAAAGATACTATTTTCTGAGCTCTACAAAATGGAAATTATAGCATTAACACTCAGTTTTCTTGGATCTGTATTTTTGTGCGTTTGTGACTCTCTTAAACGGTATATCCAAAATCGACCTGTGATATAAAGGGTGCGAGAAACAGGTTGCCAAATATTGTAAATAATAATGCGCAAAATCTTTATTTTAAACACTATGTATATTATCGATCCATAAGAAGCGCCAATAAAAACTTTACTTTCGAAAAATGAAAATTGTTCATATTTGACGACTGCGATCAAGAGATATGTTGCAATGGTTCCTTGGTCTGAATAATATGTTAGAGAATGGATACTCTGTATGAGGAAGCTATCTTGAAGGGTTTGCCAGAAAAACGAAATAAATAAAGGGGAATAGAACTGAAAAGTGGTAGGAGAGGTTCTAAAAATATTAGAGCTGAAATATCTTAGCCGAAGTCAATCTTATAATTTGAAATCTATGAAATTTGTTATCGACGATTGATAACAGGAAGATAACTTCATCAAATTGATCTGAACAACGTGTATTTGATAACAGCCACTTCATAAGTCGAAAGTAACTGGAGTATTGAAAGAAATATATATTTTTACTAAAGGAAAGGGTCATTATGGAATATAACATCAATAAACTGGGATCAGCTTCAAATAAGAGTCATCTGAGTTGGTCCACTCAAAACGACGTCCGCCAGCCAGAATCATTCAAGGATTTTATCTTTAATTCAAACTCATTACAAATTGTAAAGGGTTCTGGAAGTACAGTATAGAGTGTTCATTACATAAAGTTTATTGGTGAAGTGAAATGTTTTATTTCAGTGATTTAAATGAAATTGTCCTGATATCGTTACAATGTTATGTTTGTAATCCATTTCTCCTAATGAAACACCTTCTAATTCCATAATTTAATGCATAGTTTTTGTCCAACCCCTTCTTTTAAATATTGCTCCGAGCCTATAAATGAATTAGAAGAAAGATTTGACCACCACTCTGTTATTATTTTCGTTCTCATTAAAATGTATTGTTGCGTTTTTCAGGTTCAATAAGTGGTACACTTACTTATAAACTCGCCTTCATTGTCACAGAACAAATAATACAACTGACAACACTGTTTGACACTTTGCAGTTCAAATAAATAATTCAAACTTCACTTGGTAACGTTACAACAGTCAAATGTTAATAAGTAAACAAAACTCAAAAAACTTTCCAACTTGTCAAATGTGATCGTATTTATAGGATAACATTATTCTAGAAGCTATAGAACTTTCAACAGAACATTCCATACTAAGTTCTCGAATAAACTTTAATGATTCTAGTACATTCTAATGGGTTTCTAGAAGGCAAACAGAAGGATTCATGATCTTTCTATCTACTACCAGGTTCGTAACACTGCCTCCTCTTCTAGGGTATTCCGTCCCGGATAACATCCTCTCCATCTTGATTGTCTCGCTGGAACCAATTTGGAGGGTCGTGGCCTCGGTATTCTGCTAACCTCTCCACGTGAACAACTTTGGGTTTGCTCCTTGGGGTAAGCTGGATGCGGTACACCAAATCGTTAATTTTCTTTACGACGACATAAGGGCCAGTCCAGTTCCTCTGTAGCTTGGGACATAGTCCTTTCTTTCTTTGAGGTTGGTACAGCCAAACAGCATCACCTGGCTGAAACATAGTCCCTGGAGTATTCCTATCAAATCTCTTCTTCATCTTGTCACTGGTGATTTGAAGACGATGTCTGCAGAATTCATGCACTCGATCCAGTATTTCTCGCAATGCTTTGACAAATTCTGGAAGAACTTTGTCCTCATCTACATTCCTGGCGGGTGGTATTCCAAATAGCAGATCGATTGGCAGTTTCATTTCTCTCCCAGTGATTAACATTGAAGGGGTATATCCGGTGGACTCATGCTGGGCATTTCGATACGATAGGAGAAATAGTGGCACTAACTCATCCCAATCCTTTTGATTCTTGGAGATGAACATCGACAGATACTGGCTGATGGTTTTATTGTGTCGTTCAACCATTCCATCTGATTGTGGATGTAAGGCTGTTGTGTGAGTTTTCTTCACGCCTAAAATGTTCATCATTTCCTGCCATAACTCGGATTCGAAGTTTCTTCCTTGATCTGAATGTAATTCTAGCGGAACTCCATGTCTGGCTATGACATTTTCTAGGAAGGCCTTTGCATCTGTCTTTGCCTCCTGGTTTGTAATGGGCACAACTTCGGGCCATTTGGAGAAATAGTCCATGGCTACCATATTTTAATAATAAAAATAATAATAATAAACAGGAAACATCGACTTCGAACGAAATACATATTTCATTAAACCAGTAATTTGCATCTTTTAAATGCGTGCATAGCATTATTACTTATATTTGACTTTCTGTCTCATACCTACCCAAATCTGAAAACACCGAAATTGAAAGGCCAATCACAATCAAGAGTCAAGTTTTGTTTTTATCGATAATCTGATCTGGACTAGGGCTTCTGATTGGTTCATTTGTATTTCCACAGTCGAAATAATTCTATATTCTTATTGAAATAATATTGAGAAAAGTTTATTCTCTGAATGTGGTAGAAAAAATCATAATCAAGTTAGAACCTCATCTACCGCGTGACAAGCCTTCAGCACTACAAGACAATGGATGAATTATTTGACCACTACATTTTTTTCAGAAACCTCTATAACTCTTCAATTGTAGAAATTCCTGTGGTATCGGTATAAGAAAATATATAATTACTTCAGTTTTGTAAATAATATATTTTTCCTGCTGCCGACACTGTATACAGTTCATACATGCTTAGCACCAAAATTAAATGGCCTATATAATTCGTTTACTAATTCATCTTGACAACGGAATGTGAATAGTGTCATTTACATGCCCAGGGCAATAATGACACGCACAAGCAACTTAGAATGAAATAGCGGAACAAATAATCATGAAGAAAAGGTAAGAAAACAAACTCCCATCCAGGCAAATTTTGAGAAAGGTCAACAAGCAGCGGGAAAACGTAATAAGTAACACGGAATGTATCGACTGTTAACATCCTCGGCAAGCGACAAGCCTCGGCTCGTTACTCGCTCACTTACTTACATTCCTTGTTACTTAAATAACTATTATGAACAGAAACAGTTTTCTAGGGTATTTTGTGCGTCATTTTACATTCTAGGAATGTGATACAGCCAGCAAGCTCCGCCCATTTTAGATTGCCGACTCTATGACCTTGGATCCTTAAATCGGTGTGCACACATGTTACCAGTTCTATAAAGAACAACCCTTGCATGGGATGTATAAATTTGATTAGTCAATTGTTATACGTGTTACAAATGAGATATTTTTTGAATTAATAAAAATAAATGTTGTTTATCGAACTAGAATTACACTCAATTCAAAAGGCTATCGACTGAGGTCCTTCCGCCTTTTCTCATTTATTAATATAAAATATTATATTTTTGCTATCACGGCGTTCTGAACGATAATATTTTTGGTAGGTAGAAATAAACAGAACTAAAATGATTGAATGGAATACAGTGTGTTCCATGATTTGGAGACTCCTTGCTCCTTAGACTCGTTATCTGTGTTGGCGATTGTTATTTGGCGAATGTGATTTGGCTTATACGATCTGGGACCTTAATAAGCCCTGGATGATAAAAATCGTAAAGCAATAATTATCATTGAAATTCGTAAGGCCTCGATAAGGGCTAATGTGGGTTCAGAGATATTCTATATGTCTCTTGAAGCGGGTTGGCGGTCTGCAGGGTAATCCGTGACAATTGCTATGGAATTTAGCCAACTTGAAATATTGCAGAAAATTTACGTTAGGTTAGGTTTCAAGGAGCTTATATGGTCTCCTACGACATATCTTTTAGGGACAATTTTTTTGCGGCAAATAACTGGATGATCTGCTAGACTGAAATCTCTAGGACATATTCCTTCGATAACTTCTGTCGTCTTTCATTTCGTTGCAATCATAAATTTGTCATACACAAAACAGATTTTGAAAATTAGATTTGACCCAAGTAAAGTATCCATTTTTAATAAAATTATTTAGTGGTTCAAAATCTACATTAGAAGGTAAAAATGCTGTAAATATAAACCTATATTTACGTTTAAATAGCCTTAATTCCGAAAGTATGCTCGATCGCAAGAAGATTTGAGACCGTTAGTGGATCCTTAATACAGCAAATTTTTTTACCATCACAATTTCTGATATATTTCTCTTTGGAGGCGTCATTACAAATTTTTCTACATGTGAATCCCAAGTTTTTTTCGAAATTTTGAGATTGAAATTGGCTCTTCGATTCAAACATAATTTGACTTCAGATGAGTTTTCCCTTACCCGAGCGCTACTTGTTCTTTCCAAAATATTAACAGATTCAGACGACTAATAGTATCTAATATATTGTAGTAAAACTGCACTAACTAATTTTCCTAATTTATTTAAAACATTATTTACAACAATTATTCACTAAAACATTACTTCACTATTTTATTTCTACGGTGTCAGTCTCTATCTGCGAACTCTGGAACTGTAACCCCCTCTCCATTCTGACTGTCCCGCTTATATACTCCCAAGCAGTTTCCATTCACGACTCTCAAATATTCAGGAGTATGGAACATTTCATCTAGATGGCTCTTCGAATAGTATCGAACAATCGATTTATTCCAGCTTGTTCTCGGCGATCCGTACGCCTGCAGATATGCAGTTGTAGTTGAACGAGGGTGCATAATTAATTAGATTAGGGCCGGTCTCGGGGCCGGTCTCGAAATCGTTACAATATACATACCTACACAGAGTCCGAGCGGTGAATCTTTGAACTGTGAATATACCGAGTGTAATCTTAAAGGAAATCTTGAAATTTCTTATGAAATCCCCCGTGAAATTCAGAAATCGTACAGGAAATCTTGAAAACCGAATGGAATCCTGTAATCCCTTATGAAATCCAGAAATCTTTGGTGAAATCCAGAAATCCTAAAGGAAATCTTGAAATTTCTTATGAAATCCAGAAATCCGTTAAAAAGTTCTAAAATTCAATAGAAATCCCTCAAATGAAAATTTGGTGTACAAATTTTAGGGAAGTGAAACACCCCTCTCCATTCTCCTCATATTCCACTGGATTACCAAATATGGGTCCTTCAATTAACGGATCAAATTCACAAATCTCCGAAGCTGATTCTATAAAATATTTAGGTATTATTATTGACCGACACCTCAAGTGGGACCTCCACATAAAAAGTATAGTCAATAAGTTGATAGGCATATTATATAGATTAAAATTTCTGAAACATTACCTTGATGTAAAACACCTCACAATATTATACCATGCACTTGTTCAATCACATCTGACATACGGTATTGCGGGCTGGGAGGGGGGGAGTGAATGACACCCATTTAGAAAATTTGAACGTGATTCAGAGATGGATACTAAGAATCATATATGGTAAACCACTCAGATTTTCTATTGATGAGTTACACGACGAATCGGGAATATTTGATATTAGACAACTTTTTTGTCTAAACATACTCTTTAAGTGAATTTGAAGATCATCTTTCTATTTATCATAATAATATATGTAGCATTCACAAACATTTCGATGAATTCCAAGCTTTTATATCCGATTTTGAAGATATATTTACTGGTATAATACTAACGGAAACATGGGAAATAAAAGATACCGACTCAATAAATCTGCAAAATTATGAACTAATTCACAATAATGAATACAGGAATAACCAAAATGACGGAATCTTAATATACATCAACGCCAATGTTGAATTCGAACATAAAACAATTAAAATAGAGTCAAACGGTATCTTTGTCAAATTCACTTACAATAAACAAAAATTAGCTTTAATTTCACTATACACGTCGCCTTCCAGTGATATACAAATATTCAATGAAAAATTTGAATTTTTTTTTGAATAATTTTAACAAAGATAACTGCTTTGATAAAACTATTTTCGTTGGTGATATCAATACAGATATAAGGGCAGATGGTGTGGATGTTACCGAAGAATATCTGAATATTATGTCAGAAAATGGCTATACCTCACTTATAAACGAATATACCAGGGTAACTTTTACATCAGCTATCTGCATAGATCACATTTTTTATAAATCAAAAGACGGAGAGTGCATAAATACCATCCCAAGTATTATTAGAACTAACATTACCGATCACTATTCCATTGTTTCCTCCTTCAAAATAACCAAGGAACATGAAAATACGAAAAATATAAGTTTAGCTCAGAAAAAAATCAATATGAATCAACTGAAAAATATGATGAAAAATGAAAATTGGAATACAGTATATAATTGTGGTGATGTGACGAATGATACTGATGCTTTTTATGATAAGCTAAATGAATAAATCGATCGCTCGACCACGATTTTTTAACAAAAAAATAAGCTCATGAAAAAACCTTGGATGACTAACGGAATAATATATTCAATCAAAGAACGAGACAAACTGAAAAAAAAGACTTTAAATAATCCAAATGATCAGATCATTAAAAACAAATTTCTTCTAGATCGAAATAAACTGAATTCTTTGTGATCAGGAAAACTAAAATGAATTACTCTAAGCAAAGATTAGAATGCTCAAACTTTTCAAAAAATTTGTGGGAAATTATGAATGAACTAACAGGAAAAATAAGAAAAAATACAAACATAAAAAAAATCATAATTGAAAACGATGAGGAAGTGACGGACGACAGGAAAATAGCAGAAACGATTCCGAATCACTAGAACCACATACAAATTTCAGCAAATCGATGTTTATGGAACCAACAAATACACAAGAGGTTAAAGACATAATATTAGAACTAAAAGACAAAAAAGCATGTGGTCCGGATAAAATCACTAATGAGATCCTTATGTCTATAGTGGACTTCATATCAAAACCCCTAAGCCATATTCTGAACCTAGCTATACACAGCGGTAAAGTCCCAAAACAGTTCAAAATTGCTATCATCAAACCATTGTTCAAATCAGGTAAAAAACATTGCTTGAACAACTATCGTCCGATATCATTGGTTTTGTTTTGTTAAAATTGTTATTTTCGTCAACCAGCTGCACACCCTTAAGAGTGCAACCCTCAAAAGTATTCGAAAGACTTGTCCGAGCTAGGGAAGACGCAGCCCTTACCTTTTAACGTGTGATGCCATACATCACGCTAATCGAAAGTATTTGAAAAAATCATCAAAAAGGGTTATCAAAATACTTAGATAATCACAAATTCATTTCAACTCAACAATTTGGATTCCAACAAAATGTGTCTACACAACACGCTATTAGTGCCTTAACATCCAAAGTATATAACGTTATAGACAACGCCAAGCTATGTTTGGGCATATTTCTCGATCTGACAAAGGCGTTTGATATCATAAACCATAAACGTTTACTGGATAAGTTGGAAAAGATTGGTATTAGGGGAAATGTATTACAACTTTTTGAAAGCTATCTTCTTGAACGAAAGCAAAAAGTACTGATAAATAATGAAATGAGCGGTGAAAGAATAGTTAATTGTGGTGTACCACAGGGGACAGTTCTGGGACCCATACTCTTTATCATATACCTGAACGACCTACTAGCTCTTGATTCGACTGGTACCATAATTTCATTCGCAGATGATACAATTCTAGTATATGAAGGAAATACATGGAATGAGGTGAGGCAAACGGCCACCGATGACCTAAAAATCATTTCAAATTGGTTCAATGAAATAGATTGATAATGAATCACTCCAAAACTAAAATTTTACCATTCACTTCCTACGAAAGATACTTACCGACTTATGAGACTATGGAAATCAACAACATAGAAATACCACTTTCCAGTTCAGCCAAATACCTCGGCATTGTGGTTGATTTATTTCTGAAATGGGATATCCACATTCAAAATGTAGTCAACAAACTTCGCAAACTTGTCTATACATTTAAACAAATAAGCTTCTTACACCTAGCACATCTGAAGATACTTCATTATTCATTAGCGGAGTCCATAATACAGTATGGTATAATAGGTTGGGGAGGAATAAGGAAAACAAAGTTAAGACCACTGGAAGTTATAGAAAAACGCATACTTCGAATTATTTTCAAAAAACCACCACAGTTCTCCTCTGATCTTCTGTACAGCGGGGCAGGAATTATGGACTTGAGACAACTTTACTGCAAAAACATTTTAGTATTTACATATGATAAACCTGTATCTTCCTTAATTGAACATCAATACCAAACTCGAAATAAAATCGCTGCACATGAAATATTACCACGGGCCCATAAGTCAATAGGGCAGAGGTATTTCGTTTATATTACTCCAAGGTTGAGAAATCTATTACCTGGTTCACTAAAAACTATAAACTCAAAAAATCTTTACAAAAAAAAGATAAAAGCTTGGATTTTGTCTATGAACAGAGGTGTTTTTCATAATCTCATTGATCCATGATTTTCATATTAGTACTTCTCCTAACTCTCAATGTATTCATTATCTTTTTAGGAATATTTTTTTACTGCTGCCCTTCTAGTTTTAATTTTTGTTATATTATATTTATATTATTTCAATGATACGTCTATATTTTTACAGTGAATTTAGATGATCATGTGTGAATAAGTGTATGTATATGTATGAACAAAACCATTTGTGCATGTTTGATATGATATTATAATGTTTTACCAAGATAAGAATTCAAACATCGATTTTTCCTTGATTAACAACACTTGATATTTTTCTCATTTTTGTTTAATTTTTTATATAGAATAGGAAATTCCCATAGACAAGCTCACTGAGAGCTTTTTTGGGAGTTCCACCCCTATTTACCATTCACTTATAATTTTTTTATGATATTGTTCTTTGTATTTGTATTTAAGGTAAATAAATTATTATTATTATTATTATTATATAAAAAAAACAAAATAACTCCTCACCCTATCACACACTGTCACATCACAAGAAACAAAACGATTTCGTTGACCGTACCTCGCTGTGACAAATCCACAAGGCAACGTCACTGTGATTTCCTTGGATCGAAACTTTTTTGTTTCATACCTGTTGATATTAGAACTATACAGAGCATCAATGTATTCAAGAAAAAGGCAAAAAAAATGGATTTTGGCTTTTGAAAGAAACAAACTACATGATTTTGTCAATCAAAAACTCATTTGATGAATGAGTAGGTTTTTTACCTTCAGTCTAAACAAAGAATGGTCTATTTCATATTAGTAGTATTACTATTATTATTGATTTATACCCAGATTATTTTATGATTTTTATCGTGGAAGTCTATGTATATGTGAGCATATGTAATTATACGTTGGACATATGACTCCATTTATTGTATTTTTATATTTTGATTCTTTTATAGTTTTATATTCATAGAATTTCAGCTCAAAAAATTTCGAATTCCCTATTTTCATATCATACAATATTCTCTAATATTCATATTTTTGTATTTATACATTTTAAAATTTTACCTTTTTTACATTTTACATTTACAATTTTAACTTTTAACATTTGAATTTTTGACATTTTTATTTTTACATTTTGAAATATTTACATTTGTTTTTACAATTTTACATCTTTACATAATACATCCCATATTATTACATAATCATATTTTTATATTTCTATATTTCTATATTTTTACATTTCTGACAAATCATGGTTACTTAGTTTTGTAGTATTCAGGGATTTTTACTAATCATGATCAAACAAATAATAATATGAAACCACGTAAAAGCGACAGTTCCTTTGGAACTAGAGGTTCTGTGGTATCCCGTTTATTTGCTATTTGCTGTACGCACCTCAACCAAAATTTTGTAATTATTTCTTGGCAGAAGGCTTCGAACTGCGCTAGGGCTGGAGTATCTACGTTGAGTGGTTGCGGAAACTCATAAATGTTCTTCCAGAAGGATTCTACCCGATCAGCCGCCGGCGGGTTATCCACAACACGTGGAGGCTCTTGGAACAGGCGAGAAGGTTTATCGCGGAACTTCATGTTTTCCGCGATGCTCCTCGCCCGCCTCACCAGTGACTTTTTTGCAGCCACCAGCATTCGTATCTGTTTGATGGTAAACAGCACACCTTTATTTAGTGTGTGGTGAGTTCGTCTTAAATTTGCAGCAATTCGCCGCACTGCGGGCGTGAAGGGCCTATTGGCCGCCACGTAGTCCGCCACACACTGGATACGAGACGCGTGTTGTCTCGCCGACCTGATCTTAGCTTCCATCTAGTGAATGCGTCGCTCATGCCTCCCAATCAGAGGGGTGGTATCCCTCCTCTCCGCTTGGGACAGAGCCTGAGTGGCGTCATACACGGTAGAGTTGATCTGCCAGATGTCACCCTCTTCTGAAAGGACATCGTGAATCTCTGCATCCACCCGTGCCAGTTGTTGTGGCTTCAGGGGCTTGGTGCTTTGATGCGCCCTGCGGGTTCTGATGCCTTCCATTGGTGGTATGATGCGGGCTTCCTCTACAGCCAAGTCAACATGTGGCATATCTGCCACTTCTACCACTGCGTTAACAGGCTGAGGGGGGGCTCTTATGTAGCCTCGAACCCGAAGGTGGCATACATAATCCCTCAAATTTTCTGAGGAAAATGCAGCATGCTCTGGATGTGCTGCATACCACAGAGCATGCATTCTCGCCATGTATCCTCTTCGGGCGGGCTTACTGCTCTCATAGCAATGCAGAAGACTGTCCCTCAGTTCATTCGTCCACTCAAAGCGTCCGTTGTCGTTGCGGTTGGCATTGTTTGGCAGATCATCGTTTTCGGCCCCCCCACCTTGCCTATGACCCCTCATCCGAAGGGGTCGGTTGTGGGGGGCCTCTTTCTCGTCCGTCTAGAACCGAGTAGTCGGGTATACCGGGGGGTTAGCCTAGTATACTCACGGCCGACATCAGAGGGAATGAGCATTCCCTCCAGGGTGCGCCTTGGCTGCCGGTCCGGTTTTGCACCAGTTGCTCAGGAAAGTGGTGTCGCAACTCACCAAGGCCTTGGATGGTGGTTGGAATGTACCAGTCAGGCCCTGTCTCCGGAGCTCCGATACTACCGGAGGACGCGCTGGTGTATCATTAACCCCAGCAAACACTCCCCACGTCCGTGGGGTGAGTGATTACTGGGTCCGAGAATCATGTGCCCTGAGTAAACGGGGTGAACCAAGCCTTCTGCATTATTCCGGCTAGGTTTTCTGCCGCATCACGGCATGCCGGTATGATTTTCAGATTTGAGCAGCGTGTCATTTTCATTCCACCAAGGACCCCTATTATCAGAACCACCATCTTGACAGGATGGTTTGGATAAAGCCTGTGGAGTTCAAAGAGAAGATCTCGATATTTAGTCCATTTTTCCTTCTCTTTTAGGACGATGTTCATTTCGCCAGGAGCTGAAAACTCAATGACGAAAATCGTCATAATTTGTTGGTCGAGGAGGACTACATCAGGCTTATTGGCTTGTATTTGCCTGAGGGTAGGGAATGAGTAGTTCCAATAGATTCGGCACTTCTCATTCTCCACAACGGACTCAATATCCCCCGGAGCATAAGGCAACACCGGTGTCTCGTCTACACCGTACGAGTGTCGTAGATAGTAGTACAACACTCGTTCTGAGATATTTCCTGTGATGCAGTGACCAAATGGTCTGGTGTAACAATTGAAGGGTGAATGATATTCAATCGCGAAAAATGTTATTGAATCTAGCATATCATCAACGTTTTCTTCGATGAAGAGAAAGCTTTTCATTAGTTTTTCACAAATATTAAAAAAATTCAGTTTTGTTTCAACTTGACTTATTCTATCATTCAGTTCTCTTATCATATTTTCTCTGAGTTTAATGTCGTCGTTGAAAGTCTTCTCATCGACTTTTCGAATAGTACAACACCAGACAAAAAAATATCCATGTCATTCCACAAAATCACTCGGAATGACTAGTTTCTCATTTAATGCTCCGAAATGTACAATTCTTTGCCCGAAACAACCCGAAATATACCTAGCCTATTCTATTTCAAAAAACAGCTGAAATTATTTATGAGAGAAACTCAGAAATTCCTATAACAGTTTTATTAACCTCACTTCATTTCATTCTTACGAGGGTGCATATGCATATGTTTGTTCTGTGTATTAAGTAATCATTAACCATGTGACGCCTTCAATTAAAATCATTTATATGTTTTATTTATATCGAAACAAGTGTTTGATCACTTATCGATTGTTCCAGTTTGTTTGTGTTTGAGTTAGTTTTATATACTTAGCAATTCAACTCGATTATTATTATTTATATTGTACCGCAGCTATAGTTTATTTTATCTTATTAGTATTACATTTTATTTAATTCACATAACTCAAGTGATCTCGACGACTATTGTCTTTATATATACGAAACAAGTGCACTAGCACTTATCGTCTGCCCCACTTTGTTCGCTTTGTTTGTTGTTGCATTTAGACTTTCATTGAATAAAGTTTTTATTATATATATTTATTATATTAGATACTATTGAAATTCTGAATGACATACGTTGTAACTAATATTTGGTTTTTTAATAAATTTTCCAATTGGTGTTCATCGTTATTCAAACCTGCTGATACAGTTCGTATAGTATTCACCATCCGAGGCATTCAAGTTGCCAGTGATTGATTTGAAAATACTACCTATACCATCAATTAGGCCTCCTTCATATCTTTTAGTGTCTATTACAATTTCTTCAAGTTTTTGATCAATAGAATTTGAAATTTGAGTGAGAAGGATGATATGAGTTTTTACCTCAAATCAAAATTCGTTCATACTGTGTCCGGTGAATTGTACTGTATTATTAAGTCCTTCTAAAATTTTACGATTGCTTTCGTATGCATTTTCAAACACGGAAATGTCTGTTCACGAGTGAAGTCCATTTTTTTGTCATTAGTAAGAATGCAGTATGTGATGTGTAAAATAATGGAAAAATGCATCTTCAAGCAAATAATTTCCTTTATTTCAAAATACAATATTATAACTGAGCATCAAAAGGGCTTTCTCCCGTGGAGATCAATGGAAAGTGCCTCTATTGAGCTTTTCAATTATATTCACACTTCGTTGGACATGAAAAGGTATGTAGGTGCACTGTTCTTTGAAATTTCGAGCTTTCGATTCAATCAATACTGATATTCATGCTGTATCAGTTCCGTTAAAAATAACGTCACCGGTATTCGCCATTTCCGTTATTTTGCTATTGCTTTGTAATAACATTTTCCATAATTCAGTTATTTGGATATTAGATCGATCTCATTCAAAATGCACATTTCCAAATAGATTGTTTAATCTCATTTCAATAAAACAAAACACTAGATCATAAACAATAAACTATAAGAGTAGGTCATTAGAACAACCGCGAAACGGGGACGTGTTTTAAGATACATATTCAAACTGCTGACAAATAATAACAAAAGATGATAAAAGATCATCGGCGTGAGGGAAACGGGGGTGTCGGTCGCGACACGTAGACGGGGTTACCTCGTGAGTTCCTTCGTGTGAGGGAAAAGCCCTTCCAAGAGATATGCCTTTCAGTAGTAGTGTTTTTTAGTAGCAACCTTTGTACACCCGTTATCAGATATTTTGAGTTGATTGAAGTGCCCTTTATGTGAATAAAAGCTGGTAAAACTGCTGAGTTTACTTATTAAATATACGCCTTTTTTATATAAAACTTCTGACTGTTTCATTGAGAAGGGTACGCCCTTAGTAGGAAGAGAATCTTCCCTATTAACCCTTTTTTCTGACTACATCGCGACAATATTACAAGTAATAAACTAAGTGAACTGGGCTTTAGCGGCAAATTTCTATCGTGGCTGGCTTCGTATCTTGAAGTCAGGAAAATAATAGTAAGAATTGACGACCATAGAGATCCTTCCCACATGACATGGATACCAGGGTTCCTCAAAGATCAATTCTCGGTCCGCTGATTTTCTTACTGTATGTAAATGATCTCCCCAGGTACATCAGCACAGAACACTTGATATTATATGCTGATGAAACCACTTTGGCAACTGACGCAGAAACGCCTGAAGACCTCATTGCGAAAATGAATATACTATCAAGAGAATTCACTACGTGGTGTAGGCGGAATTCTCGAAATTCTCTGATAGGCAACTCTACTAGAACCATCTGTATTCTCATGATCTTCAAAAAAATACACAATAGGATTCGACTGATAGACTTTACTCACAGTATAAATTTCATTAGACCAGTTTGGTGTATACCCTTTAGCAAATGCCTCTCGGTACTTACTTATTCTTACGTAATCATCGATTTTGAATTTTGAGTGCCATTTCAGATATCCGAGTTTCAAACCATTATTTCCTGTCACCTGTCATTTGTCTCTTCTTCTTCTTCGTTTTACATGCGTTTCAACCATTTACCGATTTGCATGCGTTTCGATTATCTGTTGCAGTTTACTATTCAGAAATGTTGCCTCAAGGTGTCGTATAAGCGTTCAACGTTTCGTCAATGTAATGAATATTACAAAAAGGGGGTTGAGGAAGAGGGGAGGTTTAAGAGGGGTCAAGGATTTCTGTTTTATCAGTCAATACAGAGTATGGTCCGGTGAACACCACGAGGAAGGAGGTTAAAACATACGTACACCAGGAAAAGAGGAAAAATTAACATGAATTTAAGTAAATAGATAATGCGGTAACGTTGGCATCTTTCTTTTGTTTTGTTTAATGAAATATGGCTCTTTTGACAATTTTACTTTTAGCATCTTTTGTTAATATTGGCTCTTTTTTTGACAATATTATTTTGGCATCTTTTATTGATAATGGCTCTTTTTGACAATTTTACTTTTGGCATCTTTTGTTAATAATGGCTCTTTTTTGACAATATTATTTTGGCATCTTTTATTGATAATGGCTCTTTTTTGACAATTTTACTTTTTGCATCTCTTGTTAATAATGGCTTTTTTGACAATATTATTATGGCATCATTTGTTGACACTTAATGGCTGTTTTTGAGAATTTTATTTTGGAATCTTCCTCTCGGTTCAATAATTTCTGTAAATAAACGAATGCCTCTTTTGATTTATCAATTATTTTTGTAAATTCATGCTAATTATAAGAATGGGAAACATAGTGTTGTGAGTCTTCATTAATTGTTTTGATCTATCAAACAATTGTAGAATTTTTTCAATTCGGGTAGAAATTCTTTATGAGTTGTCATCAGCGGTATAATTTATGATTTTGAATCCGTAAGTTTGTGAAGTATGATCATCTAAGAAATGTCGTTTCAAAGATACAGGGCGGTACTTTTTATAGTGATGACGTCATGTTCGGCGAATTTGTTTACTATACACATATAGGTTCAAAAGGGGTTAAAATCATATTTTTGATTGCATCAAAATTGATCAGTTGTGACGCCGAATAATTCAAAAATATTCCCTTAACTTTACAGGTTATTTTGAATTCTTTGTCTCTAGAAGACCAAACTTTATATGCGTAGTTTTTAGGACCACCAGACACAAAATCTGATAATAATGAAGCTATTGAGACCGTAACCTTCCAATTCTTGGACTTGTCCATGTTTTGCTACATATATTGCTGAATCTGTATCGTAATATAAGACTCGATCGCCCAGTTGTTCTAAATAAGAATAAAGCTTCAAACGAGCGTGGGTGGTGACGTTAGCGGCTATGACAACATTTACTGTAGGAAAAGGCACGTAGCATTCATCTTTATATTCCCAATTAACAACAAGAGTTCCTTCGTTGATAGAAAGTATGGTATTAATATTGATGGAGGGATTCGTCATCATTGTGAAGAATTCTGAGGGGTTATTTACAATGGAAATTTTAGTTTGATTTTCCCTCTGCCCAAACATTCCCCAGAAAGAATTCAACATGAGTTTAGCTAGTGATCGAAGGCCAGGATTTCGGAAAAATCAAGTTTGACATTTTTGCGCTGTAAAAACTCCTCGATGTATCTATCTTTTTCCTCGCCGGTGGGGCCATCCTGACGCCTACTATTTGATTTTAATAAATTTATTCATCATTTTGGTAAACAGACCAGATATACCTTCGCTGAATTGAATGGTGTCATACGACCATATTTCATAAGTTTCCAGCAACTTGTAACCCATTTCAATAGCCTTAACTACTTCCTCAATTAGCCAGGTGCCAGAGAGAGCCCGCTGTTTGTCAGGATGACGACATTCGCTTTGATTCATGGTCTCACCACAGGTTCTACATAGAACAAACATGAGTTTGCTCTTCGATTTTTGAGGTAAAACAGGGTGAAACAAACCTTAAGGAGGAAGTACTTTACATTTGAACAATCTAGATTATGAGGAGAGAGGTATATTACTACATTTAGCACCAACCAATACTTTGGGGTGTCCAACAGGAAACTTTTCATATTTACACACCCAGATGTGAATTGAGTGAATCAAGAAATTTAACGTTGCCTAGAGACATAGAAATCAATTTGGTTCCTCTCATAATGAGATTGGGCACCAAATTGGTTTTCGTTGAAACATTGTTCAGAACGAACTGATGATCAAACCCACCACCATTATGTGCGAGGATGACAATATTTAAATAAAATTCTTTGCCCCATCACGTATTGTATGAATTTGTCGATGGGGTTATTTTTCAAAATTTGGATTCTAAGTCCACATCTATTGCAAAAGGACCCATTGGCTGAAATGCAATCAGAACAACATTGCCTAAACACACACAGATTTGGTTCGTGTAGGCGGAAGCCATCATCTTGAACTTTTTTCAGCCCCGTCTCCAAGTCGTAGAAAATAAACAGTTTGTTTTTCGGAGTATTTGTATCAGGTTGAATGTAACAAAGGTGGTTTGCGGGTTGATATTTATTACAAATTTTGCAATAGATCTCTCCACAGGTATGATTCCTGTCGGTAGGGACGACTTTGAAACAATCTTTACATCTACGGATTTGCTCACATATTTTAGTTTTAATATGATTATCGAAACATATTGGTCCATGGAAAGAACTTTTACACTTGTCACACGCAATCCTTTGTTCACCTTTGTCACAAGCAGGAGATTGTCGACACCCGAGACATGTACCACCACATCTATGCTCTGCTTTATGGTCTATGGAACATGATATTTTTCACAGTAATAACTGCAGCAGAATGCAGCTGTGAGTGAAGTAATCACATTATAATGACCCTCATTGAACAGAAGATCCAGCGAGGGCCCAAAACCGCCCCCTTCAAAAATAACATCCCTTCCTTCATTACCACACTGGTATAACAAAATTTTTTTCCCCCGAAGATGAGTTTGAAATTGTTTGAGCTCGGGTATACCGGCTCTTTCAGTAGCAATAGTAACATTAGCAGTCGCCATTAACTGTAACGCCTCTTGGTATTGAATTTTCCCAGTGTCCTTGCGAACCGTTCTATAAGCGGGTTCTTTATCTACTCTCGCTACGACGAGCGCCCGTGGTAGACATAGACCATCGGTAATATTGATGGTGATAATGCCCTGTCTTTTTTGGCATTCTTCGGTGAATGTATTGTACGAACGGCCTCGACCTTTTCCAGTAGGAATTTTTACCGAGGTAACACCTAAACAGAATGTATCAGTGTTCAGACCGCTGGAATTGGATTGACAAATCGAGGAGATTTTATCGAAAACATCATCTACCGTGATTTTAGCTAAAGGTTTGAATTGCATCCAAACTTGGCCCCTGGAAAAATTTGAGGAACAAAAGGTGAATCCTAC
Source organism: Chrysolina americana (assembly GCA_958502065.1). Taxonomy (NCBI): domain Eukaryota; kingdom Metazoa; phylum Arthropoda; class Insecta; order Coleoptera; family Chrysomelidae; genus Chrysolina; species Chrysolina americana. The sequence continues at coordinate 22,135,969 of OY293415.1, read as the reverse complement.
GTGGTCAGTAGTTTCCAAACCCTCGGTTCGTTTTAGAACAATTTGGGTGATGGCGTCTTTAAAAAATTTCACAGGCTCAGAACCAGCAGGAATATCTTTTATTTTAAATTCTTAAGTAGATCAAAATGACGAACCTTCTTCATGTCATCCTTCACAATCAAAAACCTTCCCATTATGAATTGAAAATTTTCAGAATATCAGGAAGGTTCAAAGCAACAAAATTAAAAATGTTCAAATAAAACATTCAAAGGAACAAAAGATCCAAATTTTTCAAAATATCTAGATATTTGAATAAAACATTCAAAGGAACAAATATCAAAAGGTTCAAAGAACGTTTAGAAAAAGTTCAAAATTCAGCTTAGAGCAAGGGCTGATAAGCGAAACCGTCTGAACACTACGAGAAATGAACACCAATTGATGCTCCTGCACTTGCGATAGTGTATTTGTCCTCTTTCAAAAAGGGAGGGGCTCGGTTAGTTGATCACACCATTATCACCATTGGTGGAAACGCATAAAGAGGAGGGTACCCCGTATCCTTTCACATTGTTAATACCTCTCTGGCACAATATATTCGAACTCTTTCGAATATTTACACCATTATCACGTGACCAAAAACTGCAAAACAATAATTTTTTCGTAAAAATCTTACAAGTTTATTCAATTATATAAAAACTGGTTAGAAAACTGTTCCTTGAAGTATACCACATTCAAATAATTTGTAATATATATACAAAAAGGGGAACTGTTCCTTGTAACAAATGGAAATAATATTTAAAAAGCTCAACAAATTTGTCGACACCACGTACAATAACCAAAATGAAATGCTAAAGGCGTTTCCTATGAATTTGTTCTTAGAGAACTGTTCCTTGGTGTATACCACATTGAAATAATTTGTGATATACAAGAAGCTCGAAAAGTTAAACAGACAAGCAGATAGATAGCTAGAGAAAATACAGTTCTTTGATAACCTCTCGGTAACAATTTCCCCTAAACGAAAAACACTGTTTATACCTGACTTTCTAGTGGTGACAACCTCCGTTGCAGAGAGAAATTAAAGAAACCAAAGCCGATACGCTCTCCTCGGAAGGATACCTGACGTAGATATTGTGTGGGAATAGACGACCGTGTTTCCTCGATAGCTGAGAATTTCTAAAAACTAACAATGACTCAATATTTTTTATAATATTTTACGTTACGTTTACCATAATTTTTTAATTTTGTTTAATTTTTAACGGCTATAAATATATGAAATTATTATAAAAAAAAATACATTTATTGTCTAAACAGGATAAATCCCAATTACAAGACAGTTTAGTTATTTCGATTGAAAAATACGAGTACTGATGATACAGATAATAAAAATATTACAAATAATTCAGGTAATACAAATAATACAGTTGTGTGCCATATATAAATAGGGTATGAGGATGATTTCAGTGTAATAATTATGCCATTATGATTGAGAGCAGGAGCTGATTGTTTTATATACAATAGTTGTTTAACTTCATTCTTGAAAGAACCTACTGGTTCATTATGAATGTCGATTCCAGAACACACTTCATTTACTATTTTATGTTGTATACAACGGAGATTTTACAAGAATGTTGGTTATGGGTTTAGGTAAGTAAAAGCACGGTTTGTGCCTGCTGCTGCTACGAGGGATATGAAAGTTAATTTGTTCCAATAATTCAGGGCAGTTGGTTAGATTATTTGTTAGTTTGAAGAGGAATAAGCAAGCGCAATATGAGTGTCGAAAAAGACAGGGCATTATCACCATCAATAATACCGATGGTCTATATCTACCACGGGCGCTCGTCGTAGCGAGAGTCCGTGTAGATAAAGACACCGCTTATAGCACGGTTCGTAGGGACACTGGGAAAATTCAATACCAAGAGGCGTTACAGTTAATGGCGACTGCTAATGTTACTGTTGCTACTGAAGGAGCCGGTATACCTGAGCTCAAACAATTTCAAACTCATCTTCGGGGGGAAAAAATATTTTGGTATACTGGTATAGTAATAAAGGTAGGGATGTTAATTTTGAAGGGGGCGGTTTTGGGCGAAATTACTTCACTCACAGCTGCATTCTCCTACAGTTATTACTGTGAAAAATGTCATGTTCCATACGACCATAAAGCAGAGCATAGGTGTGGTGGTACATGTCTCGGGTGTCGACAATCTCCTGCTTGTAACAAAGGTGAACAAAGGATTGCGTGTGACGAGTGTAAAAGATCATTTCATGGACCAATATGTTTCGATAATCATATAAAAACTAAAATATGTGAGCAAATCCGTAGATGTGAAGACTGTTTCAAAGTCGTCCCTACCGACAGGAATCATACCTGTGGAGAGATCTATTGCAAAATTTGTAATAAATGTCAACCCGCAAACCACCTTTGTTATATTCAACCTGATGTAACAACTCCGAAAAACAAAGATAATTTGTTTATTTTCTACGACTTGGAGACGGGGCAGGAAAAAGTTCAAGATGATTGCTTTCGCCTACACGAACCAAATCTGTGTGTGTTTAGGCAGTGTCGTTCTGATTGTATTTCGGCCACTGGGTCCTTATGCAATAGGTGTGGACTTAGAATCCAAGTTTGAAAAATAACACCATCGACAGATTCATGGAATACGTGATGGGGCAAAGTTTTTTTTTTAATATAGTCATCCTCGCACATAATGGTGGTGGGTTTGATCATCAGTTCGTTCTGAACTATGTTTTAACATAAACCAATTTAGTGCCCACTCTCATTATGAGAGGAACCAAATTTATTTCTATGTCTCTAGGCAATTATCACTCAATTATCTTCCCATGGCCCTCTCCAAACTTCCAAAGGCTTTTGGAATCTCCGAAATGCGGAAAGGATTTTCCCACACCTGTTCAACCGCCTAAAGAACCAAAATTACACCCCCTATCGAATTCCCCTATCGATTCGCTGAAAGTTACGTTTTTGATTTTCAGAAAGAAATCATTGATTACTGCCTCAAGTTTCGTCAATTGATGTTGGATGAAACGAATGTGTGCCCGTTCACGGAAGCATCAACCATAGCCTCATCCTGCAACAAAGTATTCAGGCGTAACTTCCTGAAACTTAACACCATTGGGATCATTCCCAAAAGAGGTAACAGGTGCACAGAAAACCAATCGAAAATTGCCATTCAATAGTTATTGTGGTAAGGGAGAGAAAGGGGAGTCAAAATAAGACACGCTGGGAAGGGCCCGGAGGCCATAGTCGGTGGTTTGAAAGTTGATGGATTTTCTCCTGAGACTAATCAAATATTTGAATTCAAGGGCTGCTATTACCACGGGTGTCCTCGTTGTTTTACACATCAATGAGATGAACCCCTACATGATGACTCATCTGAGACTATAAACCTCAGGTATGATGCAACCAATGCTAAAATAGAAAGGCTAAAACCTCTAGGATATGAAGTCATTGAGATGTGGGAATGTAGTTTTAAACGTATTTTAACGAATAACGAAGAATTACGTAACTACACAAAAAATCATCCTCTTGTTGTACAATCACTTCTCAATACTCGTGATGCTTTTTACGGAGGTCGAACGGGTAATATTGTGTAATATTACAAAATAAAAGATAAAGAAAAGTTAAGGTACGTTGATGTCTGCTCACTTTACCCCTGGGTGTGTAAATACGGAAAGTTTCCTGTTGGACACCCCAAATTATTGGTTGGTGCTGAATGTAGTAATGTGGTGCTTTTAAAGTTGATCCAAATACATTGAAATTGTTCTGAATTCGTATAAATTTCTTGAGGTTCATTGGCGGTAGATTCGGATACATTTCATTGAAGTTTCTACATGTTCTGCTGATAATTTTATCACACTGTCCAAAAATAATAAACAAATTCATAAGAACTTCGTTTGAATAGTTTTGTTCCATCGTTTTGAAGGTATTTGCAACTTCTGAAGTGACGAAAATGTCGATATTATTAGGAGAATGTCACAACGCTACTGTCAAATAGTAATCATGGCCTGCTTACCAAATACCGAATGGAAATACCATTCTGAAGGGACATTTTCACAAATAAATGCTCATAAGTCCGAAACTTGACTAGTTAAGTATAGGTATGATATACATAGAAAGAAAGCAAATTTCAGCAGCTGTCCGGATTTTCAATAATATACAGGGTGTTCCATTTAAAATAATCAAATTTCAGCAACTTTTTCAAGCAAACGAAAAAACTGTATTTTTTTACCACCCTGTATTGAAGTAACGGAGATTAGGCTGTCGTGTGGGAAGTGTCCAAGTATCACCTAACTCCAAACCAAATTTCGATATCATAGTACTTCTTAACTGAAAGATATCGGCATTTTTAGAAGTCATGATTTTCGAAGAAAAAAATTGAAATTAATTTTTATTTCGAAAACGGTAACAGATAGGTATAGGGAAATATCAAGAAAAGTTGTCGGGCAATTGTTGGAGATTCCAAAAATAATATTATATACAGAGTGTTCCATTTGAAAAATCAAAGTTGCTACTGCTTTCTAATAGAAGCGGCAACACCGCATTGTCGAAAATATTTTAGTTGGCTAGAGAATGTCCGAATATGCCCTCCATTAAATTTTCAAAGTGATTCGTTGTCTGGTTCACCAGAAACGTCTAATGTGCCATCCACCGTGAATCAGCCTGTATACGTGCACCCAATTAGTTTTAATCATTGTAAAATGGGACAGCGAAAGAAATCAGTCTATAATACGAGTTGAAAAACAAGAAAGAAAGGTCGAGGTCTTCTGAATACTTTGATCAAGGCAGTTTGTGGAAGGCATGATGTTTTTTTAATATTCAAAGGGAAACGGTCAGGCGAGCTTTTTAATTCGTTTCACTACGCGTTGAGGGTGGTTGTGTGAAATTTCATTTTGAATATGTCCTCAACCAGATATCCCACTCCGACCTATCGTCAGTGCCTTTGGATCACCAACCCAGAACCTCGCCAAGTATCTAGCGAGTACTCTTCAGCCACGAGCAGAAGAAGCTTCATCCTACGTGAAAAATTCATTCCTCTTCTTAGACCTTCTCAAATCCTATAGAATCCAGAACACAGATATCCTAGTGAGCTTCGATGTTGTCTCCCTCTTCACAAATATTCCCCTAACGGACACGCTAGAAATCCTTAAAACGAAACACAGAATTCCAAAAGACACCCTGGACCTCATCAGTCACTGTATGAACAACACGTACTTCCTCTTACAAGGAACTTACTACAAACAAGTGAAAGGTGCTCCCATGGGTTCCCCCCTTTCTCCAGTCCTTGCAAAACTTTTCATGGAAGACTTCGAAACCAGGGCTGTAGAAGCATTCGACCACAAGCCTACTTGCTGGTTCAGATACGTTGACGACATTTTCGTCATATGGCCTCATGGTTACGAAATCTTAAACACGTTCTTAGATCACCTAAACGATATCCATCCCAACATGAAATTTACAATGGAGACCGAAATGAACAACTCCCTAGCTTTCCTGGACGTTCTCATCACGAAATCCAATAACTCTTTCACCCACACAGTATACAGGAAACAGACCCACACCAACCGATACCTACACGCAAACTCTCATCACCATCCAGCACAAACAAACTCCGTATTGAACTCCCTGATATACAGATCAATTCAGCTTACCGACAACCAGAATAGACCACAAGAGCTGGACAAACTGAAATCAGCCTTACTTCAGAATGGTTACAACAATTCGCTAATCGACAAGTCTATCCGCCATCAACTGACCCGTCCTCCAAAAACAAATGATCCACTAGAGAGTATCCAGCCACACAAAGCTTTCCTACCATACATCAAAGGTGTGAGAGACAAAATCAGTAATATCTTGAGAAAACACGAGATAAAAACAATATTCACGGCCAACAACCAAATATCCAAATTTCTCAGATCTCCCAAGGACACAATACCAAACGATTCTCAAGGTATATGAAATACCATATTCAGACTGCCCGAGAAGTTATATTGGCCAGACTAACAGACGAGTAACTTCCAGAGTCTACGAACAGGAACTTGCTGTGCGTCAGGCATCTTCCACTTCCGCACTTTATAAACATTGAGAAGACACAGGTCACAAAATAGACTTCAAAAACACAAAAACAATTTCCACCGAGAAAATTCTGCAAACCAGGATCATCCGAGAAGCCCTCGAGATAGAGAAGCGTCCCAATTGCCTCAACACTCGCGACGACGGACGTAGACTTCCCAATACCTGGAAGACTCTCATTGCACGCATCAACTCATTTCCCACCAACCCAGTCCCCTCACACAGATCACTTAGCGCCAACCAAGTTCCCGCACACAGCTCATCTAGCGCCAACTCGGTTCTCGCACATAGCTCACTTAGCGCCAACCTAGTTCCCGCACACAGCTCATCTAGCGCCAACTCAGTTCCCGCCCATAGTTCACCTCGGCGCCAATACATTGCACACGGCCATTACAGCCACGTCCACTATAAATACAGTTCCTCAACCCACAATTCCTCAGTTCTCTCGAAGGAGTAGGCAGATTGAGACCTTAGAGAGAACCAGTGACGAGACATGGGGAGTAGGCAGATTGAGACCCCGACGTCAAGTCACAAAAACCGAACGTAATTATACCTGAGGAGTAGGCAGATTGAGACCTCAGCGTAGAATTACGTTTCAACCATTTATTAATTTTCTTTCTTTTTCAGTTCTTGAAAATGGCTCCAAAATCGGAGCCGAAACGTCGAATTTCAACAAATTCCAGACGCGGTTTTACCCGAACTTTTAGTTTTCAAATATCTGACCGCGGAAACCTATCTGAACATTTATATATATATATATGTACATTTATACATTTTATATATATATAATATATATATAATATATATTATATATATATATATATATATATATATATATATATATATATATATATATATATAATATATATATATATATATATATATATATATATATATATATATATATATATATATATATATATATAATATATATATAATATATATATATATATATATATATATATATATATATATATATATATATAACGATTTATGTTTGTAGCTGATTTATTTCAAAATAAAGTAGTTATTTTGTGGGGTTGCAACCCCACAAAATAACTACTTTATATATATATATATATATATATATATATATATATATATATATATATATATATATAAAGTGAATAGAGTATTTTCGTTTCAATTCCGAGAGCTCACGATCCGTGGACAGCGCTGTTTCGTTGTTACCAACTCATCAGCACGGCTTTATGAGGTCTCTCGAAGTTGAAACGAATGCACTCTGAATTAGTACCATAAGGCAAAGAGAGTATAAACTAGTGATATATGATATATATATATATATATATATAATATATGTCTCGTCACTGGTTCTCTCTAAGGTCTCCTTCGAGAGATATATTTTTGGATTGGGATAATTGATTGTTGTGATTTGGTGATTACGGTCGGAGGTTTCCAAATGGGGAATTTTGTCCTTCGTTGATCTGATGAGGTGTGACAGTTTTTGCTCTGTGGTGAAGATGGTTTTGATATTGGCTGTTCTCAAAACTCGGCTGATTCTGTCAGTTACTCCTTTCATGTAAGGGAAAAAAACTTTGGATGGACGGTCTTGAACTTGTGGTTCGATTTTGTTTTCTGGTGACTTTTGGAGCTGTTTTTTGGATGTTTCTTTCTATGTGGTCTGGTCTGTAGCCATTTTGTAGGAGAGCTTGTTTCACGTTGTGGAGTTCGGATTGTCTGCTGTGGTCATCAGTTAGACGAATGGAGCGGGATATCAGAGTATTTACGACAGAGGTGAGTTGCGACGGATGATGGTGGGACTTTGAGTTGAGGTATCGGTTTGTGTGGGTAGGTTTTCTATAAACAGTATATGAGAAACCTTGTTGAGGATTTTTCTTGATTTGTACATCTAAGAAAGGCAGAGTCGAATTGCTCTCTATCTCCATCGTGAAGCGAATGTGAGGGTGTACTTCGTTCAGATGGGTCAGGAAAGAATTCAGAGTATCTCTACCGTGGGGCCAGATGACAAAAGTGTCATCAACGTATCGTAACAAGCAGGAAAGTTGAAGAGTGGCTGAGGAAAGGGCTTTGGTTTCTAAATCTTCCGTGAAGATGTTGGCAAACGCGGGTGAGAGAGGGGATCCCATAGGGGTACCTTTGATTTGTCTGTAAAAGGTGTTTTGGAAGGTAAAGTATGTGTTAGACATGCAATATATATATGACTATATGACTAGTTTGATATATATATATATATATATATATATATATATATATATATATATATATATATATATATATATATATATATATACCGGGTGTCCCACATTTTATGTGACAGGCAATATATGGTTTGTCGGAGGAGATATAGAAAAATATTTCATACAAAAGTTTTATGAGTTCATGAGAGCTATATTTTGATATAATGTCAAATATACAGGGTGTTTGGTGTAGGTGCTACAGACCAAAATGCCATTTTTAAAATAGAACGCACTGTATATCATTACATATTCAGATTTTACGCTTAATTCTGATATCATTTCATGTTTAGTTTTTGAAATTCGGTTACGGCGTTGTTGAGTTATTGCTTAAAATGTAAAGTCTTGAGCACGACTATTATTTTTAAAAATATCTCATACAATAACTATTCTCTCTGCATCAGATCACATGAAAATAAGTCACAATTATGGGTGTTCGTAGTTATGGTTTCAATTTTGAGTCGTGGAATTCAGTCAGGAATCATTTTGAATATGAAACAATTGCGAAATTGAAAGGTGTATTCAGGAACAAATCGTCAATAACAATGTAATATAACTTGATGAATCATTTCATAAGAATAGTACCTAGATATGTGACAAAAAATGTTCAAAGTGACGCCCATTAGATATTATGCAGGCTTCGAAACGTCGAATCACTTCTCTCAAACAAGTCGATCTTATATCAGGCGTAATATCACTGCACGCTAGTCGAATTTTCATTTTCAGATCATCCACATTCAAAGGGGGAGTGGTGAAAATAATATATTTTAAATGACCCCATTGGAAAATTTCAAGCGGTGATAAATCTGGGGAACGAGCCGGCCACCGAATTGAACCCTTATTACCAATCAATCTATTTGGGTGCGTTCTATCCAGATATTCAGTAACAACCTGTGAATTGTGAGGAGGAGCACCATCTTGTTGCCACCAAATTACTTGTCGTTCTGCTATGGGAATATCTTCCTATCACTAGTTTGATTCGGGTTTAAAAGCCGTCGTGATTTGGGATAGTTTCCTAACGTTTCACTAGCGCGAGTGGCTAGCTTCCTCAGAGGCCTGTTCATCTTCGTTCTTCATCCGGATTTCAAATATACAGGAATTCCGTCTAGAAATAAGAGGCAGGTTGTATAAAATAAAAGAAAAAAAATCTTTACAACCGACTTCAATTTCGAAACGTAAGGTTACATTGGCAGGAAGAAGAGCATCGTTAGCTGGACGAAACCAGAAAAAAAGAAAACAGCAAAAAAAAGAGCACCGCACAAATTGCAACTGTGGGTAGAGAGTGATATTGGTCTAGGTGAAAATAAATTTAGGAAATTGTGATTTTTGCGAATGTTAATATGTCGCTGTTAATTTACTAAAAGCATAAACTGTAGACGTACCAGAATAAACTACGTCTGCTCTTTACCAGTTGACCAACGTTAGTTAACTACAGACGTATAAGGACAATCTACGTCTCCACTTTACTGCAATTTTCATTGGTCCGATTCTTAGATCTCAAGAAGTCGAATCGTTCAGCTATGCCTTATGCGTCTACAGTTTACGTATATGTGACCGGGAGATGGTGACACAAAATATTAGGTCATTTGTACCAGTATGGCGGTTCTTCCGGGGTCTAGTTACGGAATGACAAAAAAGAAAATGATGGTCATAGCGCTGGTACCGGCGGCCCAATCGCATAGGCGTTAATCGAACGTGTCGGATAAATAACGAGTGTCGAACGATTTGTTCCACAGAAATGCTTGTATTTTACGATAGTCGATAAAAAAAGAAGCAGGTGGTAGCGTAAGGATATATTTATCCGGTGTGACTTACAGCCCGCCATACCGACACGAATACATCAATTAAAAAAAAACAATTCAACCATATTTTGTACCAGGCTAATTTTTGCTCAGCTAATCATCGTCGAGTAGCCATTCACAGAAATCACCTTGCCATACGTTTCCTACGGTTCCCAAAGGGCGCCATACCGCCGCAAGGGAGTTCATTTTATTTTCGCTGAACTATTTGTACCAGTATTGCATTTGGATTTTTGGAAAGTATTTGATAAAATGTGACCGTTATTATATTTCCCATACGTCTAGTAGGGGGAACAAGTGCTGACATACTTGAAAAACTTATTTATTCGACACATTTAGAAAAATACGTCTGTAAAATACCTAAAATCATTTTTTACTACATGGAATCATTGTCTGTTCGTTTGGATGTAATTCTACCTAAAAAAAAGTATCTATCATGAAGTCCCGTGGTTTTTGTTTTGAACCATTTTTGTCTACCTATTGTCTAGTCCCTAAATTGTAGATTGTGACTCATCAGTAGTACGGTTCATAATTCATATAAAGCAGGTCAAAAATTAGAACAGAAATAAGCTAGGTACTTTGGCTTCAAATCAAGTTTTACTTTGCCACTTTCAAACATCCCCTCCGCACTTTCAAATCTCGTAAAAACCAGAAAATGTACGATGAGTCACTATTTACAATTTAGGAACTAGACTTTATTTGCCGATAAACGCGGTTTTTGATCATATTTGATGTCTGCTCATACCTACCTACATCTTCAACTGATTCATTATTCGAAATATTCATCCTAATGAAGAAAATATTGAACTGGAATATCATATCTATGTATATTAGTTGAATTCTTCCATTTAAAAATTACTGGGCAACGTTGTGTACATACAAATAAATTGTAAAAGCGGATAGCGTTTGAAGACGATCATCGAAGACTCGAAGCGTTCAAGGCCAAATTTACTATACAATAACTGTAATATTTGACACCCCAATGCCCAATCAGTTAGAGTGACACGCTATTCTTTATGATGGAGCTCCGCCTCCATCGGTCGGGATTCTTATTTCCCCCTTTACACCTCAGAGTTAGTTTGACCTTCTTATGCTACTGACCTGTTTTATAAGTAGCCTTGTTTGCCATACCAGAACTTTGAGAAAAAATTGCAAAAAGTTTGGAATTTTGTGTCAACCGCGAAAATCGACATTTGCAAAAATTGCTTCTAAAGATACTGTTCAATCCTGCCATCTTCCGGGATACTGAAAAGAGTGCAAACTTAATTGGCGACTTAAAATTATACCAGCAAATTTTGTGACCCCTAAAACTCTGCCCCTGAGACTGTTTTTAGCGTTATCCATGTTTTTTGGATGTTCCGTACGCATGACAAGTGTGAAAATTCAAAGCATTTTGGGGGCAACTGTACCATGATTTACCACAAATTTGCACAATGTTTCCAATTTTGTTATCGTAATTAGCGCTAATTACAACGTAATTGAGGATTATTCGTAATTCCAGTTGAAAATTGCAGGTGCAAATTTCAAGAGGAATGTAGAAAAGAAGTTTGTTGATACATTACAATTTGCACAATGTTTGCAATTTTGCCCAAGGAGATATTGCTAATTAGCGTTTTATGCGAATTTGCCTAATTTCCGGTCCCTGGATTTTTGTGCAAATTTTTATATTTAGTCTTTATTGGATACCTTAACATATGACGGTGCTATATAGAAATGTTTGTAATTATTGTGAATTGTCGATCTGTTTAGCCTGGCCTATTACTCTATCAATGATTCGGTGCCGATAAAAGGATCTTATATGTGCCGAAAACTAGGACATGTATTTATTTCAGGGTGCCTATATTCAGGGCATTATAGATAGTTCATTTAATGACTTTCAATAAATATTATGCATATACTTCATTGAAAAAAATTCTTTATGTACTAAGAAACCTTTTATTAACGATGTCAATAATCAAAATATAGGTTTCTCTGGTATTGTTCAAAAAAAATCAGTTGAAAGTAACCACCACGGTACACAAGGTGCTTAAAGCCTTGGTTTCTTTGAACATTCGGTCGCGGAAAGCGGACAGTCCGTCGACCGCTGTGGATACCGATTTCCGCCCGAGGTGGTTTGTTAGAAATATAGAAAATGAGAGTTTCTTTTATATTTGCCATGTGATATGTGTGCTGTTTGTATCGTAAATAGAAACAAAAGTACTAAAATATGGACCCAAATGAATTTGTTGCTTTGTTATTGTTAGAAGAGGAAGAAGTTACCGTTCTTCTTCATTAGCTCACCAATTTCTTTCCAAATATTGTTTTCTACCACCATATCTTCATAGCTTTTTCCTCCAACACTAGATAACGGTGGATGCTGTCTCACCAAGTCTATTGAGACTTCATCATCTTCAGGTGTGAATTTGTCACTCATTTTTTGAATATTTTTTCGTAATTTTATTGCATTTCGAAATATCGGTCGTCCGCACACGCCGGTGATTCCGCTGGAATCAAACTCAACAGATATCAAACGACTAGTCGGCACAAAGCATCGGAATGGCGCAGTACTGCTCAGCTAAGCGGTTTCAAGAAAACCGGTCCCATTTAAAATGCTCTGGTTGGATAAAATCGTCAAAACGCGACGGACGACGGACTGTCCACTTTCCGCGACCGAATGTCCAAAGAAACCAAGGCTTAAGGTGCCGATGATAGGTACGTTTACCTTACTGTTTATATTTATTTTATTTCAATGAATAAACATATCAGATTTTGAAATTGGATAAAATCATACTCAGAAATAAGAAAATTGATAGTTTTGGAATAGATATTTATTAGTATGTAAGTTTTTGGGTCATATAATTTACTTTACAACAAAATTCCTCCGTAAGGTTCTATCAGTTTATTTGCAGAAATATATACACTTATGTATAATTATGTATGTATTTATTTGCGAATAAACTTATATTATTGTCACGCCCCCAGGTCATGGGGTTTTCAGATTAGGGTTCTGGTAACCAATTACCAATTTCCCTATATAGTTCAGTCGACAGGTAGTTTCAGATAGAAAAAGGTCGGAAGTTAATGAAACTAGCACTAGCAGCCCCTTGCCGTTCTCGCGCGTTGGTTTCCCCATGTGACGGGGGGTGTTTGAATTTGGTGGAAGTCACCCTTCACAAAATTCCCTGTCGGAGTGGTGGCGGATTAGACCACGGATAGGCGTGGCCTTTTGTGACGGGTAGGGTCGTCAATAGTATAATCTACTGCAACCCGTATTAGCGGATTTTCATGCGCTTCCGCACAATCCAATACACGCTGATTACGCTCACGGATAGACTGCTGAATGGAAGGCAGCCTCAGATCATCGCGGATTCGCACGTTACGCACAAACCACGGAGCATCAACTATCATCCGCAGGTACTTACTCTGGACCCGTTCCAGAGTTTGTATATGGGTGTGGGCGGCTTGACCCCAGGCGGCTGAGGCATACATCATTACAGGCTTGACCATTGAATTGTACAGAAGCAATTTGTTCCTCAAACTGAGTTTACTCCTCCTGTTAAGGAGCGGGTAAAGTGAACACAATTTGGCGTGCAATTTGGCTCTCAATTCGCCGATATGTGGCTTCCAGGTGAGTCCACGGTCAAACGTCAGGCCAAGATACTTGACCCGCGGTAGCCAGTCAATCTCCCTTCCCGAGATTGTCACACTCCTTTCTGGGTAGGTTCGTCTCCTCCCCAAGGAGATTAGCTGCGTCTTCGCAGTGTTGACTCGTATTTTCCAGTCCAGGAACCATTGCTCAAGGCCGTCTATTGCAGATTGCAAGTAGACTACCCCTTGCTCCGGATTCGCTGAACTGGCGAGCAACGCGGTGTCGTCGGCATACAAGAAAACCTTCACGTGTGCGGTCCTCGGTATATCACTCGTGTATACCGAGTATAGCACCGGAAAAAGCACGGCGCCATGAGGCACTCCTGCCTCAATGGCCGAGAGCTCATTTTCGGCTTTGACTTGAAACGTCCTCCCTTTTAGATAAGAGCCTATCCATCGTATCAGACCTCGAGGAAAGCCCAGGAGACTCATCTTGTAGAGAAGGCCTTCGTGCCACACGCGGTCGAAGGCCTTCGCGACATCAAGCAGCAACAAGAAGACAAAGTGCCTTCTGTTCAACTCGCTGATGGTCTCCTCGACCATCCTCAAGGCCTGTAGCTCTGTCGAGTGTTGAGGTCTGAATCCGAATTGTTCATTAGGGAGGATGTTTCTGTCAATGACTTCATCATTGACCCTCTCCAATACGACGCGTTCCGCCAGTTTCGCCACCGAGCTAAGAAGGCTGATGGGGCGATGGTTATGCGGGAACATTGGGTTTTGACCAACCTTCGGAATCATGACGACGATGACATGTTTCCACCTGCTGGGGAAGTGCCTAAGTCGCAGAGACTTTTACCATCCACCTAAGTCATCGCATAAAAGAGGATCCTCAGCAATGTGCAAGCACTGCACAGGCCACTCCTGCGAAAACGCCCCCGCAACTGATTTGATCGAGGAAGACTCACCAGAAATATTGGACGAAAACGACGACAGCGACAGCCTTATCGCTCAGGAGGACGACGAGCTGTTACGAGCAGAACCAGCGGCTAAGAAATCTCGGCAGGAAATATAATGAGTACAAATGAGTACCTACCCACTATGATTAGCTATAATATCTTTATTCCTCAAATAATATATGCCTTGAGGATAACTTCATATATTTTTTTCACGAAAGGACTACGTCTTTTTTTTCTTCCTATCCTCGGATAATCATGTAGGGGAATGGGGGGATATCGATCCGAAAAGTAACTGATATCAATACCAAAATGATGTGAATAGGTATGGTTGACTTTCATCAGAAAGTTAGCTTTTGAGAATTGGGGTTGGGTGGGGGAAGGAGGAGTGGGGTGTCCAAAGTTGATGACTTCAACTAAGAACCGTAATTACTACATTTCATCATAATTCGGGAATAACAGATGAAGAAACTGTAATTTTGCATTTTTTGTCATTTCTTAGCAAATTTTGAAACATGACCTTTTTTTGACGTGACAAACATGTTTTTTTAGTCAAAATTGTATAAAATTTTAAGTTCTACAAAAAAGTATCGATATGTTTTTTTTTCCCTAGGACGTAAGAGAAAAAAGTAATCGAGGAAAAACCGGAGAGGGTCCTCGAGGTCCAAAACTTGAGAAAATGTTGA
This sequence comes from Chrysolina americana, assembly GCA_958502065.1. Taxonomy (NCBI): domain Eukaryota; kingdom Metazoa; phylum Arthropoda; class Insecta; order Coleoptera; family Chrysomelidae; genus Chrysolina; species Chrysolina americana. The sequence continues at coordinate 22,120,687 of OY293415.1, read as the reverse complement.
TTAACCATCCCTGAAGAACCTCCTGAAGTTTCATCACCTTCCGACCTTTTTCCACCTAACCCCACTTTTTTCAACCTGTCGACTGAACTAATATTGGGATTTCACTCAAAATTACGTTCTTTGGCTTTGTGAGCCCAGTTCATGAGGTAGGGTGGTGAACACTAGAAACAGTTGGATAAATTCAATACATCTAATTAAATAGTAATGAAATGTGAGGATATGGTACCTACAAAATTATTAAAATCATTTTAGGTACGGGTGGTTTGTCACAATTTGAGGAGATCCAGCTACCAACTAACCTTTCAAAACCCTTCTCTTTCCAATCGGAGGTGATAAATCCTTCATCAGCGTATTCCAATTTCCCTCGTAAAAAGCCAATGATCGCCATTATGCTGAAACAGCGGTCCCATCATTTCTTTTCAATATTACTTAATACAATGTGAATTGGATACTTCCTGATATTCCTGGGATTCGAGAGATATATATATTTTATTAAAAGTGAAATTGAGTCATTGAGTAAATAAAAGTATATACGATGATTATTGATTTTCCCCAATAATGTGACATTATTATTATTATTTATAATCCAAGCAAATCTGAACTTTTAACAGTTCCACCAACTTCCTCGGTAATCTATCAATTTTATTCAAATATTTCATTCTAACGTCTTACTCACCCGTATCAACTAATTGGGCACTTCCACTTTCTCGAATCTACCTTATCAATTTTCTTCAAATGTTTTCATTCAAAATTTTGTCAGGAAATCCCAGTCGGTTTTCTTATGCTTAAATTTTTCTTGTTAACCAGCAAAAAATTCAGTCTACTACTGCAATTTTCGATAAATATATGAACATTTTCATGGTGCATTTTTCAATCATTTGAAATCCGTTAAAAACTTACCGTCTGATTTTTCCCGAGGTCCGTCTAAGCTGTATCTGAGGAGGCTGGGTGATGGAAATCGATTTGGAAGCACGTTGATCTTTGGAGAAACGAGAGCGAAACCCAGTTCACGACGTGAGCAGTGATAAGTAACTAACTAGTAGCATCGGGACGTCGGACGCTAGCGTCGGTTGGGGTGCGATTTTTGCGCTGTTCACAATGAGTGAAAGAGAGAATGTATCGACTTATTGGACCGAGTTCTATGTAAAAATCCATGGGAACCAGAACCAACAGGTGGACAATTCGATGCATTTATCATTTTGCTACAGCTGCGGGATGGCTCGAGTATCAACAAGATGCAGCTACGGCAAGTCCCGAAGAAGGAGATCAGAGAATATCTGGATTCCAAACTCGCCATAGCGAAATCTCTCATTTATATATCGAAAAAGGATGACCCGATGAGCATTGTCTAAGAAGACAAGGGATCAGATTACCCCAAGAAAAAGAAACAGCGGAGTGTTCATCTAATGCCCGATATGCCAGAGACCTCCAGAAGCAGAATGCTTCACATTTACCAGAATTCATGAGCAAATCACAAATAACTAACTTTTGTGAAACGTACCGCATGTGAAATATTCTTATGTTGTTCTGTTGAACAAAATTGCTTTTTATATTTTCATAAATAAAATTTTTTCATTGTTCACTTCGACTGATGGTTGTATTGCTCTAGCCCCAACATATATTATACGATATGTATTTAAAAAAAAATTCAAATAAATTTTTTTGTAACAAATCATAATCTCCCATAACTTTTTGAATATGATAATTATTATTTTGAACAAATTAAACTACCAAGTCACCCGTGGGTCCGAGGAGGTATGAAGTAGATGTTCAAAATGTTCACCACGAACGTCTTGTCAACATCCTAATCTTAAATAAAACTGTCTTCTAACATTATTTAATATATTAGGTGTGATCAACCTAATCGTGAGCGTTATTCATCTGTTGTTCTACGTAATTTTCTACGATATACAATTGTTTATACAGGGCTATTCAAATTTGAGTCTAATTATTTGTTTGCCTATATCTTTTTATTTTGTGAACTTTTGACACTTTGCCATAGCAACTTTTTGTATACTATCCAAATATCCAAATACAAATTATATACATAGTATCGTACAACCCGGGCCACCCTCAACTTTTCATTTTCAAATACGGACCTGTATTTTTTATTGCATTTTTTCAAATGTCAAGAGTCATAATTCATATTGGCGTAGTATTTTCATTTGAGTTACAAAGTGTTTTGGAAGAAGTGAACTATTAGCAGTAAAATTATTATTGAAAAATGTCAACTTGTTATTGGTTCACTTATTTATTCTTTGATATTTTTCAATTATAGCTGCTATGGAATTGAATAATGTTTATTTTACTGCTAATAGTTCACTACTCCCAAAACACTCTGTAGTATAGATGAAAATACTACGCCAACATGAAACACAACTCTTAGCATTTGAATAAATGTTATAAAAAATACAGGTCCGTATTTGAAAATAAAAAGTTGAGGGTGGGTTGTACGATAATTTTCAAGTGAATATTTGGATAGTCTACAAAAAGTTGCTATGGCAAAGTGCCAACAGTTCAAACAAATCTTCACAAAATAAAAAGGCAAAAAAAGAATTACGAAATTTTCGATTTCTCCTGTATAACTCCAGAAACAAAGAAGCTAGATCAGATTTTTTTGTGTCACGTAATTGACCTCTGAAGTTCCCAACTTTGCCCCCATCCTTCTATCTTTTACCGTCATGGAGATCCCCATGCATAGACTCGAATTTGAATAACCCCGTATATACAGGGTACATCCGATATAATATGGAGTAGATAGACAATACAAGCCTCAGGCCACCTACCCTCAGGCCAACCCCTAGTGGGCAGGCTTGGCCATAGTGTAAAAGTTTGGCTTGATACTACCTGTATAATTTTATAGGAATGCAGACCGTCTGGAGAGAGGCCAGATGTGTGCATTTCTCAGGAATTGATTATCGCTGGAAGCCTATCGCCAGACGTAAACAACGACCGGAAGCCATCAAGATAAAAGAGTAGGAATATTTATTGTAAACAAAGTTGATGCGATATTTATTCAGTGCAGTACTAGGCGCGCAATCTTTTACCAAATAGATGACCCGCCTCCATTCCAGTTAAAGAACTCTCGTTGTTGACGGAATATGTGGACATGTGCGCGTCATCAAGGCGTGATTCGTCTAGAGGATGATTTATTGCTTTGGTGCAAACATGGCGGTATTCATTCTCGTCCGATATATGGACAGAGAGATAAAAAATTGCATGTCTTGACCGTGATTCGTCTGGATGATTATTCATTGCTTTTTCTAGGCGTGTTTTTCGACATACGAGAAGTGCGTGGGAATGATTCATGGTTAGGGGGCATGTCTCGACATTTGAGGGGGGATAGCGGGGTAGCGGGGGCATGTTTGGTGAGTCGTAAACAAGCAACGCTTGGCCCCCCTCCACCACATCCATGCGATGTGATTTTTCAGCGAAATTACCGGTAATTTTTTGGCTTATGAGAAAAATCTAAAACCCAAGTTGAGAAATGTATGTTTCTCACGGTTTGCGAGTGTGGTGGCGGCGTATGTGACGAATTCGAAATGAACACCCAAGTGTTTATTTCGACTGTTAGTTGTATAATAGCACATCCGGTGTGTGACGCACGACAGCCAGACGTTTTTCCAGGAAATTGATGAGTCAGCAGTCATAAGCAAGTTGAGTGTAGCCTAAATGCTTGATTTAAAGCGTTTTGAGTGTCTCACCCTAACCCATAGCATTGTATGTCTATCTTTTATTGAAATGAATAACGTCAGTTCGAGGAAGTTCTCTAGGTCACGTGACATGCCTAGACTCTACAGATGAGACAGCAGAGGAATGCGGGGAAGGTCATTCTAGTTTGACTGCTAAACTTGATCGGTCGTGTGTGTAACCTCTGCCTTTGCGATTGTTTTGGTGTTGTGCTAATTACAGAAGGTGAGTACATTTTTCAATTACCGCGAGTGTTTTATTTGCAGTATTTACGTGGAAAATTCAAAGTGGATTTTATACTGATCAAATATACTCATACCCATTTTTAGTTTTAAAATAGTGCATAAAAAAATTACACTTTTTGCATAAAAAGTGACACTTTTTGGTATAAAAAATATACTTTTTTACGCAAAAAATTAACACTTTTTTATGCAAAAATTACCTCCGAAAATATGTGGGATTTTGAATGGGAGGTTGGGATTACATATTAATTTTATTCAATCATAAATATAAAACATAAAAATAAATATATGTAGTGTGTGGAAAGAATCAAACAAGAGCACAATTTCTTGCTTTTTCATTTGACAGTAGAGATATAATGAGAGAGCTTTGGGGGGAGGGAGTCAATGACCTATATCAAGGTCAACTATTCGTGTCATATTACACAAGTTTCCGGTTATACTTTTCCATACATGTAAGGACATGTCAAAAAATATTTTGTTAGAGGAGGAAGTCAATGACCTATTTCAAGGTCAACTATTCGTGTCATATTACACACGTTTCTGGTTATACTTTTCTATACATGTAAAGACAAAAATATTTTATTATACAAAATATCCTATCGACATCTGAATATGTGTAGTGTCTCATCTAATTCATTCCTAAAAAAACTAAACTCCCTCACCACAATTGGTATTCCAAATATATCTTAATAATCATGGGACATCCTGTATGTGATAATATGAAACACATCAAGGATCATTTTCATACATGAAAGACATGTCAAAAATATTTTGTTATACAAAATATCCTATCAACATCTGAATATGTGTGGGGTCCCATGAAATTCATCCCCAAAAAACTAAACTCCCTTACCACCATTGGTTTTCCAAATATATCTTAATAATCATAGGACATCCTGTATGTGATAATATTAAACCATTTTTATACATGTTTTTTTAGTGGTGTATCAGGAATCATGAAACATCCTGTGTATGATTAGTGTTATGAAACAAATCATGAATAAGTTCCATAATTGTTGAAATAGTCCAACACATAACAACTGTTTAGTTGCAGAAATCCCTAGTAATAATTCACATGATTCCAATGTGCAAACAGTGAATGACTTCCACATATTTTTTCAGGATATGGATATATTGTTTCATTTCCAGTATTGTAATATCAGAATTCTCTCAAATTATAAGTTCAGTAGATTGCATTATGCCAAACTGCTAGACACAGAATAATAAGCATATCAATCAAATTGATTTCAGGATGTGCATCTCTTGTTCAATTAGAATATTTGTAATATTAGAGTTCACTCAAATTACAAGTTCAATGAATTTCACTGTGCTACAAAAATGTATGGGAACAAATTTTTGCTAAAAATGTAATGTCAGTACTTTCCCCCAATACTTCATAGAAATATATCAATGGACTCCTCCCATTAAGTAATGAATGAATTAATTTATTGGTCTGGTTTAGAGTGGTGGAGTATTTTTATAGGTAGAAAACATAAACACTCCCAAAATATGCTTTTTAAAATAATGTATTGGCTTATTCAATGAAAATGAGTGATGTTTCCTCCCTCATTTCTTGTGGAACTGTGGAACCAAATAATTAAGGGCAAACTTGGAGATAATTAATCATTATAGTGACAGTTTTTGACTCGTTAGCTGAAGATAATTAACAAAAATGAAAACTATAAAAAAAAAAGTGTTGGGCAGCGTGCAGCGAAAGTCCCTGGAAAGCAGCTATACTTGATTCAACAACTGAAGAAGCTCCGTAGGGATGAGGCATTCAAAATTGTAAAATGTCCATCTACTTCGAGTCCTGTCCTGTAAGATCCAAAAACTGTATGGATCATTTTCAAAAGTTCGTCCAATAAATGCATCGCGGAAGGGCTTCTTACCAACTAATCAGTCAACTCCCGTACCTGCATATCAGTTAACATCATCAGCCCCGATATATGAGGATATCAGCGAAGTAGGAAGCTCTATAGTGAGTGATGAGAAATTACCTGCTGAGACACCAATGGAATTCCTCGAGGAGGACAACATAGCTGCTGAACGAGATTTGGACTCCACAACTGACACCACGCTCAGTGAAAACCAGGAGGATGTGGGAAACAAACATCTCAACGAGTTCAGTGAAGTTGTGGAGAACTTCATGAGAGAAAAGGAGGCCAAATTGGATGAAGCGATGCAGAGATTGAAAAAATACCAACGAAAGGTTCGGCACATAAAGAAAGAAGTTGCTGACCTGAAACAAACCATTCAGGCATGTGCTGGCATTTTTAAAAGCCCTTGAGTAGAATTTTGAGACTACTTGGAGGCTGACAAAATATGTTTCTTCATGTACCGAACATTCCGTTGGTATTACGTGTTGTATTATATGATATTTTATGTGTTTTTAGTCGTTCAACCCATATTTGTATTTTATCTTTTCATTATATATTATTCAGTTATTTTATTCTTTATACATTTACACATTTTTTACCACTTATACAATAAAAATAAAACAGTACCTGTGACTTTTCTATTATTCATTCTCATGATGAAAAATCAAATTAATATTTGCCTTCGTTTCAAATGAAACTATAAAAGTAACTTCACTTCATGAAAATTTGAACAAACTATTTGACTATGAGTCAAGAGGTCTAAGTATTTCAAATATCACGTTTAGAATATTTTTGTTATGAGGCACTGAAATTCTCCAATTCTTGAAAAGTTTTTCAGGCATTAAGCATACAAGTAGTAAACACTTACCAAAAAATTTATTAATAATAGTGATCCCAAGAAGAAATATCACACAAAAAAACTATCGAACTTTCCACTCAAAATTTTCCACAGTAGTCAGTATTTTGCTGAATAAACACTTTCTGTGCAATAGTATGCAAAATGCTCTCTTCATATCACTATACCTATTCATTCAGGAAAATACTCCATCATTTTGGGGTTTGGTAGATAACAAACACTGATAGAAAACCACTATTGATTTTGTCATAAAATTAATATTATTTGTTTTGTTGATAAATAATTACACCAATATACTAAAGAATAAGGTTATATACCGTACATAACCATAATAATCAAACAACGCAGGGAGGTTCTCTGTCTCAGCTGATATCTTAGCTCTTGGCCCTTGCTTCCATGGAGGTGCATTTAGCCAGCACGATACGTCCAGCACTTCCTTATAGTCGGTGTAATTTACACTCGATTTGAGTATTCCTACACCGAGTGTAGGAAAGTGCTACACCTCATAGTGACCGAATGAGCCTGAAATGTCATGGAAGGTGTTAGATGGGATGTGTTAATTTGGTGAGATGTTCGTTGAAACTTGCAAAGTCATAAGAAGATCATTTTCGTGGTGTCTGTAACCATTTAATAACGGAGATGATTTCATTGATTCTATAAACAGTTCAAAAAAAAATTAATTTATTTAGAAAAGTTTCATATCCATATAACTTAAAATTTTGTTGCTGGAGTAGGGAATATGATTAAATCAAATGCATTGTTTATGTGTATAGAAAAATTTATTCAGTAAATTGGAAATTATAGTTGTTGCATACCATGCAAATTCTTGTTAAGCAAACTGTCCCTAATGATCGTCCACATTCAGAAGATAGAGCGTTCAAGGACATGATCCATTATTCCCGAGTAATGGTTTGACACCGGCTGGCAGTGACAACTATGGGACCTATGTACCTAATGTTAACAATAGGCCCATCATCAGGTGTCCACCCATTGGCAAGAGTTCTGAAGAGAAGAAGCTTTTCAAGCAACAGGAAAGGCTTCGACACATACATCTGTTAGCAGAGAATAAGCCACAAGGAAGCAGCTGATACGTCTGGTAGCAGATATGATTCAAATTAAAGAAATAATAAAAATAATTTTTTGAATATTCATGTCTATTCCTACCCTCTACCTATCTTAAATATATATTATTAAAAGAAATGGCTTTTCCATTTCAGTTGGATTTAAGCGTTCAACATTTTCATGTATATTATAATTTTAGAGGCTGTCTGGCAAGGTATTCTTCTTATACACCAACCTGCTGATGGTGTTTTTTTAAGCTTCGGTAGTAACGATACATGGAATGAAACTCTACCCTACGAGTTAGCAAGAGTAATTCCCCTATGAAATCAATAATATAAGTAATCTAACAGTTACAGTACGGGTCAATAATAATACTGAGTATAAGTTATTGATGAGAAAAAATTATTCTATCGAGCAAACAGACAGAATTAAGCTACCCTTTTGCCCAACATCAACTTATATAAGAGATGATTCAGAGTCTACAATAGTTCAATCTCTAATTTACTGCATAGCTATATGCTCTTCAGTGATCTTCCTCTGCTAATTGGTGGAAACGTTTCAAAAATATGGAAACTGTTTAATGTGTGATGGATCTTATAACCAAACATGAGAAGCTCAAACCTTTATACAAATTCACCGAGGATGAACTACGACAATTTCCACTAGAATATTTGATTTGTAAAGCAAGACCTGGGAAACTTCTTTTGGCATGGCACAAATTACCAGAGGAATATATGAGCAAGTTTGAATTACGGGTTCAGCTGCCTTGCTACATTCATCATAATTGACCTGAGTGGATGGAACATTTAGTTGGTCAGGCTCCTCCTCAATCAAAAGGTTATTCCTGTTTAAGAAGTTTGAAGTAATTTACATTCAGGGTATCTGAATAAAAAACATATAATTAATATTCTTGTTTTATTTAATGACAAGAAATCCAAAAATTCATTCATCTATCAAATTCTCTGACATCAATAGTAGGAGATCCAACGCTGCGTCCTCATCTTTTAGATTCAACGTATGGTGACCCCAAGCTAATGTTTCTATATTATTCGGCAAAACAAATCTTTTGTCATCTCTAGATGATAACGCAACTTTGTTTTTCAACTCCGTGTAAACGGTATGTAAATGTGAAGTAAAAACATACATATTGCGTAAGATAGAACCACCTCTTTCATTAATTCGAACATAATCAGAAAATTGTAATGTATTCTGTATTACATTTTTTGTAACTCTTTTTGCCTTTTTCTTCGATGTTGTTGTTTTGACACAGTATGCTTTCGCACCTGTACCATAGAAACATTCTATTGGTGATCCGGAACATTCATCTTTCATCTTACCGATTACTGATACTATTTTAGGAATGTTATGAATATTGTCGATTTTGAAATTAGATGTATCAAAGTATTCTATGTTTTTCCTAATATCATCGTATACATTTTCTGTGTATATCACCAGAATCAGTGAATCAGTATATGTGTATCAGAGGTTCGCTTTAGTGCCATATTTTGTTTTAATGTACCCATAATAAAAATTTTAAATTACTGTTTTTGAGATATCCAAAATTGAAAAACCTACGTATAGCGGTTTGTCATAGGTCACTGTTAATTTTTCCATCTGAACTGCTACTAAATTCTCCTCGAACAATGTACATGATTTGAAATGAGGTTTTGCAATCAATTCTTCAGCTCCTACAGATCCAGGCATATTTTCCCAGTGACTACATAGTTTGATGTCTTGTCTTTTGTCCACGTTCTCCATAGTTTTTCCAAATATCGAATTTATGATGAATTCAAATAAATCACGTTCAAATTCATTCCTAGCAGAATTTCGAAGCTTAGTATCCAGATCAGTATATTGTTTCAACCATGCTGACTGTGAGAATTCCATAACTCTGTGTATTCTAGTCAATTTCAATCCATATTTCAAACACTGTTTCAAATTTCTGTAGTGTATGATATATCTTTCCTTACTCATCAAATTCGGGGTTAACTTGGAAAATTTACTTCCTGGAGGCTTGATATTTTCTGGGCAGAAAGGAAGGTCATTATGATTATCATGGAAGTTTGTTGGATAGTCCAAATCAACTTCCAATACGTATCCTTTCGAAGATGTATCTCCAATTTTGAAACAGTCAAACTTGTCTATCTCCCACTGCTCAAGCCTGAAATCTCACAGTGGGAGATATTCACTCATAGCAGCTCCATATAAATTTGTTGCATCATCCAATAGTGGAACATTTCATTTCAAGTACACATCTGAGTATTCTCCTAGAGTGAAACATCCAAATTCCTGCCATTCTTCACAAGCTCGGTCATAATCTTCTTTAGAAATATCTGCGCCATTCAGAATATTAAAGAATGGTTCAGTTTTTCGTGTGAATCAATATAAGAATATGGAAAAACACCTTTGCGTCTCATCATATTGAATTTTCTATCATCTTGAAAATATTTTCTAACCTCTCGACATTGGGAAGATTTCAGAGTTTTACTCAGGCTATCCAGAGATTTTGGTAGGAAGCGGAACGAATCGACAAATCTCAGATATTGATATTTATCTCTAAATTCAGGGTTTTCTGATTTCTCAACTAAATATGATTTGGTGATTGAAATATACTTTTCATTGTTTTGGGCAATAACTGAAATATTTTCTATGTGCGATGCCAGTTTTTTTATGAATAGTTGGCAATCATAAATTGTCAAATTATGGAAGAAAGCGGGAACGAATTTCACCAGTTTATACTGTAAATTACATCTTGAATGAGCACTTGCACGGTACACACCAGTCAAGTGACAGTGGTCCCGGACTTTTATGTCTTCAGCCTTATAGATCTAACCATAAATATAACATTCTGTGGAAATCTGAAATTCTTTCTCTTCTTTTTCTGTGAGTGGTGGCATTTTTTTGACATATTTCAAGTATTTGTTATATAACTTCAAAACGAGCTCATCCAACCTTTTTACAAAAACCTCAGCACAATCAGTTCCGCGATATTGTACAAACTCTGAGTATTTGTCATCGAAATTACACTTTACATGGAAAGCGAGTGAATATGGCTCGTGTTCATATGCTTTTAATGTGAATGACTGCTCATCAGATGGTTCACTGTGATGAATGGGCTTTAGCAAACTCTCAAAATTGGCATATATCACAAAAGGAACTGGGAGTTGTTTTTCTAAATTGATGAACTTGAGAATATTTCCTGGCAAAGTTTCACCACATTTGTTTATAATTAAGTCTGGTTTTGGGAGTAACACACATAGACAATTACAATCATAATGTTGATGAGTCGTCAGTTTGTCAGTCGTAGGAAAGAATGGGAGACAACCATCACAAGTATATACACGACCATTATGCTTAGATTTTTGTTGTGATGCTAATCTAGACAAATCTGTGATGAGATAATAATGATAATTTCTATCTGCACACAGCATCTAAATCATGACTCTCACGAATCAAAACTAGTTCTTGTCTCATATTGATCACAATTTTTCTGAAATCTTCATAAAATCCAGCCCATAACTTGAGCGGAATACATCAACTAATATTTTATCACTCGCACCAAGTTTGGGAAACCAACCAGCATTTTGCATAGAAATACTTTCATTTTCATTCATAGATAAATAATTTTTCATCGTTGACACTAGTCCAATGTTCCTGACAGAGTCTACCACCACACCATTCAGCTCATATCGGAGTTCACGAAATAAGAATGATATTGCGTTATTGATGAATTTTATTTTCGTTATTGGATCCCCGTCCAGTCTTGTAAGCTTTCCCTCTATGTAGATGTATGAATTACAAGGTAACTTCTTCGTTTCGGAAATCAATTAAATTCAAATTTTGGTCAACAACTCTTACTGTGATGTTGTTGATTGTCTTGATAGTGACAGGGAAATACAGAATATTCAAAGGCGATTCAACTATTTCATACCCCCTTGGTACGGTCGGAAAGAATTGATGAATCACATGCACTGGATCACCATTCAAAAATGAACCCATCGCAATATTACAATAAATGCATATTGTATTGAATGAAAGAATTTTTACTTCATGATCTGATTTGTAGATATTATTCGCATTGAGTATCCTTTTCTCGAATCCTTATAATGAACCAATTGAATTTTCTATCGAAAAATTGATTTTGGTGTTTGTACGGATGATCACTTTCGAAGTGGTCCAATTTGGGTCGATGGATATTACAACATCTTCATTATAGTTAGTCATCTGTTTGATGAGGAGATCAACAATATCCGTAACATCATAAAATCCTTCAGGGAAGGTATAACTGTATTCATCGTGTTCACCCCATACAAAAACATTGTTCAATTTTTCAACATTTGGAATAACTTTGAACGAATCAAAATTTGCCAATCCTATCTCATATTCTACATTATCATCCAGATATATTGGAGGGTTAAAATTATGACTCAACACTGAAGAAGAGTCGCTCAAAGTAAAAGTAAAAGACAAGGATAGTTTATTGATGAATAAAGAAATACATCAGAGATATTGATTATATAGAAACAAAAGACAGTGTTGTCCACAGTGATGAGAGTTAAACTTTTGCAAAGAGTCATAGTTGCATTTTATTTTATTGAAGTCACCAGCGCTGAGGAAGTATTTTATCAATTCTTTTGGTGGTGTGAGATTTCCATAACTATCAAAATATATAACTTCCGCAGTTTTCTTAGAATATGCTGTCCAATAGTTCTTTCTCCCAAATCAGAATCAAGATTAATGATACCGCACTCATTGTTTCTTATTTTTTCGGGAAGTGTATCTCTCATGAAAACACCTCGAAAGTATGGAATTCTCAAACGCTCTGCATTCATCGTTAAATCGATATTGATTAAGGCTCGGCGTGGCAACTTCAGCAGTATTTTCGATATGGTTAAGCAAACATTCCATAACCTTTTCGAGGTCTTAAATATAAACCTTTTTCTTTTTTTTACTCTTTTTTCAGTGTACTCTTTTTTTTTTCTGACAACTTTCAGTTCCCCACCTTTCTTTTTTATCAAGGTTTTTTTCCTTCGTCTCAAACCCATTCCCAACTTGCTTTTAAGATTCATAATATCAGATATACCAAATGCTGTAACTTTTTCCCCCAACTTCGCGTCAGATGATTTTAAACGTTCGAAAGCAAATGCTGCTAATTTCTTGTCTGCAGTATTTCTTGATTCTATATCTTCACTTCTGGAGTAAGCAACATCGTATCGCTTACAAGCCTCATCCAGAGGATTTATGCCTACGCCCCCCATCAATAGCCTCTTTTCCAACATGGTACCAGGACCGCAGTAATTATATCCAGGGACATGTATTTCTACAGGAAGTTTGTTGATGAGAGTATTCAAAAGACCTCGACCTTTCTTCCTTGTGTTTAGACTCGTACTAACGACTGATTTCTTTCGCTGTACCATTATATTGTGTTTCAAACAACTTGCGTACACGTATATATACCTATCACATCTGCACTAATGTCAGTTTGAAGATTATTTCGATGCGATGAACACTGAAAAACAAAAGTTATTGCTTCCAGTTCTCAATCATGATGAGATCAATGTGGAGAATAATGTAAGAAAACATAGTGCGCTATTTGGAGGTCAATCTAAAAGAGAGTTACTTGTTGGAGCAAGTGGGTCATACAAAACTAATGTGATGTTGTCTTTACTGGAACAACACAATGGTCTTCGTTTTACAAATGTGTACTTATTTTCAAAATCATTGTACCAACCTAAGTATAATTATTTGAGGATTTTGCTGGCACCTATGAAAGAAATTGGGTTTTATGAATACAATGATTCTGATGACGTAATTCTACCTGAAAATATAAAAGTTCATTGTCATCATATTTGATGATGTTACCACATGTGATCAAAACATAATTAAAAATTATTTTTGTTTCGGTCGTCACAGACACACGGATTGTTTCTATTTATGCCAAACGTATTTTGTCATTTCCAAGCAACTCGTTAGAGATAATGCAAATTTGCTTATAATTTTTCAACAAGACCTTACAAATCTGAAGCATATATATGATGACCATGTTAGTCTAGATATGTCCTTACCGAATTTCAAAGAACTCTGTTCTCATTGTTGGAAAGATAAATTTGATTTTCTAGTAGATTGTTCTCTGAACGAGGGACGATATAGGAAAGGTTTCGATACATTTATTCATATATAAACATTATGATTGTGGTATAATTGTCAGTCATCATGAATAGTCATTATCCAACAAGCCCCAGTTAACAATGCATATGTCGCTGTACTTCAAAGACAAGACAAAGGTGTTTTTGTAGACGGTCTCATCAACAGCGAGCCTCGCACCATGCTGCTTGATACAGGTGTGACTAGGACAATCCTTGCCAAAACACCGGCAAGAATTGAATCGTCTAATTGGAAGCTAATCACAGCAACGGGAGAGCCTGAAACTGTGTATGGTGAACTTCCGATTGAATTGACTTTGGGCAGTACTAAACTGAAATACCGGGCTCTAGTAGCGGATATCGAGGACGAGGTAATAATTGGAATGGACATCATGAATTCGAGAGGTTTCGAGCTAAATTTTAAAGACGGCGTCCTACGTGTGAACGGAGAAGAACTGGTACTTCATGGTTGAAGTGGAGAAATGATTCGTGTCCTGCTGGCTGAAGATGTGAGCGTACCGGACAGGGTTGAAACCATAGTTGAGGCTCGCCTGGATGGTGGTGCGAGCAATAGAAACGTGGTGATGTTCGAGCCCAAGCACCATGATGAGGAAATTGGACGAAGAATTGCACTAGGAAAAACCTTGTTGCGTGCTGATAAATTTGTTCCAGTGAGGGTAATGAATGTCAATTATTACCCGGTGACCTTGAAGAAGGAAACGATTTTGGGGAACTGCTCGTCAATTTTCTCTGTGATTAGGAGTGTACGTGAAACTGTTAGCCAAGCCAGTAACATGCCAGCAGAATTGGAGAAGTTGGTTGCTATCTCGTCCAAGGACATGGGGCCAGCACAGAAGCCTAAACTGAGAGAACTAGTCAGGAAGTATCAGGACATCTTCGATACCAGAGTAGGCAGAGGCGGTAGAACAAAGGTGGTTCAGCACAAGATAGAAACTGGAAATGCCCGACCAATCAGGCAATCAGCCAGAAGACTTCCTCTCGCCAAAAAGGAGGAGGCTGACAAAATAGTCTACGACATGGAGAAAGACGGAGTCATCGAGCCATCGAGTCGACAGTCCCTGGTCCTCTACAGTCTTGTTGATGAAGAAGAAAGATGGATCAACACGGTTTTGCGTAGACTACCGTCAACTAAACAACGTGACGAAAAAGGACAGCTACCCTCTCCTAGCTAGACACGCTGGCTGGATCTACGACTTTCTCGACCTTAGATTTGAAGAGCGGATACTGGCAGGTAGAACTGGCCCAGGAAGATCGAGAAAAGACAGCTTTTACCGTCGGCTCCGGATTATGGCAGTTTACAGTTATGCCATTCGGCCTCTGCAATGCTCCAGCCACGTTCGAAAGATTGATGGAGATAGTTTTGAAAGGACTATCATAGAAGACGTGTTGGCAAATCATTCGAGGACCATGTAAAAAACTTGGAAAAGGTATTTCAGCGACTAAGAAGCTCCGGACCGAAACTGAGCCCTAAGAAATGTGATCTGTTTCAAAAAGTAGTACGTTATCTCGGCCACGTTGTCTCTGGGAAAGGAGTGGCAGTAGATGAGCAGAAGATCAAAGCTGTTAAGGAATGGCCCGTTCCGAAAGACATACACCAGCTTCGAAGTTTTCTTGGCCTGTGCACTTACTATCGCCGATACGTACTGGGATTTGCTAACATCGCTAAACCACTGACCAGGCTTACAGAAGGCAAAACAAAGTTCCAGTGGTCTGAAGAATGCCAAGACTCGTTCAGGAAGCTGAAAGGTGCATTGATCAACGCACCAATTCTGAGCTATCCTCTTCCGGACAGAAAATTCATTTTGGATACGGACGCAAGTAATGTGTGTCCTGTCTCAGATCCAAGAAGGACAGGAGAAGGTCAACGGTTACTTCAGCAAGACTCTTAGTAAACTGGAGCGCAATTACTGTGTCACCAGGCGGGAGCTGTTGGCCGTGGTTAAGAGAGTAGAGCACTTCTACAAATACGTGTATGGACGAAGATTCCTACTGAGAACTGATTATGCAGCTCTCAAATGGCTCCTACAATTCAAGAATTCCGAGGGTCAAGTAGCACGTTGGATCGAGAGGCTCCAAGAATTCGACTTTGAGATCAAACATCGGGCGGGGACCAGCCATAAGAATGCGGATGCCCTATCGCGAAGACCATGCCCAGACGACTGTTCGCACTGCCGACGAGCAGAGGAGAAGGAATCGACACTCTGCAGAACCACGGCGGTCGATGATAACTGGAATGACCACAAGATCCAGAAAGACCAAGAGAAAGATCCAGATCTTGGTTTAGTCATCGGCTGGAAGAAGAGTGAGTGAAGGCCGTCGTGGCAGGAAATAGCCAGTTGTTCTCTAGTCGTTAAAACTTACTGGGCCCAATGGAACTCTTTCACCTTAGACAATGGAGTCTTGAAGCGTGTGTTGTCGGAGGATAGCGGGGAAGAAAGACGTCAGGTAGTAGTTCCCAGGGGCAGAAGACAGGAAGTGCTCCGAGAAATCCATGATGGGGTCACCGGAGGACATCTGGGAGTGACGAAGACCCTCCAGAAAGTCAGGCAACGGTTCTACTTGGCCAATTGTCAAGCTGACGTCAAGGACTGGTGCAGAAAATGTGCTGTATGCGCTGCCAGTAATGGGCCTCGAACAAGACCTAAGGCCCCGATGCGCCAGTACAATGTGGGCAGCCCATTCGAAAGGATCGCCATTGACATCGCTGGCCCGTTCCCACAATCTGAACACGGGAAAAAGTACATCCTTGTGGCAAGGGACTACTTCAGCAACTGGGCCGAAGCCTATGCCCTGCCGAACCAAGAAGCCATCACCGTTGCCGACGTCATGGTGAAGGAGTGGATTTGTCGATTCGGTGTCCCGTTATAGCTGCATTCGGATCAAGGCAGGAATATCAAGTCAAACCTGTTCCAGGAAATGTGTCAGATGCTGAACATAAATAGTGTTTTAAATAAATTAGGTGTTGTGAACGTACCTTAATGTAACTACCGATAGGGTGTTTTGTGTTCTATGGAGGGAACGTTTTTAGATGACGTGGCATGTAAAAGTCTACTGTCTACTTCGTCAACTGATTGAATAAAGTATGTCCAAAAGAATGCGTGTTTTCTTGTAACATAAATAAAAATACACAGCATTATTGGCGACGTCAGAAGCTGAATCCACCAGTCAGAAGTGTCGTGTCAGTAAGTCCAGTCCTCATAGTCATTGCTCGGGATCAATAACCTCAAGGAGTAGTCAAGTCAAAGTCTTGTTGAAGATGTCTTTTATTGGGAGTATTGACCCTAGCGAGTCAGATATTTCGTCGTATATGGAAAGGATGGAGCAACTCTTTGTATGTAACAGTGTTACTGATGAAAAGAAAAGAGCAATGTTCCTAACCTTAATTGGTGCCGAATCATATGGTGCTTTAAAAGATCTATTGTCCCGGATTTACCCAGCTCTGAATCGTTTGATGAATTGAAAACAACATTAGTTAGCCATTTCAACCCAAGAAGGTTAGTCATTGCAGAAAGATATAAATTTTATAGCAAGAAGAAGATATACTACTACTATTGCTACAAAATTGAAGAACTCATCACAAAATTGTGAGTTTAATACTTTTTTAAATGAGGCGCTAAGAGATAAATTTGTATGTGGTTTGCGTTCAGAGGCCATAAAGCGTAAATTATTGTCAGAAGATGTATTAACCTGGGCAAATGCTTTTAAAATAGCGGTAGGTATGGAGCTAGCTGAAGGACAAATGAAAGCTATGGGCAATGAAACAGTACACATCAATAAAATGAGTCACAAAAAGCTACAAAACAAAGGTCCTGTCAAATTTGAAAGAAAGTCACAGTCACAAGCGATACCTGGTCAGTCGCACAAAGAAGTAAAACCTTGCTTTAGATGTGGGAGGAAACATGAACCTGAAAACTGTCCAGCAAAAGCATGGGAGTGTTTCAAATGCCATAAAAAAGGCCACAAAACTATTGTTTGTCGCAGTGCAGGTGTTAAATCCTTAGAACTGGGATTTATTGCAAAAATTGAGAAAGGAACAGGAAAAAGTTTGGAGGTAACCTTGAATGTCGAAGGTAAGCTTCTGAATTTTGAAGTGGACTCAGGTGCGTGTAAAACAGTCATACATGTATCTACATATAAAAAGTTATTCAGTTCTTATGAATTATGTCCTGTTGAATATAAACTAAAGGTTGTAACTGGTCAAAAATTTGTAGGTGAATTTGATGTCAAAGTTTTACATAACAAGTAACACGTTTTCTTATCTATTGTAGTATTAGAAGGTGATACAATATGCACACCATTATTAGGTAGAAATTGGCTTGATATTATCAGTCCTAATTGGAAAAATATGTTTAATCTGAGTCATGTCAGTCAAGATGTCCAGCTTTGTAAGTCTAGGTTTTGTCCATCAGTCACGCGTCAAATAGAAATTGAGAGTGATGAAGTAATAGTCCAAAATGAGTCAATAAAAGTTGAAAATCAAATTAGTCAGGTCAGTGCCAGTCAAGTGAGTAAAAAATACGATGAATTATTTGCTGACATCAAAAGTAAATTTTCAGAAGTGTTTGAAGAGGAACCTAATTCATATATACGGAAGTTTTTAGTCGAGCTAAAATTCAAGGAAGGTACCCAACCTATCTTTCATCGGGCCTATAACATGCCATTTGCCTTGCGTGCAAAAGTGGAAGCTGAGTTATTAAAAATGGAAAAACAAGGTGTCATTTGAAAAGTAAGTTTCAGTAACTGGTCAAGTCCAATAGTCACTGTTCCTAAAAAAAAATCAGAAGATATAAGAATTTGTGTAGATTTTAAAAAGACATTAAATACCATTTTTTTTTTCAATTTTTTTAAAAACCATTTTGGAATCAGATTATTGTACATTACCAATCCCTGAGGACATTTTTTCTTGTTTGAGTGGGCAAAAATGCTTTTGTGTAATAGATCTCAAAGGAGCTTATCAACAGCTCCAAGTCAGTGAAAAATCTAAAGAGTTGTTAACTATAAACACTCATGTAGGTCTCTTTTCTTATAACATCATGGATACCATCTTGGCAGGATTATCAAACTGTAAAGCTTATCTGGATGATGTCCTGGTTTTCGGAGAAACTTTGGATCACTGTTATAAAAACTTGACTAAAGTATTTAAACGTTTTCAAGAATATAACGTTAAGGTTGATAAAAATAAATGTAAATATTTTCAAGATCATGTAGAGTTTCTGGGGCATATTATAGATCAACATGGAATCCACCCCACTGATGAATAGATTTTGTGTTTGAAAAATGCGCCAATACCAACCAACAGAACTCAAATCATATTTAGGTCTACTTAATTACTATGGAAAATTTATACCCATGTTATCCACACAGAATATGCCATTAAGGGCCAGTTGCACAGGTTACACTTAACGCTTTAAGTGACACTTGCAGTTAAGAGTTCGATATACTATGTTGAATGGTATGTCAAATACATCAATACTTTCACATTCTAAGTGATTCATAAATTTAAGCTACGCTCAAAGCACTAAGCGGAAGTGGTGCAATCGGCCCTATATGATTTATGTAAAGGAGGAGTCATTTTTGAGTCAAACTGGTCAGTAGAATGTCAGAAGGCTTTTGACTTGTGCAAAGAACTCATTACATCTTAAAGCGTGCTGATCCACTATGACCCAAAATTACCCTTATATTTGACTTGCGATAGTAGCGGATACGGAGTAGGTGCGGTGCTCAGTCATAGAATAAACAAGGAAGAAAGACCTATTATGTTTGCTTCAAGTACCTTATCACCAACTGTTACGCCACTGGCTGGTAAATAGTTTTTTTTCGCAATGGAATGCGAGCCGTTACGATCCCGCCAACACAGGGCTGCGGATAAACAGTCTTCGTTAGTTAGTCAGTAAGCTGAACTCACGTCGTTAGTTGTTGCCAATTTTGTGAGGTTATGTGTAGCCGTTCAAATAAAATCAGTGGAAAAATACGTCGTATGCGCCTGTTCAAACGAAATGAATGATAAACGGCATGAGAACACAAATTTCGTCGCGCAGGCTATTTCAGAAAATACAGATTTGGCCTCGATTAGTACACACAGTAGACAGAGTGACAAAAATGAAAGTGAAGTGTTATTATCAACTGCAAAAGTGTTAGTGATTGATAGTAATGGAGATGCACACGAAGTAAGGGCATTGTTGGACTGCGGCTCGCAATCAAATTTTATAACGAGGGATTTAGTTTCCAAATTGAATTTGAATATGATTGAAGTGAGCATGTCCGTAGTTGGAATAAATACTTCCGTTACGAAATCAACAAAATCGGTTCAAGTGACACTGAAATCGAAGTTCAATATGTTTTCAACTATTTTAAATTGTTTTGTGCTTGATAAAATTACAAGTGCTTTACCAATGTTGCCAGTTAATAAAGAAATTCTGAAAATCCCCTCGAATATAAATTTGGCTGATAATAGCTTCAACGTTCCAGGGAAAATTGATATACTTTTAGGAGCTAGTATATTTTATGAACTTCTGATGAATGCACAAATAAGAACGGCCAAAAATATGCCGATTCTACAAAAAACCAGATTAGGGTGGGTGATATCAGGAAGCATACCACCAAATGAATATAACGAGTCTGACAGAGTAAGAACGAGCAATTCACAGACTGTTTGTAATTTTGTTTCAAGTGCAAGTATAGATCTACAATTGGAAAGGTTTTGGAGCCTGGATGAAGTGCAGGTTACAAAATTCTTGAAAAAAGAAGAGCAAGAATGTGAAGATCTGTTTTTAAGCACAACAAAACATGGAAACGATGGACGATTCATAGTGAGGTTACCGACCAAGGAAGGAATAGAGAATATAGGAGAGTCAAGAGAAATGGCAGAGAAGATATTTTTCAAATTAATGAAGAAATTAGAATCTAATGAGAAATTAAGATATGACTATGAACAATTCATGACCGAGTATGAAAAATTAGGTCATATGACAGAATTGCCAAAAGAAGAAATAGAAGTGGAAACACCAATATATTATTTACCACATCATGCGGTGATAAAGGAAAGTAGTACAACAAGCAAGCTCAGGGTCGTTTTCGACGCCAGTGCTGAAACAAATCGTGGAATCAGTCTAAATGATAAGTTGAAAAATGGACCGATTATACAGGATGATCTTTATTCAATTTTAGTAAGATTCAGACAACATAATTTTGTTCTGGGAGCAGACGTAGAGAAGATGAATAGACAGATTTGGATAGAGCCAGAACAGAGAGACCTACAGAGAATATTGTGGAGAACGAAACCGAGCGAAGAAGTAAAACACTATCGTCTGAATACCGTCACGTACGGGACAACTCCTGCAGCGTTTCTGGCAATTCGTTGTCTTCACAAAGCAGCAGAAGAACAAGAGCATATATATCCTCGAGCAAGTTATGAAATAAAAAGAAACTTTTATGTTGATGACCTCTTGACTGGAGGGTCAACAGTAGAAGAGGTTATGAAACTAAAATCAGAAATAACAGACATTTTGAAGAGCTCAGGATTCAATCTAAGGAAATGGGTGTCAAATAAAAAGGAAATATTGAATGAAATAGGAGGCGAAGAAATTGAACAGTACATAGTTGATCAAGATATTGCTAAAACCTTAGGATTAGTTTGGAATAGCAAGAAAGATTACTTGCAATATAATTTTCAAATGGAAAGTAATATTCAGCCCACAAAAAGAAATATACTTTCTATTCTTTCAAAGATTTTCGATCCTCTAGGACTAGTGGGTCCAGTTATAATTCGAGCTAAGATGATCATGCAACGGCTATGGATCAAAAAGGTGGATTGGGATGAAAGAGTTTCCCCAGAAGTAAGTGAGATGTGGAACCATTTTTATAATGACTTGCCACACTTACAAAATTTACATATTACAAGACATGCAGTCATTTTCAATGCAAAGACAATAGAAATGCAAGGTTATTGTGACTCTTCGGAAAAGGCGTATGGTGCGTGCTTATATCTCCGTGCTATCGATAATAGTGGGAATGTAAGTGTCCATTTGTTGTGTTCGAAATCAAAAGTTGCACCAATCAAAACGGTAACTTTTCCAAGGCTAGAGTTGTGTGGAGCATTGCTGCTGTCAAGAATGATAAAGAAAACCATGGAAGCATTGACCTCGACAATTTCAAAGGTTGATTGTTGGACTGACTCGAAAATAGTTTTAGCGTGGTTAGCTGCAGAACCTATAAGATGGAATGTTTTTGTGTCACATCGTGTTGCTGAAATACAACAAAACCAATATATTAATAGCTGGAACCACGTTCCAAGTGGCGAAAACCCCGCTGACTTAATATCACGAGGATGCGACATTAAACAGCTAATTGAGTCAAAGTTATGGTGGAATGGACCAGAGTGCTCGATTCAAATGCATAATAATTGTCGAAACAATGATGTCAATCTATGTGAAAAGGATATCCCCGAAAGAAGAAATAATAAAACAGCATTGGCTTCAGTTTCAAAAATATAATTTCAAAATTTTCAAGTTTTCTAAAATTACAACGAGTTATTGCATTTTGTTTCAGATTTTGTAGAAATGCGAGTGTAAATAAAGATAATAAAACAAAAGGTATTTTAACTGTTGAAGAGTTAGAACATTCTATAACTTGCCTTCTAAAAGTATCTCAAATTGCCGATTTTGAAGGTGAAATTCGAGCATTGCAGTCAAATAAACAAATTTCACGTAGCAGCAAGCTAATTTCTTTCAACCCGTTTTTAGACAAAAATAAAATTTTACGTGTTGGTGGCCGTTTGGATAATGCTACAATTTCATTCGACCAGAAATGCCCTATAATATTAGCCGGTAATAGCTTCTTAAGTGAGCTTATAATCAATTATGAACATCGAAAAAATTTACATATGGGACCTCAAAATTTGCTCTCTCATATTAGAACAAAATACTGGATTACAGGTGGTATTAGTGTTATTAAAAGGGTACTTCGTAAATGTGTTTTATGTTTTAGGGTTAGACCAAGAAATATCGTTACTTTGATGGGTGACTTACCTGAGCAGCGCCTAACACCTACTAAACCATTTTTCAATAGTGGCGTTGATTACGCCGGTCCTTTTAACATCAAATCTTCTAAACTGCGTAATAGCAAGATATTAAAAGCATACTTATGTATTTTTGTATGCTTCGTAACACGAGCAGTACATCTCGAAGTAGTTTCTGATTTGACATCGGAGTCTTTTTTAAATGCTTTAAAACGTTTCATAGCAAGGCGTGGTAAATGTAGAAACCTTTTTTCTGATTGTGGCTCAAATTTTGTAGGGGCAAATAACGAGATGCGTGAGTTTGCAAATTTCTTAGAAAGCGATAAACTCAAAAGTGAGGTCTCCGAATATTTGTCTCTAGATCAAAAAAATTGGAGTTTCATTCCTCCAAGATCGCCTCATTTCGGGGGTTTGTGGGAGGCTGGCGTGCGGCAAGCAAAATATTATTTAAAAAGAGCTGTTGGCGATGTTGCCTTAACGTTCGAAGAACTTTCAACGGTTTTCACTCAGATTGAAGCATGTATTAATTCTCGCCCGCTCAGCCCGTTGTCGAATGATATTAATGACTTTTCGCCACTGACACCAGGACATTTTCTTATTGGTGAATCTTTGGTTTCCTTACCTGAACCAGATGTTCGCGATATTGACTGTAATCGAATTAATCGCTTTCGGCGATTACAACAAATTATGCAAACGTTTTGGAATCGCTGGTACAAGGAATGTATAAGTGAGTTGAATAAGCGCTCTGAATGGAAGTACTCTAGTGATCCTAATCTAAAGGCTGGGGATATGGTGATTCTTAAGGAGGACAATTTACCACCATTGAAGTGGTCATTAGGACGGGTCGAAAAACTATTCCCAGGAAAGGACGGGGTAGTGCGCGTTGTTTCAGTGAAAACGGAAAAGGGTAGTTTTAAACGCGCGGTTGCAAAGGTGTGTGTTTTACCGATAGAATAAGTTTAGATAAGCTAGAGAAGTAATGCGTAATTGTTTTCAAGTGTATAAGCTACTATTGGTAGTGTTTAAGCAAGTTTAATTTTTTTTACATTTATAGTTTTGAAAGTTTGTACTTTCAAGGCGGGCGGTATGTTACGCCACTGGCTGGTAAATAGTTTTTTTTCGCAATGGAATGCGAGCCGTTACGATCCCGCCAACACAGGGCTGCGGAAAAACAGTCTTCGTTAGTTAGTCAGTAAGCTGAACTCACGTCGTTAGTTGTTGCCAATTTTGTGAGGTTATGTGTAGCCGTTCAAATAAAATCAGTGGAAAAATACGTCGTTTCAATTTACAACCAAGTGGATATAAATGCCAGAAATATATGCAACCTCAGCAACTGTACGAAATAGAAGTATAGTCGCAACACCAACTGAAAAAAAATATCAAATTTAGAAAGAGAGGCTTTAGCAACTATGTTTGGCTTAAAAAAGTTTCACAAGTATATTTTTGCAAGAAAGTTTATTTTAATCACCGATCATCAGCCACTTCAATTTATTTTTGGCCGTAATAAAGGCATTCCAATATCAATACCAGATGGACTATAACTTTGGCTGGTTATGACTACACAATAGAGTACAAAAGGTTCCTCAATAGCTAACGCAGATGGGTTGTCCAGACTACCTATGGACAGTAATACAGATATCACAGACTCTCGGTTCTCTATTAACTTGTTAGATGAAATACGTCTATGTGTAGGCGATATTGCTTATGAGACTAAGAAGGGCCGGGTTTTACTTAAAATTTTAGATTTTACCAGATTAGGGTTCCCTAATAGAGTAGATGATGAATTCACACCTTATTTAAAAAAAAAACTCTCAGTTGAACAAAATTGTCTAATGTTGGGTAGTCGAATTGTCATCCCAGAAAAACTACGTAACAGGGTTCTAGAACTCTTTCATGAACAGCATACACAAAAATGTTGACAAGATCATATTGTTGGTGGCCAGGCATTAGTTATGATGTTGAAAAGTTCATTAGTTGCTGTGATGTTTGCCAACGAAATCAAAACTTGATTAATACTAATCCTCTTGTTTCATAGCCTTCTTCTTCAACTAACTTTTATCGGGTATTTATCGTTTTCTTCACAATAAACGGCCGAACGTTTCTTATTTTAATAGATCAAAAGTCAAAATGGCTTGATATAAAATACATGAAAAACGGCACTTCTGCGAAAGAAACAATTTCAATGTTGAAAGATATTTTTTGTACAATTGGGCTGCCATGCGAATTAGTATCAGATAATGGGCCACCCTATAACGCAAATGAATTTGTAAGTTTTTGTCAAGCTAATTGCATTAATAGTATCAAAACCCCTCCATATCACCCTCAGAGTAATGGCTCTGCAGAAAAATCAGTTCAGACAGTCAAGAAATATTCGAGCAAATCTTTATTTTCTTTAAATAAGGAAGAAATATCAGAAAATTTAATGCTGCATAAAATAAGTAATTTCTTATTCTCTTATCGAAATACTCCATCGACAGTCACTGGCCTCACTCCAGCGGAATGCGTTCTGAAGATAAAACCTAGAACAAGATTTAATCTTTTAAAACCTAATTATCACAAGATTAAACCTCAACCAGTCTTCAACGGTACACACTGCTCTAGACTATATAAATTAAATGATCAGGTTTATATTAAGAATACTCAGACAAAGTTATGATATAAGCAAAAATTGTAAAAATTCTCAATCATTCGACATATTTGGCTTTAACAGAAAATCAAACAGTCAAACTGATTCATGCTGATAATATCCGTTTAGCTCTTCATAATACTAACACTGGAACACAACCAAATATGACGAAATCATCCCTCTTACCCAATTATATCCCTGTAGATATTAATGTCCCTGACCCTAATCGGTTGAGCGACTCAACTTGTAGTACTTATACAAACACAGCTGGAAGTTCCTCAAATAGATCTGAAAATGTTACTGGTACTAGTCCAAAAAGGCCACTCAGTGCTGACCGTTCTCCTCCTGAAGTTGTGAAACCTGAAAAGGTCATGACTACACGATCGGGTAAATTAGTTAAACAACCCACTAGATTAGACCTGTAAATTATGTATCTCATTATTTTTCAAGAAGGTAGGAAATGTTGTGAACGTACCTTAATATAACTACCGATAGGGTTTTTTGTGTTCTATAGATGGAACGTTTTTGGATGACGTGGCATGTAGAAGAAGTCAACTGTCTACTTCGCCAACTGATTGAATAAAGTATGTCCAAAAGAATGCGTGTTTTCTTGTAACACAAATAAAAATACACAGCATTAGGAAAATTAGTTAGTGCAGTTTTATTACCATAAGTTCAGATATAGTGGAACTCCAGGTTTATATGAATTGATGTTCAAGAAACAACCCCTTGGTTACAAAAATAAAGATCTTGATTCATATATCGATATAATAAGAAGAAGTAATGCACATTATCTCCGTCATGATCATACAAGAGGTTTATCAACATCACATGCATCAAAGTTTGTTAATATAATAAAACCACAAATAACAACACTATACTCTTTGGCTAAAGAACGTAGTAAACTTGAAAAACCTCAGAAAGATGATAAATTATCTCTTCCCAAGTCCAGAACAAGAATTAGTTCTGCTCCAGGCACCACTACAAGAAGTAAAAGGGGTTCAGGACTAACTATGCTTGATTTCAACAATATGCCGGTTGAATATAAATATTTTGATGATTTCAATGAGCTAGTGGAGCGATTGAAACTGTTGATTCCATCAAAATGTGCTGGAAATACTGGTGTGAATAATGAAATCATAAGCATAATTGAGGAACTCCGAGAAGAGGGAATAATAAAATAAAAGCCCGATTCAATATCATTTAGTGTTCAACCGTGACGCAATGCCCATCGATAAATTTGAAAGACATTTCCTAAGGACATCTCAAACACCAAATTCTAAATCAGGCTTACTTCCGAAAGCGCCACCAATCAGCACACCTTTCTACCTATGGAATCCCTCTTCGCATCATACTAAATGTATTCTTCATTTGAGGGCAGCCAAGGATATCAGGAAGAGTGTTGGTTTTTTGTATTAAAAAATAATTCAATTTTCTACGACTTTCCTGTTTCTGGAAAGATTGAAAGCATCAATTCCCTACCAAAAGATATATCTATATCACTAGGAGAAGAGTATGCAGATACTGTTTCACTGAATGGCCTAGTTGGAAAGTTCTTAAGAGCGTTCCCCATGTTCGCTGAAACGCCCATTCAAATTGTTAGAAAATGCCTGGTCCGATTTCAAATAAAACTTGCACCTTCTTGTTCAAAATATTGTAGTCTTTCAGGGAAAGTTATTATAATTTTTTATTTCAAACCATCTAGGCCCAAACTAATTAAAATATTGATTTTTTTTCGAGTCAGACTACTTTTCCTAAAAGTGCATAGCAATTCACTATCTCACATAGAATATACAATAGATCAAAACAGTACAAATACTAAAAAGTGATAAATAAGAAGTGCATAATAAAACAGCCGTAATGTGGCGCCATCACATCAAATCGACGCGAATCAATTCGTTGGTGCAACAGTGACAGTGGCGGATACTATTTTTTAATGTGGTAGTTACAAATAGTAGAATTAGGTTTTTTTTAACAAGTAGAAAGAAGTGTTTTAAATTTTATTTACTATCAGCTTCCATATTCGGATTCAGGTAAACACAATTATTGCTTCAATTACCGCCCGAGCGATCCAGGTAATTAGAATATGGTGGTAGTCGCAGTGTTGCCAACTGTGAGGATAAATCCTCACTTGTGAGGATTTTTTGGGTCTGTGAAGAAATGTGTGAGGATTTTCTGAAAGTGAGGATTTTTTCCTTACAATGAAAATATGCCCTCAATATGGAACATGTACTGACACAAGAATAAAAAACAACATGTGGAGGAAGTTACGTTGGCACCATTGAAAAATCATTGTACCCATTGTACCAACAGGTAGTGTAACTGCAAGTAGGACGATTATCGAAAAAAAATCAGCTATAAATGATTTTGTTGTAATCGAAATTGGCCAGTACGTTGCAACCGGCCTGTCGAGTGCATAGTGTTCTAGAGAATTGTTTCGTTGAAAGTGATTTAGTGATATTTATATTTGTATCATTACGAGTTTCTTTTATACATAGTGTGGCATAGTACTCTTGCAAAGATCCAATATGGGAAGACTAGCACACACTAAGAGTGGATCACAAAAAAAGGTAGTTTATCTGAGTAAGAGGCGGATTAATAGGAAACTTGCTCAAAAAGGGAGCAAGTTGGGAAAGTGAGTATAAAGACATTTTCAACTTTAGTTCATCAATTCATTCATCAAGAGGATAAAATAATAAGTCTCATTTGAATTATTTCTGGAACGGGTGTTGGTATTTTCTCCCCAAAAGTTCGATTTAGACTAGTAAGATATTCTTATCATAAAGTAAGGGTGTTTGGGGAGAAATTATCTGTTGTTCCTAAGCTGTCAGAATGAACATTTTGAAACTCATCAACATTGGGGCAAATGTACCTGTACCCTCTGGATCAAATTTCTCATTTTGTCAATTCGGATTAAAATAAGAATTTCTTATTCTCTGTTTTTGATTATGATATGATATAAATTTTTGGTATGCCATATTGCCAACTGATGCATAATTAGGTTTCATAAAAACGTTCGTGTTGTGTTCCTAATTTTGAATATTCATATTTCAGGAAAGAGCGTTCTGAAGAAAGTATTGACAGTTCTGAAGTCATTTCCAATATACCTCTAGATGATATGAACGAGCCAACTGAAGTACTACCATCGACAAGTGCATCAAATGAATACTATTGGTAAGTACGAATACTCGAAAAACTTAATTTGTAGTCTTCTATTATTTTGTTTGTAGATCTAGTGAAATAGTATTGGAAGGAAGACGTCTGATAGACATTGACTGTTTTCTGAAACAAATATTTCCAAACATCCTATATTTAATTGTTCTTTCAATGACATGTTTCCTGCAAATGAATACAGAATGGGATTGAAGAGCAAAATCATTGTCGTATATGCGATATGGAAAAAACCATAAATCTAATAGAAGAACAGAAAGAACGAATGGATATCAATGACGATTTGGCCTTATCCAGCATATCTACCAGAACTGGATATTCTACAATGAATGAGGTTTTCTCTATCCTGAACATACCATTTATGAATAGTGACACTTATGAAACGAATCATGAAAAAATTGCTGATATCATCGATCAAAGTCTATGGCAAGTCATCGAAAAAGCAGGTCAGGAGAAAGCTCAGCTCTCTAGGGAATCTGGAGACGTTGATGTGAATGATGTTCCACTTGTGACAGTAGTGGCAGAAGGGGCTTGGAGCAAAAGATCGTACTCCGTCAACTATAATGCTTCTTCGGGAGTGGTAATTAATTTATCTTTTTTCACCTGTAACCCTATATAAATCAACTTTTCTTGAGGCCTGCATAAGAGTCCGAACAAAAAAAAAATTTTTGGGTATTCGAAATAAATACTGTGCAATTTGCGATCCGGCACAGAGAAAGATTGATTCGCCTACGGAACAAAAATTGGAATGGAACATCGACTAGCATGGAAAGCGATATAATAGTTGAGGGCTTCAAAAGGAGTATAGAAATGCATGGCGTCAAATATCATCGCTTGATTGGAGATGGGGACAGTAGTGTTCACACAAAATTGCTAGAATCGAGACCATATGGAAATATGCTTAAAGAAAAGATTGAGTGCATAAATCATCTACTCAGAAATTTTTCCAAAAAAATACGAGAGCTATGTGGTGAGTAAAATGAAAATTATTATCGTACATTGAAAATAAACATACTTCATTTCCAGATAAAAAACGAAGTAATTGAAAAAGTTTAGTGGTACCGGCAACTCTCAGGAATATTTTATGAAAAAATGCACTAAGATTGCACACAGACGTTACACATGCTACTAGGTATAGGATAGCTGAGAATAGTACATTTGATGAATAAGTCAAGAGTCTGATACAAGATTTGAGGAACATTCCATCCCACGTATTTGGGGAGCACAAAGAATGCCAGTCCACTGGACACTTCAAATGTTCTCCTCGAAATGGAACCAATTTGGTTCCTGAGAGAGTGGTTTGATGGAAGATGTAGAATTATGTATGAATATTCTGATTCACAACGCAAACAGCCTCATTACAAATATGAATAATAATCTTGCCGAGTATAGTTTGTGGGCGGTAAATGAATAAATTTCTCACTGAAGAGATCGTATGAAACAAGAATCCTGAAAGATAAAACTATTCCAGTTTTCACCAAGAAATATACCGAAAAAGGAATTCGAAAAAGAAAACTACGGAAAAATAAAAAGAACACACGTATGCCAAAAAATAGAAAAACAGCGTTACCTGATTCAGATTATGGCCATAATGCTACTTCCGAGCCCGAACACAGTTTTTAAAATCCCTCGAAAAGACAACGAAGGAAATTGAAGAAATTGAACTGAAAACAATCCCCATTGGCTTCAAGAAAGGATACTACGACTCACGGCATCACATTTTGGAGAAATTTGTGACATGAGAAAAAAAAAACAACTTGCGCAAACAAATTGAAACAACTTCTTTGGTTCTGAAGCAACAAAATACGGTATAGAGAATGAACCGTTTGCTATAAGAGAATTCGAAAATAATTTTAACGTAAAAGTACGGTATGATATGATAATGGAACTGTAAAAAAATCTCATTTCGCATTTGTTTACAGGTGGATCCATGCGGATTATTTGTGGATGAAGAGGAATTTTATCTTGGGGCCAGTCCCGATGTCTTAATAGGTACTGACTCCATAATTGAAGTGAAATGTCCAAAAAAATATTTTCTGCAGTTTGGATGAACATAATGAAATGAATTTGAAAAAGAATCATGATTATTTTTACCAAATACAGGGCCAGCTTCACATAACAAAGAGGACAACATGTTATTTCATCATCTGGTCGCCATTAGTAATGATGACGTAAGAGGTACTATGTTTTTCTTGATAACTAATACATTTTCGCTCAGTCGTGAATGAAGCTATTTATTTATATTCGAAAATTATTACATTTTTGCAGGTTCATCTGGACGATTCTTTCTGGATCAACAATATAGCACCAAAATTGAAATGTTTTTACATGGACTGCCTTCTTCCGGAATTGGTAGATCCGCGTTTTCCAAGAAATATGGAGATCCGAAATCCCCCAAGAAATTATTGAATCCTCCATGAATAAAAATTATTGTCAACCTAACTAAGCACTCTTGTTTGATTTTTCAAACCCCTCTCATCACCCAAAAATATGCTCGTACATCCAAATAGCCCAGATGAATGATCATCGATAAATTTGATATACCCACTATTGTAATTCTTATAAGTATATTGTAGAAATCGAAAATTGCGTTGTGAAATGTGTGGATAATTTGCTGAACAAAAATAATCTTGAAGGCTGTTCAATATTCCAAGAGATTAACTTTGATATATCAGCTTTAATACCATCAGCACCTGTGAACTTTTTAGATTTCAGGTTAGCAATAACTTTTTTGATTCCATTCGAATCAGTAGGTGAAAGGATAGATATCTTCGGACACTGTAGTGTAGGAGATATCATTCCAAAGGAAAACCTTGTGAAAAAATCAGAAAATCCGGAGCCTTAACAGCGGAAAGCAGAAAATTTCTATGCAGAACTACCTGCATTTCGGCCAATGGCCAGTCCCGCCGCTTAATAATAATAATAGTTTTATCCTTAAATCGATCTAGCGCATCTAGCGAAATGTATACTGTACCAAGCTACCCATTTGAGGACCTTCCCAAGCGAGAGTAATACCAAACATAGTCACACCAATTGATATAACTTCCTCAACAACTTTTGCAATCGCTTTTATATTTTCCTCATACTTGACTAATTTCGTTTGTCGCTTCGTTGAAGTCCTTCGTTATCTAAACGTATTCTGATTGGATATAATCGCAAACGATCCTAAAATGAAGTGTTGCAGAATACTGTTCGTCGGATTGTCGAGCAGTTTTCCCGACGGGAAAGGAAGCAATTTACATCAGGAAACAATCAAATATTAGCGATAGTTTCTCACAGAAGGCTGACTTTGAAATAAATATCAGAGACTCCGTTTTCTTGAAACAATAGGTGGGAGTTGATCTTCGCATGAGTTGCTCACATCGTTTCAATAAAGTTATACTGGACATGAGTGCAATTCTCGTACCTAGGGCAATGTGCGATGTGAATGAAAATTGTTTCCTTGACAAAAGGCTCATAGGTATTCGGAATCTTTAACTGAAGGAATTTGGATGACAATAGATAGTCCAGTCTACTTAGTTTTTCTGACGAGGATCGGTTGTAACACCACCAAATTTTAAATTAAAAAATAAAAAAGTTTACCAAAAAATCCGGTAGTTTTTCTTGTCGTTTTTATCAATAATGAGATTTTTTTATAAAAATGAGTTGAATGGAGTTGAATATCATTCAATTCCCTAAAAGAATGATCCTCAGTAATTTCTTACAAAACGCGCCCGTTTTCTCATAACATTGCTAAAAATGAGCAAAGGATAAAAAATAAAAGTGCATTTTGGTCGTAAAGACTTCTACTTTTTCAAGCAAATAATATAACATGTGGGTATCTGAGTACCTAAATGTTTTTTGTACCTCGTCACATAATCCATCTGCGTTGTTAAATTTTAGTTAATCCGGAATATATATATTTTTAATTGCTTTGAGAGGATGTTAAATAGAAATGAATGCCGGTTGGATAAAATGAAAAATAGGTGTAGATTTTAATGTTGAATTTCAAAAAATGCTTTTGTTTGTAGAATGTCACAAAAGGGAGGAATTTATATTTTTTGTAATACAGATATATTTTGCCAGGTATCTTTTCATTCCGGCAGGGCTGGAAACATTGATTTCTGCGAACAGAGAAATGGGGTTCTCAAAAAGAAGTATTGAAGAACTGGCGGATTTCAAAGTACATAAAAAATGTCGACAGATGTACATACTCAAGGCTTCAAGTTCTAATTAGTTCAAGTATGGCAATGGAAAATTCCATATCCCTGACCCTCGAATCGGTTCATATTCTCCGAGATATTCTCCAATGAAATCTAAACTCAGGAACAGTTTAGAAAACTTCGATTCCTCTTATTGCTGTTTGATCTGTTCAAAAATAAATGGACCGTTTAGGACAGTTTCTAAAGCATCAGTTGGAACTATTGAAACAGTGTCAACTACTTTCGAAAGAGAATAATTAGTAGCGGTTTTTGCAAAATATCACCGGGAATGGCCACCCTCATAATTTCCATAATATTCATGAAAGAGGCCTATCCATAACCTCAAAAAATATTCTCATCTCTTGTCTACAATGGCATATATTCCTTATCGCAATTTTAGGGCGATTAACATCGTTTCCAGAGCTCAAAGAGACGGATTAGCTTCAAATAGGAAGCATTAACCTCACCGAACCTAACCTAGCCTACTGAAAGTATCAGAGGACTACTTTGTAATTCCATTCATTCTATCGAATCCGTTTTCCGATAGCCTTTCTACTCCGAGAAAACTTATTTTTTTTTATTGTGGTCAAAATTTTTTTGTGTTCCACCCCTGAATTTTTGGTAAACGATTTTTTTCCAACTGAACATAATGTCAAGAAGTCCCGTGCCAAGTTTTATAGTGACAATTCACCCTTCAGTTTCGGCACAAAGTTGTCTCTGGTTATTGGACTAATATGGGAATGAACCATTTGAATGAACCATTTTCGAGAGTTAGAAGAAATCAATTACCAAATGATACTTTGAGCTGATGAATTTAAAAAATTCCATTTATCGAACAATAATTAGTTTACAAAAATTACGAGTGGTGAATCAAATTCAGCTCTCTACTTTCTTTTAAAATTGCGCTCTTGGCCAGAAATATGAATTTTTGTAATATCACTATTCATCTTGGTGACTACAACTAGTTTTCTATATTTTCCCCCATCACATCTGTAGGATATAGGTACATTTGCGTCCCCCGGTACACGACAACTGTCATGAATCATGGCAGAGCTGACGAGACAGAACTACAAATCGGGTGACGACGGGATAATTTCGATCAGTATTGGCATTGTCTTTGTGTGATAAGTAAATGGGTGAATAAAAGTATTAAACGGGATTAGTTCTCCTTTTATTCTTCTAACAAGACAGCGGTGGGATATTGAATCTTATCATTCGTATTGTGTTTAAACAAGTGTATTGTTTTTGAAACGATTATGGGTCATCGAAAACAAAAATCGAAAAGTTCGCTAAAAAGACGCATTTCCACAAGTAGTGATAGTTCTAGTGAAGGTTCAATGAAAAGGGAGTTAAAAAGACTCAAGAGTGAATTAGAACAATTGAAGCAACAGCCAGTGAAGCCAGTTTTACAAGGTGACGAATTCCTGATTCCAGAATTTGATCCATCCCGAGATGATTCAGTGGTTGAGCAGTGGCTGAATAGAGTTGACAAACTGGCAGAAAGATATGGTTGGGATGACGATTCCATTATGCGGTTGGTTTGTAGCAGATTACAAGGTAATGCAAGACAATGGTTCGATGAGAACACTAAGTACAATGCAAGTTGGAATGAAGTGAAAAATTCGATGAAGCAACAATTCCGTAAGTCTGTTCCTTTTTCTAAATTGCTCAGGGATGCTGCGAATTATGAAACGAGTCAGGGACAAAATCTTGGTGACTACTGTTTTCAAAAATTGTCAAAGTTGAGGGCACTTAAGTTGGTAATCCCATATGAGTATTTGATTGATGCCATAATCGGTGGTATTACCGACGAAAACTTGTCACGTACAGTGAGGTCAGCACAACATACAGATGTTAATCTTCTTTATGCATATCTTAATACAATGGATAGCGTACCAAATAAAATATCAATTCCTAGTTCAAGTAATCACATATTTCCAACTACCAGACATCAAGAAAGTAACAAACATTTAAAAAAAATTCGTATAATTGTTTTAATTGTGGAATTCCGGGACACGTATTTAAAAATTGTAGAAAACCTAAGTTGGAATGTTTTAAGTGTAAACGTTTGGGACATACAAGTAATAAATGTCCGTTTCCGAAGAAAGAAGTTCAGGTTATTCAAACCAATGAAGTTTTATCATCTGACAATTTGTTTCTGCAAGTCGCTCGAATTGATGGAAGAAAAGTTCATTGTTTAATTGATACGGGTAGCTCGGCTACATTGATAAAACTGGGTATTATTAACAAATTGAATCTACCGATAGTAAAATCGAAAGAAGTGACATTGTGTAGTTTTATGAACACTACGTTGCAAACATAATATTCTTGCAATATTAGTGTGGCAATTCAAGGAGTTTCAGCTGATGTGAAAGCTTTCGTCATTGAAGACAAATTTCTTAAATACGAATTGATAGTGGGTAGGAATTATTTGAACCAGTCACATGTAATGTTCATCAAACGAAATAATAAGGTAATTTTCCGTCATTTATAGTCGATGTATACGATAGTGACGTAACTCGCGATGAACTCAAATTCGGTGATATAGAACATAGTGATAAAATTAAATGTGAAAAACTTCTTCAGACATTTTCAGACTGTATTTCGCGTTCTTTGAGCCAGCTAGGCAAAACAAACACAGTCGAAATGGTTATTTGGTGTGTGAGTGATGTTCTAGTGGTGCGCCGACCATATCGTATTCCAGAGATGGAAAAAAATATTTTACAAAATATTTTGAGAGAATTATTAGATAATGGGATCATTCGCGAGTCTACATCTCCGTACGCTAGCCCAATCACATTGGTTAAGAAAAAAACGGGTGAATATCGCATGTGTGTAGATTTTAGGCAACTTAATGCAGTAACTATCAAGGACAAATACCCCCTTCCGATAATCGATGAACAGATTGATAAGTTGGGAGGTTATAAATATTTCACGACACTTGATTTAGCGTCCGGGTATTATCAAGTGCCCATGGCGGAAAATTCAATAGCTAAGACTGCATTCATAGTACCAGACGGACACTATGAATTTTTACGAATGCCATTTGGTCCTACCAATGCTCCTTCGGTGTTTCAGTCTTTGATAAATAGAGTCCTTGGAGATCTTTGCAATAATATCGCATTTCCATATATTGATGATATCATTATTCCGTCCTGTACAATTGAGCAAGGCCTAGAACATCTACAAAAGGTGATGTTGAAGTTGAGAGAGCACAAACTCACCCTCAAATTGAGCAAGTGCGTATTTTTTGGAACCAAAATAGAATACTTGGGCAGAGAAATTAGTGAACACGGTGTAAGACCTGGAAAAGGTAAAATAGACGCAATTTCTAAAATGCCAATACCTCAAAATATTAAGCAGGTGAGGCAGTTCATCGGCTTGTCGAGCTATTTTCGATAATTTGTTAAAGGATACGCTACTATTGCTGAACCAATCACCAAACTAACTCGAAAGGATGTCAAATTTGAATGGGGTGACTTCCAACAAAGTGCTTTCGAGAAAATTAAGAGAATCCTCACTTCCAGCCCTATATTAGCAATATATAATCCGAAACGGCGTACCGAACTTCATACTGATGCCAGTTCGGTTGGAATGGCCGCCATGCTGATTCAGTTCGATCTGCATGGAAACCACCATGTGGTATCTTATTTTAGCAAACAAACAACCATAGATCAACGTCTT
The DNA here is from genome assembly GCA_958502065.1 of Chrysolina americana. Classification (NCBI taxonomy): domain Eukaryota; kingdom Metazoa; phylum Arthropoda; class Insecta; order Coleoptera; family Chrysomelidae; genus Chrysolina; species Chrysolina americana. The sequence goes on along the minus strand of OY293415.1, from coordinate 22,084,118 downwards.
TATCATTCCTACGAGCTCGAAACAATGGCAGTTGTTTATGCCCTAAGGTATTTCAGAGTGTACCTTCTTGGAATAAATTTCAAAGTCATAACAGATTGTAATGCCTTGAAAATGACACTAACAAAAAAAAATCTCATTACCCGTATTGGGAGATGATGGCTAGAAATTCAAGAGTACTCATTTGAAATAGAATACAGAGCCGGAAAAAAAATGGCTCATGTCGATGCTTTGAGTAGAATTCTGAAAAGTACTGATGTAGAAGTATTTCAAGTGGACTTAACTGAGGGTGACTGGATTACTTCCGCACAAATTCAGGACGAACAACTGGGAAGGATAAGAAAGATTCTACAAGGAAAGAAAAATAGAGATAGTAAGCAATATTTCAAGGAATATGAGTTAAAGAAGGACAAAGTTTACAGGAAACTGGAAAATGGCGACAAAGCTTGGGTGCTCCCTCGCATGGCCCGTATGCAAATATGCAGACTATGTCACGATGATTCAGGACATTTGGGAATAGAAAAGACCCTGGAACGTATACGCAATAACTATTGGTTTGCAAAAATGAGGAAGTTTGTTACAAAATATGTTAACGCATGTCTCAGTGGTGCATATTACAAAAAGGTTAATGCAAATAAGCAATGCAAACTGAATCCAATAGAAAAATTGCCCATACCGTTCCACACCCTGCATATTGACCACGTGGGCCCTTTTGAAACTAGTAAATGAAGAAACAGGTTCATACTTGTCATTGTTGACGGTTTCACCAAGTTCACTATTATTGAAGCTGTACACAATCAAAAAGCAAAACATGTAACTAAAGTATTAACTAGTTTGATTTTTTTGTTTGGGGTGCCTACGAGGATTATTAGCGATAGGGGTTCAGTGTTCACGTCAAGGAATTTTCGAATTTTCTGTGAGAATTATGGTATAAAACACATTTTGAATGCAGTTGCAACTCCACGAAGTAACGGCCAGTGTGAACGTTACAACCAAACAATAGTAAATGCACTTTCTACTACAATGGCAGGTAAGGATCCTAGAGAGTGGGATTCCTACGTTAAGAAAATTCAAATCTCTCTTAATACGAGTCATAATAAAGGAATCAACGCGACCCCAATGGAAGCATCAATTGGATGCAATACAAAACATGGAGTAGAAGCAAAAATTTTGAACAGTGTAAGGGATGACATAAATCGTTTAAATTTATCCGAAATACGTACTAAAATCACGAAATACATAACAAAAGATCAAAAGTTACAGAAAAAAGATATGATAGGTTGAGACGAGACGGAACGAAGTTTGATGTGGGCGAATTGGTAATGGTACAAATAACCAGTTTTCCAGCAACGGGAACTAGTAAAAAACTGACAGCAAAATATAAAGGTCCGTTCAGAATTACGAAAGTTTTGATGAATGATCGTTACGAAGTAGAGGATTTAAGAGAAGGGTGCAAACGTTCACGAACCGTGATGTCTCTGGACCATCTCAAGAAATGGATAAGCATTCAAGACGATCACAAATAAGTTAATAGCAAAAGTAGCTAAAATTACGTAGTTAAGAGAAAGTCTCTTACGGTGAAAGTCACCATAATGGATAAGTTAATAGCAAAAGTTGCTAAAGTTACGTATAGTTAAGAGAAAGTCTCTTAGAAAGTCACCATAGTGAACATTTGATTTTTTATAGGTTCTCATGAACTTATTTGGCGAAAGTCCCCAAATCTTCTGAATAAAAGGTATGGCAAAAGTTGCCTTTGGTGAACGTCACCAATGTAATTGGCAAAAAGGGAGGGGTGTGTTCGTGGAATTACAATATTTATCTAAAGCCTTAATTTTGTTACAGATTGTGCTACGGTCTGAGGGCAGACCAATTGCAGGATGGCCGAATGTAGGATATAGGTACATTTGCGTCCCCCAGTACACGACAACTGTCAAGAATCATGGCAGAGCTGACGAGACAGAACTACAAATCGGGTGACGACGGGATAATTTCGATCAGTATTGGAATTGTCTTTGTCTGATAAGTAAATGGGTGAATAAAAGTATTAAACGGGATTAGTTCTCCTTTTATTCTTCTAACACATCTCTATTCCAAATATCTTCAGAACGCAACGACACGCTGAGTTCTGCTTGCGATGTTTCCCGGAACACTTGATGTGGATAAAATGTTCTTTCTATGGAATAGATTCTTGAGAGGTCTTTTCAAGTTGGGACCGCTTTCATTCACTCAAAGGGTATTTGAAAGGTGCATATATTTTGGGTTATCGTGCCCTTGTCAAAAAGGTTGCAGGGGCCTTTCAAACAATAATAAATTTTATTCAGTAACTGGAACGGAAAATTATTATCGAAGGAAGTGAGGTGGCACTTTGTATTAGTATATACATGGGATATCAAGATGAAACTGATTCAGAAGTAACTACTGCAAGTGCTCAATTGTATCACGATTTTAGATACAGAACACTTGTATCAGTAATACAGTCACTGATACAATCCATTTACACTGAAATGTATTTTGATCAGTATTTAGCAGAATAATATTTGTTTCCAGTTGTTATTTTTGAAGGAAAATCGCTCTGTATCATCGCTTTCAATAATAATACTCCCGCCTATCAATCGTAGAGTGTGAACAAAGGCCTTGCCTGTGATGGTGAAGCACGGCTATTATTATTAATTGCCGAGGCGTGGCCTCTGGACATTTGAAGATCTTCTAATACAAAGTGAGCTAGCGTGTGATCAACAGGCACCTAGAAAATATGTCGTGGCTCTTTTTTAGTTATTCCATGTAGCACTTTCTGTCTATTTAAGGAGCAGGACATGCACTTCAAGACCATCACCTCCGGTGATCGGATGGGGTGGACTTGGTCATAATTTCTAGCGTATGGAGCCGACCTATTGCGAATATACTGATTTGATTATTCTGAATCGATTGGATTTTGCGAAATTGAGATGGGTCTTCTCCCATACATTCGTTTTGTTCATAATTTTTCTATTAATTTTCATGAAATGCAATCTTTTTTTGAATATGATAGCTGGATTTAAGGTCGATTCGGAGTTAACTGAAAATTTCATATAATTTTGAGTAGAAAATTTTTGGTAATTGGATAAATAATTGAAAAATAAAAAGTATAGATTTTTGAAAATTCCATTGTTCTAGAGAATTCAACATTCTATTCATTCTGAACCAGATAGTTTCTGGGTATACAGAAATCATACATTTTTCTGATAATTATCTATTTTTCATGATTTTTAGAGGTCTACCCCATGGGATTTTTTTTCGAGTAATCAGTTTTCTTCTGTGATCAACTCAAAATTTACAAGCTGTAGGTCCCGGATCTCCCTTGCTCACACAAGCTCTGCTTTTGAGGGGTTTTCTCCTCGTGAATCGTAAAAACATTTTTTTCCACGAATCTTTCTCAAGGAAGACACTTTCGCAAGTAATAATTGTAATCAAGCACTGAATATTATCCTCGATCTGGTCATCTTGTTCCAACAAACGAACTACAACCCCCAAAGCTCAAAAGCAAAAAGCACTCCTTTATGTGAATATTATATATTGATTTATTTGTGAAAGTATCATACAAAGTAATTTTTAAATATCCATGAATTATATACAGTGCTCAGACCTAACTATTTAATATAGAGTTTATCTCCCTTTTTCCTTAAAACTTTTTCAACCAGAAATACATCAGGATGTTTGACTTTTTGGAGTTCTTCTTCATAAAATCCACCTTGTTTGTCAACATCTTCATGATCTTTAAGAAAATACACTACAGGGTTTGACTGGAGGACTTTTCTCACAGTGAAAATTTCATTGGACCAGTTTGGTGTATACCCTTTGGCAAACGCCTCTTGATACTTACTTATTCTTACATGACCAATAATTTTAAATTTGCGTTTTCTTGAATCCACTGTTTTGAGGTGACTATAAGCATTTTTCAATAAATACTTTTCATTGCATTTTTTCACATCTTTCGGTTTAATTCCTATTGTTCTATGTACAGAATTGTTATAGCTAGAAACTATTTTTGGTAGAATATCCAACCATTTGTAGGGTCCTTGTAAGCTGAATTGTTTCCACATTATATTTTTCAAAGTTCTGTTTACTCGTTCAACTATGCTAGCTTTCAAATTGGAGAAAGTACTATAATGGGTAATTTTCCACTCGTCCAACAAATGTCTGAATTTTCTATTGTAGAACTCTTTTCCCATATCCATTTGTAGATTCTTGGTAGTAACTTTCATATCATTCAATATTTTTTGCATCGCATGAGTGACTTCTTTCCCACTTGTAGTTTTAACGAGCTCGCACCAAACATATTTGGAAAATACGTTAATAACAACCAAAATGTACTTAATTTTTGAGTAGGGAATCATTTCAACCAAATCAGCTTGAATGAGATCATTCAAACCTTTGATAATAACATGTCTTCTTTGAAATCGTTTTCGTGAACTTCTATGTAATTCTCCTACAATGTCTTCTTTGATTTCATTCATTTTCAGTTATAGGACACTGAAGTACAATTTCGACATACAGTTGATTATGCTGCTCCTGGTCGACTAAGAAAGCTATCTTATCACCTTTATTTAAGGTCGTTCCGTACCTGCAAGCGAACCCGAGATTTGCATTAACCAACAAGTATCTGAGGGTTTCATGGGCGTGTCTTATGAAACAAGCACAGACACACTTGCAAAAGGACACCTCCTTCTAGCGTTATTGATATATTCACTACTCGAAGCGACGGGCATGTGCTATTAGCAAGTATGCCTCAATACATACATACGTTTTTCATGTTCTCGCTTGCTTTGCAGTGATATTGTCATGGTCGGAGGGTAGAGATTTCACGTTGGGACATTATATTGAGTATTGGCACAAGTGCACTGAAATTATCGGTAATTATGGTAACAATGGCAGTAGTGAGATGCAAAAGAAAAGAAGGCTGAGGGAGTCTCCATGAAACACGCCCCTTCTAAAGATAACCTGCTCTGTTTGAACTCTGACTTGACCAGATGTTATGGTAAATCGAGTCCTCCAGAGCGGCATGAGCTGTTCAATGCATCTCACTATTTGATCGGGTACCGCAAGGCATCTGAGCAAATGCATGATGAGTTCATACGATGTTGTATCAAATGCCTTGCGATAATCGATCCAGGCCATTGAAAGGTTACGCTTATACTACTCGGAGTCCTGCGTGATGCATCTGTCGATCAGCAGGTTCTCCTTGCAGCCAGCGACCCCCTTCTTTGACCCTCTTTACCCATATATTCGTTCATACACCGGCTCAACTGCGGAGAGTATTCGCATGTACAAGATGTGTGTAAACATCAAGCATGTTATTGGTCTGTAGTTCTTCGGATCAGACAAATCTCCGTTTTCGGGGATAAGCACGGTTCGCCCCTCGACAAATCAATCCGGAATCTGCTGCTCCCCATCTAGCCATAAGTTGAAAACTCTTGCTAGATGGTAGTGGGTATTTGGAAATTTTCTCCACCAATAGTTATTCAGGCCATCAGGACATGGAGCACCAAAATTTTTCGAGACTTTGAGGGCTCGTCGAACTTCTTCCGGGGTTATCGGATTGCACAGTTCATTGAGCTCAGGTTGACGAAGCCTTTCTGCACTGCGCTAGGGCTGGAGTATCTACGTTGAGTGGTTGCGGAAATTCGTAAATACCCTTCTAGAAGGTTTCTACACGATCAGCCGCCGGTGGGTTTTCCACAACACGTGGAGGCTCTTGGAATAGGCGAGAAGGTTTAACGCGGAACTCACTAGTGACTTTTTTGCAGCCACCAGCATTCATATCCTATCAATACAGTGCTGTTTGATGGTTAACAGCACGCCTTGATTCAGTGTGTGGTGAGCTCGTCTTAAATTTTCGGCAATTTGCCACACTGCGGGCGTGAAAGGGCCTATTGGCCGCCACGTAGTCTGCCACACACTGGATACGAGACGCGTGTTGTCTCGCTGACCTGATCTCAGCTTCCATCTTGTGAATACGTCGCTCATGCCTCCCAATCAGAGGGTTGGTATCCCTCTCACCGTTTGGGACAGGGCCTGAGCGGTGTCTTACACGGCAGAGTTGATGTCAGCCACTTCTGAAAGGACATCGTGAATATCCGCATCCACCCGTGCCACTTGTTGTGGCTTCAGGGGATTCGTGTTATGAAGCGCCCTACGGGTTCTGATGCCTTCCGTTGGTGGTATGATGCGGGGCTCCTCTACAGCCAGGTCAACACGTGGCATATCTGCCACTTCTGCCACTGCGTTAACCGGCTGAGGAGGGGCTCTAACATAGCCTCGAACCCGAAGGTGGGAGACATAATCCCTCAGGTTCTGTGCGGAAAAGGCATCAGGTTCTGGGTGGGTTTCACACCAGAGAGCATGCATTCTCGCCATGTATCCTCTTCGAGTGGGCTCACTGCTCTCGTAGCAATGAAGAAGACTGTCCCTTAGTTCATCCTTCCACTCAAAGCGTCCGTTTTCATTGCGGTCGTCATCGTTTGGCAAATCATCGTTTTGGGCCCCACCACCTTGCCTATATTGTATTATTTTTTTTATTTCCATTAGGAATGTACCAGTCAGGCCCTGTCCCCGGAGCTCCGATACTACCGAATGGCGTGCTAGTGTATCATTGACCCCAGCAAACACTCCTCACGTCCGTGGGGTGAGTGATTACTGGGTCCGAGAATCATGTATCCTGAGTAAACGGAGTGAACCAATAATAACGGCCTTCTGCATTCTTCCGGCTAGGTTTTCTGCCAAATCACGGCATGCCGGTATGATTTTTGATTCGAGAGCAGCGTGTCCATCTTTCCACCAATGATCCCTATTATCAGAACAACTGTCTTGACAGAATGGTTTGGATAAAGCATGCGGAGTTCAAAGAGTAGATTTGAAAAAAAAATAAAAATTGTTTTAAAATTGTTTTTTCCGTTAACCAGCTGTCATCCTCCTACGAACGACAGCCCTCAGAAATCGAAACTTGTGCGAGCTAAGGATTAACGAGGTCTTACCTTTTAACGTGTGATTCCTAGCACGATATCGATATTAAGTCCGTCTTTCCTCCTCTTTTCGGACGATATTCGTTTCGCCAGGAGCTGAAACCTCAATGACGAAAATCGTCCTACTTTGGTGGTCGAGAAGGACTATATCAGGCTTATTGGCTTGTAATTGCCTGAGGGTGGGGAATGAGTAGTTCCAATAAATTCGGCACTTCTCATTCTCCACAACGGACTCAATATCCCCTGGAGCATAAGGCAACACCGGTGTCTCGTCTACACCGTACGAGTGTCGTAGATGGTAGTACAACACTCGTAGGGCCGCGTTATGCCTGTGGATATAGGCTGAGACCGCATAAGCTGGACAAGCTGACAGCAAATGCATTATGGTCTAAGCTGCCCCACGACACGCTCTACATCTAGTGTCAGGGACCTCTATACCCATCACGCGACTACGGTAGACGAGGGTGTTGAAGACACCATCATGGCAGGCCATTATGAATCCCTCGGTTTTCGACTTCAGTCCACTTGACCTGAGAAACGAGAACGTCAGGTCTCTGGATTTTTTTTTTTTTTTTCGTTAGGAATTACCCAGTCAGGCCCTGTCTCCGGAGCCCCGACACTTCCGGAGGGCGCGCTGGTGTTTCATTAACCCCAGTAAACACTCCCCACGTCCATGGGGTAAGTGATTACTAGGTCCGAGAATCATGTGCCCTGAGTAGGCGGAGTGAACCAAGAATAACGGCCTTCTGCATTCGCCCGGCTAGGATTTCTGCCATGTCACGGCAAGCCGGTATGATTTTTAAGTTTGAGAGCAGTGTGTCCATCATTCCACCAAGGACCCCTATTATCAAAAACACCATCTTGATGATTATTATTATTATTATTATTTTTTTTTTTTTCGTTAGGAATTACCCAGTCAGGCCCTGTCTCCAGAGCTCCGACACTTCCGGAGGGCGCGCTGGCGTGTCATTAACCCCAGTAAACACTCCCCACGTCCATGGGGTAAGTGATTACTGGGTCCGAGAATCATGTGCCCTGAGTAGGCGGAGTGAACCAAGAATTACGGCCTTCTGCATTCGCCCGGCTAGGATTTCTGCCATGTCACGGCAAGCCGGTATGATTTTTAAGTTTGAGAGCAGTGTGTCCATCATTCCACCAAGGACCCCTATTATCAGAACCACCATCTTGACAGAATGGTTTGGGTAAAGCCTGCGGAGTTCAAAGAGAAGATCTCGATATTTAGTCCGTTTTTCCTCCTCTTTTCGGACGATGTTCGTTTCGCCAGGAGCTGAAAACTCAATGACGAAAATCGTCCTACTTTGATGGTCAGGCTTATTGGCTTGTATTTGCCTGAGGGTGGGGAATGAATAGTTCCAATACATTCGGCACTTCTCATTCACCACCACGGACTCAATATCCCCCGGAGCATAAGGCAACACTGGTGTCTCGTCTACACCGTACGAGTGTCGTAGATGGTAGTACAACACTCGTAGGGCCGCGTTATGCCTGTGGATATAGGCTGAGACCGCATAAGCTGGACAAGCTGACAGCAAATGCATTATGGTCTAAGCTGCCCCACGACACGCTCTACATCTAGTGTCAGGGACCTCTATACCCATCACGCGACTACGGTAGACGAGGGTGTTGAAGACACCATCATGGCAGGCCATTATGAATCCCTCGGTTTTCGACTTCAGTCCACTTGACCTGAGAAACGAGAACGTCAGGTCTCTGGATTTTTTTTTTTTTTTTTTCGTTAGGAATTACCCAGTCAGGCCCTGTCTCCAGAGCTCCGACACTTCCGGAGGGCGCGCTGGCGTGTCATTAACCCCAGTAAACACTCCCCACGTCCATGGGGTAAGTGATTACTGGGTCCGAGAATCATGTGCCCTGAGTAGGCGGAGTGAACCAAGAATAACGGCCTTCTGCATTCGCCCGGCTAGGATTTCTGCCATGTCACGGCAAGCCGGTATGATTTTTAAGTTTGAGAGCAGTGTGTCCATCATTCCACCAAGGACCCCTATTATCAGAACCACCATCTTGACAGAATGGTTTGGGTAAAGCCTGCGGAGTTCAAAGAGAAGATCTCGATATTTAGTCCGTTTTTCCTCCTCTTTTCGGACGATGTTCGTTTCGCCAGGAGCTGAAAACTCAATGACGAAAATCGTCCTACTTTGATGGTCAGGCTTATTGGCTTGTATTTGCCTGAGGGTGGGGAATGAATAGTTCCAATACATTCGGCACTTCTCATTCACCACCACGGACTCAATATCCCCCGGAGCATAAGGCAACACTGGTGTCTCGTCTACACCGTACGAGTGTCGTAGATGGTAGTACAACACTCGTAGGGCCGCGTTATGCCTGTGGATATAGGCTGAGACCGCATAAGCTGGACAAGCTGACAGCAAATGCATTATGGTCTAAGCTGCCCCACGACACGCTCTACATCTAGTGTCAGGGACCTCTATACCCATCACGCGACTACGGTAGACGAGGGTGTTGAAGACACCATCATGGCAGGCCATTATGAATCCCTCGGTTTTCGACTTCAGTCCACTTGACCTGAGAAACGAGAACGTCAGGTCTCTGGATTTTTTTTTTTTTTTTTCGTTAGGAATTACCCAGTCAGGCCCTGTCTCCGGAGCCCCGACACTTCCGGAGGGCGCGCTGGTGTTTCATTAACCCCAGTAAACACTCCCCACGTCCATGGGGTAAGTGATTACTGGGTCCGAGAATCATGTGCCCTGAGTAGGCGGAGTGAACCAAGAATAACGGCCTTCTGCATTCGCCCGGCTAGGATTTCTGCCATGTCACGGCAAGCCGGTATGATTTTTAAGTTTGAGAGCAGTGTGTCCATCATTCCACCAAGGACCCCTATTATCAGAACCACCATCTTGACAGAATGGTTTGGGTAAAGCCTGCGGAGTTCAAAGAGAAGATCTCGATATTTAGTCCGTTTTTCCTCCTCTTTTCGGACGATGTTCGTTTCGCCAGGAGCTGAAAACTCAATGACGAAAATCGTCCTACTTTGATGGTCAGGCTTATTGGCTTGTATTTGCCTGAGGGTGGGGAATGAATAGTTCCAATACATTCGGCACTTCTCATTCACCACCACGGACTCAATATCCCCCGGAGCATAAGGCAACACTGGTGTCTCGTCTACACCGTACGAGTGTCGTAGATGGTAGTACAACACTCGTAGGGCCGCGTTATGTCTGTGGATATAGGCTGAGACCGCATAAGCTGGACAAGCTGACAGCAAATGCATTATGGTCTCAGCTGACTCACGACACGCTCTGCATCTAGTGTCAGGGACCTCTATACCCATCACGCGACTGCGGTAGACGAGAGTGTTGAAGACACCATCCTGGCAGGCCATTATGAATCCCTCGGTCTCCGACTTCAGCCCACTTGACCTGAGAAACGAGAAGGTCAGGTCTCTGGATAAGCCTAGGTCTTCAATGTTCTTGAAGAAGACCCCATGCATCGGCTTATCCTTATGTAGCTGCAGGAGCCTCTCACACTCCGCAGCTTTTACGTGGGCTTTTTGCTGAACGGGTTCCAACTCGGTGATTGAGTTTGGGTTTGTCCGTTCAGTGTCGAATTATTATTATTATTATTATTATTATTATTATTATTATTATGTATTAATAGATTGATGAAACCAATTTTTGTCGATTTATTTTGCGGTTCGAATGAATTAGAGAGAGAGAGACACTGAAAGAAATACGAGTCATGTACATTGAGCAATGGTGTATGGATGAAAATGACTCAGGCGCTAGCCAATGATGGATATTTGCCTGTGTTGAGAGCCGAAATCCCGATGAACGCCTCATCGTACAGACTGCAGAAGATTCATACAAATCACACCTATAGCGATACGCAGTGGCTTCAGCTGAAGATGTCTTGTCCCTCTAGCAGCACTTTGAGGTCGTAATCGTCATCGTGTCATCCAACTACCCAACCCGTGGACGTCAAGATGCAAGCCCCTGCTGCTGCTGTTCGAGAGAGTGAGGATTCCAAATGCGAGCCGCCGCCGCCGACACTACACGATTGGTTTATGTTTTCGGTATCAATGGTTCTGATTGTTCAATTATCCGAAACCACATATAAATTTATTAAATTCATTCTTAAAATTATTTTTTCAATCGATAATGATAATGTATCTTCATACTACGCCACTGGCACTGAAGTGTAATTTTTTTATGTGAAAAATAAATGTATTTTTCTCGAACTGACGTTATTCATCTCAATAAATGCGAACAGACAAAGACAGACATACAATGCCATGGGTTAGAGTGAGACACTTAAAATGCCTTGAATCGATCAATTTGGCTTCAAACTAAACTTTCTTATCTCTGACTTTCGTGAGTCACACAACGGCAGCTGATGTGTGCATTATTCTTAGAATTTCATTCAGATCAAGTCAGTAAACAATTCCAAGGTCAAATCGTGATTTCTGAGAATTTAGATCGAGACAAAGCGTAAACAAACACCGGATGTGCCTTATCGCTATTTCAAGGCGGAGACGTATTTTTCTTTTGGAATTTCATTCAAGAGAGTGAATTAATAATTCAATCATAATTTTCTGTTGTTCTGTAACGTACCCGGGGTTACTTTGATTGCTCGACTGCTCAGCAGAGAACGGCGTAGTTTCTTAAGACTATATTGCCAGTTTCGGATTTTTTATGTGGCAGGCAAGTGTTTTAAATTTTGAACTTCAAGAATTTGACTGGCTTGGACGTCAGCAATTTTTAATTTAACAGGAATAAAAAGTACAAAATACCTAATGACAGATAATTGAAATAAGATAAATTGACTTCCTTCTGTAACCAGACCAACAATGAAACAAATATATATTAATAAATTTAACAAAGTGTAGTGTCAAAGTAACACGTTGATATTCAAACAATATTATGAGGTTAGACCAAATATTTATAACAAATCTGTGAAAAATTACTGAATTTGTTTCGAGGACACAAGTTACCTTAGTTCATACAGTGTGTAGATTCACAGGCTAGTGATAACTGGAACGTTGTAATTGTTGTTCTGCTAACAGAATACGAACGAGATGACACTTCAAGCAACAATTTCAGGCAGTCCTCTGGTATGGATTACGCCTCTAGGTTGTACTAATTTCCTTGTGTTCTCTCGTAGATAGGATTGTCAGCTTGACAAAATGGTGACGCTTTCTGGTATGCAACATGCATCGACAAATAAATATTTTATCTGACTCTTACACGTTTCTTGGTAGATTCTTTTCCACGTGATCACACATCAGAATTTGCCTTAGGTGATTAATAACTGCTTATCATCGCAACACTGGATCCATTTAACTAGAAGGCCATCATCGATGGCTGATCAACAGGTTATTAGATCATTAATTCCGTTGCAATTGGCACTTTCTTCTGGATTGGAGTTGATTGACAATCTAATTCCCAGTATTATTTACTTGAGCTTCATTCAAAAATACTTATGATCGCATCAATCCATATGGATTTAGATTTATTCCATCACCTGATTCACACCATCAAGCTAGTTATTAACACCTCGACCGCCAAACTAAGAAGGAACTCATCCCACTTCTTCAATTCTCGATCTGAATTTCCGACATCATGTTAGTGACATCTATATGAACCCAACGTTATCAAACCAGATGGGTGTCTACAAATGAAATTTACCCTTGGACAAGTTCAGCTATTTGCCATCAGCTGTCACTGGACGTCTTAGCTAGTGAGAGAATTCTGTTGTCTACTCTTTAGACAAGTTTACATGTTCGTTATTAGGTGTCGCTTCTAGTACGATTAGGAATTAAGTATACAAAGTAAAAAAAATTAAAGTATCGATATTTTCGTTACAGTTCTAAGACAGACATTTTTCATATTTTATTTTTTCGTTTTGTTAATTAAGGCAGCGGCCATTTATTTTTCTACACAGCGAATCACGTGACGTTTTTTTCTCTTCCTGCCAATTGCTCTCAGCGAATCACGTGAGAGGACGTTTTTTTCATAACTTCCGATATCGACGCCATGTTTTTTTGCCTTCCGCTCCATCACCGCCATGTTTTTTTTGCAGAAAACACGCGCGCCACTTTGGGTGATACGCAGCTAACGACGCCCCCCCCCAAACTCTTCGTCATCTTCTTCAGTTCTTCAGCCTCCAACCCTCCACCAACGGCGAGAACGCGATGGATGCGGCCATCGAGAGATACACCGTGCGGAGCAACCTGTGTTCTGCCTCATGAACGTGAGGCAGAACACAGCTTGCCATACTACTAAGATGGTATCATCAGCATATAATATCAAGTGTTCTGTGCTGATATACCTGGGGAGATCATTTACATACGGTAAGAAAATCAGCGGACCGAGAATTGATCCTTGAGGAACCCCAGGTCAGGTTGTCAATTCTTACTATTATTTTCCTGACTTCAAGGTACGAAGCCAGCCGCGATAGAAATTTGCCGCGAAAGCCCAGTTCACATAGTTTATTAATTGTTCTATTAGTATTGATTGAATCGAAAGCTTTCGAAACATCAAAGAACAGTGCACCTACATACCTTTTCATGTCCAACGAAGTGTGAATATAATTGAAAAGCGCAATAGATGCACTTCCCGTTGATCTTCCCGGGAGAAAGCCATTTTGATGCTCAGTTATAACATTGTATTTTGAAATATAGGAAATTATTTGCGTGTAGATGCATTTTCTATTAAGGACCCTGGAAGCAGACTTGCCAGGTAGCGCCTTAAATTAGAGGATTATGAAATCATCTATAAACCAGGGAAAATCAATAAAAACACTGATGCGCTTTCCAGAATTAAAATTGATCCACCCAAAGGATGTTTCATCATAAATTCAAAAATTATTACCCCGAAATTAAAGAGAAACCACCTGATTCAGAAAATACTTCTGAGGCAGAAGAAACTATGGTCTAGACTGAACATTAATCTTATAATTCTCTTATAATTATCTTTAGCACCACCCCATAGAATAATATTGTACGAAATGTGGGAATAAACTATAGCATAGTAGACGCTGATCAACTGACTAGACACAAAAATATGTTTTAGTTGTAATATAGCAAAGTAACTACTATTCAATTTCTTGCAAATGTGATTAATATTAGAATTCCAACCTACAAATAATACTCCTAGGAATTTGGTAGATTCTGAGAACGGGACTTCAATATCGTTTACTGAGACTCTACTATTATTAGATATTTCATTTCTGGTGAAAAACTGCATAAAGATGGTTTTAGTAGAGTTGACTATTAGAGAATTCCGCCTAAACCACGAGGTGAATTCCCTTGATAGTATGTTTATTTTCGCAATGAGGCCTTCAGGTGTTTCTGCGTCAGTTGTCAAGGTGGTATCATCAGCATATAATATCAAGTGTTCTGTGCTGATGTACCTGGGGAGATCATTTACATACAGTAAGAAAATCAGCCGACCGAGAATTGATCCTTGAGGAACCCCAGTATCCACGTCATGTGGGAGGGATCTCGGGTTGTCAATTCTTACTATTATTTTCCTGACTTCAAGGTACGAAGCCAGCCACGATAGAAATTTGCCGCGAAAGCCCAGTTCACTTAGTTTATTAATTGTACTATTAGTATTGATAGAATCGAAAGCATTCGAAAGATCAAAGAACAGTGCACCTACATACCTTTTCATGTCCAACGAAGTGTGAAAATAATTGAAAAGCGCAATAGATGCACTTCCCGTTGATCTCACCGGGAGAAAGCCATTTTGATGCTCAGTTATAACATTGTATTTTGAAATATAGGAAATTATTTGCGTGTAGATGAATTTTTCCATTATTTTACACATCACACATTGCACCGTAGTCGAGCGAAAATTGTCGAGACATAATTGATTGCCTTTCTTGAAAATTAACTCACAATTCCTATCTTAAGGTCAATTGGAAATGAACCCATTTCAACTGAAAAATTGATTATTTCAGCTATGATACCCGATATATGGGGACCTCAATCACCTTTGTGGGGAGACAGTCAACAGCTTCTCAGACAGTTTATTAGCATCGAATACATCTTCAAGTATGATGAGATTGAAATAAAAGGTATTGTGATGATACACAGTTTTAAAATCATTGAAAAATGTGTTGTTGAAATGTGTATTTATCACATGTTCAACATTTGTTGAAAATAATTCAGCAAAATCATTGCTAATTTCATACTTGTTTTCTATTATGATTCCATCGACCTCAACACTATTTAGTTCAAAGCAAGTTTGTCTTTCGATTTTTTGTTGTACAGTACGCCAAATATATTTTTGTTTATCGCTCCTGTCCTTATTTTCAAGGATTTTTTGATAGTACGATTTTTTTTTATTGTTAATTTCGGTTATATAACTTTTGTTTACATTCTTGTAGTATAAGTGATCATTAGGATTCGTGGACTGACTGGTTAACCAAAACAAATTTCAGAGATCGCTGCCCATCTGTATGAGATTGGGATCAACACAGGATTTTTGATCACATTATTGCTCGATTTTTTCTTTACACTAGGACATGATAAATCAACATAGTAAATTACAGTGTTCATAAATTTTTTATAGACTAGATCAACAGAACTTTTTCGTGTATAATTGAGACATTCATGTTATATGCCAATTTAATGACGACGTTCCCAAGACTATGGGTCACTTCAAGGAATTGCTGAGTCGCTATCATCCCAGTGCTAGCGCTTCCGATCTAGGAGACGAAATTCATTGTTGATTTCGCTATGATCAGCAGCGTCATTTTTCTAACATTATAAATAGCCCTGCGTGGCAACAATAACTACAAGTATCATTTGAATTGTTACTCAGTCACTTTACTTTTTCATGTATCAATCTGAATAAAGTTTGTTCAGTTAGAAACGCTTATTCTCACTTAAAAAAAAACTTTTTTTTAAACCTCATTAATAAAAAGTGAGATATAACAATTGGCGCAGTCGTACGGATTCTTGTACTCCTGCGGAACAAGGAAAACCTAACCGAACGAGGTGGATTCCAATCCTTCAAAAGAAGAAAGAACCTACACGAAGTTCAGTAACGCACTTCAAGCAACTAGCCAGCAACGAAGAACATCACAACATCAAAGAACCACGGAAGGACGGTCTTTTCAACGGAAGAAGAACACGCGAACGCTAACTTCCTCCGGAGCAACTATAAGAATCATCTCGTTTATTTTCAATTTTCAATTGATTTTTATTTTGAAAAAAAAACAGTTCTTTTATCAAAATAACTATGGCTCAAGCTCAAGCAGAAAATATTCCCCCACCTGAAGTTGAACCCTACAAGTTGAGTGAAATATTTTCAATAATCCCGGAATATGATGGCGATCAAATAGTCCTCAATACTTTTACTCAAGCGTGTAATACTCTTTACCGCATGGCCATACCCCTTTCAGAACCAAGAGATAAAATTCAAAAATTGGGTATTAAACATGGATGCAGCATATGGACAATATTTTGTTACTTTACATTTTGGTGTTTTCTGTCACATCGATATGTCCTTTGGGGTCATTGGTGACCTTCACAATTGTGTGCCGTGGTATCCAACAATGCAGAGTCACAATTGTGAAGATTCACAATTGAGTACTACGGTATTCAACAATGTCTAGCCATAATCGTGAAAATTCACACTTATGAGTAACGGTATGCTGTGACGATAAGGTACAATCGTATTAAGGGTTTCAGGAGTGAAGTTAGGATAAAATCGTAAAATTAAAATATATTCTTCACAAAACTATGAAAGTAAATGAAATATCAAATTCAGATACAAGAAACTCAATAAATTCAACTATATTTTTCTGGGTCTCCCTTGCTAACAAAACTGCCTATTCTCCAGTGTAGTTTCTCAAAGGTTGACAATGGAACATTGCCTTCCTCATCCTCCGATCCTTCTGAACTATCATTTGGTATTTTCATTCTGAGTTTCGAAGTGTATTGCCTCTCTTCGGTGCAAGGTAGGTCCGACAACATTTACAGTCGTCGACGTCCTTGGTTATGCCATGCAATTCACTGATACTTGAAACCGGTATGTAAGTGGTCAAGTCCTTGATCATGTCAGGCAGGATTCTGCTACTTGATACAGAAAGCATTTGTGGCTATCTCCCAGATTCTAGGGAGAATGCTGCACAGATATCTGTCAGATTTAATTCAACGTCCGTCGTGGTATTAGCTAGGGAAGTAGTTATTTTCTGCTAGATATCTGCATAAATTGAGGATAGAATAGGGGAATTTTACTGAAATTTCTGTCTCTCTCCTGTAGCCATCAGACTTTGTCTGATATTTCAAATGAACTCTACCCCGAGTTACTTTGGAGTGCTTTCTGAGGTGTTCTAGAGGTGGCGCTGCGACTGTCTTCTTACGAGACTCCGCATCCACCTCAGAGAATCATTTCAAGTATCAGTGAATTTCATGGCATGAACAAGGACGTCGACGACTGTAAATGTTGTCGGACCTACCTTGCACTGAAGAGAGGCAATACACCTCGATACCGGTATGTACGTGGTCAAGTCCTTGATCATGTCAGGCAGGATTCTGCTACTTGATACAGAAAGCATTTGTGGCTGTCTTCCAGATTCTAGGGATAACGCTGCACAGATATCTGTCAGATTTATTTCAACGTCCGTCGTGGTATTAGCCAGGGAAGTAGTTGTTTTCTGTCAGATATCTGCCTAAATTGAGGAGAGAATAGAGGTTTTTTACTGAAACTTCTGTCTCTCTCCTGAAGCCATCAGACTTTGTCTGATATTTCCCCAAAATTGTTGTGTTTTGTAATCTAAGTATTCATTACTATGCATATGTTCTGTTGTTATATATGAGAAAATGATGTTTAGATTAGACAATGGAAACTATGTATAAAAAAAGTCTGTCATTAAAAAGAAAAACCAAAGTCAGATAGTAAAATTTATTTTCATCTGAAATTATTAAAAGGTTATGGGCCCAGGTGATGCAAATCAATTGAATATGTCTGCAAAGAAAAAGGATAAGTTTGGAATCCATCAATTTCATGGAGACAAATTCGGGATCTGGAAATTCAGAGTTGACACCGTTTTGCAAGAACATGGTGTTCTTGGATGTTTCAAGAATGATCCTCCAGCTGAAGAAAAGAAAATATTTGTTCATCGGGACAACAAAGCCAAATCCAGTATCATTCAATGTGTAGCAGATTCACATTTGGAATATGTGAGAGAAGGTACGACAGCAAATGAAAAATGGAATAGCTAACATCGACATTTGAAAGAATAGGAGTTTCTAGTCGACTGTTGTTCTTGAAGAGATTATTGACAATGAAATATAACGAGGAAGAGCCCATTGTGAAATTTGATGATTTGGTTAGGAAATTCAAATCTGCAGGGGGAAATGTATATTGCTATTGAGTTTACCTGAATCATATAATGTTGTGGTAGCTGCCATTGAGAAATCGTCATCAGAAAAAGTTACTATACATTTCGTAAAGAAACAAAAAGAAGGCATAGTTGTGAACAGCCCTGGAATGCTAATGATGGAGCTGCATTCGTTTCAAGAGTACGTGGAAAATCCCAAATTAGATGTTTTGGCTGTAATCAATTGGGCCACGTTCAATATAACTGTCCCTCTAAGAAATACAGGAAATCTAACCAAAAGAGACATAACGCAAATATGTCAAATGAATGTCAAAGTCGAGAGGGTGATAGGCAAAACTTCAGTAATGCTGATACTAGCAGTGTAGCTTTCATGGTGAATGATTCCGGTTCTGGTTCCATACGTAATTCATCATTAAAAATGGTCTGGTACGTAGATTCAGGAGCATCAGACCACTTGACGAATGATTACCACATTTTGGAAGATGTGAAAAAGTTGGAGAGACCTATGAAAATTGGTGTTGCAAAAGAAGGCGAAGAATTAGAAGGAACTCATATTGGAAATATCAAAGTATCCAGTAACATCAATGGAAGAATTTTGAACCATGTTTTGATGACTATTATCTACGTGCCAAATCTAACACGGAATTTATTGTCTGTTGGCAGAATCGAAAGAAAAGGATTCAAGAATCAATTTCACGATGAGCAGATGTTGATTTTGATGGGTAATGAAATATTGGTAAAAGGATATCGTAAAGGCACTCTTTATGAAGTAATTTTTGACGTGAGTACAAAATTGTCAGTATTTTCTCATATTGCTTCAGAAAATCAAAATATGTTATGGCATAGAAGATTAGGTCATTTGAATTTTGATTTTTGTAGAAAATTACAAAATTTTGCTGATGGAATGACATTCAATAGAGTTGAAAAGTCAAATAAATGTGAGATTTGTATTTTAGCTAAACGACATAGGTAACCTTTCAGTTCGACCAATACTAAGACAAAATACCCCTTAGAAGTAATTCATACTGATGTTTGCGGTCCTGTAAATCCTAAAACATGGGA
This sequence comes from Chrysolina americana, assembly GCA_958502065.1. Lineage (NCBI taxonomy): Eukaryota > Metazoa > Arthropoda > Insecta > Coleoptera > Chrysomelidae > Chrysolina > Chrysolina americana. The sequence goes on along the minus strand of OY293415.1, from coordinate 22,064,709 downwards.
TAGCAAAATGTATTTTGTTACTTTCATGGTTGATTTCACACATTTCTGTGTTGTTTATTTATTATCATCAAAATCAGAGGTTTTCCATTATTTCAAAATTTTTTAAGCTATGGCAAAAGTTCATTTCAATAAACCTGTAGTGAATATCAGATGTGATGACGGGGGGGGGGGGGGGAATATGTTTCCAATGAATAATGAATTCAGAAATTATTGTTATGAAAATGGTATTCAAATTCAGTATACAATTTCTTAACACCTGAAATGAATGGTCGTGCAGAAAGATTGAATAGAACCCTTTTGGAGAAATCAAGGGCTATGATTTTAGAGTCGGACTTGTCAAAGATGTTTTGGGGTGAAGCTATACGAACAGCTGCATATTTACTCAATAGATCGCCTACTTATAAATCTCCTTATGAAATGTGGCACGGGACCGTTCCAAATTTAAATAATTTGCGAGTGTTCGGGGCTACGGTTTATCTTCATACGCCAAAACAATTACATAAGGGTAAGTTCGATAAAAGAAGTTCGAAGTGTATTATGATCGGATACAATAATAATGGATATCGTTTTTGGAGTGTGGAAGAAAGTTGTGTGAAAGTTGGAAGAGATGTGATATTTGATGAAAGTGTCAATAGTTCAAGTGGTCAAGTGAATTCTTTTGAAATGGAGAAATGTGTGCCGATAATAAATCCAATGATTTCTGAACTAATCTTGAATGATGTACCGGAAAATATATCCCAGGGAAAAGAAAATCGACATGCGATGACTGAAGAGGAAAAAAGAAGTGATACAGAAGTGGAAGAAGTAGATGAACACACAAGAAGAATAGTCAATGAGAATTCACTAGTAACGGAAGATTCAAATAGGAACTCAGAGAAAGAACGTCCATCAAGATCACAACAACTGCCTCTCTGGCTGAGAGATTACGAAGTAACCTCAAATTATGTGACCATTGCATACTCTACTGAACCTTTCGTTAATGATGTACCTAAATCTCTTGATGATGTTAAATCACATTCAGATAGTGGGAGGCTGCAATGCTGGAAGAAATGAAATCACTCCAAGAAAATCAGACATGGACTCTTGTATCTCGGCCAGAGGAACTAAAAATCATAGCATGTAAATGGATTTTCACAGTAAAGGTAAATGAAAATAATGATGTCATCAGGTATAAAGCTCGATTAGTAGCTAAGGGGTATCTTCAGAAATATGTATTGGATTACTATGAAACTTATGCCCCAGTAGCTAATATGAATACAATAAGAGTACTTTTAGCAGTGGTCAATAAAAATAATTTTTGGCTTGAACAGATGGATGTAAAAACGGCATTTTTACATGGAAAATTGAATGAAGATATATACATGGAACAACGAAGGATTTAATGAGGGTTGCGATATGGTATGTAAACTGAATAAATCAATTTATGGTTGGAAGCAAGCTCCCAGATGTTGGTATTTACGTTTTGACGAAGTTTTGCTCCAAAACGACTTCATGAGATGTGAATCAGATAACTGTCTGTATATGAGATTCACTAATGACAATGTTATATATTTGCTTTTGTTTGTAGACGATATTCTTATTGCAGGAAATTCCATTTCAGAAATAATTATTGTAAAAAAATTGTTGAATAAATTTTTTTGTATGAAAGATCTTGGAGAAATAGATAATTTTTCAGTCTTGAAAATTATCCAAAATAGAGAGGAGGGTATCCTAAAAATTAATCAAACTCATTATATAATCAAGGTTTTAGAAAAGTTTGGAATGAGTGAATGTACCTCAGTGAGGACACCAATGGAATTCAATTTGAAATTGAATACAGATGGAGTCCTAACCCAAAATCCATTCAAAAAGGCGATTGGCTGTTTAATGTATTTGGGGGTTCATTCCAGACCTGACCTGAGTTTTCAGTCAATTATTTTTGTCGCTTTCAAGCGAATCCCACTGTAATGCACTGGATTTGTTTGAAACGAATATTTCGTTATTTGAAGATTAGGTACTAAAGATTTCGAATTATGGAAAAGAAAATTCTTCAATTATTTTGAATGGTTATTCTGATGCAGATTTTGCAAATGATTCACAGGGCCGCAAGTCAACATCTGGTTATGTTTTTCAAGTTTTTGATGCTACAGTCTCATGGGCAACTAAAAAACAAACTACTGTTGTCCTTTCTTCGACATAAGCTGAATACATTTCATTGGTCTCAGCTGTTACAGAGTGTTTGTGGCTCAGAGGTTTATTAGGAGAAATGCAAATTGAAATAAACAATAAAACAGTAATTTTTGTAGACAATCAGTCTTGTATGAAAATAGCATTGCAGCCAAAGAAACATCACAGACTCAAACACATCGATGTAAAGTATAATTTCATTCGCAATTCAATTGAGTCCAGTTATATTGATGTTGAATATGTTGAGAGTAAGAAACAGCTTGCTGATATATTCACAAAAAGTTTGACAGCTGACAATTTTTAAAAATGTGTCAAATCACTTGACCTTGCAAAATTCGATATTTCATTGTCTCCTTGATTTGTATCTGTTCCATGAAACTTAGATTAAGTGGGAGTGTTGTGTTTTGTAATCTAAGTATTCATTACTATGTATATGTTCTGTTGTTATATGTGAGAAAATTATGTTTTGTTTAGACAATAGAAACTATGTATAAAAAAAGTCTGTAATTAAAAAGAAAAACCAAAGTCAGATTGTAAAATTTATTTTCTTCTGAAATTATAAAAAAATTACACAAATTTTCAGCAAAGTCTCAGATTCAACCAGAATTCAAGACCCAATCAACCAACTCAACCGATGAACCAATCTCAACCCCAATTCAGACCACAAATAATAAGACAAAATCTAAACTTCAACCAACAAAGGCCCTCAGCCAACCAACCAAGGCCCTTAGCTATCCACCAAATCCTGAATTTTAACAGATTCAACGCTCAAAGGACTCATCACCTAAATTCACAAAATCCAAATTCTGATGATTATACCCCTAATCATCAAGAATTACAATACCCCAATAATGATAATTATACAGGTGATTATCAAGACTACCAAGACCCAAGACCTTAGTGCTGATGGTTAAACAGCTAACTATCAAGAATACTAAGAGTATACGGATTTTTACGATAATACCGCTGATCCGTATAATTATGAATACTCGGAGACTCAACCAAATTTGTATGAAAACTTTCAGAATTTTCCTGGATCCCACATCCTTCGATCCACCGATCAATCAATCGACCGACCCCATTTCAGAGCTCGAAGCACAGGAACAAACTCTGAATATATCGGACAATCTCAGCCCGAACTTGAATTTCCCAGAACAAATGTTCCTGTAACCCAATCACTCATGATAAACTCCAAAAATTTATATTACATCATGGACGCAACCAATGCCTATAGAATACTTATAGATACAGGTGCTGGTCTGTCCATTTTCAAACCTAAAACAGTTCAAAATTATTTCAACAGATCACATGAAAATATGGTAATTCAAGGTATCACTGACCAAAAAATTGTAATTTCAGAATCAGTTATGATCTCCTTTTGCACAGATAACCCCTACAAAGTATTCATTTATAATTGGACATAGATTTTGACGGTCTCTTAGGATCCGATTTTTTGCAACACTATCACTGTATAGTGGACCTGAAAAATGAACAACTCATAACTGATTTCAACACCATTCCCCTAATTAACTGACTTTGAAAACCCAATAAAAAATATAATTGATACGCCTATGGATGATATCCAAAATATTATTTCGATTGAATCTCGTAGAGCAAATTTATCACCTCAGTGATACCAAAAATACAAAAAACTGTCAATTTTTCCGAAATTAAACTTGAACCAGTTGAAAATTACTCCATTAATAATTTTAACGAAACCGAAAATTCGAACAGACAGAAAGAAATTTTAAAATTCAAAATCAACTACGATTAGACCATCTGAATGAAGAAGAGGCTGAACTCATTACGAATGTTTGCCTTGAATATTCAGATATATTTTATTTAGAGGGTGACCGACTAACGTTCACCAACGAAATAAAACACTTTATTGACACAAAAGATGCGAAACCAGTTTTAACGAAGTTATATCGCTATCCCCAAATTCATAAGGAAGAGGTGAAGAAACAGATAAGCAAAATGCTAGAAGACGGCATTATACTTCCTTCTATTTCCCCGTGGTCGTCTCCTGTGTGTGTCGTCCCGAAGAAGATTGACGCTTCTGGTAAACAGAAATGGCGAGTCGTCGTCGACTACAGAAAGTTGAATGAACTCTCTGTGGACGATAAATACCCGCTACCGATGATCTCTGACCTTCTAGATCAACTTGGCAAGTTACCACCTTAGATCTAGCTTCTGGCTTCCACCATATAGAGATCGATACCAAAGACATTCCGAAAACTGCCTTCACAGTTGAGAATGGTCATTACGAATTCATTCAAATGCCATTTTGACTGAAAGATGCACCAGCAACATTCCAGAGAGTGATGGATAACATACTACTCGGAATCCAGAATGAGCGATGTCTCGTCTACATGGACGACATCATCATTTACTCTCCTACGATACTCGAATACATATCCCGACTGAAAGAAGTTTTCAAGAGACTCAGGCATGCAAATTTCAAAATACAGCCAGACAAGTGCGAATTCCTCAGGAAGGAAGTAGCATATCTTGGTCATCTCATTACCAAAGATGGTGTGAATACAAATACTGTATAGTAAATTTTCCGGATCCCAAAAACCAGAAAGAAAGTAAATCCTTTTTCGGTTTAGTTGGATATTACAGACGTTTTATTCTAAATTTCGCCAAGATCTCGAAACCACTTACTAAATTACTTCAAAAGGATACCCCATTCATTTTTGGCAATGAATGTCAAACTTCTTTCGAAGAACTGAAACAAACACTCATTTCGACTCCTATTCTCATACACCCTAATTTCGAAAACACTTTTCTATTGACGACAGATGCAAGTGCATTTGCTATTGGTGCTGTACTCTCCCAAGGCCCAATTGGTAAAGATTTGCCGATCGCATATGCCTCAAGGACACTGTGTTCTGCAGAATCCAAATACTCCACGATAGAACGAGAACTTGTAGCCATAGTATGAGCTGTCAAATATTACAGACCTTACCTATTTGGTAGAAAGTTCAAATTGATAAATGACCACCGCCCACTCACGTGGTTATTTTCTATTAAAGACCCTAGAAGCAGACTTGCCAGGTGGCGCCTTAAATTAGAGGAGTATGATTATGAAATCATCTATAAACCAGGGAGTTCAATGAAAACACTGATGCGCTTTCCAGAATCAAAATTGATCCACCCAAAGGATGTTTCATCATAAATTCAAAAATTATTACCCCGAAATTAAAGAGAAACCACCTGATTCAGAAAATACTTCTGAGGCAGAAGAAACTATGGTCTAGATTGAACATTAATCTTATAATTCTATTATAATTATCTTTAGCACCACCCCATAGAATAATATTGTACAAAATGTTGGAACAAACTATAGCATAGTAGACGCTGATCAACTGAATAGACACAAAAATATGTTTCAGTTGTAATATAGCAAAGTAACTACTATTCAATTTCTTGCAAATGTGATTAATGTTAGAATTCCAACCTACAAATAATACTCCTAGGAATTTTGTAGATTTTGAGAACGGAACCTCAATGTCGTTTACTGAGACTCTACTATTATTAGATATTTCATTTCTGGTGAAGAACTGCATAGAGATGGTTTTAGTAGAGTTGACTATTAGAGAATTCCGCCTAAACCACGTGGTGAATTCTCTTGATAGTATATTTATTTTCGCAATGAGTCCTTCAGGTGTTTCTGCGTCAGTTTTCAAGGTGGTATCATCAGCATATAATATCAAGTGATCTGTGCTGATGTACCTGGGGAGATCATTTACATACAGTAAGAAAATCAGCGGACCGAGAATTGATCCTTGAGTAACCCCAGTATCCACGTCATGCGGGAGGAATCTCGGGTTGTCAATTCTTACTATTATTTTCCTGACTTCAAGGTACGAAGCCGGCCACGATAGAAATTTGCCGCGATAGTCCAGTTCACTTAGTTTATTAATTGTAATATTAGTATTGATTGAATCGAAAGCTTTTGAAAGATCAAACAGTGCATCTACATACTTTTTATGTCCAACGAAGTGTGAATATAATTGAAAAGTGCAATGGATTCACTTTCCGTTTATCTCCCCGGGATAAAGCCATTTTGATGCTCAGTTATAACCTCCGATCAAATAACATAACCTAGATGAGTAACTCGTCGCACACGCATTAGGATTCGTGTGTAAGGGACATCTTCCCCCAACGGCAGTGTCGTGCGTTGTTAATAGAAATATTGAGGTTCAATAAAATAGAAATAATGGAAACCTAATCGGAACGGAAACCTGAAATTATGATAAAATAATCTCCACAGGATTTTGAAAACAGCCCATGCGTTAATTGACAAGTTTTTTCATAATTCGGTCATTTTTCTCTTTTCCAATTTGGTTTCCCTTTCTCGATAGTTACGACACTGGTAGCTTCAATTGATTGTTCTGTCAAATATCATATGCAGCGTTGTCGTACTGACAAGACTATATCGACAACGAAGAATCTTCGTTCGGCGATGGAAATACTATTGATTTTACATGCTCCCACCAAGCTGCAATGAACGTTTCAATTGCCTTCTCATTGTTATATATTTCATCCAAGATAGTATTTTTGGGTTTTCATTGCCATGAACCAACCCGATACATATCAAAATCTAGCTAACGTGCTTATTGTAGGTATCCTTAAAAAATTGCGTCATGGCAATAATGTCATGATTTGAGGAATAACATTATGAAAAGATGTTACCTTCAGTCCTATTTGAGTGTTACTCATCTAGGTTGTGTTACTTGATCGGAGGTTATAATCAGCTTTATGCTGTATCTCTTCCGTTAAAAATAACGTTACTATTATTCGCCATCTCCGTTATTTTGCTATTGCTTGGTAATAGCAAAATAAGGGAAATGGCGAATAACGGTGACATTATTCTTAACGGAAGTGATACAGCATAGGGCTGAATATTGTATTTCGAAATAAAGGAAATCATTTGCTTGTAGATGCATTTTTGGATTATTTCACACATCACACACTGCACCGTTATCGGGCAAAAATGGTCGAGACATAATTGATTGACTCTCTTAAAAATTGGACTCACATTTCATATCTTAAGAAAATGAAACCATTTCAACTGAAAATTTGATTATATCGGCTATATACAGTGTGTTTCAGTGTGTATCTTCTGTAATTTTTGACGAAATATCATAAAATTCTCAGGATCGATTGATACACTAAAGATGAACTTTCTGCACGAAAGGGGTCATCATAAACCACCCGTTTTTCCGGAAAGTAATATTAGGGAGTAAAATTGGCCCAAAATTCCTTCGGATTCGTGTTCAGGATCCCCAAATTACTACTAATACACTTGTCTCCTGAAAAAATTTCAGTTTTGAAAAATTCAATTTTCCACTCCACTGATGATGACCCCTTTTGTGCAGAGAGGTCATCTCTAGTGTATCTACCGATCCTGGAAATGTCATAGTTCTACGTCAAAAATTACGGAAGATACGGGGGCGTTTTCATGAGAAGTGAAACAAATTTGAAATTTTCAGGACTGAAAATTTTTCAAGAGACAGGTGTAGTAGCAGTAATCCTAAACACGAATCCGAAGGAATTTTTTGCCAATTTTGCCCCATAATATAAGTTTCTGGAAAAATGTGTGGTTTTCGTGCAGTGCATATCACGTAGGATGACACCTTTTCTGCAGCGAGTTTTTAGTGAATCTATCGATCCTGAAAATTTCATGGTTCTACGTTGAAAATTACGGAAGATACGGGGGTGTTTCCATGAGAAGTGAAACACACTGTATAATACCCGATATATGGGGACCTACAGTAGATCAGCAAAAGGGGGACTGGGACGGAAGTGGCAAAAAGGCATTCTCATGCGTTCATCGTGTGACGTAGTAGACGCTGCTTCGCGTTCATCGTGTGACGTAGTCGAGAAAGATCCCTCATATTGATGCCAATAGAGCGCGGCGCACACATTATGAATCGAATTTATAAAGAAAAAAGATTTTTCAACAGCAGAGGTTTGAACCATCGTCCTTTTGCTTGGTAGCGAGTGATGCTAGCCTTGTCTTCACGGAGACTTCGTACAAGTTGATGTACAAATGTGGCGTATATATTTCTCCAGCTACCAGAGCACGCTGTTTGAATATTTAAAAATTAAAATAATGATTGTGAGTCTGATAATAATAATGATGTTTGGAATAAATGTGAAAAATTCCGAGGTAACGAGGGTGTGACGTTTGAAGATGCGATTCCAATGAGGAAAGTATACAAGGTGTTTCAAAATGTATAATGTAAGAGAAACGAAAGTCACGTTCATTGACGTTCATTGAAAGTGTGTGTGTGTGTCAAAAATCATGTGGGAAATGGGTCATTGGGGTAATGAAGGGTAGCAAAGTATTCAGCAAAAATATATAAAGGATGTCTTATATACTATTTAAGAGAAAAAACATAGCGACTGCTTGTCAAATTTAGTATACCAGGTGTACCAACATATCATTTAAGAGGAGAAACTTGGAGGTTAAAGAAAAAACTCATCATTGAGCTATTGTAGAACATTGAAGTATATCATCAAAAAAATATGAAGAGAAGAAATCAATCACTGATGGGGTCCATCATTTTTAACGTGCGATACCCAGTATGTGTCAGTTTGATTCTGTTTTTTTTCGGTGATAAGAGATAGGAGACAGACAGATTGACAGACATTCAGAAAGTCAGTTTGATTGAAGCAGAACGAACTACTAAACTAACCTTATGAAACGCCTATTTCAGTCGCATTTTTGGTTGTTTTAGCGTTTCAAATTTTAGCTGTTTTTTTTTAACGCAAAAACCGGTTATTGTGGTCGCATTTTTACGTGTTTGAGCGTATTCAAATTTCAGTTGTTTTTTCGAACGCGAAAACGTGTATTTTCAGCAATTTTGAAATGTCAAATCTCCATAAGAAATACATGTAATTATACAGTTTTTTCTGTTTGATTTTATAACGCGAAAACGTTTATTGTGGCTGCATTTTTGCGTGTTTAAGCGTTTCAATTTTCAGTTGTTGTTTGGAACGCGAAAAGCGAAAAACGTCCATTTTGATCACACTTTTGCAGAGAATCGCCGCCGCAATACGTTTCGTTTCGCGTCAGTTCGACTCTGTTTCTTTTTTAGGTATTCATTATCAGGTGGGTGGAGGAGAGGGTTAGGTAACTTTATTTTTGAATGGATCCATTGGGCTTTGGGCATCTTGGAAGCGGTAATCAACTCAAAAATCCTAGCAACATTAATGAATTTTGAGTTAGATTGCACACATTTTGAAGTCGCACCACTTTGGTGCGACTTTATGTCCTCATACAAACGACTATTATTATTTGAAACATGATTAAAAAAAAAATTGAGATAAGAAATCAAACACTGATGGGGCCCGTCATTTTAAACGTGCGATACCCAGTATGTGTCAGTTTGATTCTGTTTCTTTTTCGGTGATAGGAGATAGGAGACAGGAGACAGGATACAGCCAGATTGACAGACAGTCATAAAGTCAGTTTGATCGATGCAGAACGAACTAATAAACTAACCTTATAAAACGTCTAATTTAGTCGCATTCATGGATGTTTTAGCGATTAAAATTTTAGCTGTTCGAACGCGAAAAACGGATATTGTGGTCGCATTTTTATGTGTTTTACCGTTTCTAATTTCAGTTGTTTTTTCGAACGCGAAAACGTGTATTTTGAGCAATTTTGAAATGAAATACATGTAATCCTACAGTTTTTTTCGGTTAAAGTTAAGGCTGATTTTTTAGAAAGCAAAAATGTTTATTGTGGCTGCATTTTTGCGTGTTTAAGCGTTTCAATTTTTAGTTGCTTTTTGGAACGCGAAAAACGTCAATTTTGATCACATTTTTGCAGAGAATCGCCGCCGCAGTGAAGTCACCCCAACTATGGCTGGAAAATATTTACAGAGCGTTTCAAGTGTAATTATCAAAGAAAAAAACATACCGAGTGATTCGAAAAAATATCACCGGTAATAGAAAAAAGACGGTTAGTTGTTTAGAGAGAGAGAAAAAGAAGTCACAAGTTGAATTTAATTTTTATAGAATTCTTGTTATAGTGTCCATAATATCAGCATATATATTGAAGAGAGCTGTACTGGAAATAATTGTAGAGGCTAATAGAAGATGGATTATTTGTTTAAAATAAAAATCTTGATACAAAAAATGAATTTTATTGTTTTACTGAAATATTTTGCATTACCATACAATTATTCTGCTATCAACTTCCGATATTCGTTTCATTATCAGTTGGGATTGGAGCGTGGTCTCCGAGCCAGCGTTATCGGTAATAGAAAAACGAGCAGATTGATATGGAGTGTTGCCGGTTGTAAAATTAAACATTGGGTTTGGAGATAGGGCGTTGCCGGTTGTAAAATTAACCTTTGAGGTTAGGGATGTATCATTTAAGAGAAAAAATAACAGAGTGTCTCAAAAGGCATCATTTAAGAGGAAAAAACATAACGGCTGCTTGTTAAATGCTATATCGGGTGTACCAACACATCATTTGAGAGAAAAAACAACAGGGTGTCTCAAAACGTATCATTTAAGAGGAAAAACATGGCGGCTGCTCATTGAATGTAATACCGAGTGCACCAATAACATGTCATTCTAGAAAAAAAGATCACTGCTGCTTGTCTAGAAAAAAAGATCACTGCTGCTTGTCAAATGTTGGGTGGGAAAATGGGTCGAAGAAAAAATGCATCATTGGGGATATGGGGATTCAAAAGTTTTCGTTTTGCGTAAAAAGGTTGTCTCATTGGATGTCATGATGGGGGGGTCGTCATTTTGAACGTGCGATACCCATGCGTAAAACTGCAGCGTTTCAGCTTGAAACTGTAAGCGAATACGCCACCAAAAATTAGTAATTCAGTCCAGAGCGCCACGGCAAATAATAATAATCGCCGTTCTCCACTTGCACAGGCTACGGTTTTGAGAAAACTCCATAAGTGTTTATGAGGGAGTATTATTATATTGTGATTATTACAATAGACAACTTGTCATTAATACATTACTTTTCAAAATCAACCATTAATGACATCTATTTATGTCTCCAGCCGTGTACAGATAGTCTTTTTCTGTACATTCTTTCAGTTTCTCTATTCTACCATTACAAATAATGTCAATAAGTGTATTAAAATAATTCTATGGCTGTAATGATTGAGTTTTCATTTTACGCTAAGGTTTACTTTTCACGTTTCAAATACCCGGCAACAACAATTTTTATCAAACGAACACCAAAAGAAGTTTGAGTTTACGTGTTTAATTTTCATTACAGCTATAAAGAAAAAATGCCTATGTAATGGATCTTTGGGGCATACCACAGACTTGAAATAACATTTTCAGATATGTGAGGCGTATTTCTTATTGCATCGTCTTATCGCATGTCTTGTTGATTGTGGGGTCCAAAATAAGTTTATGCAAAGTATCGCCGATGCGGAGGTACCAAGCAACATTGGTGTTGTGTATAGTTTTGTGGCTCAATAAAATTTATTCTATAATTGGAAGTTCAGAGGATTTTGAGATAAGTGAGTTTTATTACAGCATTGCAAGTCGTGACGAAAATTATGATAATTTGTTAAATTATACTTCTCACGCCAACACTCGGGATGAATTTCAAAGGACAAGTAAAAATTCATATATTCTTTAGTATTCAAAAGAGGTGTCAAGTTATTATATGAAATATGTTTCAAACTATAAAGTGTATGAGAATCATGTGTTATGGATGCAAATCAAAAATGCAGGAAAATTTCCAAATCAAAATAAGAAATCGTGAGCATTTAAAATAATAATAATTATTACTACTACTACAACAATTAAAAAAAAATATTTTGAATAAATAAATACTCTATAAGTGTTTTCACACTTGTTTCGAGAACAATTTAGTTGATACAATATAAAACGACAATGAAAAATTTGTGATTTATATACATAAAAGATAAATATTTACAGATAAACATACGGACATACACACAGACATAAACATGCGAAATATATGTTGAATTTCAAAAACATTATAATCTTTTGCAAAAAGTGAGGAAGTTGAACACATTCTAGAAAGTTCTAGTGATGGTCTCAAAATTTGAGCTTCACAAATTGCATTGCTATCAATTGGATAAGAAATAACATTTTCACATATATGAAAATTATGAAAAAGTAACTTACACTGATCTAAATTTTGAAAAGCAGTGTACATCATAGAATCATCATCTTTTGCAATATAATTTTTATTTGTTGGTAAAATATGATGTAACCCTGTTCTGTTATCTAGGATAGGAATGGGGTACAATCGGTAAACAGTATAGATTTCAGGTTCAACTAAGGGAATTTTCAATGCAAAAATTATCCTTGAATCTGCTTGAAAAGCTTGTAATTCAATAATATTTAGATACTGATGAAAGTTTCGCAGGTAATGGTAAATAATTCTTTTGAATTGTTTGTGATATTTCTTGAAGAGATGATACTAAGTCATTGGGTTTAATTATTGAAGTATGGATAATATGTAGTCTAGCAAACGTAATTGCATTGAGAATGTCATTCAAATAATTTTCCAAAAATGTATAACTTTCCAATAGTTGTTCACAGATTTCGATGGTTTTCAACTTTGCATCAACCATTGCTAAATGGTCTGAAAGATCATAAATTGAAGTTTCAATTTGTTTTATATCTTCATTAAATGTTTCTTCATCTACTTGCAATTGTTGAACGGTACTATTAAATTCTTTTATTACAGAAGTTGTAACTGAAATTTGGTTTTTGAGTAAATTTTCAATTTGGTGTTCATCCCTGTATATTTTGTTAATACAATTGTTAAAGTATTCACCGTCACTGGCATCTAAATTTCCGGTAAGGGCTTTCCAAATTGATCCAGCGCCATTTATTAAACCTCTTTTATATCTTTTGTTATAATCATTCGAATCAACTTGAGATTCGTAATACTTTTCCTCTACTTGATGAGCAATTTTATTCAACAGACTAATATGCGTACTGATTTCTCCATTAAAATATTTCATTCTCGGGTTGTTGGTTTCTATAAGTTCAATCAATCAATAGGTGTTAATTTATACTGAGCGTTAACAATGTGGATGACTGCTAACAGGAGAAGAATCATTCTTGATCTGAATTTTCTTTTTCTAGATTTTCCTCATCTGAAACAAAACATGGTTTCAGCCTATCAAAATTTACTTTTGAATTTTGATTTGTTTCAGGATTCTTAAGCACAGCTGAATGTTGAAACACTTCGATAATTTCGAAAGGTCCATTAAATTTATTTTCTAATTTATTCTTTATTTGAAATTCTTTAACAAGGACTTTATCTCCAATTTTAAAAGATCGGATATTTTCGTCAAATCGTTTTTTCGCATTTTGTTTTCTCCTTTCAGTATTTTCACGAGCTACTTTATAATAATATTCCATTCTATTATTAAGATCTCTTATATATTTGGTTAAAAGATCTTTTTGATTATATGTAGTTTCAGGGGGTCTACCTGAAGTGTGTCCAAATATCAACTCGTAAGGACTGAATCCATGGGTTTTACTTTTACTGTTGTTATAAGCAATAACAGCAAGGGGTAAGATTGACAGGGGATGTTCATTAGGATTTTCTATCTTATGAACTCGTAACATTTCGACAAGGGTGGCATGAAATCTCTCTAGAGAACCATTTGATTGTGGATGGTCTACACTAGAAATTGTAATCTTTATGTCGTGTACAAAGGTCTTTTACGATGTGATTAATAAACTCTTTACCTGAATCTACGTGGATTCTAAGTGGAGTTCCATAATGTTGGAAAAATACAAGTAAAGTATTAGCGACTGATGTTGCGGTTTTGTCAGGTATTGGATATGCTTGGGTGAATTTAGTTAATTCGCATCTCAGTGTGAGAATATAATTTTGTACTGGAATTTCTAAAATATCAACATTTACTCTTTCAAAAGCTGTTTTGGGAGTTTCTGTTATAACAAGAGGATTCTGTAAATTTTGTCGACATATTTTTGCTTTTTGACAAATTTCACAAGCTTTTATGAAATTTTCAACATCTTTTGTGATGCCTGTCCAATTATATTTTTCTCTTATTCTTCTCAAAGTTTCATTTATTCCTCGATGCAAATTCTTTTTACCATTGTGGTATTGATCTAATATTATTGGTATTTCATTTTCGTTGGGGGTTCGAACTACGTCTTGACATATTTCGAATTTAATATTCTCTTTATCTGCTCATATATATGAAAGCATTTCTTGAATAGGTAGATCGACATTATTTTCGACAATATGTTTTTGAGGGTTGAAATGTGTCTTGGCATCGATATAAGGAACTGAACATGTATTCAATTGCATCTTCAGGTTCAAAAGGTAATAATATCAAATAATATTTCCGATCTTTTACAGTTCTACTGGAAACAATATTTATTTTATTTGGATACAAATCTATATCTTCTTCAAATATATCGTCAAATATTTTATCATGTAATGGTGTTAATTTTCTGTTTTGAGGAAAAATAACAATGTCTTTATGACTTTTGTCTAGAATTGAATTTAAATTTTGAGTAATCAATTAATGATTTGATTTTAAAAAGTCTAGAAAAGTTTGTTAATTCTTCTAATACAGTTTCTTGACCTACTTCAGTCTCTGTATCTGAAATATCATGTTTTTCAAGATTATCATTTGCCATTAAAATATTTGATAAGACTTTGCTACAATCATCAAAATGATTCATTCTGATTCTAGATAAAGCGTCTGCGTTCTTATGAATTTTTCCAGGTCGATAAATAACTTCGAATTGGTATTCCTCTAATTTCAAACGCCATCTGGCTAGTCTACTACCAGGGTCTTTTATTGAGAATAACCATATTAGTGGTCGATGGTCTACTATAAATTTAAATTTTCTACCATAAAGATAGGGTCTAAAATGTTTAACTGACCATGGATAAAAGTTCTCGTTCAATAGTTGAATATTTTGTTTCAGCGGGACATAATGTTCTAGGTGCATATGCAATAGGTAAGTCTTTTCCTATTGGTCCTTGGGATAATACGGATCCAATTGCAAATGAGCTTGCATCGGTTGTCAAGATAAAAGGTTCATCAAAATTTGGATAAATCAAAATAGGGGTTGAAGTCAAGGCTTTTTTCAATTCCTGGAAGGATTTTTTGCATTCTTCATCAAAATGGAAAGATACATCTTTCTGTAATAATCTTGTCATAGGTTTAGAAATGTTTGAAAAATTTGGAATACATTTTCTATAATAACCTGCAAGTCCTAAAAATTGTTTAATTTCTTTTGGGTTGGCTGGTTCTGGGAAATTAATTATACAATCAACTTTTGCTGGGTTTGGTTTCACTCCATCTTTAGTAATAACATGTCCTAGATAGGCGACTTCTTGTCTCAAAAATTCACATTTGTCAGGTTGTATTTTCAAATTTGCCCTTCTTAATCTCTTAAAAACAAGTTTTTAGTTAAATATGTGTTCATCTATAGTCGGAGAATAAATAATTATATCATCCATATATACCAAACATCTCTCGTTTCTAAGTCCGTTTAGAATATGATCTAAAATTCT
This sequence comes from Chrysolina americana, assembly GCA_958502065.1. NCBI lineage: Eukaryota > Metazoa > Arthropoda > Insecta > Coleoptera > Chrysomelidae > Chrysolina > Chrysolina americana. The sequence goes on along the minus strand of OY293415.1, from coordinate 22,048,994 downwards.
TTGGAGAGTACTAGGAGAGTTTTTCATTCCGAAAGGCATTCTGAGAAATTCGTATAAACCATTTTCAACAGAAAAAGCGGTTTTTTCTATGTCGTTAGGATGCATTTCAATTTGATGAAAACCTGAGGCTAGATCAAGGGTGGTAAAATATTGACATTTTCCGAGTTGGTCTAATAAATCTGATATATTGGGCAAAGGATATTTATCATCAATAGTTAGTTCATTTAATTTTCGATAGTCAATTACTACACGCCATTTTTGTTTTCCTGATGCGTCAAGTTTTTTCGGTACGACCCAAACTGGGGCTGACCATGGTGAAATTATATTTTGTTCTAATAATTTTGAAATTTGTGACTTCACTTCTTCTTTATGTACGTGTGGATATCTATAAGATTTTGTTGAAACGGGTTGTGCACCATCTTTCAGTTTCACTGTATGTTTAATTTCACTTGTGAAAGTTAAAGGATCACCTTCTAAATAAAATATGTCTGTGAATTCTAAACATAAGGTCTAAATTAGTTCTTTCTCTTCTTCATTAAGATGTTTTAGACGAAGTAAATTCTTTATTTTCTCTGGACGACTTGTTTGTATGTTTTCTGTTTCAATGTCAACTTCATTTCCATAATATTCTTCAAATTGTAAGTCATTAAAATTAATAGATTTTTCAATTGCATTTACATTTACAACGGTTACTAAAAATTCTCCTTTTTCGTTAATTTTGACTAGGGCATTTGGAAGTTTAACTTTCTCTTTTTCAGTAGCTAACAGTATAGCTTCTGTATTTCTTAATTTGGATTTTAATTTAAAAACATTTTCAACTCTTGGTTCGATTGATATTTTATTTTCGAGATTTTGTGTACTGAACTTTTCCTGTAAGATTCCTTGAATTTTTTGTTCATTATTTATTTTTACTGATGTTCCAGCAAGTGTTTTCCGGGCTGAATATAAAGGGAAGGTTTTATAATTCAAAATTAAAACTTGATTACCAATATCTACTACTCCATCAAATCTTTTCAAAAAATCGGTACCTAAAATTCCGTCAAATTCGATATCTAAATCGTGTACGTAAACTTTGTGCCAAACTAGTTTTTCTTCTATGCCAAATGGTATTAAAACTGACTCTTTTACCATTACTTTTCCATCTGTAACTCCTGTAACTAGTATATTTTCTGTAAATCATTTTGTATAATTTTCAGCTGTTTTCCTTTTAAATATCGAGATACCTGCACCTGTAACAATTAATATTTTAAAATTAGCTGGGCTGATTAAATAATACAAATCTCTACAATTGGACGTTATAGAAATTGCTGATCTGTCTTGAGGTCGTTCATAGTGGGTATTGTTTTCTCTGGCTTGAATTCGCGAGTTTCGATTAGCGCTGCGAGATTCGCTTTCATTTCGATTGCAGGAAGAATCTGTTGAGTTGGACATAGTTGTTCTATAATTAGATTGTCTGCATATAGGGTTTGTCGAGATTGGGGATTGGTATTCATTAATTGTGTCGTACATGGATTGGTAGTTGTACTGATAGCTGGGTTGTCTAGTGACAGAAAATTGTGAAAATCCGTTTGAAGTTGTTCTACTTCATAGTCAAAATTTTCAATTGGTATTTGTTCATATTGCTGTTGTTCAAAATCTTGTTGTTCCGGGAAATAATCTTTCTCATCATAGAATGACTCGTTTCCTTCGTCTGAATATTCATAAATATTTTTGTTTTGATACTCAAAATCTGTATTTGAGCATAATGAATCGTACTCATGATCTAATAAATGGGTTTTATTCGCATTTAAATTCCATTGAGGGTTATTCTTGATTACTGTGGGTCTATTTGTTTGAAAATATTGTCCGCGTTGTTGCATTTGAGGATTTGCTTGTCTTTGAAAATTTTGATTTCGGAAATTTCGATTTGGATTTTGATTTGGAACATGTTTGGTCTCATTTGAGGTTGACTCATTTGGGGTTGACTCGTTTGAGGTTGATACATTTGGGGTTGATTCATTTGGGGTTGGAAATAATTCCTTTGGAAATTATTTGGTCGATTTATTTGTGGTCTTGTAATATGATTTGTTCTTGAACTTTGAGGTTGTGATGAACGATTGATTGATTTTTGATTTTCAAAGTATGAGAGCTGTATCTCACGCTTTATTCTAACTAAAGCGTTTTTCTGTGCGTTTGTTAACATAAGATCTTTGTATACACGAATACATTTTCGCGCTATAACTTTGAAGTCTTGAGAAAAACGTCAGTGCATTTTCTCCATTTGCTTGCCTTATTCTTTGTATATCCTGTATCAAAGATGTTAAGTCACGGGAATCACCAAAGTGAGAATTTAATAAAATTTTGATCTCTTGATAATTTTCTGGATTTCTGGAATTTATCAATTGAGCAGCTTTTCCTCTGAGTTTGTTTCTAATGTGAATAGTTAAAAGCAATTTTTATTGGTCTACTGCCATAGCTTGCGCATGGTCACAGGTGTTAAGAAAATTTCCAAGCGAAATTTAATCACCATCATATTCTGGAATTATCGAGAATATTTCGGAAAGTTAATACGGTTCTAATGGTACTTCGCGTTCATTATGTAAGCTTTCATTTGAACTATGATGTGACATTTTGGGTAAATTTTGGGATAACAAGGTTAAATCAAATTTAGAAAAATATCAAAATACAACAAAATGATTAATGATTCGATGTGGTACTTACAATGAGTTTCCTACGTCTAATGCTGGTTGGTTGAGCTTCCTAAGCTCTGGGTGGCTTGCTTCTTCTTTCTTATTGTTTCTTTCTTATTTTTCTTGTTGTCTCCGGGGGTTGTGGAAAGATGAAGTCCTACTTCATAAAGCTCTAGCTCCAACAGGATGAGCAGCGTTCGACGACTTACGCGGGTTCCAAGAGGTGATTTCTTCACGACGAGGTGAGCAACGTTCGACGACTTATGCGGGTTTCTTGTTGTTGAAGAGACCGTCTTGTCCACTGGGTTCTGCTTTGCGGTTCTTGGACTCGTTGGAAGTCTGGAGACTACCGCTGTTTCTTCGTTGGATCACAGCGTTTTCGAGATCCGCACGACTGCGCCAATTTGTTAAATCAGTCTTCTTTGGTTTGAGTCTTTAAAAACAGACTTTATTCACATTTATTACAATATGGAAATATTGAACTTTACATGCGAAATTATAATGGTTTAAAACTGGTTTTGATTCAAATCTACTAAACTACTTGGTTTGAAGACTGGAAAGACTTGAACGACGTGAACCCGGTCTCCTGGACTTTATAGGTTCGGGAATGCTGACTGGATACTGCGTAATTTCTATTATTCCACGAAGACCTTCAAATGTGCTGAGGAATATCCTCTATCTTCTGCGTAGTAGATGATGCAATGTTTATAGTGTATGACGCAATTCCGGGACAAAGGGCTCATTCGGGAATCGGATATAACATATATATAAAATAAAAGCTGAATAGTCAACAATATAAAATGTTTAAATAGGTTTATATATGACTAGAAAATGTTCTTAAAATATATCCTAACACCGTAATACAAGCTAATATATCGATAAAGATTAATTCCATACTTGAAAACATTTATGATTAAGACACACATATTCATAAACATATACACCTAACGCAAGACACATTCACACAGTGGGAAAAAGTTTAAACATTGAGAGAAAGTGACTTACATGAATTTAAAAGATAATTGAGTAAATTTGTATCAGTAAGTTTGTATCAGTTTTTTTTTTGTCAACAAAATCCGCAATTGTTTGTCTTGGTGTACCGATTATAAATGTTCTTAGTGATTTTTTGAAGTGGAGAAATACGTCAATATATTTTATTGTATCAGGAAGTGTGTTTAATAATTTTGGGGCCAGGTAAGCATAGGAATGTTGTAAAAGTGATTTTTGTGTCAATGGAATTACATGGTGATTTTTTCTTCGAGTGCTATAGAGATGTGACGGTAAAAGGTAACTTTTTTTCTTATGGTGAGTTAAAATAATATTGTAATAAAATAGTTGACGAATATCAAAAACACCAACTTCACAAAACAAGTTTTCTGTTGAAAAGCGTGAACTTTTCGAAAATATCAATTTTAGAAACTTGTTTTGTAGAACTTCTAGAGGACGATGGTGTGTTCGAAAGGCTCCACCCGAACAAGCTATACCATAGCGTAGGTGACTTTCCACAAGTGCGTGGTATAAAATTTTGAGGTGATGGGTGGAAAATATTTCTCTTAAGAATTTGAATTTATATAGAATACTTCGCAACTTTTTGCAAATATAATTTATGTGTTCATTCCATTTGAGATGTGAATCGATAATTATCCCTTAATACTATACTTTTTTTTCTGGTAGAATTATATAGTGGTTGCACAGGTCTATACGTGAGAAAGTTGGTTTGTTTGTTCTATTGCAGCTGAATGGCAAATAATGAGATTTCTCCAAATTTAAAGTTAGTAGTTTGTATTCAAGCCAGTTTTCTACAACATTAAAGTCTTATTCTACAGTATTCTTCAGTTCTTGCCAACTATTTGCCTTATACAATATTGCAGTGTCATCTGCAAACCATAAAATTTTTCCTTCACTTTCGAGAGAAAACAATTCATTCATGTACAGATTGAATAGAGTTGGTCCAAGAACCGTACCTTGTGTAATGCCAATATCAATAGTCAGTTCACTGCTCAAAATTTCATCCACTCTTACAGTTTGGAATCTGTTCGTGAGATAACTCCTGAATAGATTCAAGGGAATACCCCTTACGCCATTATTTTCCATTGTTTGTAGAAGCAGTTCAAGGTCGACGGTATCGAACGCTTTTGAGAGATCAATGAAAACGCAGAGGCTCGGCTTGTTTTCATTGAGCGCTGATGATGTATCAGATGTTAGAGCTATTATTGCGTCTTGGGTAGATATTTTTTCTCTGAATCCATACTGTTGATCAGATATTAAGTTGTATTTAGAAATGTATGATGTTAATCTTTTTTTGAGTATCTTCTCGAAAACTTTGGTAAGGTGTGTTATCAGAGATATAGGGCGATAATTTGTGATAATATCATCATGCCCCTTTTTAAACAACGGTATAACAATCATTTGTTTAAATGCAGTTGGAAAGAAACCTTTGTCCATACACAAATTAAACAAATACGCTAAGGGCTCTTCAATATTCCGAGAGAGATTAACTTTAATACCGGGTGGCTACGGAAGTATTGCCTACGGAATATCTCAGTTATTGTATGAAGTAGGTTTGTGAAATTTGGAGCGTCGATATAATGACATAAGAGCTAGAATTTGAGCATATTGACATGTCGAAGTTAACTTCCGGTCTGACCGGAAGTAACATCAACTTTCTTATTTTAAATAGAAACCCTATTTTTTTTTCTTCTCGCTTTATTCAGCATTCAATTCCTTTTCTAATGACATATCACAAGTTGGTATCTAACCAGAAACTAGATCAGAAAAAAATTATTATTGAAATTCAAAGAGTATGCCGTGAAAGCAAAACGAAAGCCAAAAATTGAAAAGTTGGCTAAGGAAACCATACGTCACTCGATAACAGTTGCTACTACTGTGATATTTTATTTTCATTCGTCGGCGTTATAAAAAGCCGCCAAAAGAAATATTGGAAAAATTGGGAAAAAAACAATACTCTGTAGGTCCATAACTTAAATAGGAACATACAACTTTTTCTTGCCTGTACTATTCAGCATAACCATTCCTTTCTAATGATATAATAGAAAGTAATTTTTTGAATTGAAATACCAAAAAATCCAATTATTATTCTTCAAATAACAAAACAGATTATCGCCATACGCAAAAATAACATTAAAAATAATGTGGAATGATAAATTATATCCTGTAGGTTCTAGGTTAAATAGGAACATAAACGTACTTGGTCTGTGCCATCGTCCATAGATATTCTAATATCTACCTATGGACGATGTTTGTGCTATTCAGAATAATCATTCCATTGCAATAATCATTCGAACCAAAATATTAACAAGTAGGCTGATTAAGATGTATTTTGGAATGAAACACAAAAGAAACGAGAGCTCTCACGAACGCTGCTATCCATATTATTTTGACGTTCGAAGTAGTGTTTTTGATTCTGCCATTTTAAAAGGGTTTGGAAATCGAAATCAGTTAGTGGAATATTCAAAAAATGCCCCGTTATTCACGAACCGAACAAATTGACATGCTTCTCATTTATGGTGAATGTTTAAAAAATTCTTATGCCACTGAACGATTGTATTTAGAACGATATCCAGGGAGGCAGCAACCGTCAAGAAGGTATTTCCAGTGGCTTGAAGAAAAATTAACAACTGAGCCTGATGTTCACGAAGACCAAGAAGCATTTGTTATTAATGAGGAAACTGAAATTAATGTATTAGCTTTAGTACAATATGATAGCACAATTTCCTCAAGGCAGATTGGCGCCGAATTAGCTATAAGTAAGGACTCTACTAGGAAAATTTTGAAAAAACATCGATTTAAATCCTTCAAGTATCAGTTGCATCAACATTTGTATGAAAATGACGGTGAAAGGCGCCTGGAATATTGTAATTGGTTGTTCTAATGACATATCACAAGTTGGTATCTAACCAGAAACTAGATCAGAAAAAAATTATTATTGAAATTCAAAGAGTATGCCGTGAAAGCAAAATGAAAGCCAAAAATTGAAAAGTTGGCTAAGGAAACCATACGTCACTCGATAACAGTTGCTACTACTGTGATATTTTATTTTCATTTGTCGGCGTTATAAAAAGCCGCCAAAAGAAATATTGGAAAAATTGGGAAAAAAACAATACTCTGTAGGTCCATAACTTAAATAGGAACATACAACTTTTTCTTGCCTGTACTATTCAGCATAACCATTCCTTTCTAATGATATAATAGAAAGTAATTTTTTGAATTGAAATACCAAAAAATCCAATTATTATTCTTCAAATAACAAAACAGATTATCGCCATACGCAAAAATAACATTAAAAATAATGTGGAATGATAAATTATATCCTGTAGGTTCTAGGTTAAATAGGAACATAAACGTACTTGGTCTGTGCCATCGTCCATAGATATTCTAATATCTACCTATCGACGATGTTTGTGCTATTCAGAATAATCATTCCATTGCAATAATCATTCGAACCAAAATATTAACAAGTAGGCTGATTAAGATGTATTTTGGAATGAAACAAAAAAAAAAGAGAGCTCTCACGAACGCTGCTATCCATATTATTTTGACGTTCGAAGTAGTGTTTTTGATTCTGCCATTTTAAAAGGGTTTGGAAATCGAAATCAGTTAGTGGAATATTCAAAAAATGCCCCGTTATTCACGAACCGAACAAATTGACATGCTTCTCATTTATGGTGAATGTTTAAAAAATTCTTATGCCGCTGAACGATTGTATTTAGAGCGATATCCAGGGAGGCAGCAACCGTCAAGAAGGTATTTCCAGTGGCTTGAAGAAAAATTAACAACTGAGCCTGATGTTCACGAAGACCAAGAAGCATTTGTTATTAATGAGGAAACTGAAATCAATGTATTAGCTTTAGTACAATATGATAGCACAATTTCCTTAAGGCAGATTGGCGCCGAATTAGCTATAAGTAAGGACTCTGCTAGGAAAATTTTGAAAAAACATCGATTTAAATCCGTCAAGTATCAGTTGCATCAACATTTGTATGAAAATGACGGTGAAAGGCGCCTGGAATATTGTAATTGGTTTCTTCGACAAAATGCTGAGAATCACCTATTTAACTATTATATCTTGTTTACGGACGAGTCAAGATTTACCAACAATGGATTATTTAACAGGAATAATACAAGGTAGGTATTGTACTTTATTTGGATTATTGTCGATAGTCGAAGTGTAAAGTGCTAAAAGTGTGAACGGTCTTTTGTTTCAGGTACTGGGCGATAGAAAACGAGCACCGGTTTCGACAACGTGGCTTCCAGGGGAGATTTGGTGTGAATGTTTGGGCAGGAATAGTTGGAACTCATATTGTTGGCCCCATTCTTTTTCAAGGCCAACTAACCGGAGAGAGATACTTTAATTTTTTAACGAATGAAATTTCGGAATTCATTAACAACCTACCAGCGGAAATAACTGAGAGAATGTACTTCCAGCAAGATGGCGCCCCTCCGCATAATTCAAGAATAGCGAGAAATTATCTCCAAAATCGCTTTCAAGAGAGACTTATAACAACCCATGGTCCAGTCAGGTGGCCACCAAGGTCACCTGATCTTACTCCGTGCGACTTTTTTCTATGGGGGCATCTTAAAAATAGAGTGTATTCCACACAGCCTACTACTCTACATGAGCTAGAAGTAAAAATTCGTAGAGCTTTCCAAGATATCATGCCCCAAATGTTGAGAAACGTTTTACATGAAAATATCACCAGAGTCAATAAATGTATTGACGCTGAGGGAATGCATTTCGATCATTTGTTTTGAATTTATTTTATCTTTAATTCTATCAATTTGAATTTTTTTTTTTCGATAAATCTGTTTTTTTGTTATTTGAATAATAATAATTGGATTTTTTGGTATTTCATTTCAAAAAATTACTTTCTATTATATCATTAGAAAGGAATGGTTATGCTGAATACTACAGGCAAGAAAAAGTTGTATGTTCCTATTTAAGTTATGGACCTACAGAGTATTGTTTTTTTCCCAATTTTTCCAATATTTTTTTTGGCGGCTTTTTATAACGCCGTCGAATGAAAATAAAATATCACAGTAGTAGCAACTGTTATCAAGTGACGTATGGTTTCCATAGCCAACTTTTCAATTTTTGGCTTTCATTTTGCTTCCACGGCCTACTCGGTGAATTTCAATAATAATTTTTTTCTGATTTAGTTTCTGGTTAAAAACCAACTTGTGATATGTCATTAGAAAGGGAATTGAATGCTGAATGAAGCGAAAAGAAAAAAAAATAGGGTGTCCATTTAAAATAAGAAAGTTGATGTTACTTCCGGTCAGACCGAAAGTTAACTTCGACATGTCAATATGCTCAAATTCTAGCTCTTATATCATTATATCGACGCTCCAAATTTCACAAACCTACTTCATACAATAACTGAGATATTCCGTAGGCAATACTTCCGTAGCCACCCGGTATATATATATATATATATATATGTGTTCAGATAGGATTCCGCGGTCAGATATTTGAAAACTAAAAGTTCGGGTTGAACCGCGTCTGGAATTTGTTGAAATTCGACGTTTCGGCTCCGATTTTGGAGCCATTTTCAAGAACTGAAATGGAATGAAATTTAATAAATGGTTGAAACGTAATTCTACGCTGAGGTCTCAATCTGCCTACTCCTCAGGTATAATTACGTTAGGTTTTTGTGACTTGACGTCGGGGTCTCAATCTGCCTACTTCCCATGTCTCGTCACTGGTTCTCTCTAAGGTCTCAATCTGCCTACTCCTTCGAGAGAACCGAGGAATTGTGGGTTGAGGAACTGTATTTATAGTGGTCGTGGCTGTAATGGCCGTGTGCAATGTATTGGCGCGAGGTGAACTATGGGCGGGAACTGAGTTGACGCTAGATGAGCTGTGTGCGGGAACTTGGTTGGCGCTAAGTGAGCTGTGTGCGGGAACTGGGTTGGTGGGAAATGAGTTGATGCGTGCAATGAGATGCTTCCAGGTATTGGGAAGTCTAGGTCCGTTGTCGCGAGTGTTGAGGCAATTGGGGCGCTTCTCTATCTCAAGGGCTTCTCGGATGATCCTGGTTTGCAGAGTTTTCTCGGTGGAAATTGTTTTTGTATTTTTGAAGTCTATTTTGTGACCTGTGTCTTCTTGATGTTTATAAAGTGCGGAAGTGGAAGATGCCTGACGCACAGCAAGTTCGTGTTCGTAGACTCTGGAAGTTACTCGTCTGTTAGTCTGGCCAATATAACTTCTCGGGCAGTCTGAACATGGTATTTCACTTTTACTTTTCATATATATGTATATATATATATATATATATATATATATATATATATATATATATATATATATATATATATATATATAGGAGAGAGGTAGTCGTTGCTGACTAGTTAAGATCAAGCTAGGAAACTTGTTGGGTAAGCAGCATGCAGGAAAGTATACTCTTATAACACTTTATTCCAATATTTCGACAAGTTTTATTGTCATCATCAGGGAAAGCTACAAATCATGATCAAAATATAGTGAAAACCATTGAACAACATGGATTCTAAACCACTTAAATGTTGTTGAGATTGATTGCAATGGATGAATTAAAAAGACGTGTACAGTTATTGAACATATTCAGAAACAGTTTGTGAGATATACATAAAGATAATCGTCACACATTAAAACATTATTTTGTTATGGATAAAATGTAATTATATTTGAATTTATGTAAAATGGATACCATACCGGTGTCCGTAACGGCCGGCGTGAAGAAGAGAAACAATTATATTATTTAAAATTAAGTTGACATGTGATGTTAGTTTGGGTACGTTCCTGCATGGAACTGTACTAGAATGTAGATTTAGACAGATTGAACCTACTCAGAACTGGAAAAGTGTAACACGAGCTTGGAACAATAGATTAGACATTGTTTCATGATTATGACACATGGCAGTTGTAAATTTATAAGTTTATGATTCAAATAAATTTGGAGAAAAGAATTTTGAAAAGTTACTGTTTTATACCTGTTTACGGTGGTCAGCCGTTATTTAAAAATTGTATTTATTAAAAAAGGATTTAGTTCAATTATAATATGGATTGAGAGTTAAGCTCTCTGACATTGTATTTCTGTTTATCCAAGTGCAATAAAAATGAATATATTTCGCTTAAATGTTTTATATCCGTTTTTTTGTTTAAACATGAGGATGACTGTGATATGAAAGCCATCTCCAGAAAGATTCTTTTGTAATTGTTTGATTCTCTGGCTAAGATTTTTGCTGCCTCAAAGTTCATATTGTGGCCCTCATGATGTACATGGACACTTAGTGCACATCTCTCTGGGTGCAATCGACAGTCACTCTTATGTGAACAAATTCTGTCTTTTAACAACCTGTTAGTTTGACCTATATATTCATTCGAACAATTGGATCAAGGAATACAATAGACAACATGTGATTGAAAAGTTACTGGAGTTTTGTCTTTAACACTCGTGAAGAGAGAGTTGACAGTTAAACTCGTTTTATTAGCAATTTTTATATTATTAAAAGATTTGAAGATTCTAGTAAGTTTTGGAGTTATATCCGTTATGTAAGGAAGAGATGCATAAAAAGTATTAATTGCCTGGACCGCATTATCACTAACTGCAACATCCAAAATACCTGTATTGTTAATGTTATCTGGGCGAGCCTCCATTGTTGAGCTATATAAATTTTTTTTCAAGAGACAATGAGGATATGAATTGTTGCGAAATAAATTGTACAAGATACCCAAGTTCTTGTTCCAGAGGGTACTATCAGAGATGTTGAGGACTCGTTGTTTCATTGTTTGACAGGGTTCACTTTGATGGACTCCTTGTGGTACGACAAGTAATTCATGTATCTACCCGAACTCATGGGTTTTCTGTACCAATCGATGAGAATATTGTTGTTTGTTTGTTTGTTTTTCAGTAATAAACTTGCAATATTAACAAAAATATGATTTTTAATTCAAACTTCAAATTTTTTCCTGGACATTTTTCTCTTTCATTACCCATGATTTCTCACAATACTATCTCATATTCCGTAACATTGAAAAATATTTCATATATATTTATTCGACGCCTATTTTAAATATTCACTATTTCTTATTTGAATTTGGAAATTTTCCTGCATTTTTCATTTGAATTCATAACACATGATCCTCATACACTTTATAGTTTGAAACATATTTTATATAATAACTTGACACCTCTTTTGAATACTAAAGAATATATGAATTTTTGCTTGTCCTTTGAAATTCATCCCGAGTGTTGGCGTGAGAAGTATAATTTAACAAATTATCACAATTTTCGTCACGACTTGCAATGCTGTAATAAAACTCACTCATCTCAAAATCCTCTGAACTTCCAATTAAAGAATAAATTTTATTGAGCCACAAAACTACACACAACACCACTTGGTACCTCGGCATCGGCGATACTTTGCATAAACTTATTTTGGACCCCACAATCAATAGGACATGCTATAAGACGTTGCATTAAGAAATACGCCTCACATATCTGAAAATGTTATTTCAAGTCTGTGGTATGCCCCAAAGATCCATTACATAGGCATTTTTTCTTTATAGCTTTAATGAAAATTAAACACGTAAACTCAAACTTCTTTTGGTGTTCGTTTGATGAAAATTGTTGTAGCCGGGATTTGAAACGTGAAAAGTAAACCTTAGCGTAAAATGAAAAACTCAATCATTACAGCCATAGCATTATTTGAATACACTTATTGACATTATTTGTAATGGTAGAATTAGAGAAACTGAAAGAATGTACAGAAAAAGACTATCTGTACACGGCTGGAGACATAAATAGCTGTCATTAATGGTTGATTTTGAAAAGTCATGTATTAATGACAAGTTGCCTATTATAATAATCATAATATAATAATACTCCCTCACAAACACTTATGGAGTGTTCTCAAAAGCGTAGCCTGTGCAAATAAAGAAAAGCGATTATTATTATTAGCCGTGGCGCTCTGGGGTGAATTACTAATTTTTGGTGGCGTATTCGCTTACAGTTTAAAGCTGAAACGCTGCAGTTTTACGCATGGGTATCGCACGTTCAAAATGACGACCCCCACATCATGACATCCAATGAGACAACCTTTTTACGCAAAACGAAAACTTTTGAATCCCCATATCCCCAATGATGCATTTTTTCTTCGACCCATTTTCCCACCCAACATTTGACAAGCAGCAGTGATCTTTTTTTTTCTAGAATGACGTGTTATTGGTGCACTCGGTATTACATTCAATGAGCAGCCGCCATGTTTTTCCTCTTAAATGATACGTTTTGAGACACCCTGTTGTTTTTTCTCTCAAATGATGTGTTCGTACACCCGATATAGCATTTAACAAGCAGCCGTTATGTGTTTTCCTCTTAAATGATGCCTTTTGAGACACTCTGATGTTTTTTCTCTTAAATGATACATCCCTAACCTCAAATGTTAATTTTACAACCGGCAACGCCCTATCTCCAAACCCAATGTTTAATTTTACAACCGGCAACACTCCATATCAATCTGCTCGTTTTTCTATTACCGATAACGCTGGCTCGGAGACCACGCTCCAATGCCAACTGATAATGAAACGAATAACGGAAGTTGATAGCAGAATGATTGTATGGTGATGCGAAATATTTCAGCAGAACAATAAAATTCAGTTTAGTAACAAGCTTTTTATTTTAAACAAATAATCCATCTTCTATTAGCCTCTACAATTATTTCCAGTACAACTCTCTTGTGGACTCTTGTGGACACTATAACAAGAATTCTATAAAGAATAAATTCAACTTGTGACTTCTTTTTCTCTCTCTCTAAACAACTAACCGTCTTTTTTCTATTACCGGTGATATTTTTTCGAAACACTCGGTATGTTTTTTTCTTTGATAATTACACTTGAAACACTCTGTAAATATTTTCCAGCCATAGTTGGGGTGACTTCACTGCGGCGGCGATTCTCTGCAAAAATGTGATCAAAATAGACGTTTTTCGCGTTCCAAAAAACAACTGAATATTGAAACGCTTAAACACGCAAAAATGCAGCCACAATAAACGTTTTCACGTTCTAAAAAACCAGCCTTAAATTAAACCGAAAAATACTGTATGATTACATGTATTTCTTATGGAGATTTGACATTTCAAAATTACTCAAAATACACGTTTTCGCGTTCGAAAAAACAACTGAAATTAGAAACGGTAAAACACGTAAAAATGCGACCACAATAACCGTTTTTCGCGTTCGAAAAACAGCTAAAATTTGAAACGCTAAAACATCCATGAATGCGACTAAAATAGACGTTTTATAAGGTTAGTTTAGTAATTCGTTCTGTTTGTCTCTTGTCTCCTACCTCCTATCACCGAAAAAGAAACAGAATCAAACTGACACATACTGGGTATCGCACGTTAAAAATGACTGGCCCCATCAGTGATTAATTTTTTCTCTCCATATTTTTTTCTTCAAATCATGTGTCAAATAATAATAGTCGTTTGTATGAGGACATAAATTCGCACCAAAGTGGTGCGACTTCAAAATGTGTACAATCTAACTCAAAATTCATTAATGTTGCTAGGATTTTTGAGTTGATTACCGCTTCCAAGATGCCCAAAGCCCAAGAGTTTCGTCAATGGATCCAATCAAAAATAAAGTTACCTAACCCTCTCCCCCACCCACCTGATAATGAATACCAAAAAAGAAACGGAGGCAAACTGTCGCGAAACGAAACGTACTGCGGCGGCGATTCTCTGCAAAAATTTGTTCAAAATAGACGTTTTTCGCGTTCCAAAAAACAACTGAATATTGAAACGCTTAAACACGCAAAAATGCAGCCACAATAAACGTTTTCACGTTCTAAAAAACCAGCCTTAAATTAAACCGAAAAATACTGTATGATTACATGTATTTCTTATGGAGATTTGACATTTCAAAATTACTCAAAATACACGTTTTCGCGTTCGAAAAAACAACTGAAATTAGAAACGGTAAAACACGTAAAAATGCGACCACAATAACCGTTTTTCGCGTTCGAAAAACAGCTAAAATTTGAAACGCTAAAACATCCATGAATGCGACTAAAATAGACGTTTTATAAGGTTAGTTTAGTAATTCGTTCTGTTTGTCTCTTGTCTCCTACCTCCTATCACCGAAAAAGAAACAGAATCAAACTGACACATACTGGGTATCGCACGTTAAAAATGACTGGCCCCATCAGTGATTAATTTTTTCTCTCCATATTTTTTTCTTCAAATCATGTGTCAAATAATAATAGTCGTTTGTATGAGGACATAAATTCGCACCAAAGTGGTGCGACTTCAAAATGTGTACAATCTAACTCAAAATTCATTAATGTTGCTAGGATTTTTGAGTTGATTACCGCTTCCAAGATGCCCAAAGCCCAAGAGTTTCGTCAATGGATCCAATCAAAAATAAAGTTACCTAACCCTCTCCCCCACCCACCTGATAATGAATACCAAAAAAGAAACGGAGGCAAACTGTCGCGAAACGAAACGTACTGCGGCGGCGATTCTCTGCAAAAATTTGTTCAAAATAGACGTTTTTCGCGTTCCAAAAAACAACTTAAAATTGAATCGCGTAAACACGCAAAAATGCAGCCACAATAAACGTTTTCGCGTTCTAAAAAACCAGCCTTAAATTAAACCGAAAAAAACTGTATGATTACATGTATTTCTTATGGAGATTTGACATTTCAAAATTGCTCAAAATACACGTTTTCGCGTTCGAAAAAACAACTGAATTTTGAATACGCTCAAACACGTAAAAATGCGACCACAATAACCGTTTTTTGCGTTCGAAAAAACAGCTAGAATTTGAAACGCTAAAACAACCAAGAATGCGACTACAATAGGCGTTTTATAAGGTTAGTTTAGTAGTTCGTTCTGCTTCAATCAAACTGACTTTCTGAATGATGTGTTTTTTCTTTAACCTTCATGTTTTTCCTCTTAAATGATATGTTGGTACACCTGGTATACTAAATTTGACAAGCAGTCGCCATGTTTTTTTCTCTTAAATAATATATTAGACATCCTATATATATTTTTGCTGAATACTTTGCTACCCTCCATTGCCCCAATGACCCATTTCCCACATGATATTTGACACACACACACGCAGCAGTCACGTTCAATGAACGTGACTTCCATTTCTCTCAAATTATAAATTTTGAAACACCTTGTATACTCTCCTCATTGGAATCGCACCTTTAAACGTTACACCCTCGTTACCTCGTAATTTTTCACACTTATTCCAAACATCATTATCATTATCAGACTCACAATCATTATTTTTTTTTATATTCAAACAGCGTGCTCTGGTAGCTGGAGAAATATATACCCCACATTTGTACATCAACTTGTACGAAGTATCCGTGGAGACATGGCTAGCGTCACTCGCTTCCAAACAAAAGTAAGATGGTTCAATCCTCTGCTGTTGAAAAATCTTTTTTCTTTATTAATTCAAATCATAATGTGTGCGCCCCGCTCTACTGGCAAAATGTTATCAATCTAAGAGATCTCTATCGACTACGTCACACGATGAACGCGAAGCAGCGTCGACTACGTCACACGATGAACGCATGAGAATGCCTTTTTGCCACTTCCGTCCCAGTCCCCCTGTTGCTGATCTACTACCTACACTTTCAATCACCTTTGTGGAGAGACAGTCAACACCTTCAGAGTTCACGTTTCTCAAAGAGTTTATTAGCATCGAATACATCTTCAGGTATGATGGGATTGAAATAAGAGGTATTTTGAATATTATACACAGTTATGAAATCATTGAAAAATATGTTGTTAAAATGTATATTTATCACATGTTTTACATTTATTGAAAAGAATTCAGCAAAAGCATTACTAATTTCATACTTGTTTTCTATTATGTTTGCATCGACCTCAACACTATTTAGTTCAAAGCAAGTTTGTCTTCCGAATTTTTGATGTACAGTACGCCAAATATATTTTTGTTTATCGCTCCTGTCCTTATTTTCAAGGCTTTTTTGTTAATTTCGCTTAAATAATTCTTCTTTGCATTCTTGTAGTACAATTGATTAACCAAACAAATTTCTAGGATCGCTGCCCATCTGTATGAGATTGGAATCAATTCAAGATTTTTTGCTCACATAGGACATGTTAAATTAACATAATAAATTACAGTGTTCATAAATTATTTATAGACTAGATCAACAGAACTCTTTCGTGTACCATTGGGATATCCATATACCGATAAAAAAACTCTCGTTTGCTATATGAGTTTGTAAGTTAGCTAAGTTGGATTGAGATATATTTCTATAACTATTTTCTCATTCTTCTTTTAATAGTTAGTATCATATTGAATTGTACTCAGTCACTTTCCTTTTGATTGCATCATTCTGAATAAAGTTTGTTGAGTGAGAAACACTTATTCTCACATAAAAATAGTTCTTTTTAAAAAGTCGATAGCGAGGCCGGCATGGCCTTCGGAACTTCCGCTTGCATTTGGCCAGGTTCGAATCCTGGAAAACGAGAAAAATTTACTCAATTTCATAGGATTCGATAGGCAATGTTACTTATCTATTGCTTATCTTATCTGGTGCTTGCTTGGAGTTCGCGCCGACCACCCGGGGCGGTGCTGTAGGTTTTCCGGGTTTTACTACAGCTGAAAAGTGAATACTCCACCAGAAATCATTAAGTTGCCCCGGAGTGCCACGGCAAATATTAATAATAGCCGTCCTCCACCCGCACAGGCTATGTCTTTGGGTACACTCCATGGGTGTTTATGAGGTATTATTATTATTATCAATTGGTTATCTTAAATTTATATTAAAGAAACCAACTGCATTGAAGTTGAAAATACAATAAGAACTGTTAAACCAAGAAAATCCCCAGGTGTCGATGGTATAAAAACAGAAGTTTTACAAGTTTTAGTAGATTTGATATCAGATCCCTTCGCTCATTTTATAAATACTATTATTTGATCAGGAATATGTCCAGTTCATTTAAGAGAGACATCGTAAATCCGATTTATAGAAATGGCAATAAAAATGAGATGAAGAATTAGAGACCAATTACTTTGATATCAAGTAGAGCAAAATATTTGAAAAAATTCGAATATCCAGAATTGAAAAATATCTTAATCAGCAAAATTTCCTATATTTCAAACAGTGCGGATTTCGGAAAAACGTTTCAACTGTGAATGCCATATGTCATCTTACGAGTCATATTTATAGCTTATTAGATAATAGTCTAAAAGTTTTTAGTGATCCTATAACTTTTAGTTATGGGGTATCTCAAGGTAAAGTCTTGGGGCCATTACTATTGAATATAACTTAATGATTAAGTAGTTTAGAGTGTATCAGAGAAATGCACGCCTTTGCTGATGATACTGTGATTTCTTACACTGCTTCAACTTGGGATAAATTGGAACAAACAATTAATGATGATTTAGGAAATATGAAAAATTGGTTCGATCGAAATTTTTTGACAATAAATTTTGATAAAACGAATTATCTTTCTTCCATCTGCTTGGTATAAGAATTCATTGCCAGTATATAGACAATACAACTATCAACATCAAAAAAGTGACAACCTCACTTTCGACTCCCGCCGACTGGCCGTGCTTTTGTGGGGCCCCCCATTGAGTTCTCGGCACCGGAGCTGGTGCTGCAGGACGGGGGCCCCATCGAGGAACGTCCCCACAGAAGAAGGGGCGCGCTAGAGGCCAAGGGAGCCGAGTTTTCGTCAATTTAAGTTCTTGATGGTGATGGTTGTATAGAATTGGGTAACTGGGATCGGCTGGGAAAAAGTGCGGGGGCAGGGGGCGTGGGCGAAGAACGTCCCCAGAGAAGATGGGGTGCGCTGGAGCGCCGGGGGCCGAGATATTTCGATTTTTACTTATTTTTAATTTTCGTTGATTTTATAGTTGTTGACGCTGGCACTGGTGGTACGCCGCCACTGGAGCGGCTCGCTGGCGATAGCCGGCGGTACGTCAAAGGAAAGTTGTTTACGCATAGAGGCTGTGACGTCACATTCTAAGAATTCGGTGAGTGTTTTCCATCAAGACTCAGTGTGTTGTGTCGGAAATAATACATGATTGGAATCTCACTTTAACTCATCGTTTTTTTTTTTCTGTTTTTGTCTTTGAGAATTACGCGGTTAGCTGCGGGCTGGGTGCTACGGGCGGGGTGGTGGGGAGAGGGGGGAATTTGGACGCTAGATATTGAATAAACAAACAAATTTGAGGAATTCAAGATTGTTATGTTCGTGTTGAGAGACTTGAAATAAAATGCAAAAATATAGTGAAAAATCATTTATTTTTTGCTTGAAAATCACACTTCACCATCTTCTTTCGAATCGTTGAATATGTATCTTTGTCGAATTGATTTCAACAGCTTGTACAATGATTTGCCTAGTTGACATATGAGTGCTAATGATACAAAAAACATGAATCCATCGTAGGCGTCTGTAGGACATCTTGACGTCGGCATCGTTACTCGGGACACTGTAGGCATCGTGCGAGGAGTCACCTCTTCCACCACCTGAGATGCTGGCGGTTGAAGCAAAAACCAGTCAGTTTCTTGGCAAGTTTCGCAATTTCCTCTATCACCATGCAGTTGTCATCGTTTCTGCTTCTCACCAGACGAATGCACTGTCTTCCGATTGTGGCATATCTGTAGTCATGGAATATGCCAAACAGATGCTTAAGCGGAATCCACATGGCGAACGCTCTATCGTTTGCTTTGCGAATAGCTCCGGCGGGATACGTCCATCCAGCCGTAGCCAAGTGTCGAGTGTCAGCATCTGCATAACAGGTGTAGCCTCGTAAGGTGCTTACTATACCTGGCGAGCGAACAGAGTCCACCTCTTTGCCATTGATTTCATAGTAGATGGAATCGAAGAAGAATGCGCCGGCATTGTTGACAAATCGAACATTACCCTCTCCTGCGGTTCTGGTTAGAGTGCCCTCTATGCATATCATGGCGTCGTTCATCAGTATCCATGTGTCACTCTGCTGAATGACAATTTCAACAATGTCATTATTTTGGAAGGACTTGACATATGGGTGGTGCGTTCGTGTTTCCACTCTTTGGATGGATTCATCAAACTT
The DNA here is from genome assembly GCA_958502065.1 of Chrysolina americana. Lineage (NCBI taxonomy): Eukaryota > Metazoa > Arthropoda > Insecta > Coleoptera > Chrysomelidae > Chrysolina > Chrysolina americana. The sequence continues at coordinate 22,029,236 of OY293415.1, read as the reverse complement.
TGGATGATTGTACACGTCGAACACTTGTTTTGACAACATGATGTCCTTGAGATTTAAGGAACTGTAAACTTGACAAAGAGAGAGTATGATTATGAAGAGTGTGGTGTGCTCTCGATGACTGCGTCTGCGCGACTGAACTGACGCCTGCGTTCTCGACACTTTTATGCTCGTGATCTTGATCCTGATCAGATACCAACCCCATTTGACAGCTTGCGCAACACCAGTCTTATGATGATGGTTTCTCCGTGGAAACTCACGCTGCAGAAGTCCTGATCGAAAATATTCAAGGTTATGTTGTGTATTTCGCTCTTGTTCACAGGCAGATAAATCAAATTTGGTAGAGTTTCGTCGATGGCAAATCCGGGGTCCTCCCTAACGGACGATTGTTGAAAAAGGCACCCGATGTGACGTTACTGTCAATATGAACTGTTCAAACTTTGACTATGTTGACGGGCAGGTAAGACACGTGAACGATTCCAGCTTCCAGTACTCTAGGCGAGAAACCCAATAGCCTTCCGATGGAATCCTCAGGTCGAAAGTCTATGCTATAGTACTTGCTGTAAATTTCGCACTGTAGCGTATTGGTATTGGGTTTGAGAGAGAACACTGCCTCTTCGATGGTGTTGTTGTCTCCCTCTACGTTCACCTCTCATTTATATTTCTCCTTCTCTCTCGGTTCATCGATGTGCTTGTGAATAAACTTTGCTGTCGGAGATTTCGAAGCAGCCTGTTGGTATATGGATGATGCTAACAGATGGCGCTCCGTTGGCAAAATAATAAAATTTTCCACCACTTATGTTCGGTATACTGTTGTACGAATGGAAACCAATCAAAGCCAAGCCGTAAGTGCTGTCTTCGTCCAATTGAATTGGCGGAGCAAAGTCTGCAGTCAGCGTAGAAGTGTGACCTGTCAGAGTGAACAGCAAAGACATGACTAACACTGGAGAGGTTAAGCACTTTCATTCAAAGACTTCCACACTCGCCTCCTGTGTTCCACATCCAAAATGGGCTCAATTATGCAGGCAAGTTTGATTCGTCTGGCGAAACGTATCCTGTCCATGGCCATACGTTCCCAATCGGCTTTGCGTGAAGCGTTGTATACAAATCGCCACACAACCATATGATGAACCGTATTACACTCTTCATTGAAGGTCGCCATTTTTTTATGACGAGTATTGCTCATTTTTGACGTGCTTGGTCGTAGAGAAATCTTAAACATAAATGACCGCAATTGGCCTGATCGAATGTCTGATAGCGATCGTTATTATAGTAGATTTTCACACTTCCACCACTACTACTACTACCAGCATTCAAGTATTGCACCAGTTCCACAGGCGGCTTCAAGTTACCGAAACTGTCAAAATATGTTACTGTTTTCCCACTCTTCACGTAAGCTACCCAATGCGTGTAATGCTTGGAGTACGTCATTCTGTTCGGAGCAATGGCGCCGACTACATCACATGTCGACACTGCAATTGCAAAAGCTGAACGAAAACGTCAAGTCAATCAGTTGTCAAAAATTGTTCGAAAAAGGTATCTGACTCTGAAACTCGGAAAATCCGAACAGGATGAAGCACTGAGTAAAATATTCAAACCCATTACGTTGCCGCTGAAAAGATTGAGTGCGGCAGTGCCGCCACTCATCAAGCGATCACGGCTGACAGTGAAAAAAAGAAGAGAGAGAAACAGGAACCGCCATCGACTCCAGACATGAAGAAGGAAGAAGATGAAGAAAGCTACCACACAGATGATGGTGATGGTGATGATAATGATGATGATGATGAGGATGACTACTTGGAAGTTTATCCCGAAGTAGCAACTGAATTCGTGAATGAACATCGCGCCAAATCCGGCAAAATAGATGTGAATTACGGCCCCCATTTACGATAAACCAAGAGCGCAATGGTTGCTCGGTAGAAAGCTGATGGACTTCGACAAAGATACGGGGGGCAATCGCATTGATGACATACTCCGGGACTATATAGTTTGATTTTCTACAAAAATCCCAAATTCGCTAGAGCCGACTTGATGGCATACAAGCAAATTTTGACAGCTACAAGTGCGCATGTAGATGCGCGAGGTAGGTTGAATCCATCTCAGACTGCCAAATAAGTAAATTTAATTCGACCAATGTTCAAAGACCCTTAGTTAAAAATAGGTGGTGGAGGTGGTGGTGGTCATGTCGGCGGCAATGATATCCCACATCATTTGACATACAACATGAAACCTGTAGAATACGTATACTGGGATGACGTCAACGAGCTAGTTGACAGATATAGGTTACTGGTTGCCGCCAAAACTGCTGGCAGCACCTCTACCGACAACGAGATCGCAGACGTTTTGCACGCCACAGTACCATCATGAGCATCAACAAGTTCGGTCAAACTTCGTCAACTCGCCGTGCACAGCAGCAGCAGCCCTACCATTTTCCTGGCGCCATACTCAACTATACAGCCAATGGGGACATTGATGCTGCACATGTGAAAATTTCCAATGTTGAAACGCCAAGTGCACTCAATGATGTTGCCAACAAAAAATACGTTGATGACGTCATACAGAAGCTTAAAGATTACGTCATACACAAGCTCAAAGATGAGCTAGACTCCACCAAAAACAATCTAACAGCCTTGGATATTCGATTGAAGAAATTCATGTCACTTTCGATGAAAAAGCACGAAAATGCCAAGAAACGCTTGGATAAATTGGCACTGGATATTGTTGATATTCCAGCCTCTTGAGTAGAAGGTGTAACGTCCAGTGCAGTTAGTGTATTGGCTCCGCCATTAGCGAAATGACGTCACCATCTGAGAAAAAACAATTGGTTAATGAACTCCATACTCCAGCCAGAAGGAATTTTCCTCGCAGATGTACCATCATCAAAGGACTCGACGATCTGTGGCAGATGGACTTGGCTGATCTTCAAAAATACTCCAAAGTAAATAAAAACTATAATTATATCCTAGTGGTGATTGATTCCTTTTCCAAGTACCTGTGAGTGCGACCTTTGAAGACCAAAACTGGTCGAGACGTCACCGAAGCGATGAGTGACATATTGTCGAAAGCGAAAAGATGTCCCAAGCTCCTCCAATCAGATCTCGGAACTGAATTTTACAATTTCAGCTGCCAGGCTCTCCTGAAAAAGTACAACATCAAACACTACAGCACGTATACCGTGAAGAAAGCCGCGATCGCGGAGAGGGTTATACGTACTCTTAAGGAGAATATATTCATGTATTTCAATTTGAATAGCACCTACGAATAGCTGGACATTTTGCCGGACATTGCCTAAAACTACAATCAGCGCAAACATCGTACGATCGGCATGAAACCGTGTGACGTCACCAAAGACAATGTAGAAAAGGTGTACTAGTTTGCGTATGATTATGCGCGACGTGCTGGCCGAAAAAAGTTCAAAATTGGGGACTTTGTGCGAATTAGCAATGCCAAACATGTGTTCGAGAAGGGGTATACACCCAATTGGACGACGGAACTTTTCAAAGTTGTCAAAGTGAAAATCACCCAACCAATCACGTACTTGCTGGAGGATTTGGAAGGGCGACCAATCAGCAGCGCTTTCTACGAACAGGAACTACAAAAAACAAAAAATCCCGAAGTTTATCTAGTGGAAAAAATCATCAGACGTAAGGGGCGTAAGGTTCTTGCTTGGGTTTGACAATACACACAACAGTTGGATCGATGTCGAAAATCGCTTGTAATTCAATGGAAAAATGACACAGCTGCCACTGGAATGGGGGGCCTTTTTCACACTCTTCGTCAGATTGAAGAATCCGCGTGCGCCGCTGTGAATATTTCAACGGAACATCTCTGCGTTGGTGCGTCAGTCTGTTGCTATGCCTGGTGGAATGCAGTTCGAATCTGAGGAGCCAACGTCTGATTTCGAGTCAATGTCTTCGTCACTATTGTCGGTGGAATACGATTCCTCATCATCTGCATCATCATCATCAGAGTGGGCAGAACGTACTGGTGAATTAGATCGAGTTTGTGACATGTACAAAGAAGCCATCAAAACTGAACGTTTTTATGTGTGCAACGCCACGTACGAGTTCCGAAACACTGACATTCTCACTGTTCAATACGGAATAAGTTTTGCTCGGAGTTTCGTACCTTCAGTGAAACTCGTGTGCAAGGTCCACACCATATGCTCCAGCCTGTCTTTCAGCATGTTTGAATGGGGCACCTTCGTCGGGGCCATTAATCGTCTGTACAATAGCCGAACTGACCGGAATGCAGCCAACAGCACCTGAATCAAACTCGATTGGGACGATGTCATGGATTTGGAATTACACACTTATGCAGAGTCAACAAAAATGCGAGTTTTCAAGGATGACACCTACTTCTACCTAATGGAGCTCGAAATTCAGGAAATCCTGCATCTGGATGCGATAGTGGGAAGATTTGAATATTTACCTAATATGAACTTTTGTCAATTTTATCATGATATATTAGCTAGTGCCAAAGATCTTGCTAGAAACAATGATTTGACATTTGACGAGGCTATTAACTTGTGTACTATGTTATCAAAAGACGATAAACATTTATGTTTCCGCGAATGTTTATTTTATTTAAGGGACAAAGTATTGTTTGATTACGAAATGAAATAAACATATATTGGACAGAGGTAGCGTTTCAATTCAGTATGCAGTGTGCTGTGTGTCTGTGTGTTTGCAGAGAGAGAGAGAGATGCAGTACGAAACAATACTCGACTCGGATGGCAGCCTAATGACCTATGGCTGATCATCGTGAATGGAGCCCCCATTGTGCTTTCGTCCATAATTACTATGAGCACAATCAGGTGATCAGGCACAGACCGACGACAGATGGCGCTGATGTCCCTCCAGAACCAAGAGCATCTGATATAATTAACAGAGTGACAGATGACACATGGATGACACCACCAGTGACAGATGACACACCTCCTCAAAATGGCGCTGTTGATCTTCCTCCAGTAGTGACACTTGACAGTCGACCACCAATGACAGATTGCGGCGTCGCAGACTCACGGAACACTTTGATTTGTCGTGTGTGTCTAGTGAATGAGCTCTGAGTATTGTTTATGCCATGTAGACACTTGGTGTGCTGCTCACGATGTGCCGCTCTGTGCGACACATGCGTAGTTTGTAGAGCACCCATTACGACACTTCTCAATGTATCTTAGCCAATTTTTTGTTTTATTTTCTGTTCGAATAAAAATCAATCTTTTCAGCCTCAAGAATGGATCATTTTTTATCGTAAAAAAGTACTCATTTTTAGGCTCAAAAACGATGCTCTTTTTGAGTAATAAAATGCTAATTTTCAGGTTCAAAATCGATGCTCTTTTTGAGTAAAAAAACACACCAAGATTTTTTTTTCATTGGCTGAGTCGCTGATTCTCAGTTGAGTGTCACTGAATTCATTCACTCAGCTTTCACTGAACTTTCACTGAATTTTCAGGCCCCATAAGAAAAGCATGGGAAATTTTAGTTGAGTGAAATTTTTCAGTCGCTGAGCCTCACTGAATTCAGTGACTGAACTTTGACTGAATTTCACTGAACTTTTTACTCAGTTCGACCACCATGTCATCATCTAAAACGTGCTGATTTTTAAGCTAAAAATAGGTACTTTTTTATCGGAAATGCACTCATTTTTACTATCAAAAACGATACATTTTTTATTTAAAAAATTAACACACACTCTCTCATTCGTCCAACAAAAGAAAAGTCGAGAAAATGTATTTCATACGTCTATTGATACAATATTGATAATAATCACTATAATAATAGTAATACATTTATAGTTTTCCACAATTCCACCATTCATTTCTCGCATATTTTTGTATATTTTTGCATTTATTCAATCGAGATCAGAATCCTCATCGCCAGAACCAATGAAGCGGTTATATGGAGGAGGCGTTTCGAAACGATGACCTTTGCAATCGTATAAATGTAAGTCATAATGACAGGAATCGCTTGTTTTCACGTGAATAGTAGCTCGTCAAATCTGTTGTGACACCATGATGAAGGATTTCGATACAGTTCACTCAAGTTATTCGAATTGTATACGATGTGAAATGTATGGTGTTGCATGGCCTTTATGAATGCTTTGAAACAGGTATAACACAGACGTAATCCATAGTTCGGAATATAGTACTGGTTCAACTATACGCAATAGACATCTTCAGTGAAATGTATAGACCAGTCTTCGGTGGCGAGTGCGTCTTTTCTATCTATGGCATCAAGTTCTCGTATGTACTCCAAGTGCGCCAAACTGTAAAAAGGTCGATAGCCCCAAGCCTGGTCTACTAATTCTTCCCATTTTTCGGTAGACCACATTTTGACAATATTCTCCGTGATGGACCACGGCTAAGGTGAAGTCTCAATAATTGTGATAGTGATGATGCGGCTCTGATGATTTCTTGATAACAATTGAAACAATTTTACATATTCATAAAACTGTAATGCCCCCATGGAAGAGTATGATGAGAGCCGGCAATCAAATACCGTTTATCGTCATGTGGACTCAGAGCGATTTTTGTTTGCTCAACACTAAAAACGTTGTGCGCAAAAGAGCGAATACAGCGTTAAATGTGACTTTCTCGCGCTGATCTTATAGGTGTACAGTTTTGAACGGAGTCCCACGAAATCTGTCATAATTTGACCATTTGCATCGTCTTTCATCAAGCCGGGGACTTTTTTGTTTGCAAGGGGGATACCATAAGGGTTGTTGGTGGGGTAATCAATTGTATCGATCTAATTTTTGTTAAGTGAGTCGACTCGGAACTGTCACGAAAAATGCCTCTTTATCCGGCTCAGGCTGGATTAATTCCAAAGTGTACACATTCACAGAAATGTTGTTTAATTTCTCGAATTTGGCAATTTGACTCAATGTCATCGGAAATTCGATACCTGTCAAATTTAGAATACTTGAATAGTGGGGATAAGATGACGTTCTATCTATATTTATTTGTGTCGGATACAATGCCGAAACTATGGCCCAAGCAAAACATGCATCATCATCATTTTTGATGTTGATGCAAGCTCTTTTTTTGGCAATGGATTTTGGCAACTCGATGTAAGACAAACCGTTGCCGATGCCGGATTTGTTGGTATTTATTTCCAAACTGACGATTTTTTGGAGACTCCAACCGCTCTTCTTTTCGGCAAATTCGGATAATTTGTTTTGCACCTGATCTACAACGTTTTCGAGGAACCACCCTTTCAAATTAGTACCCCTATCAATCACAGCGTTTTTGGTGTTGAAATATTTATATTCAGTTTTATGTTCCTCATTCAAATTATTTTTGACAAATTACCCACAAAATGTCGCATTAACTTTAATCATATCCTGTTTTATCAATAAATTTTGTACTCGTCGTTTGAATAAGGTATAATCATCTCGGAAAAATTGCCCAATATCTTTATGGACCAAATTTATGATTATACCTGTACGCAAACGAGAAGCAAATGCAGACTTCAAATCCTCCCACCTGACTCGTGACGATAATTTTGATTTAACCCCTTCGCCCACATGACGAACTCCCAAATTTTTGATGAAGTTACGAATAATTTTCAAATTGCCCGCCAAAGTTTGGAGTCTGCGTAGAGTCCCAATCGAGTCCTCAGCAGATATGGCACTAGTCAAAAGACGAGCAGTTTTTTTGCAATGTGCCAGCCATGTTTTTTGTTCATCGGCGGTGAATTTTTCTGACAAAATTTTTTCCATCTTCCTCAAAGTTTTTATCATATCAGCGGCCAAATTGGCAATAGCATCAGAATTCATCTTTATTAAAAAAATACACAACAATACACAAAAATATGCGAAAAATTAATGAAAAATCGAGAAAACTCACTTTGTGTGCGTGGAAAAGGAACACTACGCCTTGGCTATCTCGAACAGCTGCTGCGGGTAATGATGCAGGCTGGACTTGTGGTCGCCCCTGTAGATGAGTACGTGCTGAGACTCTGTCAATTTCTTCAAGTTGCTCTTGAGGGCAGCGGTGGCTCTGTTTGGCAGGAATACTTTGAAATCTGCCAACTCGACGAGGATTGCCTCTCCGAATCTAGTCGTTTTCACCTCCGCGTCAAATATCAATTGGGGCTCGTCCAACGGTAGCTCGGCCAACTTCTTCAACTCCTTCCTGCAGGTCAAACCAACCTTGTTAATTTCGTCAATGTGAGACATCTGCGAAAGAGCGACATACTTCACTCAAATATTCAAACAATATATTTATGTTCATTCACACTGTATATGAAATGGAAAATTTGATACGCACTGTATATGAAATGGAAAATTTTATACGCACTATATATATATATATATATATATATATATATATATTTTTTTCCATACACGCTGTATATATGGACGCAACACTTTGCAAAATAATTAATAGCAAAGAATTCACTAGGCGAAATGAACAGTATCAAAACGCTCAAACGATTTCTATTGACATGCATATAATTACTCTATGTACAGACAAAAACTCACCTTTGCAATTAAACCGGCAAAATCACAAGTACAATTTCACTGAGCATCAGCAGGTACGTCTGAACTCCAAGCGCGCGTTCTTCAAAATGACGTATGCAGCGCGTTCTCTCCAACGACTAGCGTCCTAATTCCCCCCTTTCCCCACCCATAGCACCCAGCCCGCAGCTAACCGCGTAATTCTCAAAGACATAAACAGAAAAAAACCCGATGAATTGAAGTGAGATGCCAATCATGTCTTATTTCCGACACAACACACTGAGTCTTGTAACTAAAGATAAACACTTATTCTTATTTGCTTGCTCTTTTTTTTACAGCAATGCCTATGAGCTGCTCAGATTGTTACGGTAGGTCGTGGGTATCGTTATCTGCTAGTACGACAGATATATCCTTTGACAAATGTAAGGTATAAAGATAAAAGATATTAGGTATGCATGGGCAACAGGTTCTTTTTTTATTAAATGAAAATACCAAAAACATTGATTTGTCAAAGGATGATCTTTAAAATAAAAAAAAAAAAGTTCAGAAAACACTATATTCACAAAAGGCCCATGTGACAACACATGTGTGACAAGATTCTAATGAAGTGACAAAGTTACAATCAAATGTTTTATTTTAAAGTTACAAAAGATTCTGGTCTCTCAATATTTGCATTGAAATGACTGGTTGGTTTATTCACATTTTATGATCAGTTCTTGCGATGAGAAAGACTTACTCCAGAGCTCTACTTTATCGAGGAATGTAGGAGCCTTGTATGGTCTCTCGAGACAATGGCTGCTCTACTAGCAGGATACAATCTGGATACAATCTGTAGTCGTTCTGGGGTCTTTCCTGGATCTCATAAGATGTTCGAACGATGAGGTAACGCTGTGAAAAATAAACACAAACCAGTATCTTGTGGCAGGTTGAGTCACACGACTCGAGATATGACCATGATCGTACAAATCTAATCTAGATTTACTTATAGATTACCAAATGAATGATGATGAAATTTACAATAAATAGTTTATTCAGGGAATATATAAATGAGATAAAGAATTTAAATTTACAATAAATGTAAGATTTGCTGAGTTAAACAATGACTGAAATATTCGATAGGTACAGAAATAATTCAATTTTACAATGAAACTCAAATTTGGTAATTTCTCAAGAAATGTTAGAGAAGAGTTCAATCTCAAGCGAGCATAAGAAAAAGATTTTCATAAAGATATTTTTTTCTATTATTTTTCAATTTAATAGTCAATTTCCAACGTTCAGTGGAACTGACAAGCAAAATAATGATAAGAAACTTGATCTATCTCATCAAGGATGAAAAGGAAATGTGTATCTCCTGACTGAGGAGAAACAGAGAGAGAGAGAAAGCAAGAGGGTTGAGATAATGCTTTCTTATAAAGTCACAAAGAAAGCAGATGGCTTTATTTGTGTCCAGAACTACTGAAAACGAAAGGTTATAAAAATATATCAAACTTCTTTTGGCTAGGCATCTGAACATGGGTAGTGATGTAGAAGAGAGCGAAAGATCTTACCAAGAGCTCAAAGCTTCATGAGTGAGTGTAGCTTCTTCTGATTAAGATAAAGAAATGAGGAATTCAAAGCATTTACTCACCCATGAATCCTGTTCTCCAAGCTGCCAGATCAGACTTTCTCACCGATCACCATCCAGGTTCAGGAATTTAGATCCTAGTTTACTGTTCTTGCCTTTTAAGCAGATTGATAACTTCTGAACATTCAGGAAAAACTTGTGGAAACACTTGTATCACTGAAAACCATAAAGCACAAACAGAAACAGATCTAATTCATAATCTTTTAACTTCAAGATTGATAGAATTAATGAAAATTGTCTCGACTTTCACATGTTAGAATTCATTTCAGCTGTGAGCTGTGACATTTCAGGATTCAGGACCGACTCGTCAAAAGAGGGTACGACTACAAAATGACATTCGATTATGATCACACATAATACTCAAACTTTGAAGATTTTCAAATTAATCATGAAATTCATGAGTGACAGAGTGACGCACATGCGGCCATTTTACAATGTATGAAAATTGAATTTTCAAAGTTCAGATTAAACTTACCAAAAGAATATCGATTTGTATATCGATTCGATCAGTGAAATAGATAAAAGTTAATTGTGTTTAAGTTAATTATTTGAAGATTTGGAGATTTCAAAGATAATCATGAATGACGCACTTACGGCCATTTTGCATTCATGTTAGAAAGTAGCAAAAATGAATTTTAAATATCAAATAAAACGTGCCAAAAGGATATCGATTAACGAATCAGATAGAAGTTAATCATTTTAAATATAATAATATATACGACCTTTCATTTCCTCGCTCTAAAAGAATTTTAAATTTCCGGATGGGAAAACTGAGAAAACAAACCACCGCTTCGAATGCTCACTTCAGAAAGGGGCGATAGAAGTTCTCCAAGGGAGGAAGTCAATCTCTCTCACTCTGTCTATCGTCAGTGTTACCAATCGCATAGCACAATTGAATAAATTGGAACAGCTCAATTAGATGGTGTTACCAACATAAAATTCAACAAACCGAAAAAATGGTAACGCAATGTTTTACATTTCGTTACAGTCTTGATGGAAAACACTCACCGAATTCTTAGAATGTGACGTCACAGCCTCTATGCGTAAACAACGTTCCTTTGACGTGCCGCCGGCTATCGCCAGCGAGCCGCTCCAGTAGCGGCGTACCACCAGTGCCAGAGTCAACAACTATAAAATCAACGAAAATTAAAAATAAATAAAAATCGAAATATCTTGGCCCCCGGCGCTTCAGCGCACCCCATCTTCTCTGGGAACGTTCTTCGCCCACGCCCACAGCCCCCCGCACTTTTTCCTAGCCAATCCCAGTTACCCAATTCTATACAACCATCACCATCAAGAACTTAAATTGACGAAAACTCGGCCCCCTTGGCCTCTAGCGCGCCCCTTCTTCTGTGGGGACGTTCCTCGATGGGGCCCCCGTCCTGCAGCACCAGCTCCGGTGCCGAGAACTCAATGGGGGGCCCCACAAAAGCACGGCCAGTCGGCGGGAGTCGAAAGTGAGGTTATGTCACTTTTTTGATGTTGATAGTTGTATTGTCTATCTACTATTGCCAAATTTAGATCCACTCGAAATTTGTAGTAAGTTTAAAATTAATGAAACCAGATATGTCAAATATTTAGGAATAATGATCGACAGTCATGTGAGATGGGAAAAAACTGAGATACCTATGATACCCAAATTCAAGTTTCTAAGACAATTTTTCTTAGTGAAGCATCTTGAAATGCTGTCCTGTTCAACAATACAATTCCATTCGAGTTATGGTATTCTGGGATGGGGTGGTGTTAAAAAACGTATTCCTCATGATATGGAAGTGATCAAACAAAATTGTTTGAAAATGATATACCATCAAAATTATTTTTTGTCTTCTGATCTTTTATCATAAATACATTTTACATTGTTTAGTTATTTATTCATAAAATATTGATCTATATTTTCAAAAATAAGAAAGATATTAGTTTTGGAGATCATTTATTTACATGATACCAAATATAAAAAAAGAATAAGTGCAAAATAGATTGAAAAAATTGGTACAATTACTCATATTTTTACAAAATTGTTTACATACTACCTACCAGATATTATCAAAACTAAAATATCTTCCTATAAGAATGGATATAAAGACTGGTTATATACTAAAGAAATATGAATTATAATAATGATTATATTTATTTTATTTCAATGAATAAACTTTTCAGATTTTGAAATTGAACAAAATTATATTCAGAAATAGGAAAATTGCTAGTTTTGGAATAGATATTTATTAATATGTACGTTTTAGAGTTATATAAATTTATCTTACAACAAAATTCCTTCGTAAGGTTCTCTCAGTTTATTTGCAGAAACATACAGGGTGATTCACCACGAATTGTACATAGTCCAACCACAAGTACTATGAACCAAAGCCATTTCATATCTGGTAATGAAAAATTAAACTTTCAAAAATAGAATAATTTTAATGGATTCACATTCTGCTTATGACTGATGCGGACCGTTGAAATTCCAGGGTCGTATTTATTTATTTTTTTCACGTTTTTATTAATCCTATAAAAACAACACCCTGCAAAGCAGGTCGAACAGATTTTCAAGCAGGTGGTACTAACCGAAATAGAAAAAAAATGTTTGGCATAGAAAAAGCTTTCACTTTTGAAAACAGTGTAAATGTATGTCTTTCTACTATGGCTAATACTACATCGGAAAAAACAATTATTTAAAAAAAATAGTACAATTTTAATGAATTCACATCATTTTTCAACAAAAATCATAAGGAAAGTTCATAATACTCGAAATAAAGTATTTTTAATTATCCGTTGAAATTCCAGGCCATATTTATATTTTTTTCACGTTTTTATTGATCCTGTAAAAATAACACCTTGTAAAGCGAGTTGAACAATTTTTTCTGTCACATCAAAGATAATGATGATACTAACCGAAATGAAAAACGCTATGTGACATAGAAAAAACTGTTATTTATGAAAACAGTGCAAGTGCAAGTAGGCTCTGAAATCGCTTCGAAAAACAAATGAAAAAACGGTTGACAGAAGCAGGGGTGTCCAGTTTGACAGTTTGAGTTGGTTAGTTAGCACGATGCCTCATCAGTTTACTTACGCAGAATACGCAGATATAATTTTTGAATATGGATATTGTAATAGATATGCCAGAGCAGCAATCAGGGAGTACCGGAGAAGATTCTCACATAGAAGAGTCCTGAACCACCAAACGTTTAACAACGTTTTTACGCACCTGCGAGAAACCGGAAAATTTCCTTCTGGTACTGCAGAACGTGGTGAACGAGTGACTGAAGAATAAAAAGAGGATATTTTGGGAATGGTTATTCTGAATGATAAGATAAGTACCCGGCGAATATCCAGCATTTTGCACATTTCTCAGTCCACAATTTTCAGGTCATTGAAGAAAGACATCCTTCATCACTATCACCCCCAACTGGTGCAGAGACTGCATCCGGAAGATAATATTCCACGTTTGCGATTATGCAGGTGGATCTCTGCGAATAGAAGATACATTTATCAGATATTGTTTTGCGATGAAGCCCAGTTCACGAAAGACGGCATAAACAATTCCAGAAATAATCAAAACTGGAGACATGAAAATCCACGTGCAATAAACCAAATTACATCTCAAGTTAGATTCTCTGTCAAAGTTTGGGCAGGTATCATAGGTAATAAATTAGTGGGTCCTTATTTTTTGAGCGATAGATTGAGTGGGCAGGAATACCTTGATTTTCTGGAAAATGTTTTCCCTGTTCTTCTGGAAGATGAGGAAGTCGATGTGAGAGACATAAGATTTCAACACGATGAAGCTGGACCCCATTCCACCAGGGCTAATAATCAGTTTCTCAATCAAAATTTTCCCAATAGATGGATGGGACGCGGTGGGCCGATTCCCTGGCCGGCGAGATCACCTGACCTCACCCCACTAGATTATTATTTGTGGGACGTTTTAAAAAGCATGGTCTATGGGGTAGAGATAACAACAAGAGAACATCTACGGGAGAGAATAATTGAAGCATTTTGCTTTACAAAAAGGCATCCAGACCAGATAAGAAAAACCGTAAGGAATATCTTGAAAAGAGAAAGGAAGTGCCAGGAGGCGAATGGATGGCATTTTGAAAATAAACTCAAATCAGATTAAGTATTTTTTAAGTAGTGTTTATTTAATATGTTATTGTTGTTGTTGAGTCAACTGAATTACATTTTCTAGAAAACTGAATTTAGTATTTGTATGTCTGTAATTGCACTTACTATCCTTTCCATTTTTCACAAAATCAGTTATGGAAGTTGACTGGTAAATCATTTTTATGGTGACGGTCAGCAGCAAACTTTAAAAACTGATGTCCCGTAGAAAAATAAATCGTAGTTTAGCTCCATGTTTTACAATCGGCTGCCATCGTTATTGGATACGACATCCAAAGTTTTGTTCTACTTACATTTTTTAAATATTTCACGTTGATCTTCTTTAATTAATTTTGCTCAAGTACTTAGTATTAGCCATCCTCCAAGGTGACAGAGTATCGATTTTAATAAACCAATTAATACGTTAAAAAAACTAAGTTGTAACCTGTAATATCATCCTTTCAATCGAGTAAGTAATACTTCCCTAGCAATTTTATTTTAAATAAATGTTTTTTCCGATGTAGTATTAGCCATAGTAGAAAGACATACATATGCACTGTTTTCAAAAGTAAAAGTTTTTTTATGCCAAACAGTTTTTTTCTATTTCGGTTAGTACCACCTGCTTGAAAATCTGTTCGACCTGCTTTTCAGGGTGTTGTTTTTATAGGATTAATAAAAACGTGAAAAAAATAAATAAATACGGCCCTGGAATTACAACGGTTGATTGAATAATACTTTATCTCGAGTAATATGAACTTTACTTATGATTTTTGTTGAAAATGATAATGTGCTATCGATGTAGTGCCGCATCAGTCATAAGCAAAATGTGAATCCATTAAAATTATTCTATTTTTGAAAGTTAAATTTTTTTCTGCAGAAAACAAAAACTTTCGTGATCAATTTTTTTCAACTGTTGCTTAGTACTGTCCTTAAGCTTTAAAGTGAGAAAAATAAACATTGTCTGATCTGTCTTACAGGGTATTGTTTTTAAGAATACAATAAAAATCTAAAAAAAACATAGTCCGGACATGAAATATATTTTTTTCGAAAACCTATTTTATTGAGCTCAGAGAGCGTTCTCAGTGTGCAAAATTTCATATGTCTGAGTTCTTTACTTTTAGAGATACTTATTTATCGTAGAATAATTTACATATTTTCAAATATCGCCCTGTAACTATATCCGTCAAAAACGCAACAAGGCATTTTTCAATACCAGATATGAAATAGCCTTGGTCCATAGTACTCATGGTTGAACCATGTACAATTCGTCGTGAATCACCCTGTATACACTTATGTATAATTATGTATGTATTTATTTGTGAATAAACTAATATTATTATTATTATTTATTCACAATCCAAGCAAATTGAACTTTTAACAGTTCCTTAACTTCCTCGGTAATCTATCAATTTTATTCAAATATTTCATTCTAACGTCATACTCACTCGTAAGATGTCTAAAAGCCCTGGTGTGTCGACTGATCAGATTTTGTTCAGAATTTTTATAATCGGATCCAGAGATGGCACCTGGTCCTCGTGTCAATTGAATTTTACGGAATGTCAATAAACTTTTTAAATATCATTCTAAAGTAATATAGTGTCCATACTCGAAGTGAAAGACCAAATTTTTTGGAAAAATAACACCATACAAATTTGTGTTATTTTTCTACAATGATCTAAATACCGTTTGAAAGTCAAAATAGTTGTGGCAGAATGAAGAATCTCGTAGTGCAATAAAATAGACTATTAATATGAATAATTTGACCATTATTCGTTTTTTTGTGGATAAAATCCTGAAAGATGAACACAACAATTCCTTATATCTAGTACCGAAAGTGTTAGAATCTGTAATGTACTTTAAAACCAATTTGAAACTCACATTTAATTTCTAAATTCTCCATGATCTAATTAACAATACTTTATGGCAAACAATTTTTCAAGTAAGTAAATCAACTGAGTGCGTGTTGTTATACCCTACTATTTCTTTAAATCTTCCATAAGTTCAAGTTGTGAAAGTCCGTGATAAAGTAAATAAAAATCAACACTCCTACTGAAATCTATCAATTTTGCATATACCATCGAACTTGTTAAGGTTTTCATTATTTTACCTTTCGTTTTCGTAGAATATTTTCAGTGTTGTTAGATCATCCAGAAAATATTAATTTTCTTTCGAAAAAAATTGCACAATAAAGAAATATCTTCACTATTACATAACAATAACAGATTTCAAAATAGTGCAAGAACATTGTAACACATAACTCATCACACATATCTCAACTTTTTGAAAAAAAAAAATCGGAGACAGTTGCGCAGATACTTGCGCATGCGCATGCTTGGGCAGATATCAGATAGGCACAAGATTGACAGGTTCTAATGGTGTATTTCCAAGCAGCTGAATTTCAATTCATGTGAAATGTGTTATTTATTATAGTAAAATGCATTTCAGCAAAAAAAATAATATAATAAGTCGAAAATGAAACGAATAAAATTGCTTGCAGGGAGTGATTCCGTAAATTTGATTGATTTTGTTGTTCTATTCGTTTTATGCTCCTGCGCAAAACTTGGAACATCAGTTCATGAAAATGTACCTTAATATCAAACCCGACAGTGGCGGTTCACGCAAGTATCGCGGGATATTTGGAAAACAGACCACGATTCCATTTGTTTTCTCATAATCAAGCTAGCGAATGTCCATCGTTTTTGTCTACAGTTTTACAGGTATGAGTCGGCACAACAGGGTTTTTAGGCATCTAACTCACTGGTATCAACTAATTGAGTACTTCCAGTTTCCTGAATCTACCTTATCATATTCTTCAAATGTTTTCATTCAAAATTCTGTCGGGAAATCTCTGTCGATTTTCTTATGCTTAAATTTTGCTGGTTAAGCAAAAAATTCAGTCTACTACTGCAATTTTCGATCAATATATGAACATTTTCATGGTGCATTTTTCAATAATTTGAAATCCGTTAAAAACTTACCGTCTGATTTTTCCCGAAGTCCGCATAAGCTGTATCTGAGAAGGCTGGGTGATGGAAGTCGATTTCGAAGCACGCTGATCTTTGGAGAAACGAGAGCGAACCCAGTTCACGACGTGAGCAGCGATAAGTAACTAACTACGAGCGTCGGGACGCCTATATAAGCGAAGCGTCGTATCTCGGACGCTAGCGTCGGTTGGGGTGCGATTTTTGCGCTGCTCACTCAAAATAAAGATGCATCGTTCAGTGAGTGGAAGTTTTCACTCTATGATTATGGACGACACATTTTGTGTAAATTTTGAAGAGAGACCAAAATAACTGATTCCGAATAATATCTAATAATGTAATATCTAATAATACTAGCTGTATTTGAGTTACAGTGTGTTGTGAAAGAAGTGAACTATTAGCAGTAAAATTAATATTTTCCTATTACATAACAGCTATAATTAAAAAATGTCAACTTGTCATCGTCCACATTTTTATTCTTTGATATTTTTCAATTATAGCTGCTATGGAATAGAAAATAATAGTTCACTTCTCTCAAAACACTCTATAGTTTAGATGAAAATACTATGCTAACATGAAACACAACTCATAACATTTGAATAAATGTTATAAAAAATACAGGTCCGTATTTGAAAATAAAAAGTTGAGGGTGGCCTGGGTTGTACGACACTTTGTATATAATTTATATTTGCATATTTGGATAGTATACAAAGAGTTGCTATGGCAAAGTGCCAAAAGTTTCAAACAATCTTCACAAAATAAAAGGATATAGGCAAAAAAAGAATTCCGAACTTTTCGATTTTTCCTGTATAACTGCAGAACCAAAGCAGCTAGATCAGATTTTTCAGTATTTGACCTCTGAAATACACAACTTTGCCCCCATAATTCTATCTTGAATATACAAGGTACATCCGATATAATATGAAGTAGATAGACAATACAAGCCTCAGGCCACCTACCATCAGGCCAATCCCTAGTGGGCACGCCATAGTGTAAAAGTTTGGCTTTATACACCCTGTATAATTTTATAGAAATGCAGACCGTCTGAAGAGGGGCCAGCTGTGTGAAGGTTCTCAGGAATTGTTATCGCTGGTAGCCTATCGCCAGATGTAAACAACGACCAGAAGCCATCAAGTTTGATGCGATATTTATTCAGTGCGGTACTGAGCGCGCCATCTTTTACCGAATAGATTAACCACCTCCATTACAATTAAAAGACTATCGTCTTTGATTTATTGCTTTGGTACAAACATGGTGATATTCATTCTCTTCGAATAAATGGACAGAGATATTAAAAATAGCATGTCTTGCCCGTGATTCGTCTGGATGATATTACTGATCTTGAGAAAACACGGGATAAAAACAATATTCACGGCCAACAACCAAATATCCAAATTCCTCAGATCTCCAAAAGACACAATACCAAACTATTCTCACGGTATATACGAAATACCATGTTCAAACTGCCCTAGAACTTATATCGGCCAGACTAACAGACGAGTAACTTCCAGAGTCTACGAACACGAACTTGCTGTGCGTTAGGCATCTTCCACTTCCGCACTTCATAAACATCAAGAAGACACAGGTCACAAAACTCTGCCAACCAGGATCATCCGAGAAGCCCTTGAGATAGAGAAGCGCCCCAATTGCCTCAACACTCACGACGACGGACGTAGACTTCCCAATACCTGGAAGCCTCTAATTGCAAGCATCAACTCATTTCCCACCAACCCAGTTCCCGCACAACTCACTTAGCGCCAACCAAGTTCCCGCACCCAGCTCATCTAGCGCCAACTCAGTTCCTGCCCATAGTTCACCTCACGCCAATACATTGCACGGCCATTACAGCCACTTCCACTATAAATACAGTTTCTGAACCCACAATTCCTCAGTTCTCTCGAAGGAGTAGACAGATTGGGACCTTGGAGAGAACCAGTGACGAGACATGGGGAGTAGGCAGATTGAGACACCGACGTCAAGTCACAAAAACCTAACGTAATTATACCTGAGGAGTAGGCAGATTGAGACCTCAGCATAGGATTACGTTTTAACCTTTCATTAATTTTCTTTCTTTTTCAGTTCTTGAAAATGGCTACAAAATCGGAGACGAAACGTCGAATTCCAACAATTTCTAGACGCGGTACAACCCGAACAATCAATATATATATACTGGGTGGCTACGGAAGTATTGCCTACGGAATATCTCAGTTATTGTATGAAGTAGGTTTGTGAAATTTGGAGCGTCGATATAATGACATAAGAGCTAGAATTTGAGCATATTGACATGTCGAAGTTAACTTCCGGTCTGACCGGAAGTAACATCAACTTTCTTATTTTTAATGAAAACCCTATTTTTTTTTCTTTTCGCTTTATTCAGCATACAATTCCCTTTCTAATGACATATCACAAGTTGGTATCTAACCAGAAACTAGATCAGAAAAAAATTATTATTGAAATTCACCGTGGCCGTGGAAGCAAAATGAAAGCCAAAAATTGAAAAGTTTGCTATGGAAACCATACGTCACTTGATAACAGTTGCTCTTGCTCTATTATCGCCATACGCAAAAATAACATTAAAAATAATGTGGAATGATAAATTATATCCTGTAGGTTCTAGGTTAAATAGGAACATAAACGTACTTGGTCTGTGCCATCGTCCATAGATATTCTAATATCTACCTATGGACGATGTTTGTGCTATTCAGAATAATCATTCCATTGCAATAATCATTCGAACCAAAATATTAACAAGTAGGCTGATTAAGATGTATTTTGGAATGAAACAAAAAAGAAACGAGAGCGCTCACGAACGCTGCTATCCATATTATTTTGACGTTCGAAGTAGTGTTTTTGATTCTGCCATTTTAAAAGGGTTTGAAAATCGAAATCAGTTAGTGGAATATTCAAAAAATGCCCCGATATTCACGAACCGAACAAATTGACATGCTTCTCATTTATGGTGAATGTTTAAAAAATTCTTAAGCCGCTGAACGATTGTATTTAGAGCGATATCCAGGGAGGCAGCAACCGTCAAGAAGGTATTTCCAGTGGCTTGAAGAAAAATTAAGAACTGAGCCTGATGTTCACGAAGACCAAGAAGCATTTGTTATTAATGATGAAACTGAAATTAATGTATTAGCGTTAGTACAATATGCTAGCACAATTTCCTCAAGGCAGATTGGCGCAGAATTATCTATAAGTAAGGACTCTGCTAGGAAAATTTTGAAAAAACATCGATTTAAATCCTTCAAGTATCAGTTGCATCAACATTTGTATGAAAATGACGGTGAAAGGCGCCTGGAATATTGTAATTGGTTTCTTCGACAAAATGCTGAGAATCACCTATTTAACTATTATATCTTGTTTACGGATGAGTCAAGATTTATCAACAATGGATTATTCAACAGGAATAATACAAGGTAGGTACTGTACTTTATTTGGATTATTGTCGATAGTCGAAGTGTAAAGTGCTAAAAGTGTTAACGGTCTTTCGTTTCAGGTACTGGGCGATAGAAAACGAGCACCGGTTTCGACAAGGTGGCTTCCAGGAGAGATTTGGTGGGAATGTTTGGGCAGGAATAGTTGGAACTCATATTGTTCGCCCCATTCGGCCAACTAACCGGAGAGAGATACTTTAATTTTTTAACGAATGAAATTTCGGAATTCATTAACAACCTACCAGCGGAAATAACTGAGAGAATGTACTTCCAGCAAGATGGCGCCCCTCTGCATAATTCAAGAATAGCGAGAAATTATCTTCAAAATCGCTTTCAAGAGAGACTTATAACAACCCATGGTCCAGTCAGGTGGCCACCAAGGTAACATGATCTTACTCCGTGCGACTTTTTTCTATGGGAGCATTTCAAAAATAGTGTGTATTCCACACAGCCTACAACTCTACATGAGCTAGAAGTAAAAATTCGTAGAGCTTTCCAAGATATCACGCCCCAAATGTTGAGAAACGTTTTACATGAAAATATCACCAGAGTCAATAAATGTATTGACGCTGAGGGAATGCATTTCGAACATTTGTTTTGAATTTATTTTATCTTTAATCCTATCAATTTGAATTTTTTTTTTCGATAAATCTGTTTTTTTGTTATTTGAATAATAATAATTGGATTTTTTGGTATTTCATTTCAAAAAAGCTATTATATCATTAGAAAGGAATGGTTATGTTGAATAGTACAGGCAAGAAAAAGTTGTATGTTCCTATTTAAGTTATGGACCTACAGAGTATTGTTTTTTTCCCAATTTTTCCAATATTTTTTTTGGCGGCTTTTTATAACGCCGACGAATGAAAATAAAATATCACAGTAGTAGCAACTGTTATCAAGTGACGTATGGTTTCCATAGCCAACTTTTCTATTTTTGGCTTTCATTTTGCTTCCACGGCCTACTCGGTGAATTTCAATAATACTTTTTTTCTGATCTAGTTTCTGGTTAGATACCAACTTGTGATATGTCATTAGAAAGGGAATTGAATGATGAATGAAGCGAAAAGAAAAAAAAAATAGGGTTTCCATTTAAAATAAGAAAGTTGATGTTACTTCCGGTCATACCGGAAGTTAACTTCGACATTTCAATATGCTCAAATTCTAGCTCTTATGTCATTATATCGACGCTCCAAATTTCACAAACCTACTTCATACAATAACTGAGATATTCCGTAGGCAATACTTCCGTAGCCACCCGGTATATATATATATATATATATATATATATATATATATATATATATATATATATATATATATATAAAAACAATATTCACGGCCAACAACCAAATATCCAAATTTCTCAGATCTCCCAAGGACACAATACCAAACGATTCTCAAGGTATATATGAAATACCATGTTCAGACTGCCCGAGAAGTTATATTGGCCAGACTAACAGACGAGTAACTTCCAGAGTCTACGACGCGAACTTGCTGTGCGTCAGGCATCTTCCACTTCCGCACTTTATAAACATCGAGAAGACACAGGTCACAAAATAGACTTCAAAAACACAAAAACAATTTCCACCGAGAAAACTCTGCAAACCAGGATCATCCGAGAAGCCCTCGAGATAGAGAAGCGCCCCAATTGCCTCAACACTCGCGACGACGGACTCACTTAGAGGAGTAGGCAGATTGAGACCTCAGCGTAGAATTACGTTTCAACCATTTCAACCATTTATTAATTATATATATATATATATATATATATATATATATATATATATATATATATATATATATATATATATATATCAGTGAAAATATCCCTTGGGGTTGCAGTCAGAAAAAGTGGCCTGGTAAAGAACAACTCTTTGTTAAATTGTCGAGCTTTCGAAAATATTTATTTTCATTTTCAAGACATCTGAAAGTATTAATCGTGTGAACAAACAGATCACCCTTAATATGATGTAAAACAACTTACTAACGTGAGATTAATTTTGTGAAAACAGCAGAAAACTTCTTGGTCATTCCTTATGTATGTAAGAATATGTCACAACACAAAACGAGATGAAACAACAATAATAAAACTATGTCATGTACACGAACACGATTAAAAAACATTATGATTTTATGAGTTATGAAGGAAAATTTTTAATTTAAATTTTGAAAAATGTTAATCATTTTCAAACTCGCCTTTGAAACTGCACGTGGTTCTAGGGACGCACAAGGGCGGTAAAAATATGTAGAAAAACAGAAGAAGAGAGTACTGACAGATTTCAACATAAAACACGTCAAATGTCAACAGTCAACCTTGTATGTTCCATGAAACACGCTTCAGCTCTGTGCTGAGTTATGCCCTCTATGGGGGATTATGAGAACTATTATTAAAGTTATTTGAGTTTGCAACATTATTTTTGTGGAGAGAAAGAATATAATTATAAATTATACTAAGATTGGCTATATCAGACCGCTTATTCATACTATTAGGTTCTTTACTAACGTAAACCATCTCTAGAAAATTTCTCTTGGAATAATTTTCTTCAATTGCTAAAATTGTGGGTTCATTGAAATTAATATTGTGAAAAGTTGAAATGCTGTGTTCTGCAAGTGCACAGCTGTTTTTTTTTTAATTTGCAGTCACTCTTATGTGAAGCAATACGTCCGGAGAGATTTCTAACTGTCTGTCCAATATATATTTTGTCACAATTGACACAAGATAATTGATAAATTACATTAGTTTGTTCAAATTTAGAAAGAGGAGTTTCAGTTTTTGAGTATAAAAGATTTACAGTTTTGTGATTTTTCTTCGCTATGCGAATTTCTGGAGATTTAAAAATATTGGTTAGTTTGGGTGTTAATTCCTGTATATAAGGAAGGCTCCTATATTTACATAAGATTCTTTGCTGTGATTGTGTTTGATTATTCAAAATGTTGACGTTATTTTCAATGATATTATTTAAGTTATTATTATTATTTATGGTAGAAGTATTAAAAAAAAATTATTAATCATGTATTTAGGATAAGAATTGTCCAAGAGGATTCTTCCCAACTCCTTCAAACACTCCTGTCGATGAACAGGATGTGACAGACCTGTCACTCTGTTTTTTAGTGCGACGATCAGATTTTGCTTCATGCTCTTATGATGATAAGAGTGAAAATTCAGGAAACGATTTGAACAAATCGGCTTCCTGTACCATTTTGTACATCTGCCAGTTCAAAATGTCACACTTTTAATTTAAAAAAATCCTTCAGAGACCTTGCAAAATAAAGAGTTATTCTCAAATCATAAGATTACGAGCCAAGTAAACGGAACACTCTGAACTCATCCAAGAAAGCTAACTTTTCTTCAAAGAAAATAATTGCAGCCACATAAAACCATACGCTTAGTTATCAACAAAGTAAAACAGATTCAAAAGAATAGGAAAACATTAGAAAAAGATTATTTCCAGTTGATAATAAAATTGTTACGTAATAAATCTAATTTCAGTTATAAGAGCTGTTGTACAATAGCGCAAATTTTTTTTTGGTTACGTTCACAAGGTAGAAAAGGGTTGTGCTCACGACTAGCTTTGAAACAGGGAGATGGGGTGAGTTACTAAAATCGGAAAGATGTTCGGAGGGCGCCAACAGATTCAAATAAACAAACCCTTCGTAAAAGTTCCACTGGTAAATCGAACCTATAAAATTAAACCACAATGGGTAACCAAATAATATCCAACAATACTGTACTAATAAACTTTATATTCACTAGCTCGACCATTACATATCCGCAACACAAATTTTCTTTCAAGGGAAGTGATGACTTATTACCACCAATCACATCATACATCTAATTTACCGTGCACGGTTGGAGAACTCTCGCGAGAGGGGAGAAGAGTGGACATATATCTGAAGGGATGATTTTATCCAATCTCCTATACAGGTTAGATACTAAACCTATGACCGTAATTAACGAAGTACTTAGAATTAGGTATTATGAATGTTTACAATACGGGATTTCGGAAATATAGATATTGTAGTTAGTAGATATTGGCTCATTCTTAACGATGAAAGTCTGTATTGGCAAAGAGGGTGGAATTCATAAACAAAAGCCGCTATGCGGTACTTAGCCTCTTCGAGGGTCCTCTGCAAGGTACTGGGCGGTGTAAGGCAACACCCGGGTATCAGAAGAAGGGTGCAAAGCTTCTTTTCAAATCGTGTTATACAACGGTCTAGAAATATTGTTGCAGGCCACCACAAAACGCCTAGAAAATTTATTCTATGAATATTCAGTCTATAGAAAATATGGAAAAGAGTTTAGGGACTTGAACAGAGGAACCAGTAAAATAACTCACCTCCGATTACCGTTTATCCCCTAATAATCGTGAGACGTTGAATTTCTGGTTCCACACAAATAGTTGATACACTATCCTCTAACGAGAAAAAATCGACAGTAGAAACTATGTAACTCAAAAGTCGTACTATCGACAAAATGCTTGTGAATTGAAACCGCCTATAGCGTAAAATTAATCACCAATTCATTGCTAAGTATATCAGTGCCATTGTAAAAATGAATTCCGCTATTCTCGATTCTTTTCTAGCTTCCAACAAAAAAAGAGGTTTCGCATTTTAACGAAGTGGCAGCAGCTCTTGGGTGTCGGTACAACGAATATTGACTTGGAGCCTATACGGGTTGTCCCTTTCATACGGAAGTTGTAAGATTTTACGCATAACGTAACACTCCCTTCACTTCCCCAAAAAAAAAAAATTGTTTTTTTTTTTTTTTTTTTTCTAATCTAATTTTATGTCTTTAACATGCCATGACCCTAATGAGCGACCAGTTTCAAAATCAGCAAGTTCATATACATTCGTAGACAATTTCTTTAACACACGGCATTTGATGAATTTGGGGGCCAACTTTCCCTGAAAATAATCTGCAGCATCAGACAATTGCTTATTTCGTTTCCACACTACTTGGCCGACTGTCAAAGTGACAGGACGGCGGCGAAGATTGTAACGTTGAGCGCTCGCCATATAAGACTCCTTTAGTTTAGCTTCAACTTTCGAACACAGATCTTGGACTTCTCTTACATGTCCGGCTAATGATTGACGAGGAGCAAAATCAAGAGGTTTATTCTCCGATTCACCCGCTTGCCCGGACATATCACCTGAAATATTGATCTCTCGACCAAAATTGAGGTACGATGGGCCTGTGGTTTCATGGACCGCTGTGCGTAACGCAAAACCCAATCTTGGAAGGTCTTTATCCCAATCACGCTGAGAATCTTTAATATAACTTCGAATCATTGTTTTTAGAGTTCGATTGACCCTTTCGGTTGGATTAGCCTGTGGACTATACTGAGCATTAAATACAATACGGCAGTTATATGACTCGCACATTTTCTTAAAATTTTTCGAAACATACTGTCGACCATTGTCGCACAGAAGTCTCGCTGGGACACCGAATATCATGAAAACATTTTCCTCTATAAATCTAGTGCAAGCCTCACTAGTCGCGGCTTTTAAAGGACATAATAAAGTAAATTTCGTAAATAGATCAGTAACAACTAAAACAAATCGGTTACGCTTGTGAGAAAGAGGCATGGGCCCAATCAGGTCTGTTGCTATAACTTCCCAGGGCTTTGAAATAATACGACTAGACATCTTACCATACGGAATTTTTTGTTCAGGTTTTTGGGACTTACATATCTCACAATTCCGGACATATCGCAAGATATCGCTGTTCATGCCAGGCCAAAAATATAAATTTGAAATTCGTCTTCTCGTTTTATAAAAACCAAGGTGTCCTGCACTTGGCTCATCATGATTTTCATTAAATACTGCCAAACGAAGGTTTTTGGGAACCACTTGTTTCCAGTCTAAGCCCTCGTCCAATGTTGGAGAACCTGAATTCACAAACTTATAGACCTTATTCTCGACTATTTTCCATTTGGGGTACTTATCCGGATGAGATAGCACATTAGCCCTCAATTTTTTATACCAAGTGTCAACGTCCTCTGGATCAACCTCCACAATGGCAATCGCGGGTACGTCTGATGCCACCGCTCTTGACAAAGCATCAGGAACAAAATGGGATTTACCACTACGGTGAATCACATTGAAGTCATAACCCTGTAGGCGCAACGACCATCGACATAATCGCCCAGATGGGTTCTGCAACTTGTACAAATATCGTAAAGAGGCGTGATCGGTCACTACCGAGAATTTCGCTCCTTCGATATATGGTCTGAATTTTTCAATACCGAAGAGCACGGCCAGACATTCCAGCTCTGTTGTGGAATAGCGTGTCTCCGGGGCAGTTAAGCTCCTGCTGGCGTACGATATAACTCGTTCACCATCATGAAAATTCTGGGAGAGTACGCAGCCCAATCCCACTTGGGAGGCGTCGCACTGCAAAACAAATTCGCGAGAGTAATCCGGAGAAGCCAGGATTGGTGCCGACACCAATAACTCTTTCATTTGTTGAAATGCCTTTTCACACTCTGGTGACCAAATAAATTTACAATTTTTCCGTGTGAGCTTAGTTAACGGAGAGACACTGGAGGAAAAATTAGGAATGAATCGACGATACCATGATATCATACCCACAAAACGTCGAACGTCCTTCACACCTTTCGGAGTGGGATAACTCACCATGGACTCTATTTTAGCCGGATCTGTACGAAGTCCATCCTTCGTAACCAAATAACCAAGATATTTCAATTCGGATTTTAGGAATGCGCATTTCTTTTGATTCACAGTGAGACCGGCCTCAAAAAGCTTTTCCAATACAGAAGTAAGAGTTTTCAAGTGACTGTCAAAATCGGGCGTCGCGATGATGACATCATCCAGATATACAAAAACGAACTCCTCAAGTTCTGGTCCCAAAACTGTATCTATTAGACGTTGCCACGTTGCTGGACTATTATGCAGTCCGAAGGGCATGCGCGTGAATTGATATAATCCCCGCGATGGAACGGTGAAAGCTGTCTTGTCTTTGCTTGAATCTTCTAAGAGAATCTGATGATATGCGCTTTTTATGTCAATAGATGAAAAATATTTGGCGTTACTCAGTCGAGCTAAAATATGATTGACAAAGGGGAGGGGGTAAGCATCCCGACGAGTTACTTCATTTACTTTACGAAAATCTACGCAAAACCTGTATTCCCCATTAGATTTTTTCACCAATACCACGGGACTCGACCAGGCTGATTTCGATGGTTCGATAATCCCCAGAGATAACATTTCGTCTATTTCTTTATTTATCACACCTTGGATATATGGCGAACAGGGATAATACCTCTGCTTGATTGGCGGACTCGCCCCTGTATCAATAACATGAGTCACACCCTTAGCGCAGCCCAAACCCTTGCCCATCTTGTCAAAATAATATTTCACCAAATTATTTACCTTAGTTATTTGATTATCGGATAAATATTGAGACTCGTTACTAATACTACACCAAACATCTTTAGAGTTTCCCAAGGTAAACGTATTATCTCGGAAAGAAGAGATGATGTCCATGTCCCTCCAGAAATCTATGCCGAAAATAATTTCGTCACTCAAATCCAAAACTACTAGACACTTAATTAAGCTAACCTTATATTCTAATTTTACCGGAACATTAACAACACCTAAAACTGTACATTTGTCCCCATTAGCTAACGAAATAGTTTTTACATTACTTTCTAAAGGTAAGTTCATTTTATTTAATTTTTGCCACCCTGTACGTCCGATACAAGTTTGTGAGGCACCCGAGTCGAGAAGTCCTTGGAAAGGGATATCATAAATGGAAACCTTCAAATAGGGCCTTGGATCTGAACCTTGAGCTGAAAAAAAAGCAGATATTTTATCCTTTTTGTACTCACCCTGTACAAAAAGTTTCCACGATTCCCAAGAACCGTCAATAGGTTTCGTTGAGATTTCTAATTTCGAGATCCCCGCTGATGGTAGTTGCGGCGATCTCCAGATTCGTTTTTTCGATTACAAGGACATGAGTATTTGGTGACATTAGGTTTACCACAACGGAAACAGAATGGTTTGACCTGTGGTGAAATGCATTGGGAAAACCCGTGTTCAGTGGAACCACAATTCCAACATTTTTTATTACCCGAAGTTCCCTGACGAACAGGCTGAAACTTATTAATCGGAGGCAAGTTCACACTGGGATAGTTATAGGCTAAATCTGGTTCAAGTAAGCAAACTTCATTTGTCATTTTTGATTTAGAGGCCAATTCTCGAGAAATTTCAACTTTTTTACATTTTTCTAAAAGTTCATCAACGCTTTTTGTCTCAACCAAAGCTAATCTATCAATAAAATAAGGATCGATATTTCTACGTAAGGTAGATAGTTGTTCTTCGTCGGAAGGCTTTACAGGCAACCGATTAAACATATTGATCATGCATGCAAAAAATTCACCTACCCTTTCCATAGGTTTTTGCTGCCTTTTACGAATTTCATCCCACAAATTGATTTGGTAATCATGTCCCAAATATTCAGCCCTCAATTCGTTCACGAAAATATTCCATGAAGTAATTTTTGGCCTAACTGATCTATACCACAATAACGCCTTATCGGTAAGTAAATCTTCCAAAGAAGCGAGTACGTCTTGCTCGGATACATGACGAGATTTTTTATACTCTTGGACCCTTTCTAAAAACGCATTTACGCTAATGGTATTTGGTCGACCCGAAAAGGAAATATCCCACTTATAAACTGGAGTTGAAGGTGATTTATACGTAATAGTACTAGTGGTACTAGTTTGACTGGTAGAGACAACGTTACTAGTAGATGCTGGTATATCATCTGCAAGTAATGCCCTATCAAACCGTTCTTCCAAACTACATAATTGCTTAAAAACATCTGATTTTGAATTACCCAGTTTCATATCAGCTGGTGGGATTTTCACTCTGTTCAACCTAGCATAGATATGTTTGAACTTGGTTTCTAGAGAACGAGCGTCACTACTGGTTGGAGCAATTTTATTTCGAGTGGCCAAAAATCCTTGTAAATCAGTTATTTTTCCATTACAAATATTAAGTTCCTCTAATGGGCTGGGATTAAAGGTAGCATGGTATTCTGCAACACCAAATTTTTCGCCTACCGTCAGTTCAGTCAGTTTATTACGCATTGATTTGACCGTTTCGCTGTTTGTTTCTAAATGACCTCTAACATTGAGTTCGTAAACTAACTCATCTCGTAGTAATCTAGATGAATCCATATTGAAAAATATTTGGAAACAATGCACTTCAAAGATAATCAATATCCTTAAAAAAATATAATAATCGCAGTGAAAAGAAAAGCAATTCTACTAAATTAATGATCAATATATATCCTTTGACCCCTGGACTATAAACTTTCTGCCGAGGACGCCAAATAATCGAAGCGAAATAAAATGAGCCAATATCTTACACATTAAAAAAAAAATGGTTAAACCCTACCTAGCAAAACAACAATCTGATAAGGTGAAACGATGCTATAAAAAGTCTTAAACCTGAAAATGAAAACATCACTTTTATCTTTTATACATCACTATTCATTTCATGAAGTGTACAGTATAAAAAGTATATTCCTGAAAGCGCTATGCGGTACTTAGCCTCTTCGAGGGTCCTCTGCAAGGTACTGGGCGGTGTAAGGCAACACCCGGGTATCAGAAGAAGGGTGCAAAGCTTCTTTTCAAATCGTGTTATACAACGGTCTAGAAATATTGTTGCAGGCCACCACAAAACGCCTAGAAAATGTATTCTATGAATATTCAGTCTACAGAAAATATGGAAAAGAGTTTAGGGACTTGAACAGAGGAACCAGTACAATAACTCACCTCCGATTACCGTTTATCCCCTAATAATCGTGAGACGTTGAATTTCTGGTTCCACACAAATAGTTGATACACTATCCTCTAACGAGAAAAAATCGACAGTAGAAACTATGTAACTCAAAAGTCGTACTATCGACAAAATGCTTGTGAATTGAAACCGCCTATAGCGTAAAATTAATCACCAATTCATTGCTAAGTATATCAGTGCCATTGTAAAAATGAATTCCGCTATTCTCGATTCTTTTCTAGCTTCCAACAAAAAAAGAGGTTTCGCATTTTAACGAAGTGGCAGCAGCTCTTGGGTGTCGGTACAACGAATATTGACTTGGAGCCTATACGGGTTGTCCCTTTCATACGGAAGTTGTAAGATTTTACGCATAACGTAACAAAATATTATTAGATAAAATTTATAACATCTTGTATATGAAACTGTCACACAGCCAATCACAGGTAGAGTTTAGAAAAAGAACGAGGAAACTTAAAGTCAAGAAAAAGGTCATATCAGCAACTAAAGAGGAAATAAATATCATGTATGAAAATCTAAAAACTCAATCAAATTTTAGTAGAAATAAAATAAAAATGTACCATATAGAAATAATTGAAAATAGGTTAATTAATTCTAAGAAATCAATAAAAATCAGTGACTGACAACCATAAGTGTTCGATAGTGTTTGTGAAAATCGAAAAATAACGGGCCTGGTAACGGAAAAAAGAGAGAGTTATCAACAAGAAAGGAAGCGGAGGTCGATTTTGGAGAAAGCAGAGAAAATTTACATCAAAATTCCAATTAAATGAAGAATTACATCTAAATCTCCACAGAAACACTTAATATACCAAATTAGGAAGTACTGAAACTGAAAACAACTTACCTTAACAAACGTTTGGTAAGAAATCCAACCTGCAAGCCAAATAGGAGAAGCTGGAATCTACCAGAACCAGAAAGGTATTTGATCCTTATATAAATCCAAAATTCAACAAGCAATCCAGTGCACGAGTTTGAACTTTCCTTTTTTTCCGCAGTTTTCTTCATAACTAGTTAAATCACTTAGACAATTTCCGCGTATCAGTGCACGAAACTATTCCTTTTTGAGAACTTTATTAGTCTTATTTTATCAATTATTTTCATCTCAACACACGAACTCTTCTGTTTACTTGTAATTTTAGGTTAAAGACATTTCCGTTTGAGGAACCATATGAATGGCAAGTGTCTATTAAAACGGTGACGGTGCCGTTCCTCTAATGTTTGAAATTTACATGACTTTGCCATGTTCACATATTTAGCAAGTAAGGTAGTTTTCGTAGGGACAGGTGGAATAAGAATTTAAGAAATCTACTGATAATTATGAGAGTTATTACATTAAAAAAAAAAATTACTATTGAGAATAAAATGAACAATATTTGAGTTGAATTCATATCTTTCTTTATTTTCAAGGTAAATTACATATTATTATTATATATCATTCTTGACATCCTTTCCCTGAATTCTACCTTGAGATTGAGAGTTTCTCATGTGGCGTACCAGAGAGCAGCTGGAGCACCTGAAAAGAAAGAGAAAGGTAATATCTAAAAGCAAAGAGTAAGTATTTATAAGGGCGTTCTGAAATATTATTTGAATACAATACTTTATTTACAGT
This sequence comes from Chrysolina americana, assembly GCA_958502065.1. Taxonomy (NCBI): domain Eukaryota; kingdom Metazoa; phylum Arthropoda; class Insecta; order Coleoptera; family Chrysomelidae; genus Chrysolina; species Chrysolina americana. The sequence continues at coordinate 21,997,208 of OY293415.1, read as the reverse complement.
CTACAAACCACTGATTATAAATATGAATAAAAGGGAACAAATTCCTAACTATTGCTACTATCAATCAAACTACTTTCACTAAAGAAAAACTATAAAACAAAAATTCGAATTCAATACAATTATTCTTCTACAAATTCTAAAACTACTAAAAATCAGCAAAATATTAATACAGTTTATTATTATCAACAATCACTAATACTATCACTAATATTATTAATATATTCAAACTATTATTATTTTTATTGTAATTATTGATAACCAATTCATCATAACAAATGTCACCTCAACTTAGGGCACTCTAGAATTCTTCACACACATTCATTTTCATAATATATATATATATATATATATATATATGTTAAATTAGTCTTCCTTGGTTTGAGTTTTTTAAAACAGACTTTATTCACATTTACTACAATATGGAAATATTGAACTTTACATGCGAAATTATAATGGTTTAAAACTCGTATTGATTCAAATCTACTAAACTACTTGGTTTGAAGACTGGAAAGACTTGAACGACTTGAACCGGGTCTCCTCGACTTTATAGGTTCAGGAATGCTGACTGGATACTGCGTAGTTTCTGTTATTCCACGAAGACCTTCAAATGTGCTGAAGAATATCCTCTATCTTCTGCGTAGTAGCTGATGCAATGTTAATAGTGTATGACGCAATTCCAGGACAAAGGGCTCATTCAGGAATCGGATATAACAACTCCCCCCTTGAAAAGAAAGTTGATGCGGTGCTGCAACTTTCACATCAAGCTAATGATTTATTGGAGTTCAATTCTATACTTTCTTCTTCTCTTTCATCTAAGTGGATACTTGGTCTTCTTTTTGAAGGTAACAATCTTCGAAGGTATGCAAGAGTTCTTCCTGTTCTTGGAGGTGGTGGAGGTGGATCATTTCTTGATGTCATAATTCCAATTTTCACTGAACGTCTATTTTTGCATTTACAAAATATGTGAAGTAAAATTACAAAGACAATTATTACAATTGTGAGAATCGTAAACCATGAAACATGTTTCCTCACAAAGGGTTCATTAATAATTTGATCAAGTTGGTCAGAATATTGATTTAATTTATGTTGAGCAATGTTTAAATTATCAACATTTAATTTGCTCAATTTCAGAGGCTTTAATTTTGGAAGATTTCCTTTATTTGGTACATCACTGCAACATTGATATGGAATCAAAATTGGATAACTTTTATAAGTAATATTCTTCTCTTGAGTAACAAAGTATTTTGCATATACTTCTTGTATTTCCAATAAATGAATTACAATTAGGTTCCAGTTCCAAAATTGAATTCGTTTTAATTATTTTTGTTACAATATCTTGTTTTTGACAATTAATTGTAACAGCCAAAGGATGTGATACAGTTATTAACCAAGTATTCTGTTGAATTTCAAAAACATTATAATCTTTTGCAAAAAGTAAGGAAGTTGAACACATTCTAGGAAGTTCTAGTAATGGTCTCAAAATTTGAGCTTCACAAATTGCTTTGCTATCAATTGGATAAGAAATAACAATTTCACATATATGAAAATTATAAAAAAGTAACTTACACTGATCTAAATTTTGAAAAGCAGTGTACATCATAGAATCATCATCTTTTGCAATATAATTTTTATTTGTTGGTAAAATATGATGTAACCCTGTTCTGTTATCTAGGATAGGAATGGGGTACAATCGGTAAACAGTATAGATTTCAGGTTCAACTAAGGGAATTTTCAATACAAAAATTATCCTTGAGTCTGCTTGAAAAGCTTGTAATTCAATAATATCTAAGTATTTAGATACTGATGAAAGTTTCGCGGGTAAACGTAAATAATTCTTTTAAATTGTTTGTGTTATTTCTTGAAGAGATGATACTGAGTCATTGGGTTTAATTATTGAAGTATGGATAATATGTAGTCTAGCAAACGTAATTGCATTGAGAATGTCATTCAAATAATTTTCCAAAAATGTATTACTTTCCAATAGTTGTTGACAGATTTCGATAGTTTTCAACTTTGCATCAACCATTGCTAAATGGTCTGAAAGATCATAAATTGAAGTTTCAATTTGTTTTATATCTTCATTAAATGTTTCTTCATCTACTTGCAATTGTTGAATGGTACTATTAAATTCTTTTATTACAGAAGTTGTAACTGAAATTTGGTTTTTGAGTAAATTTTCAATTTGGTGTTCATCCCTGTATATTTTGTTAATACAATTGTTAAAGTATTCACCGTCACTGGCATCTAAATTTCCGGTAAGGGCTTTCCAAATTGATCCAGCGCCATTTATTAAACCTCTTTTATATCTTTTGTTATAATCATTCGAATCAACTTGAGATTCGTAATACTTTTCCTCTACTTGATGAGCAATTTTATTCAACAGACTAATATGCGTACTGATTTCTCCATTAAAATATTTCATTCTCGGGTTGTTGGTTTCTATAAGTTCAATCAAGTCATTTAATATTCTTGCATTATGATCAATAGCTTCTTTTACTTGTGCCATATCTTTTACTACTAATAAAGTCCATTTTTCATTTGAAATTTTAATATCACCTTGTTCATGGTAATATACTCCTACTGAGTTATTAATAGGTGTTAACTTATACTGAGCGTTAACAATGTGGATGACTACTAACAGGAGGAGAATCATTCTTGATCTGAATTTTCTTTTTCTAGATTTTCCTGATCTGAAACAAAACATCAGTCTATCAAAATTTACTTTTGAATTTTGATTTGTTTTAAGATTCTTAAGCATGGCTGAATGTTGAAACACTTCGATAATTTCGAAAGGTCCATTAAATTTATTTTCTAATTTATTCTTTATTTGAGATTCTTTAACAAAGACTTTATCTCCAATTTTAAAAGATCGAGTTTCGTGATGGATATTTTCGTCAAATCGTTTTTTCGCATTTTGTTTTCTCCTTCCAGTATTTCCACGAGCTACTTTATTCTATTATTAAGATCTCTTATATATTTGGTTAAAAGATCTTTTTGATTATATGTTGTTTCAGGGGGTCTACCTGAAGTGTGTCCAAATATCAACTCATAAGGACTGAATCCATGGGTTTTATTTTTACTGTTGTTATAAGCAATAACAGCAAGGGGTAAGATTGACAGGGGATGTTCATTAGGATTTTCTATCTTATGAACTCGTAACATTTCGACAAGGGAGGCATGAAATCTCTCTAGAGAACCATTTGATTGTGGATGGTCTACACTACAAATTGTAATCTTCATGTCGTATAGTGTACAAAGGTCTTTTACGATGTGAATATTAAACTCTTTACCTGAATCTACGTGGAGTTCCATAATGTTGGAAAAATACAAGTAAAGTATTAGCGACTGATTTTGCGGTTTTGTCAGGTATTGGATATGCTTGGGTGAATTTAGTTAATTCGTATCTCAGTGTGAGAATATAATTTTGTACTGGAATTTCTGAAATATCAACATTTACTCTTTCAAAAGCTGTTTTTGGGAGTTTCTGTTATAACAAGAGGATTCTGTAAATTTTGTCGACATATTTTAGCTTTTTGACAAATTTCACAAGCTTTTATGAAATTTTCAACATCTTTTGTGATGCCTGTCCAATTATATTTTTCTCTTATTCTCCTCAAAGTTTCATTTATTCCACGATGCAAATTCTTTTTACCATTGTGGTATTGATCTAATATCATTGGTATTTCATTTTCGTTGGGGGTTCGAACTACGTCTTGACATATTTCGAATTTAATATTCTCTTTATCTGCTAAGATATATGAAAGCATTTCTTGAATAGGTAGATCGACATTATTTTCGACATAATACGTTTTTGAGGGTTGAAATGTGCCTTGGCATCGATATAAGGAACTGAACATGTATTCAATTGCATCTTCAGGTTCAAAAGTTACTAATATCAAATAATATTTCCGATCATTTACAGTTCTACTGGAAACAATATTTATTTTATTTGGATAAAAATCTATATCTTCTTCAAATATATCGTCAAGTATTTTATCATGTAATGATGTTAATTTTCTGTTTTGTGGAAAAATAACAATGTCTTTATGACTTTTGTCTAGTAATTGATCATTGATGAATTCAAATTTTGAGTAATCAATTAATGATTTGATTTTAAAAAGTCTAGAAAAGTTTGTTAATTCTTCTAATACAGTTTCTTGAGCTATTTCAGTCTCTGTATCTGAAATATCATGTTCTTCAAGATTATCATTTGCCATTAAAATATTTGATAAGACTTCATCTCATTCTGATTCTAGATAAAGCGTCTGCGTTCTTATGAATTTTTCCGGGTCGATAAATAACTTCGAATTGGTATTCCTCTAATTTCAAACGCCATCTGGCTAGTCTACTACCAGAGTCTTTTATTGAGAATAACCATGTTAGTGGTCGATGGTCTACTATAAATTTAAATTTTCTATCATAAAGATAGGGTCTAAAATGTTTAACTGACCATACCATGGATAAAAGTTCTCGTTCAATAGTTGAATATTTTGTTTTAGCGGGACATATTGTTCTAGATGCATAGGCAATAGGTAGGTCTTTTCCTATTGGTCCTTGGGATAATACGGATCCAATTGCAAATGAGCTTGCATCGGTTGTCAAGATAAAAGGTTCATCAAAATTTGGATAAATCAAAATAGGGGTTGAAGTCAAGGCTTTTTTCAATTCTTGGAAGGATTTTTTGCATTCTTCATCAAAATGGAAAGATAATCTTGTCATGGGTTTAGAAATTTTTGAAAAATTTGGAATACATTTTCTATAATAACCTGCAAGTCCTAGAAATTGTTTAATTTCTTTGGGTTGGCTGGTTCTGGGAAATTGATTATACAATCAACTTTTGCTGGGTTTGGTTTCACTCCATCTTTAGTAATAACATGTCCTAGATAGGCGACTTCTTGTCTCAAAAATTCACATTTGTCAGGTTGTATTTTCAAATTTGCACTTCTTAATCTCTTGAAAACAAGTTTTTAGTTAAATATGTGTTCATCTATAGTCGGAGAATAAATAATTATATCATCCATATATACCAAACATCTCTCGTTTGTAAGTCCGGTTAGAATATGATCTAAAATTCTTTGGAGAGTACTAGGAGAGTTTTTCATTCCGAAAGGCATTCTGAGAAATTCGTATAAACCATTTCAACAGAAAAAGCGTTTTTTTCTATGTCGTTAGGATGCATTTCAATTTGATGAAAACCTGAGGCTAGATCAAGGGTGGTAAAATATTGACATTTTCCGAGTTGGTCTAATAAATCTGATATATTGGGCAAAGGATATTTATCATCAATAGTTAGTTCATTTAATTTCCGATAGTCAATTACTAAACGCCATTTTTGTTTTCCTGATGCGTCAAGTTTTTTCGGTACGATCCAAACTGGGGCTGACCATGGTGAAATTGAGGGTCTAATTATATTTTGTTCTAATAATTTTGAAATTTGTGACTTCACTTCTTCTTTATGTACGTGTGGATATCTATAAGATTTTGTTGAAACTGGTTGTGCACCATCTTTCAGTTTCACTGTATGTTTAATATCACTTGTGGAAGTTAAAGGATCACCTTCTGAATAAAATATGTCTGTGAATTCTAAACATAAGGTCTAAATTAATTCTTTCTCTTCTTCATTAAGATGTTTTAGACGAAGTAAATTCTTTATTTTCTCTGGACGACTTGTTTGTATGTTTTCTGTTTCAATGTCAACTTCATTTCCATAATATTCTTCAAGTTGTAAGTCATTAAAATCAATACATTTTTCAATTGCATCTACATTTACAACGGTTACTAAAAATTCTCCTTTTTCGTTAATTTTCACTAGGGCATTTGGAAGTTTAACTTTCTCTTTTTCAGTAGCTAACAGTATAGCTTCTGTATTTCTTAATTTGGATTTTAATTTAAAAACTTTTTAAACTCTTGGTTCGATTGTTATTTTATTTTACAGATTTTGTGTACTGAACTTTTCCTGTAAGTTTCCTTGAATTTTTTGTTCATTATTTATTTTTACTGATGTTCCAGCAAGTGTATTCCGGGCTGAATATAAAGGGAAGGTTTTATAATTCAAAATTAAAACTTGATTACCAATATCTACTACTCCATCAAATCTTTTCAAAAAATCGGTACCAAAAATTCCGTCAAATACGATATCTAAATCGTGTACGTGAACTTTATGCCAAACTGGTTTTTCTTCTATGCCAAATGGTATTAAAACTGACTCTTTTACCATTACTTTTCCATCTGTAACTCCTGTAACTGGTATATTTTCTGTAAATCTTTTTGTATAATTTTCAGCTGTTTTCCTTTTAAAAATCGAGATACCTTCACCTGTGTCAATTAATATTTTAAAATTAGCTGGGCTGATTAAATAATACAAATCGCTACAATTGGATGTTATAGAAATTGCTGATCTGTCTTGAGGTCGTTCATAGTGGGTATTGTTTTCTCTGGCTTGAATTCGCGAGTTTTGATTAGCGCTGCGAGATTCGCTTCCATTTCGATTGCAGGAAGAATCTGTTGAGTTGGACATAGTTGTTCTATAATTATATTGTCTGCATATAGGGTTTGTCGAGATTGGGGATTGGTATTCATTAATTGTGTCGTACATGGATTGGTAGTTGTACTGATAGGTGGGTTGTCTAGTAACAGAAAATTGTGAAAATCCGTTTGAAGTTGTTCTACTTCATAGTCAAAATTTTCATTTGGTATTTGTTCATATTGCTGTTGTTCAAAATATTGTTGATCCGGAAAATAATCTTTCTCATCATAGAATGACTCGTTTCCTTGGTCTGAATATTCATAAATATTTTCGTTTTGATTCTCAAAATCTGTATTTGAGCATAATGAATCGTACTCATGATCTAATAAATGGGTTTTATTCGCATTTAAATTCCATTGAGGGTTATTCTTGATTACTGTGGGTCTATTTGTTTGAAAATATTGTCCGCGTTGTTGCATTTGAGGATTTGCTTGTCTTTGAAAATTTTGATTTCGGAAATTTCGATTTGGATTTTGATTTGGAACATGTTTGGTCTCATTTGAGGTTGACTCATTTGGGGTTGACTCGTTTGAGGTTGATACATTTGGGGTTGATTCATTTGGGGTTGGAAATAATTCCTTTGGAAATTATTTGGTCGATTTATTTGTGGTCTTGTATTATGATTTGTTCTTGAACTTTGAGGTTGTGATGAACGATTGACTGATTTTTGATTTTCAAAGTATGAGAGCTGTATCTCACGCTTTATTCTAACTGAAGCTTCTAGCATACTGTTTGGATTGCTAGCTCGAATAATTTGACCGATTTTGGGTTCGAGGCCTGTTATTAAGGTATTTAAAACCATGATTTGAATTAGTTGAGACTGTGCGTTTTTCTGTGCGTTTGTTAACATAGATCTTTGTATACACGAATACATTTTCGCGCTATGCAAGCAATTTTTATTGGTCTACTGCCATAGCTTGCGCATGGTCACAGACGTTAAGAAATTTTCCAAGCGAAATTGAATCACCATCATATTGTGGAATTATCGAGAATATTTCGGAAAGTTTATACGGTTCTAATGGTACTTCGCGTTCATTATGTAAGCTTTCATTTGAACTATGATGTGACATTTTGGGTAAATTTTGGGATAACAAGGTTAAATCTAATTTAGAAAAATATCAAAATACAACAAAATGATTAATGATTCGATGTGGTACTTACAATGAGTTTCCTACGTCTAATGCTGGTTGGTTGAGCTTCCTAAGCTCTGGGTGGCTTGCTTCTTCTTTCTTCTTGTTTCTTTCTTCTTTTTCTTGTTGTCTCCAGGGGTTGTGGAAAGATGAAGTCCTACTTCATAAAGCTCTAGCTCCAACAGGATGAGCAGCGTTCGACGACTTACGCGGGTTCCAAGAGGTGATTTCTTCACGACGAGGTGAGCAACGTTCGACGACTTATGCGGGTTTCTTGCTGTTGAAGAGACCGTCTTGTCCACTGGGTTCTGCTTTGCGGTTCTTGGACTCGTTGGAAGTCTGGAGACTACCGCTGTTTCTTCGTTGGATCACAGCGTTTTCGAGATCCGCACGACTGCATCAATTTGTTAAATCAGTCTTCTTTAGTTTGAGTTTTTCAAAACAGACTTTATTCACATTTATTACAATATGGAAATATTGAACTTTACATGCGAAATTATAATGGTTTAAAACTCGTATTGATTCAAATCTACTAAACTACTTGGTTTGAAGACTGGAAAGACTTGAACCCGGTCTCCTCGACTTTATAGGTTCAGGAATGCTGACTGGATACTGCGTAGTTTCTGTTATTCCACGAAGACCTTCAAATGTGCTGAGGAATATCCTCTATCTTCTGCGTAGTAGCTGATGCAATGTTTATAGTGTATGACGCAATTCTGTATGTAACTATATACGGTATGTTGATGTTATACGCTTTATAGGAATCCCGTATAGTTCCACGTATTTTCAGAAGCCCGTGCATTTGGCAGCATTGCGGTCCGTAAAAACTGATTATTTCGCTCTTCTACTCATTGAAGCGGAAAAAACAGGTGGGCTTCTCAAAACGTTTTCCATGCCGATATGCTTGTATATAAGCCGATGTCTGATTCAATATTAGATTGAAACGGAAGGAGCAAACTTATGGTGCCAAGTTTGATACTGCATTAATCTAATTTATCTAGAGGAACCAGTAGATTGGATGATAAACTCATAGCGCAGTATATTTTCAGATTATTCAGTCGAAAATTTCAAGACGAACGTATCTCGATTTTGACTTCAGAGCAAAAACACCTTTATAGCTTTCATCAACTGGGTTTCGCCAGCTTTGAACTCCACCTAATAGTATGTTATGGTTAAATATTGTAATAGAAACTTGCCCATTTCTACCATGGGACTTTTTTTCGGATTTCCATCATCTCACGAACTATTGTTTTACATGATGATTCAATCGCGTAAATCCGCGATCTTCTCCAGGATTCAATGGTCTACCAATAAATTCAGTTACATAATCAACTTGTAATTATTCCATATGTGAAAATAGAGTGAACAAAAAATCTGTCTGCACTCTGGGGCGACTTACTGGTAATTATTGGCTATTTTGGAATCATCTTCACGTGAACTGATTAGCAGGTTCTTTGATCTGTTGATACCAGTCTTGTAATAAAGAAGATATAGCGTGTCTTCTTTCGCTCCGAAGCATCCAAAACAGCTGTCGATGTTCTTGTAACGTGGCTATATGTTAATCCACAGAACCACAGTGAACGATGACTGCGTAAAGTCGATAATGGAAGTCGCAAAAATTGGGGTATTCATCCAACCTGATTTTCTGTATAAGCCTAGTATTGGACAGAGGCTGGGTCATGCTTGGAGTCATTACTAAATATGCAGGAGCTTCAACAAAATAATGGTTATTTTATAGCAGTCATTTAGGCTAGAATATGATCGGCAGAGGGTTCGTATATCACTAGTTGAAGGCTTCGTTCTGAGATGGTGATAAAGCATTATTATATATACTTCTCGGGTTTGCGGTCTGTTTACCAATAAAACTCATTCGTTCTATATCTCAATATTTCGCTAATCTTTATTAGCTTCTTCAGGAGAGAAAAGCTGCAACAACATGTTAGGAATTTTGAAAAATCAAACCAAAAATTATACAACTGTTCCACTTACAATCATAGAGTCGGTAATCCTATTGTGTTCATTAGTGTTCTGGGGAGCTGCGAAATATTCATCAACACCAACTAGGTAATATCCATTACTAACTGAAACTTTAGCTCTGGGGCACCGGCTTATATATCCCGCAGGTAACCAAAAATCTAATGACCAGGAGGTAACAATGAAAAAAAAATATATAAAAAATTCTTAGAAACTATCATAGGTACACCACATGTTTACCAATAACAAAAATTAAATTGTGTTTAAAATGTTACTGTATATGTTGTTTAACTGATTCGTGTCGGTCTTGTAATTTACTGTGTTGTGTTGTTTGTTTATATGGTACATCTCAAGGAAAAGTCTAGTTTTTTGAATATTAATTTTTTCCAGGATTTTGACATTAGAGTAGTCAAATTGGTGGCCGGTTTTTTGTGAGTGATCAACAGCTGCACACGAGTTTTTGCCTAACCGGGCATCGCTCTTGTGTAAAGCTATTCTTTGTTTTAGCCATTGCGTCTGACCCACATAACATGCACCACACGGAATTTCGTATATTACGTTACTGTTAAGCGAAGTTGGAGTCCTATCCTTGATTTTTGAAAAAATATTTGCAATTTTTGTGTTACTGTATTTAGCTATTTTTATTCAATAAAGGCGAGTTTATAATTAAGTGTACCACTTATTGAACCTGGAAAAACGCAACATTTGGTGACAGCGGTGGGATAGGTGGTACTGAAGAAAGAAGAGTGGAGCAGATTTGTTTCTGTTCTGAAAAAACAAAATACTGCTTTAATATCGTTGACCAAATTTGTAATTAGAATAGAATCAAGTTTATTTTTCCAAAACCATACATGAAATAAAATACAACGAAGATATGTTCAAAATAAACAACAGAACTTACACCTGTTTGTGAGAAGAATAATGAATACATTCTCAAGACTAATTTAAATACGATTTCCACATTGGATTACACATATTGAAAAAAGTGTTTAAACATAATTTTTATCAAAGTATTTTGAATGACTTGAATATTGTTCAATGTTCAGCCAAGGCATCATAGATCATAAGTCGAAGTTTTGTATTAGCAATGTTTCTCAGTTGGTAAAATTTGTAAATCAATTTTATCAGCCTTTTTACGGTATACTTTACATGCTCAGTCCAACGAATATGTTTTGATCAACCATCATATTTGATTTATTCCACTTTTTCAATTTTCGAGCAATTACAATTTGTATTATTGCATTCTAAATTATGGAGTTTAAGAAATTTGTTAGTTAGCTGATTTCTAGCGGTAGCAGTAAAAGTTATAAATTTCGTTTTGTCAACATTTAAACTCAAAAGGCTTTCATTTAGCCAATTATGATAAATTTTCAGCTCTAATTCTGCAGTTTTATAAACCTCTTCCCAAGAATCATACATGATGGTTATAGCTGTATCATCTGCTTATGAAGTGACAAGACTTGTTGTATTTTTTAGGCAACCAATGTTGTTGATATATATCAGAAATAATACAGGCCCTAAGACGGTTCCCTGAGGGACTCCTATTGAAATTTGTAACGGATCACTGATAGTTCCATTGATTTTTACTCTCTGCATTCGTTCAAATAAATAATCTTGGATTATACTAAGTGAAGAACCTCTTATTCCAATTTCATTCAAACGGTCGAATAATATTTTGTGGTTGACAGTGTCGAATGCCTTGGCTAAATCCATGAATACTGTTAGACACTTTTTATTTGCATTCAAATTGTTCACGACATTATTTATAAGCTGGAATATTGCCTTATCAGTACATTTATTTTCTCTGAAGCCAAACTGATTGTTTGATAGTATATTATGTTTTTCCAGAAAATTTATGACTCATCTTGAGCGAGATTTCAAAAATTTCGGAAAAGTTATTGATAACAGTGATTGGTCGGTAATTTATAGTAAGGTTTTTATTTCCTGCTATAAAAATTGGAGTGGTTATTGATTCTTTCCATTGATTTGGGATAGAGCCAGAACAAAAACATAAATTCATAATATAACATAGTGGATCTATATAATAATTTGAGAATTTTTTAAGAAAGGAGACTGAGATGCCGCCCGGTCCTGGTGATGAGTTATTTTTCAGACTCGATATTATATTCGATAAATCGGTATTTGTTAAAGGCTTCTAAAAAAGTGAATCCCTGAGGTAATTCTGGTTTGCAGAAGTATTGTTTGAACGTCTAATTTTATCTGCCATAACAACATTTTTAATTTGTCAATTTTGACATATTGAAATGATTAGCAACCAAGGGTATTCATATCTTCATTTGAAAGGTCGATTAAGAATGTCATCATTAATAATGCTTGTCTCACCCTGTGCCCAACAATACTTTTTATTAAAAACCAGTCTGAAGTTATTGTCTTGTGGATGAGCAATATTTGTCGGGAAAAACGTTTTTATTTAAGATGGTTAACTGAGAACAAGGCTACATCAAAGAAATGGACACTTTTCAACCTCTACACCCTGTATCTCGAGTCATAGGTTTGGCCAAAAACGATTTAGATCATATTCTACCATACACAAAAAGTTCATAAAAATCAACAGGTGACAATTTTTCCATTAGTCAGCTGCCTGGTCTCCAGAAAAGGGTCCGAACAATCTCACATTTTGAACTGTGCCCAAATTGAGTCAATTGAAAATTTTTCTTCAAACTTCAAAACGTTGATATTGTAACAGAGCAAAAAACTTGTTCAATTCTGTACTTCAACTTTTCTGATGTTGTTTTCTCGCGGTAAACCCAAATACTAATAATTCAAGTGAATGAGGTCTTAAGACCATGCTGCCCCTCTAGAACTGTTTTGTTTACGATTCCCTTGTTCTTATGTGAGATTCTCAACAGGTCATGACATCATTGCTAATTTTTGTTTTTTTTCTTTAACGTCTTGTTTTCTTCTCGTTCTCAACCGTTACTGTTTCATCAAACTCCCCGTACAATGATTCTCGGATCATCCATTCCTCGAACTACTATAATATCTAACAGGAATGTTGATAATTTTATCAATTATTATCAAATCACCCTTCGAACATCTTCAACTTCAAAACGTTGATATTGTAACAGAGCAAAAAACTTGTTTAATTCTGTACTTCAACTTTTCTGATGTTGTTTTCTCGCGGTACACCCAAATACTAATAATTCAAGTGAATGAGGTCTTAAGACCATGCTGCCCCTCTAGAACTGTTTTGTTTACGATTCCCTTGTTCTTATGTGAGATTCTCAACAGGTCATGACATCATTGCTAATTTTTGTTTTTTTTCTTTAACGTCTTGTTTTCTTCTCGTTCTCAACCGTTACTGTTTCATCAAACTCCCCGTACAATGATTCTCGGATCATCCATTCCTCGAACTACTATAATATCTAACAGGAATGTTGATAATTTTATCAATTATTATCAAATCACCCTTCGAACATATGAATATTATAGAAATTCTCAAAAAATTTGATATTCAATTGTCGAGGCGAATTGATAGTTTATACCGGATATTCTTTTGCTCTAAAATTAAATGATTCACAGTTTATTCAGTGACGGGTTCAAATTCAGAATTAATAGATACAATTGCAGCTCTCGACAGAAAATCCCTATTTGGTCGGAGAAGTTGATAACCAAAACAGATGATCAATGAATATTTGGAGAGACCGTAATTGGAGAAAAGGTCATAGAACTACATTTTTGGGATAGCACGTTGAATGAAGAAATTTACAGAAATATTCTTCAAGATGATTCACCAAATTTCTTTAGAGCATGTACCACTTGACACCAGACACAACCAATATCTCTCCACAATCACGAATGGATATGAAGGTTTCTGAACAGATATTCCCAGACCTCAGACCACTAGATTTTCATTTCTGTGGATATGTTGATGAAGGGGGGTACGGTAAGAAACAACGACACCAGAAGACCTAAGGAATTTATTTGAAGTATTTTCTCCATCACATCATTAACTTGAATTGAAGTTCGAAGAATAGTTGTAGGAAAACCAACTTTGTGCAAAGCTTAAAATGGATGATCTGCTGTGAATTCACACGTTTACAAATTATTTAAATTAATTTGTTACCTCCTTCGTAACGCAATGTTATTGATCTTATGACTTTTTCATATTTCTTTAAGAATTAGATATATTTTATATGAAAATCATGTCGACAAATTTTACATTTCTGCAAGGTCATGATGTGGACTATTCTAGTATTGCCTATTTACTGGGTGTTCCTATTGAAAAAACTGAGAGAGACGTGTTTGGTGGGTTATTTGACACTCTATAGTGAGAGCACCATTTGGTAAAATTATGATATTTGGTGTTGAATTAACCCATTTTGTTATATAGATCCCACCGTATAACTTCTGAACCACCTGATATAAACACTCTTTCAAAATGATAGCAAAATTAAATAGGGTGTTTCGTTTGAAAAATATCTTTGATAAGTCACACATTCACGTTGGTATTTACATTTGGAAATAGTTATAATTGCTCTCAACAACTTTTATTTCAAGACATTTTTTCCTTATCTCAAATAGGAAAGCAGCTATTTTCCACACAAACAACGTTATTATTTAACGTGCTAGGAATCGCACGCTAAAAGGTAAGACCTCGGTAATCCTTAGCTCGCACAAGTTTCGACTTCTGAGAGCTGTCGTTCGTAGGGGGACGACAGCTGGTTAACGAAAAAAACAATTTTACAACAACAACAATATGCCAGAGAGAGTTTGCTCATCTCCATTATCTGAATGAACTTTCGTGTATATCAATATTGCAATTCGACTACTAACAATCCACTTCGTAATTTGAAAAAAAAAAAATTCGGAAAATTTCTAAAGAAAAATGACTATGCTATCTGCTATTATAGTGGAATATAAAAATATACGACTCGAAAATTATTATGAAAACTGAGTGGTAGTTTTGCTTCATCTCATAGTTCATTTCAGATAATTTAAATTATTTTCCCTTCATTTTCAGAAATTCAAAATTCAGATATTATGCATTTTCTGTCTCGTTTGTTTGATCGTCAACATTATTAATTTTTTATAGCAATACTTTAACTTAGTCTCACAATCTGATTTGAGTAAAGCGTAGAATAAAAGTATAATTTGCAAAGGGAAAATGGTAGCTCTGCTACAATAACTGATCTTTTAATTCAGAAACATTCATTGTGAGTTTCCCATAATTAAAGGTGAAGTTGGCAACCTTGCCAGGATGCCACTCTGCAAGGAAAACAGATTTACAGATGCCAATCTATACCGTTATTCAATATGTATATAGAAGGATGCCAACTAGTACGTGAAATGTATTTTCAGTATATAAATGTGCTACTATAACGCCGCGCACGGAAACTCCGCGAACCTTGGTGTATAGTTTCATACAGAAATCAAGGTGGATCCTGTAAGCAATTGCAGTATTTATCTCGGCGGACGGTGACGGACAGCGAGACCTCGCGTGTATACAATTGTGATAACCTGGACTGCACTGATGAGGGACAACATTCCGAAACCGGTCTGTAGTTGGTTCTCCGTTTGAATCGGGTGAAGTCCTGCTGTTTGTTCAGAGAGCTCTTGCAAAGTTGTTCCTTCAAAGTAAGGATCTTTGCACATGTGTCTGACAGATATAATTCAATATCTGTCGCGGTATTAGCCAGAGAAGTAGTTGTTTTCTGTCAGACATATGCCATACATACTATACTATATTCGGAAATTCTCTAGCCAACTAAAATATTTTCGACAATGCGGTGTTGCCGCTTCTATTAGAGAGCAGTAGCAACTTTGATTTTTCAAATGGAACACTCTGTATTTAATATTATTTTTGGAATCTCCAACTATTGCCCGATAACTTTTCTTGATATTTCCCTATACCTATCTGTTACCGTTTTCGAAATAAGAATTAATTTAAATTTTTTTCTTCGAAAATCATGACTTCTAAAAATGCCGATATCTTTTAGTTAAGAAGTACAATGATATCGAAATTTGGTTTGGAGTTAGGTGATACTTGGACACTTCCCATACGTCAGCCTAATCTCCGTTACTTCAATACAGGGTGGTAAAAAAATACAGTTTTTTCGTTTCCTTGAAAAAGTTTCTGAAATTTGATTATTTTAAATGGAACACCCTGTATATTATTGAAAATTCGGAAAGCTGCTGAAATTTGCTTTCTTTCTGTGTATATCATACCTATACCTAATTAGTCAAGTTTCGGACTTATGAGCATTTATTTTTGAAAATGTCCCTTCAGAATGGTATTTCCATTCGGTATTTAGTAAGCAGGCCATGATTACTATTTGACAGTAGCGTTGTGACATTCTCCTAATAATATCGACATTTTCGTCACTTCAGAAGTTGCAATTACCTTCAAAACGATGGAACAAAACTATTCAAACGAAGTTCTTATGAATTTATATATTTTATATATATATATGAAAACTAAAAGTTCGGGTTGAACCGCGTCTAGAATTTGTTGAAATTCGAAGTTTCGGCTCCAATTTTGGAGCCATTTTCAAGAACTGAAAAAGAAAGAAAATTAATAAATGGTTGAAACGTAATTCTACGCTGAGGTCTCAATCTGCCTACTCCTCAGGTATAATTACGTTCGGTTTTTGTGACTTGACGTCGGGGTCTCAATCTGCTTACTCCCCATGTCTCGTCACTGGTTCTCTCTAAGGTCTCAATCTGCCTACTCCTTCGAGAGAATTGAGGAATTGTGGGTTGAGGAACTGTATTTATAGTGGACGTGGCTGTAATGGCCGTGTGCAATGTATTGGCGCGAGGTGAACTATGGGCGGGAACTGAGTTGGCGCTAGATGAGCTGTGTGCGGGAACTTGGTTGGCGCTAAGTGAGCTATGTGCGGGAACTGGGTTGGTGGGAAATGAGTTGATGCGTGCAATGAGAGGCTTCCAGGTACTGGGAAGTCTACGTCCGTCGTCGCGAGTGTTGAGGCAATTGGGGCGCTTCTCTATCTCGAGGGCTTCTCGGATGATCCTGGTTTGCAGAGTTTTCTCGGTGGAAATTGTTTTTGTGTTTTTGAAGTCTATTTTGTGACCTGTGTCTTCTCGATGTTTATAAAGTGCGGAAGTGGAAGATGCCTGACGCACAGCAAGTTCGTGTTCGTAGACTCTGGAAGTTACTCGTCTGTTAGTCTGGCCAATATAACTTCTATATATATATATATATATATATATATATATATATATATATATATATATATATATATATATATATATATATATATATATATATATATATATATATATATATATATATATATATATATATATATATATATATATATATATATATATATATATATATATATATATATATGTCTTATGCAGTCAGATGTTGGTCTTAAATAAAACTCTTTGTTATCTTGTCAAGCTTTCGGAAAAGTTCATTTCCTTCCTCAGGACAACTATAACAGGACAAAATTAAAAATGGAGAAATATATCGAATCCACTAACATACATAACTTGAGTAAAAATTTAAATTAGTATCAGTAACGTGAAAAATATTGTATAAAAATTAAAATGCGGATTGACAGTATTTGAATTTGAAAATAAATGTCAATGTATTTGAATTGATATTATAAAATTAAGAGACTCTACTAGGTGTATTAGCATTACTATAATTTTTCGATTTATCTCTGTTCAGTTTTAAAATATAGATGTAAATTTCAGTAGATATACAATGCCGATTCTGTGACCGAAGAGTGTCACAGAAACGGCATTGCTCCACACGGTGAATCTCTCGATGGCCGCGTCCATCGAGTTCTTGCCGTTGGTGGAGGGTTGGTGCTGAAGAAGATGACGTGTTCGCCGAAGAGTTTCGGGGTGGGGGGCTTCAAAACGTTTCACCCTAATTAGCGCGTCTTTTTTGCAAAAAAACATGGCGGCGATGCAGCGGAAGGCAAAAAAACATGGCGGCGATGGAGCGGAAGGCAAAAAACATGGCGGCGATGGAGCGGAACGCAAAAAACATGACGGCGATGGAGCGGAAGGCAAAAAAACATGGCGCGATGGAGCGGAACGCAAAAAACATCGATGGCGGAAGTTATGAAAAAACTTCTTTCACTCACGTGATTCGCTGAGAGCAATTGGCTGGAAGAGAAAAAAACATGGCCGCCGTCGCCGCCACCTTAATTGACAAAACAAAAAAATTAAATATGAAAAATGTCTCTACTGTCTTAGAACACACATACACAACAGAAAATTATGATGGACGACTTATTATTAATTCACTCGCTCTCGAATGAAATTCCAAAAGAAAAAAAATACGTCTCCGCGTGCTGTAGTCGTAAACAGCGATAAGAGCCACGTCTGGTATTTACTTTCTCTCCAATGAAATTCTAAGAAATTCGATTTGGCCTTGGACTTGTTTACTGTCTGCTCTCTCAAGCTGAACGAAATTCTCAGTAAGCACGACGATGATCCATTTTTGACCTTGAATTTGTTTTTCAGATTTATCTCACACATCCGGTATCTGTTTACGTTGCTCGAGCTAAATTGACCTGAGTTGTTTACTGTTATTGCGCAATTTGGGTTTTCCCCAGATCGACCGTTGCATACATTTGCAGCGTGGGTTACGCGAACTCGGCGTGGAGGTGGACGGCGTGGGTCACGTGACACAGAGAGTTAATACGTACGTTCACAGCGAGCCTGCGTCATTTCATTATCTGCGTTCGAAGCAACAACACGTGCCTCTCTGCCGCTTATCTGTCTCTCGCTTTTTTTCTATACAAGTGCATTGTTTTTTATTGTGTGTGCCATTCAATTCGTGATTTGCAAAGGTCAGTAGTAGTAATAGTTATTCTTTTTTATTTTTCGCGATTGTTTCAAGTGTGCCTATTTCTTTCGATTCACTTTATGTAGTGTTTCTTTTTCAAAAAAAATTCAGAAAAGTTCATTTGTCATATTTGTTTTTCGTCTTATACAGAGTGTCTCTCTCACAAAACGTCATATTTTTTTTGTTTTTCATACAGTGTGTGTGGATTGCATTTTTTATCATAATTCCTTCTCATACATCACAAAGTCTCTCACAAAGTTCCATTTGCTATATACAGTGTGATTGGAATATTTTATTTGTATCATATTTATTTCTCATACACGGGGTGAATCATAAAAATCATTTTTAATTTTGAGTGAGTGAGTGAGAGTTATAATACAGCGTTTATGAATTTTTTTTAATTTTTCAAATGATTTCGCAGATGTCTCATCTTCTCGACGAAATTAACAAGAATTCGTTGACTTGCAGGAAGAACCTGCGGAAGTTGTCTGAGCTACCGAAGGACGAACCCCATCTGATCCTCGGCGCTGAAGCGAAAACAACCAAATTTGGAGAGTCCATCCTAGCGGAGTTGGAGGAGTGTAAAGTATTCCTGCCAAATCGAGTGACTGGTGCATTCAAACCTATCCTCGACAAATTAACCGAGTCCCAGCATATGCTCATCTACAGGGGCGAGCAGAAAATTGCCAATCAAAATCATCCGCAGCAGCTGTTTGGGATCGCTAAAGCCTGAAGACGCTGACGACGCCGCCGCCGCCGTTGGAAACAAAGAGTGAGTTTCTTGTATTTTCATTTGACATTTTCTTGAAATTTTGTGTGTCTGTTGAATAATCATCATCATGTCATCTGACGCTATTGTTGCACACAGTATGGAGATGGTAGCCAAGTTGCGTAAGGTCAAAAAAGTCCTCAAAAAGGGTTGTACTGATGAAGAACGCAAACATTGGCTGGCCCATTGCAAGTACACCGCCCGCCTGATCAATAGTGCGATCGCGGCAGTGGATTGCATAGGCTCTCTGAGAAAATTACAAACTTTATGCGGACACTTGAAAATTATAAGAAATTCAATCAAAAAGTCAGAACAACAGCCAGGCGTCGACGTGGTGATGGGAGAGGGAGTCAAATCAAAATTAACATCTCGAGTAAAGTGGGAGGACTTTAAATCGGCATTTTCTTCGCGTTTACGCACCGGTATAATTATAAATTTGAAACATAAAGATATTGGACAGTTTTTTGGTGATGCATTCATTCTATTCAAAAGCAGAATTCAAAATTTATTGAAAAAACATCCAAGCATCAAATTCGTGAAAAATTCCTTGAATCAAGAACAAATAATAAGCGACTATAAATATTTCAACACTAAAAACGTTGTTATCGATAGGGGTACAACTTTGAAAAAGTGGTTCCTAGAAAATGTCATCGATCAAATTCAAAACAAACTGTCGGAATTCGCGGACAAAGAAAGTGGCTGGAGTCTTCAGAAAATTGTTAGTTTGGAAATCAATACGAATAAATCGGACGTGGGAAACGGTTCGTCTTTCATCGAGCTGCCAAAATCTATTGCGAATAAAAAAGCTTGCATTTATTTGAAAAATGAAGATGATGCGTGTTTCGCTTGGGCCGTCGTTTCGGCCTTGTACCCTGTTGAATCGGGTAAAAATCTATATAGAATTTCATCATACCCTCACTATTCAAATGTACTGATCTTGGATGGAATCGACTTCCCTATGAAATTAAAACAAATTACCAAATTTGAGCGATTGAACAACATATCTGTGAATGTGTACACCTTGGAATTGGTTCAGCCGCAGGCGAACAAGGAGGCATTTTTCGTTACTGTTCCGAGCCGACTCACGAAACAAAAATTAGACAAACATGTCAATCTTCTCCTCATTCAAAATGAATATCACCCGAAATTAAATGATTACGAGGCACCACCACTGGAAATCGCCGACGCCGATGATGCCGTCGGCGATGACATAAAATTCCATTATGTTTGGATAAAGGATTTATCTCGCCTACTCAGTCGCCAACTCAGTAAAAATGGACATAAAACATTCATTTGCGACAGGTGTTTAAATTATTTTACGAGTGAGGAGAAACTCGACAGTCATACTGTTGATTGTCAAAATTTAAACGAGAGCAAAATTTAATTTCCTTCATATGATCATGTAGAATTTCGGGATTTTGTACATAAAGAAATAGTGTAAAGAAATTTGTAATTTACGCGGATTTTGAGTCGATTTTGGAACAGCTTAATGACGAAGAATGCACCTCACATACGACAAAGTACCAAAAACACATTCCTTTCAGCGCTGGATTTTATTTCAAGTGTGCATATGACGATACTTTGTCATTTTATGATAGTCATCGGGGACTCGACTCTATGGATTGGTTTGCGGAGAGAATGGGGGCCATAGCCAAATTTGTGGAAGCCAAAACTTTGGATATTGTCCCCATAATCGTCTCACTTCCAGATAGAGCGACAGCGCCATGTTGCCACATCTGCGAAAAACCTTGGAAAACTGACGACAAAATTGTAATAGATCATAATCACTACACGGGAGCGTTCCGTGGATATGCGCATGCGCATTGCAATTTGAACTACAAAAAGTCGTTCATTGTACCAATCATTTTCCACAATTTATCCGGATACGACAGTCATTTTATTATTCGAGATATAGCAAAAAGGGGTCGAGTCAGCCTGTTGCCTGTCAACAAAGAAAAATACATTTCTTTCACCCAGTACGACAGCAACACTGACATTAAATTTCGATTCATTGACTCTTTTCGCTTCATGGGCATGAGCTTGGAGCATTTGGTGCAAACACTGACCATCCATGACTTGAAGATATCAAGGCGCGAATTTGCCCATTTCGATGCCGACCGGTACGAGTTACTCACTCGAAAATGGGTATTCCCATACGATTTCATCGATTCGATGGAGAAATTGGAATGCCCAAGTTTGCCGGCGCGCGATCAGTTCTACAACAAGTTGAACGATTGTGGCATCACCGATGCCGAATACGAGCATGCGCAGAACGTGTGGCGGTCGTTCAACACTGGGCGAGTACTCTGACCTATACATGAAAACCGACATATTGCTCTTGGCGGATATTTTCGAAAATTTTCGAAATATCGGCCACGAGACGTATGGGCTGGATCCTACGTGGTATTACACCCTCTCGGTATATACGTGGTCCTGTATGTTGAAGTACACCCAGTGCAAATTGCAGATACCGAAAGACGTCGACATGCTTCTCTTTCTCGAGCGAGGAATTCGTGGCGGCATCAGTCAGTGCTGCAACAGATTCTCCTCGGCCAATAACAAGCACATGGGTGAAAGGTATGACGCCTCCAAACCGTCGACCTATTTGCTATATCTCGACGTGAATAATCTGTACGGTTGGGCCATGATGGAATATCTTCCGTACGATGGCTTTAAATGGCTCGAAAATGCAGCAGATTTCGATTTGTCGGAAGTGTCGGACACCTCGCCCATCGGCTACATTCTCGGAGTCGATTTGGAGTACTCCGAACATCTGCATGACAAACACAAAGATTTACCCTTGTGTGCCGAGCACCGTACACCGCCAGGCTCGAAATTACCAAAATTGATGACCACGCTGTACAACAAGGAAAAATATGTTATGCACTACAGGGTGTTGAAACAAGCACTCAAACACGGCCTTGTAATCAGGAAAATCCACAAGGTGTTGCAATTCAATCAGTCGGCGTGGCTGCGTCCCTACATTGAATTAAATACGAAATTACGCGCTCAAGCAAAAACTACTTTTGGCAAAAATAACTACAAACTAGCCAATAACGCAGTGTTCGGGAAAACCATGGAAAACATACGGAAGCACCGTGTGGTGAAAATGGTCTCCAAGTGGGGGGGACGATATGGCGCAAAAAATCTGATTGCCAGTCCAAATTTCAGGAGTCGCACCATTTTCGACGAGAGCCTCGTCGCTATCGAGATGGCAAAGACGGATTTGTTATTCAATAAGCCCTTGTAAATAGGAATGTCGATTCTCGATATTTTCAAAGTATGCGTGTACGATTTCCATTACGGCTTCATGATGGAAAAGTACACGCACGATCAGTGCAAATTGATGTATACGGATACTGATTCGCTCATTTATGAAATTAAGTGCGATGATATTTATCAGGATTTGATTAGCAGTCACATTGAAAAATTCGATACGAGCGACTACCCAAGCGACAACCCATTTGACTTCCCCCTCGAAAATAAAAATGTACCCGGCTTGATGAAGGACGAAGCCAATGGTCGTATCATGACAGATTTCGTGGGGCTTCGATCAAAGTTGTACAACAATAAGATACAAGGTGGAAAAACCGTAAAAAAATCCAAAGGGGTCAAATACAGCGTTGTCGAAAATCACATCACTTTTGAAGATTATGTGGAATGTCTGAAAATCAATGTGGAAAAATTAACTTCGCAATGCTGTTTTAGATCCATTTCACACAAAGTTTTCAGTGTCGAGCAAACAAAGATAGCTCTCAACCCCCACGACGACAAGCGCTGTTTGATTGTCGGCTCTCATGACACTCTTCCGTAGGGTTATTACAGTCAGTTAGATATCTAATAGAATTTAAATGTTTTTTCAGAGAGCACATACCCCCACACGCACACACACACACACACACACACCACCACCATGGTAGACACTTTGAAAAATGTATGCTGTCTGCAAGTAGTCAGATGTACATCATCAATAGTTGAATTCATCGAGGCCTCACCTCTACCATCGACGCTCACTGATCGAATTTTGAAAATGTTTGCCGATGAAAAATGGGTACAAATCTATAAGCAGGCTCAGAGCGTCAAACGAAATTTCAATGATTTGAGTCACTTAGAGTACACGAGAGAAATCAGCTTTGAAGCTAGGTGTGAAGCTCTCAAAAATCAAGACTGGGAGGGTCATTTGCACGAAGACCAATACTGTGTGTGGGCGAATGCATATCGTATTCCAAAATATAATTTACGATTTTGCCGCACTGGCTATAAAGCATTCAGAAGTGCTATGCAAAACCATCCGGTTCACAGCATCAGAGACCATCAACATATGGTGTTCGGTGTAAAGCACATGGACAATATATATCAATGTGACAAATTTTGGTGTCACAACAGAAGTACTGTTCACTTTGAAAACGAGCAGCCAATGCTACTGTGACCTACATCTGCGTGGTGGTGGTGAGCCCTACGGATTAGATCTCACATATAAACGCTTCACAGGCTCAGGAGATGAGGATTCAGAATTCGATGAATGAGTTTGCCACACACACACACACAAAATTTCAAGAAAAATGTTAAATGAAAATGCAAGAAATTGTGCTCTTGTTTGTTTCTTTCCACACACACACACTACATTATATATTAGTAATCAAATAATAGTCGATTATGTTTTATATTTATGATTGAATAAAATCAATATGTAATCCGTGTCTGGATATTATTATATTTTGTTTCACCCTTCCAATCTCCCATTCAAAATCCCACATATTTTTAGAGATCACTTTTGCATCAAAAAAGTGTCACTTTTTTCATGCAAAAAGTGTCACTTTTATTGACATGGTGGAAAAAGCTGAGTGAAAGCTGAGTGGAAGCTGAGTGATTCACTCAGCCACTCAGCTTTCACTGAAAATGCTTCACTCAGCTTTTACCACCATGTCAATAAAGGTGTCACTTTCTTTCATTCAAAAATACATGTATTCTTATGAAAAAAATGGCAATTTTTTTTATAAAAAAAATGACCGAAAATTGACATGGTGAAAAAAGCTGAGTGAATGCTGAGTGAAAGCTGAGTGAAAGCTGAGTGAATGCTGAGTGACTCAAAATTCACTGAAAATGCTTCACTGAAATCCTTCCACCATGTCAATTTTAGGTGTTTTTTTTATCGAAAAAAGTGTCACTTTTTGCATAAAAAAAAGCACGTTTTTGCACCAAAATTGGAAGAATAATTCAATAAAAAATGTGATACTTTTTTACATAAAAATTGGCATGTTTTTTTTAAGCAAAAAAAAATGGGGAAGGGTATTTTCGAGTAGCAAAATTAAAAAATCAAAAATATTCCAAGATATATATACATTTTCATAAATGTATTGATGGGTGATCTACAAACTACGCATGTGTCGCACCTGATGGCGCACTGTGAGCAGCACGCCAAGTGTCTACATGGCATAAACAATACATTTAGTTCATTCACAAGACATACACGACACATCATCACCGTGTTCTGTGTGTCTATGTTTATGACATCTGTGGTCACTTTGCTGCTCATGTCACCTTTCACTTGTCGTTCTTCTGGAGCAACATCAGCGCCATCTGTCGGTGGGGATAGTGGTGGCGGTGTCATCCATGTGTCATCTGTCACTCTGCTAATGACATCTGACACTCTTGGTTCTGGAGGGACATCAGCGCCATCTGTCGTCGGTCTGTGTCTGTGCTCAGAGTAATAACTACAAACGAAATCACAATGGGGGCTCCATCGACGATGGTCAGCCATAGGATCGTCATTGGGCAGCCATCTGAACCCTTCTACTTGACACGAAATACATGCAACTACATCTTCCAAACCGGTATACGTAAAGCCTGCTTCGGTTCACTTACTTGCAGGAAATGTCAAAGTCCAGCTTCGATACGAGTCGAGTCTTGTTTCGTACTGCTGCATCTCTGTCTCTCTCTCGGCATTCACACAGACACACTGCACACTGCATACTGAATTAAAACGCCAACCCTGCTCTCAATATATACATTTATTTCGTTTCGTAATCAAACATTACTTTATCCGGCAAATAGCATAGGTATTCACGAAAACATAGATGTTTATCATCTTTTGATGATATAGTACACAAGCTTATAGCCTCATCAAATGACAAACCATTGTTTTTAGCTAGAGTTTTTGCACTGCTTAATAAATCGTGATAATATTGACTAAAGTTCATATTCAATAGATATTCAAATCTTGTCGCCATCACAGTAGCATCTAGATGTAGGATTTTTTGAACATCCGCTTCCATCAGGTAGAAGTAGGTGTCATTCTTGGAAACTCGCACTTGTTGACACTCTGCATACGTGTTTAATTCCAAATCCATAACATCGTCCCAGTCGAGTTTGATTCGAATAGTCTTGGCTGCTGCTGCTGCTGCTGCATTCGAGCCATTTCGGCTAGTGTAAAGCAACTGATTAATGGCCCACACGAATTGGCCCCATTCAAACATGCTGAAGGACAGGCTGGAGCATATGGTGTATTGGACCTTGCACACGAGTTTCACTGCAGGCACGAAACTCCGAGCAAAACTTATGCCGCATTGCAAGCTCAAAACGTCGGTGTTGCGAAACTCGTAGGTGGCGTTGCACGCGAAGAAACGTTCCGCTTTGATAGCCTCCTTATACATGTCACATATTCGATCTAAATCTGCCATTCGATCTGCCCACTCTCGGTCCGATGATGATGATGATAATGATGATGATGAAGCTGACGCCGCCGACGCCACCGACGCCGACTCGTAACCAGAGGACTCTTCAGAAGACTCGACAACGACGTTGTTCACTGCACCAAACATGTTGACTGACTTATCTCTCTGCACCATTTGGCATCGGTTTATTTCTCCGCTGCTGCCGCCGCCATCACCCCCCACACTCCCCCCATACACCGGCTCGAGTTTCTACGTCGTCGAGAGCTGAGAGACGACGACGATGAAAGGCCCCCTCTTCCAGTTGAGATTGTGCCAATTTTCAATTGAATTACATGCGATTTGTCGCATCAATCCAACTATTGTGCGTACTATCGAACCCCAGCCATTTCACAAGTACTTTACGACCCTTACGCCTGAGGATTTTTTCCACTAGATAGACTTCGGGATTTTTTGTTTTTTGTAGTTCCTGTTCGTAGAAAGCGCCGCTGATTGGTCGCCCTTCCAAGTCCTCCAGCAAATACGTGATTTTCACTTTGACAACTTTGAATAGTTCCGTAGTCCAATTAGGCGTATACCCTTTTTCGAAAACATGCTTGGCCTTGCTAATTCTCACGAAATCGCCAATTTTGAATTTTTTCCGACCAGCACGTTCGGCATAATCATACGTTGACTTATACACCTGTTTTTCATTGTCTTTGGTGACGTCACACGGTTTCATGCCGACCGTTCGATGTTTGCGCTGGTTGTAGTTTTTGGCAATGTCCAGCCATTTGTAGGTACCGTTCAAACTGAAATACTTGAAGAGTTTCTCCTTGAGAGTACGTATAACCCTCTCTGCGATCGCGGCTTTCTTCACGGTGTACGTGCTGTAGTGTTTGATGTTGTACTTTTTCAGGAGAGTCTGAAAGCTGGAATTGTAAAATTCAGTTCCGAGATCTGACTGGAGGAGCTTGGGACATCTTTTCGCTTTCGACAATATGTCACTCATCGCTTCGGTGACGTCTCGACCAGTTTTGGTCTTCAGGGGGCGAGGAAAATTCCTTCTGGCTGGAGCATGGAGCTCATCAACCAATTGTTTTTTCTCAGATGATGATGATGATGACGTCATTTCGCTAATGGCTAATTCAATACACTAACTGCACTGGGCATTACACCTTCTACTTAAGAGGCTGGAATATCAACAATATCCAGTGCCAATTTATCCAAGCGTTTCTTGGTATTTTCATGCTTTTTCATCGAAAGTGACATGAATTTCATCACTCGAATATCCAAGGCTGTTAGATTGTTTTTGGTGGTGTCCAGCTCGTCTTTGAGTTTGTGTATGACGTCATCTTTGAGCTTCTGTATGACGTCATCAACGTATTTTTTGTTGGCAACATCATTGATTGGCGTTTCCACAATACATATTTTCACATGTTCAGCATCAATGTCCCCATTTGTCGTATAGTTGAGTATAACACCAGGAAAATGATAGGGCTGCTGCTGCTGCTGCCGTGCACGGCGAGCTGATGAAGTTTGACCGAACTTGTTGATGCTCATGATACGACTGTGGCATGCAAAAAAACGTCTACGCTTTTATTTATCGAATATAGCCTGCTTCTCTCAATTCATTGATGATGGCCACGATCTCGTTGTCGGTAGAGGTGCTGCCGGCATTTTTGGCGGCTACCAGAAGCCTATACCTGTCAACGAGCTCGTTCACATCGTCCCAGTACACGTATTCTATGGGTTTCGTGTTGTATGTCAACTGATTTGGGATACCACTGCCGTCGGTGAAACGACCTCGACCTCGACCTCGACCTCCACCACCACCTCCACCACCACCTATTTTTGATTGAGGATCTTTGAACATTGGTCGAATCAACTGTTCGTATTTGGCAGTCTGAGATGGATTCAACCTAACTCGCGCATCTACATGCGCACCTGTAGCTGTCAAAATTTGCTTGTATGCCGCCAAATCGGCTTTAGCGTATTTGGGATTTTTGTAGAAAATCAAACTATATAGTCCCGGAGTGCCCTCGTATGTTACACCATCAATGCGAATGTCCCCCGTATCTTTGTCGAAGTCCATCAGCTTTCTACCGAGCAAACATTGCGCTCTTGGTTTGTCGTAAATGGGACCGTAATTCACATCTATTTTGCCGGATTTAGCGCGATGGTCATTCACGAATT
The DNA here is from genome assembly GCA_958502065.1 of Chrysolina americana. Taxonomy (NCBI): domain Eukaryota; kingdom Metazoa; phylum Arthropoda; class Insecta; order Coleoptera; family Chrysomelidae; genus Chrysolina; species Chrysolina americana. The sequence goes on along the minus strand of OY293415.1, from coordinate 21,969,169 downwards.
CAGTTGCTACTTCGGGATAAACTTCCAAGTAGTCATCCTCATCATCATCATAATCACCATCATCTGTGTGGTAGCTTTCTTCGTCTTCTTCCTTTTTCATAAAGTCTGGAGTCGTTGGTGTCGACGGTTCCTGTTTCTCTTCTTTTTTCACTGTCAGTCGTGATCGCTTGGTGAGTGGCGGCACTAACGCACTCAATTTTTTCAGCGGCACCGTAATGGGTTTGAATAATTTACTCAGTGCTTCATCATGCTCGGATTTTCCGAGTTTCAGACTCAGATACTTTTTTCGCACAATTTTCTACAACTGATTGACTTGACGTTTGCGTTCAGCTTCAGCAATCTCCGTCTCGATGCGGGGTGATATGGTCGGCGCCATGGCTTCATTACGAATGCCGTGCCACCTCGCATCACATTAGTATATATTTGTCAAAGCCCAGGCGGTAGCATCCTTTGTTCACATCAAAGTCTTTGACAATGACCAGAGATCCGAATTTTTCCTTCCAACAGGCGGCGCACATGCGGCGAAATTCCTCAAAGGTGTAATCCGGAGAGACGTGCTCGTCGAAGGCGTGCTTCAAATTCATGTAGTCTTGCCGAAAAAGCACTATAATGTTGCAATTGTCCCTGATCAGCTGTTTGGGTATTTTCGAGTAGGTTTGACACAAGTAGGTTGGGTCAATACCCTTGTGGCGTGCCATGGCATAGAACTCTCTGATTTTATTCTGTTTGTCACACGCCACATCGTCAAATATGAAAATTGAGTTTTCTTTCGCCTTTGACAGATCGATTACCTCGTCGTTGTCCCTGTATGGAAAATACCCTACGCCCTTGACTTGTTTGAGTACATCGTGCAGTAGCTGATATTTAGATTGGTACAGCGACTTTGAATAAACGTAAACATTCTCGAAGCGTGCTCCGTTCGGGCTGAACAGCAGACTGAGTACAGCGTTGGTCTTGCCACATCCGCTGGGGCCACAAAATATCGCTCGGAATGAATTCGGTAGCAGGGAGACAAGTTTACGTATACCGTCTTCGTCACCGCCAATACCTCCTCCACCTATGGTATCCAAATTGACTATTTCCAGAGCCGGCTCTTGTTGCACCACTTTCATGTTTGAAGTGATTGATATTTTGCAGAAGTATGTGTGTGTGTGTGTGTGACCACGCCCACATCTGATATTCGAATGACATTTTGAGTTGAGTACAGTAATGTAAGTAGGTGTGCAACATCATTCGCGTCAGTGTCATGCTGACTGTCGAGCACGAAGGTCGTGGTGTGGTGAGCTATCTGATTAATCATCTGCCATTCGAGCTTCATTTGCCTGGATACCAGTACTGTGGACCGGGTACCAAACTACAGAAGAGATTGGCACGTGGAGACCCTGGTGTGAACCCTTTGGATTCGGCTTGTAAGACTCACGATATTGCATACTCGCAAAACAAGTCTTTGAAGGAGAGACACAAGGCCGACTGGGCGCTGGAAAATCGAGCTTGGGAACGTGTCAAATCAAAATAAGCCAAATTTGGTGAGAAAGCTGCTGCTTGGCTGGTCACCATGACCATGAAGGCAAAACGTAATTTGGGAATGGGTCTGAAGAAGAAGAAGAAGGCTGCTGCTGCTGCTGCTGCAAAGCCAAAGTCTTTCCATCGAGATGTGGTTAAGAAAATTACCAAGACTATGCGAAAAACACTGAAACCTGATCAGCTGAAAGATTTGAGTGCGAAGGCTCTGCGAAAATCCTCCTTGGTGTCACTGCGTGCTGCCCGTGCACAAGTGAAAAAATTGGGTGGCCGCAAAAAAATCAGAGTACTCCGAATAATACCGTTCGAAGCGAAGAGCGGTGGTGTGCTGCCTCTGCTTCCGATATTCGCCGCTCTGGGAGCGCTAGGCTCGTTGGCAGGCGGTGCCAGCACCATAGCCAGGACCATCATCTCCTCGGCCAATGCCAAAAAAAAATTGGAGGAAGACAAGCGTCATAATACCGCAATGGAGAGCATTGGTGGCGAAAACAAAAATGTAGGAGGTTCCGGTTTGTTTCTGGGCAAGACCGCTAAAGGCAGCTACGGTTTGTTTCTCAAGAAGAAATTTTCAAAAAACTCCCGCTGAAGCTGCCCAATAGAGCGTTGTACGATGAGGAATTACTTAAATACCTCATTTCATTGGTGTACAAGTACAAAGAATGCGCAATCATCAATCTGGACTCGAGCAGGAATCGCGGAACGCATTGGGTAGCTTACGTGAAACGCGGACATGTGGTGAAATACTGTGACAGTTCCGGTAATTTGAAGCCGCCGGTGGAATTGATGCGATATCTGGGTAAAAAAGTGAAAATCTTCTACAACAACGATCGCTATCAGACATTCAACCAAGTTAATTGCGGTCATTTGTGTTTGAATTTTCTATACGAGAACACACTCTGAGTGTGTGTGTGTGTGTGCGCGCGCGCAAAAATGAATAGAAAAGTCGTGACCTTTAATGACGAGCGCAATGAGGTTCATTATATGGTGATGTGGCGTTTTGCATACAAAACTTCGCGCAAATCGTATTGGATTCAAGTGGCCATGGACAGGATACGTTTTGCTAGACGAATAGCGCGAGCCTCACGCGTCTTGAATCCCATACTAGACTCTGAGCACAGAGCGTTCATATGGAATGGTTTAAATAGAAGTACATAACCCCATCCAGTGTCAGTCATGTCTTTGCTGTTGACAGTGACAGGTCAAACGTCGACGCTAACCGCAGACTTTTCTCCGCCGCTTCAATTGGACGAAGATGGCATTTACGGCTTGTCATTGATTGGTTTCCATTCATACAACAGCATACCGATTCTATTATTCTGTCAAAGGAGCGCCATCTGTTAGCATCATCCAAATACCGACTGGGTGTTACGAAATAAGCGACATTGCCAAGTTTATACATAAACACATCGAGAGGCCGAAAGAAGCAAAGAAGAAGAAGAGAGCCGTAGTGTCTAGTGACGTTGGCAACGTCGACGACGACGACGGTACCAACAAAAGCAAGGCTTTGTTCTCTCTCGAACCCAACACCAATACGCTGCAGTGTGAGATATACAGCAAGCTCTATAACATCGATTTTCGTCCCAAGGATTCCATAGGACGATTACTGGGTTTTTCCCCGAGACTATTGGATGCTGGAAGCGTTCACTCATCCGACCTACCTGTGAACATTATCAAAGTTCGAACTGTTCACATCGATAGTAACATCACATCGGGTGCCTTCTTCAACAATCGTCCGGCTCACACCATATACGAGTTTGCCGTTCGAGAAGACCCCGGCTTTGCCATCGACGAAACGCCCTCGAATTTGATTCACCTGCCTGTGAACAAGACGGAAATACACAACATATCCTTGAATATTCTCGACCAGGACTGTTGCAGTGTGAATTTCCGTGGAGAGACCATCATTATACGACTTGTGCTGCGCAAGCTGTTATAAAAATGGGGTTGGTAGTTGATCAGAATGATGATCATGATGCCTTTGGGCATAAAAGTGCAGAGGTTGCTGGCATCAATTCAGTCGCGCAGACGCAGTCAAAGAGAGCAGACGCACACATTCTGTCTTACTCCAGCATACACTTTCTCCAATCGCAAGGACATCATGTTATCAAGACAAGTGTTCGACGTGTACAATCATCCAAAGTTCGACGAATCCATCAACAGAGTTGAGACTCGAACGCACCACCCGTACGTCAAGTCCTTTCAAAATAATGACATCATCGAAATTGTCATTCAGCAGAGCGATGTGTGGATACTGATGAACGATGCCCTTGTGTGCATAGAGGGCTCTCTGACTCGTACCGCAGGAACGGGCAATGTGAGATTTATCAATAATGCCGGTGCATACCTTTTCGAGGCCATCTACTATGAAATCAATGGCAAAGAGGTGGACTCTGTTCGATCGCCGGGTATAGTGAGCACTCTTCGCGGCTATACTTGTTACGAGGAAAATGATGTGCGACACTTGAGCACAGCCGGCTGGACCTATCCTGGCGGAACGGTTCACAACGCCCCCGACGGTTCGTTCGCCATGTGGATCCCGCTTAAGCATTTGTTGGGCATATTCCATGACTATAGATATGCCACCATTGGACGACAGTGCATTCGCTTGGTGAGAAGTAGAAATGATAATAATTGCATGCTGATAGAGGAGGTGGCGAATCCAGTAGTCGAAGCCACCACAGCCACACTGACGATCACGAGCCTTGTACTCAGAGTCAAACATGTGGTGCCCAATGACGACATTCGTCTGAAATTGCTGCAGTCCATCAAAACAGATGCTCCTGTAGTGATTTCGTATCGCAAGTGGGACATACACGAGTTGCCTGCACTCACTCAGGGTTCCACCAAGGAAGTTTGGGCTGTGAAAACTTGCACGGCCATGGAGAGTCCGATTCGTCATTGTGGCCTTCCAAAGAAATCGGATTGGCAATGCGGCTCGAGATGCGTCCTATTTCATCGACATCAGCGACCTTCGCCTAACCATGAACAGCGATACTTACCCGCATGAACGTATGCACTTGGAATTCAACAGAAACAACTTTGTCGAAGCCCATCGAGCCTACACGGAATTCTATCCGAGCTATGCCAATTGTCCGAAGAAGCGCCCTATACTCGATTACGGAGCATTCAAAAACACAGCGACCGTTTTCGTAATAGACTGTTCCCGCAGAGCGGAATTCATGAAATCCTCCACTGTCGATGTCAAACTTGACATCGAGGCCAGAGTCGGATTTCCCGCAAATACTCGAGCCTATTGCATCATCATTCACGACTGTATGCTGGAACACTTGCCCTTGAGCGAGATTGTACGCCGTCTGTCATAAAAAAATAGTGACATACAGTAGTAGCAGTAAGTGGTGGGGGGAATCCACTCTTTGTTTGTGTGTATGCATGTAATGCAGGCATCGACAGGTCGAGAGCGTCAGTTGTGAGCCAAACGTTCAGTTGTTCAGTCGGTGTTTATTAATCTTGCTCTCCCTCTCTCCGAGTGTGTGTCTCTCAGTTAATCAAAGCAGTGAATCAGTTCAACAATCATCAAACAAACAAAAACGCAACAAGATGAAACTCGTAGCCTGTGACATTCAGGGTTTCACTGTGGGCGGTGAATTCCAACCCAAAGAGCTTGCCATCACCGACGGACATCGCACAAACCACTTTTTATTCAAAGCCGTAGTGCCATTCCATGACCTGAGCGAAGCAGATGAACGGCAAGTCCGATATTTGGAGAGAAATATCCACGGCATTCCATACTCTGATGGCTATGTCGAATTCAACGAGATCCAGGAAGTGCTGCGCCCCATCATCGAGGCTGATGTGGTATACGTGAAGGGTAATCAAAAATTCGATTTTTTGCTGAAGTGTGTGCTCGATCTGCCTAAGAGACCACACATCGTCGATATTGCGGCTACTACCAGTACAGTCGTCACAACGCCTCCACCGACACTCGAGAAGCAAAGCCCACTCTGTTTGAATCATATAGCATCCGGAGAAATAGAAGTGCATTGTGCCGTGAGACACTGTTTTGATATCTGGCAATGGATGTCGTCACACCTTATATGGTGAGGCCCCACGGCGATCACGACGATGACGACGACCACGACACTCCTATCAATCGGCACTTGCAAAATTTGCGCGAGCTCAAGGCGCACATAGCAGAGTACGAGCACAAGCTGTGTATTTTCAAACGCTTCCAAAATATGCGAATTAACGATGGTAAATGGATGGGGCAGCAGCAGCAGCAGCATTCACAGATCCACCACGTTCCGCCGCCGTCGCCGCCAGTACCAAGTCCATGACGTCAGCCACACCAAGACTAGCCGAAAAACACACACGAAATATTATTATTCATGTTGTATTATTATTCATATTGTATTATTATTATTATTATTATTATGTATTAATAGATGTATAAAACCAATTTTTCTCGATTTATTTTGCGGATCGAATGAATGAGAGAGAGAGAGACTGAAAGAAATACGAGTCATGTACATTGAGCAATGGTGTATGTGTGTGTGTTCCTCTCAGTGTATATATTTGAGTGACATATACGCTGTTTCTCAGTGTACATTGAGTTGTCGTCACGATGACAACAAATTATATAATTCTAGCAGCCGTTCTGTCGAACGTACTGTATATTTGCCCGCCATATGAGTACGGTGAGGTATTGGTATCGTATTTGCACGACGATGATTCGAGTACTTCGAATTGGACGAAAATGACTCAGGCGCTAGCCAATGATGGATATTTGCCTGTGTTGAGAGCCGAAATCCCGATGAACACCTCATCGTACAGACTGCGGAAGATTTATACAAATCTCACCTATAGCGATACGCAGTGGTTTCCGCTGAAGATGTCTTGCCCCTCTAGCAGCAGCACTTCGAGACCATCGTCGTCTTCGTCGACGCCCCACCCAACTACCCAACCCATGGACGTCAAGATGCAAGCCCCTGCCGCTGCTGATCAAGAAAGTAAGGATTCCAAATGTGAGCTGCCGCCGCCGCCAACACTGCACGATTGGTTTATGTATTTCGTGTCAATGGTTCTGAGTGTTCAAATATCCGAATCCATATATAGATTTATTAAATCTATGCATCAAAAATATTTTTTAATCGATAATGATAATGTATCTTCATACTACGCCACTGGCACTGAAGTGTAATTTTTTATGTGAAAAATAAATGTATTTTTCTCGAACTGACGTTATTCATTTCAATAAATGCAAACAGAGACAAAGACAAACATACAATGCCATGGGTTAGAGTGAGACATTTAAAATGCCTTGAATCGATCAATTTGGCTTCAAACTCGACTCTCTTATCTCTTCCTGGAAAACAAACATCTGAGACAGTAAACAACTCCAAGGTCAATTTAGCTCGAGCAGCGTAAACAGATACCGGATGTGTGAGATAAATCTGAAAAACAAATTCAAGGTCAAAAATGGATCATCGTCGTGTTTACTGAGAATTTCGTTCAGCTTGAGAGAGCAGACAGTAAACAAGTCCAAGGCCAAATCGTATTTCTTAGAATTTCATTGGAGAGAGAGTAAACACCAGATGTGGCTCTTATCGCTGTTTACGACTACAGCGCGCGGAGACGTATTTTTTTTCTTTTGGAATTTCATTCGAGAGCGAGTGAATTAATAATAAGTCGTCCATCATAATTTTCTGTTGTGTGTGTGTGTTCTAAGACAGTAGAGACATTTTTCATATTTAGTTTTTTTGTTTTGTCAATTAAGGTGGCGGCGGCGGCGGCCATGTTTTTTCTCTTCCAGCCAATTGCTCTCAGCGAATCACGTGAGGGAAAAAAGTTTTTTCATAACTTCCGCCATCGCGCCATGTTTTTTTGCCTTCCGCTCCATCGCTGCCATGTTTTTTGCGTTCCGCTCCATCGCCGCCATGATTTTTGCCTTCCGCTCCATCGCCGCCCCTTCCGCTCCATCGCCGCCATGTTTTTATGCCTTCCGCTGCATCGCCGCCATCTTTTTTTGCAAAAAAGACGCGCGCAACTTAGGGTGAAACGTTTTGAAGCCCCCCACCCCGAAACTCTTCGGCGAATACGTCATCTTCTTCAGCACCAACCCTCCACCAACGGCAAGAACTCGATGGACGCGGCCATCGAGAGATTCACCGTGTGGAGCAATGCCGATTCTGTGACACTCTTCGGTCACAGAATCGGCATTGTATATCTACTGACCAGCCAACAAGTATGGGATCTGCATTACCTACTATAGCCAAGTTTCAAACCTTTTTGACGTGCGTACATGCATCAGAGTGCAATTTCAGATACCCGAGTTTCAAACCATTATTTTCTGTCACCTGTCATTTGTCTCTTGTTCTTCTTTACGTGACATCAGTAACCTAACCTCTTATCTGTCTCCTAACCTAACCTACATTTGTCTCATGTCACCGCGTTGCCAGCTGTCAAACGTCATATCGTCTTGCTCCTCCTTGCCATATGTCACTTGCACACCTAACTTCTACATCCGTTTCAACCGTTTACCTGCGTTTTAACCGTTTACATGCGTTTTTCCATGCGTTTCACTTGTTTGCCAGCGTTTCGATCGTTTAATATTCGTTTCAACCGTTTACCTGCGTTTTAACCGTTTGCACGCATTTCATCCATTAGCATACGTTCCAGCTGTTGTTGCATGCGTTTCAATCGTTTTTGTATGTCTTTCAAGTTGCGAGCGTTTCGATCGTTTTACATGCGTTTCAACAATTTACCGTTTTGCATGCGTTTCGATTATCTGTTGCAGTTTACTATTCAGAAATGTTGCCTCAAGGTGTATAAGCGTTCAACGTTTCGTCAATGTACTGAATATTACAAAAAGGGGGTTGGGGAAGAGGGGAGGGTTCAGAGGAGTCAAGGATTTCTGTTTTATTAGTCAATACAGAGTATGGTCCAGTGAACACCACGAGGAGATTAAAACACGCGTTCACCAGAAAAAGGGGAATAATTAACATGAATTTAAGTTTAATGGTTAATGCGGTAACGTTGGCATCTTTCTTTTGTTTTGTTTAATGAAATATGGCTCTTTCGACAATTTTACTTTTAGCATATTTAATTGGTAATGGCTCTTTTTTAACAATTTTACTTTTGACATCTTTTGTTAATAATTGCTCTTTTTGACAATATTATTTCGGCATCTTTTATTGATAATGGCTCTTTTTTGACAATTTTACTTTTGGCATCTTTTGTTAAAAATGGCTTTTTTGACAATATTATTATGGCATCATTTGTTGATAATAGCTGTTTTTGATAATTTTATTTAGGCATCTTCCTCTCGGTTCAATAATTTCTGTAAATAAACGAATGGCTCTTTTGATTTATCAATTATTTTTGTAAATTCATGCTTATTATAAGGATGGGAAACAGGGTTGTGAATCTTGATTAATTGTTTTGATATATTGGGGTCTATCAAACAATTGTAGAATTTTTTCAATTTGGGTAGAGATTCTTTATGAGTTGTCATCAGCGGTATACTTTATGATTTTGTATCCGTAAGGTTGTGAAGTATGATCATCTAAGAAATGTCGTTTCAAAGATACAGGGCGGTAGTTTTTCATGGAATCTATAGTGATGACGTCACTATAGATTCGTTTGGCGAATTTGTTTACTACACACATATATAGGTTCAGAAGGGGTTAAAATCATATTTTTGATTGCATCAAAATTGATCAGTTGTGACGCCGAATAATTCAAAGATATTTGCGTTACTTTATAGGTGATTTTGAATTATTTGTCTCTAGAAGATCAAACTCTATATGCGCAGTTTTTAGGACTACCAGACACAAACTCTGATATACAGCTATTGAGACTGTAACCTTCCAGTCCATGTTTCGCTACATATATTGCTGAGTCTGTATCGTAATCTAAGACTCGATCACCCAGTTGTTCTACATAAGAATAAAGCTTCAAACGAGCGGGGTGGTGATGTTAGCGGCTATGACAATATTTACTGTAGGAAAAGGCACGTAGCATTCATCTTTATATTCCCAATTAACTACAAGAGTTTCTTCGTTGATAGGAAGTATGGTTTAATACTGATGAAGGGATTCGTCATCATTGAGAAGAACTCTGAGGAGTTATTTACAATGGAAGTTTTAGTTTGATTTTCCCTCTGCCCAAACTTTCCCCAGAAAGAATTCAACATGAGTTTAGCTAGTGATCAAAGGCCAGGATTGCCAACAATTTCGGAAAATTCAAGTTTGATATTTTCGTGCTGTAAAAACTCCTCGACATATCTGTCTTTTTCCTTGTCGGTGTTGCAACACTGGGGCCATCCTGAAGCCTGTTGTTTGATTTTGAAAAATTTATTCATCATTTCGATAAGCAGACCAGATACTTCTTCGATGAAATGAATGGTGTAATATGACAATATTTCATAAGTTTCCAGTAACTTGTAACCTATTTCAATAGCCTTTACTACTTTTTCAATTACCCAGGTGCCAGAGAGAGCCCGCTGTTCGTCAGGATGACGACATTCGCTATGATTCATGGTCTCACCACAGGTTCTACATAGAACAAACATGAGTTTGCTGTTCGATTTTTGGAGTAAAACAGGGTGAAAACAAACCTTCAAGAGAAAGTATTTTACATTTGATCAATCCAGAGTATGAGGAGAGAGGTATATTACTACATTCAGCACCAACCAATACTTTGGGGTGTCCAACAGGAAACTTTATGTATTTACACACCCAGAGGTAAAGCGAGCAGACATCAACGTACCTTACCTTTTCTTTATCTTTGATTTTGTAATATTACACAATATTACCCGTTCGACCTCCGTAAAAAGCATCACGAGGATTGAGAAGTGATTGTACAACAAGAGGATGATTTTTTGTGTAGTTACGTAATTCTTCGTTATTCGAAAAAATACGTTTAAAACTACATTCCCACATCTCAATGACTTCATATCCTAGAGATTTTAGCCTTTCTATTTTAGCATTGGTTGCATCATACCTGAGGTTCATAGTCTTAGATGAGTCATCATGTAGGGGTTCATCTCTTTGATGCGTAAAACAACGAGGACACCCGTGGTAATAGCAGCCCTTAAATTCAAATATTTGATTAGTCTCAGGAGAAAATCCATCGACTTTCAAACCACCGACTATGGCCTCCGGGCCCTTCCCAGCGTGTCTTATTTTGACTCCCCTTTCTCTCCCTTTCTACTGAATGGCAATTTTCGATAGATTTTCCGTTCACCTGTTACCTCTTTTGGGAATGATCCCAATGGTGTTAAGTTTCAGGAAGTTACGCCTGAATACCTTGTTGCAGGATGAGGCTATTGTTGGTGCTTCCGTGAACGTGCACACATTGGTTTCATCTAACATCAATTGACGAAACTTGAGGCAGTAACCAATGATTTCTTTCTGAAAATCAAAAACGTAACTTTCAGGCGAATCGATAGGAAAATTCGATAGGGGGTATGAGGCTCTTGTAATTTTGGTTCTCTAGGCGGTTGAACAGGTGTGGGAAAATCCATTTCGCATTTCGGAGATTCCAAAAGCCTTTGGAAGTTTGGAGAGGGCCATGGGAAGATAAAAGAGTGATAATTGCCTAGAGACATAGAAATCAATTTGGTTCCTCTCATAATGAGAGTGGGCACTAAATTGGTTTTTGTTTAAACATAGTTCAGAACGAATTGATGATCAAACCCACCACCATTATGTGCGAGGATGACTATATTTAGAAAAAAAACTTTGCCCCATCACGTATTCCACGAATCTGTCGATGGGGTTATTTTTCAAAATTTGGATTCTAAGTCCACACCTATTGCAAAAGGACCCATTAGCTGAAATGCAATCAGAACAACACTGCCTAAACACACACAGATTTGGTTCGTGTAGGCGAAAGCCATCATCTTGAACTTTTTCCTGCCCCGTCTCCAAGTCGTAGAAAATAAACAAATTATCTTTCTTTTTCGGAGTAGTTGCATCAGGTTGAATGTAACAAAGGTGGTTTGCGGGTTGATATTTATTACAAATTTTGCAATAGATCTCTCCACAGGTATGATTCCTGTCGGTAGGGACGACTTTGAAACAGTCTTCACATCTACGGATTTGCTCACATATTTTAGTTTTTATATGATTATCGAAACATATTGGTCCACGAAAATATCTTTTACACTCTTTATGGTCGTATGGAACATGATGTTTTTCACAGTAATAACTGTTGCAGAATGCAGCCCCCTTCAAAAATAACATCCCTACCTTTATTACCATACCAGTATACCAAAATTTTTTCCCCCCGAAGATGAGTTTGAAATTGTTTGAGCTCGGGTATACCGGCTCCTTCGGTAGCAATAGTAACATCAGCAGTCGCCATTAACTGTAACGCCTCTTTGTATTGAATTTTCCCTGTGTTCTTACGAACCGTGCTATAAGCGAGGTCTTTATCTTCACGGACTCTCGCTACGACGAGCGCCCGTGGTAGATATAGACCATCGGTATTATTGATGGTGATAATGCCCTGTCTTTTTCGACACTCATATTGCGCTTACTTATTCCTCTTCAAACTAACAAATTATCTAACCAACTGCCCTGAATTATTGGAACAAATTAACTTTTACATCCCTCGTATCAACAGCAGGCACAAACCGTGCTTTTACTTACCTAACCCAACACCAACATTCTTGTAAAATCTCCGTTGAATACAACATGTAAAATAGTAAATGAAGTGTGTTCTGGAATCGACATTCATAATGAACCGGTAGGTTCTTTCAAGAATAAAGTTAAACAACTATTGTATATAAAACAATCATAATGGCATAATTATTACACTGAAATCATCCTCATACCCTATTTATATAAGGAATATAACTATATTATTTGTATTACCTGAATTATTTGTAATATTTTTATTATCTGTATCATTAGTACTCGTATTTTTCAATCGAAATAACTAAACTGTCTTGTAATTGGGATTTATCCTGTTTAGGCAATAAATGAATTTTTTTTATAATAATTTCATATATTTATAGCCGTTAAAATTTAAACAAAATTATAAAATTATGGTAAACGTAAACGTAACGTGAAATATTATCAAAAATATTGAATCATTGTTAGTTTTTAGAAATTCCCACACAATATCACGTCAGGTATCCTTTCGAGGAGAGCGTATCGGCTTTGGTTTCTTTAATTTCTCTCTGCAACGGAGGTTGTCAACATTAGAAAGTCAGGTATAAACAGTGTTTTTCGTTTAGGGGAAATTGTCACCGAAAGTTTATCAAAGAACTTTATCTTCTCTAGCTATCTGTCTGCCTGTCTGTTTAACTTTTTGAGCTTCTTGTATATCACAAATTATTTCAATGTGGTATACACCAAGGAACAGTTCTCTAGGAACAAATTCATAGGAAACGCCTTTAGCATTTCATTTTGGTTATTGTACGTGGTGTCGACAAATTTGTTGAGCTCTTTTAATATTCCATTTGTCACAAGAAACAGTTCCCGTTTTCTATATATATTACAAATTATTTGAATGTGGTATAATTCAAGGAACAGTTTTCTAACCAGTTTTTGTATAATTGAATAAACTAGTGAGATTTTTACGAAAAAATTATTGTTTTGCAGTTTTTGGTCACGTGATAATGGTGTAAATATTCGAACTAGTTCGAATATATTGTGCCAGAGAGGTATTAACAATGTGAAAGAATACGAGGTACCCTTCTCTTTATGCGTTTCCACCAATGGTGATAATGGTGTGATCAACTAACCGAGCCCCTCCCTATTTGAAAGAGGACAAATACACTATCGCAAGTGCAGGAGCATCAATTGGTGTTCATTTCTCGTAGTGTTCAGACAGTTTCGCTTATCAGCCCTTGCTCTAAGCTGAATTTTGAACTTTTTCTAAACGTTCTTTGAACCTTTTGATATTTGTTCCTTTGAATGTTTTATTCAAATATCTTGATATTTTGAAAAATTTGGATGTTTTGTTCCTTTGAATGTTTTATTTGAACATTTTTAATTTTGTGGCTTTGAACCTTCCTGATATTTTGAAAATTTTCAATTCATAATGGGAAAGTTTTTGATTGTGAAGGATGACATGAAGAAGGTTCGTCATTTTGATCTACTCAAGAATTTAAAATAAAAGATATTCCTGCTGGTTCTGAGCCTGTGAAATTTTTTAAAGACGCCATCACCCAAATTGTTCTAAAACGAACCGAGGGTTTGGAAACTACTGACCACGTAGGATTCACCTTTTGTTCCTCAAATTTTTCCAGGGGCCAAGGTTGGGTGCAATTCAAACCTTTAGCTAAAATCACGGTAGATGATGTTATCGATAAAATCTCCTCGATTTATCAATCCAATTCCAGCGGTCTGAACACTGATACATTCTGTTTAGGTGTTACCTCGGTAAAAATTCCTACTGGAAAAGGTCGAGGCCGTTCGTACAATACATTCACCAAAGAATGCCAAAGAAGACAGGGCATTATCACCATCAATACTACCGATGGTCTATGTCTACCACGGGCGCTCGTCGTAGCGAGAGTAGATAAAGAACCCGCTTATAGCACGGTTCGTAAGGACACTGGGAAAATTCAATACCAAGAGGCGTTACAGTTAATGGTGACTGCTAATGTTAATATTGCTACTGAAGGAGCCGGTATACCCGAGCTCAAACAATTTCAAACTCATCTTCGGGGGAAAAAAATTTTATTTTACCAGTGTGGTAATTAAGGAAGGGATGTTATTTTTGAAGGGGGCGGTTTTGGGCCCTCGCTAGATCTTCTGTTCAATGAGGGACATTATAATGTGATTACTTCACTCACAGCTGCATTCTGCTGCAGTTATTACTGTGAAAAATTTCATATTCCATACGACCATAAAGCACAGCATAGGTGTGGTGGTACATGTCTCGGGTGTCGACAATCTCCTGCTTGTGACAAAGGTGAACAAAGGATTACGTGTGACAAGTGTAAAAGATCTTTCCATGGACCAATATGTTTCGATAATCATATTAAAACTAAAATATGTGAGCAAATCCGTAGATGTAAAGATTATTTCAAATTCGTCCCTACCGACAGGAATCATACCTATGGAGAGATCTATTGCAAAATTTGTAATAAATATCAACCCGCAAACCACCTTTGTTACATTCAACCTGATACAAATACTCCGAAAAACAAAGATATTTTGTTTATTTTCTAGTACTTGGAGACGGGGCAGAAAAAAGTTCAAGATGATGGCTTTCGCCTACACGAACCAAATCTGTGTGTGTTTAGGCAATGTTGTTCTGATTGCATTTCAGCTAATGGGTCCTTTTGCAATAGGTGTGGACTTAGAATCCAAATTTTGAAAAATAACCCCATCGACAGATTCATAGAATACGTGATGGGGCAAAGAATTTTTTTTTAAATATTGTCATCCTCGCACATAATTGTGGTGGGTTTGATCATCAGTTCGTTCTGAACTATGTTTTAACGAAAACCAATTTGGTGCCCAATCTCATTATGAGAGGAACCAAATTGACTTCTATGTCTCTAGGCAACGTTATATTTCTTGATTCACTCAATTATCTTCCCATGGCCCTCTCCAAACTTCCAAAGGCTGTTGGAATCTCCGAAATGCGATAAGAATTTTTTCCACACCTGTTCAACCGCCTAGAGAACCATAATTACAAGAGCCCCATACCCCCTATCGAATTTTACAATCCAGACCACTTGCAATCGAACGACCGTGAAGAATTAATCAAATGGCATAGTGAACGAGTCATTGAAAGTTACATTTTTGATTCTCAGAAAGAAATCATTGATTAATGCATTACCGATGTCGATATTCTGACTCAGGCATTCCTAAAGTTTCGTCAACTGATGTTGGATGAAACCAATGTGTGCCCGTTCACGGAAGCATCAACAATAGCCTCATCCTGCAACAAGGTATTCAGGCGTAACTTGGAATCATCCTCAAAAGAGGTTACAGGTGCACGGAAAATCAATCGAAAATTGCCATTCTACGGTTACTGTGGGAAGAGAGAGAAAGGGGAGTCAAAATAAGACACGCTGGGAAGGGCCCGGAGGCCATAGTCGGAGGTTCGAAAGTCGATGGATTTTCTCCTGAGACTAATCAAATATTTGAATTTGAGGGCTGCTATTACCACGGGTGTCCTCGTTGTTTTACGCATCAAAGAGATGAACCCCTACTTGATGACTCATCTGAGACTATAAACCTCAGGTATGATGCAACCAATGCTAAAATCTCTAGGATATGAAGTCATTGAGATGTGGGAATGTAGTTTTAAACGTATTTTTTCGAATAACGAAGAATTACGTAACTACACAAAAAATCATCCTCTTGTTGTACAATCACTTCTCAATCCTCATGATGCTTTTTACGGAGGTCGAACATGTAATATTGTGGAATATTACAAAATCAAAGATGAAGAAAAGGTAAGGTACGTTGAAGTCTGCTCGCTTTACATCTGGGTGTGTAAATACGGAAAGTTTCCTGTTGGACACCCCAAAGTATTGGTTGGTGCTAAATGTAGTAATATACCTCTCTCCTCATACTCTACATTGTTCAATTGTAAAGTACTTCCTCCATAAGGTTTGTTTCACCCTGTTTTACCTCAAAAATCGAAGAGCAAACTCGTGTTTGTTCTATGTAGAACCTGTGGTGAGACCATGAATCAAAGCGAATGTCGTCATCCTGACGAACAGCGGGCTCTCTCTCTGTCACCTGGCTAATTGAGGAAGTAGTTAAGGCTATTGAAATGGGTTACAACTTGCTGGAAACTTATGAAATATGGTCATATGACACCATTCAATTCAGCGAAGGTGTATCTGGTCTGTTTACTGAAATGATGAATAAATTTATTAAAATCAAATAGCAGGCGTCAGGATGGCCCCACCGGCGAGGAAAAAGATAGATACATCGAGGAGATTTTACAGCGCGAAAATGTCAAATTTGATTTTTCCGAAATTGTTGACAATCCTGGCCTTCGATCACTAGTTAAACTCATGTTGAATTCTTTCTGGGGAATGTAAATAACCCCTCAGAATTCCTCACAATGATGACGAATCCCACCATCAATATTACTTTCTATCAACGAAGAAACTCTTGTTGTTAATTGGGAATATAAAGATGAATGCTACGTGCCTTTTCCTACAGTAAATGTTGTCATAGCTGCTAACGTCACCACCCTCGCTCGTTTGAAGCTTTATTCTTATTTAGAACAATTGGGTGATCGAGTCTCATATTACGATACAGATTCAGCAATATATGTAGCAAAACATGGACAAGTCGATATTCCAACTGGCCAATTTGTAGGTGATATGACCGATGAATTGGAAGGTTACGGTCTCAATAGCTTTATAATTATCAGAGTTTGTGTCTGGTGGTCCTAAAAACTACGCATATAAAGTTTGGTCTTCTAGAGACAAAGAACTCAAAATAACCTGTAAAGTTAAGGGAATATCTTTCAATTATTCGGCGTCACAACTGATCAATTTTGATGCAATCAAAAATATGATTTTAACCCCTTTTGAACCTATATGTGTATAGTAAACAAATTTTCCGAACGAAGGAACATGACGTCATCACTATAGATTCTATGAAAAAGTACCGCCCTGTATCTTTGAAACGACATTTCTTAGATGATCATACTTCACAACCTTACGGATTCAAAATCATAAATTATACCGCTGATGACAACTCATAAAGAATCTCTACCCAAATTGAAAAAATTCTACAATTGTTTGATAGATCAAAACAATTAATCATGATTCACAACACTATGTTTTCCATCCTTATAATTAGCATGAATTTACAAAAATAATTGATAAATCAAAAGAGCCATTCGATTATTTTCAGATATTATTGAACCGAGAGGAAGATTCCAAAATAAAATTCTCAAAAACAGCTATTAAGTATCAACAAATGATGCCATAATAATATTGTCAAAAAGCCATTATTAACAAAATATGCCAAAAGTAAAATTGTCAAAAAAGAGCCATTATCAATAAAAGATGCCAAAATAATATTTTCAAAAAGAGCCATTATTAAGAAAAGATGCCAAAAGTAAAATTGTCAAAAAAGAGCCATTATCAATAAAAGATGCCAAAATAATATTGTCAAAAAAGAGCCATTATTAACAAAAGATGCTAAAAGTAAAATTGTCAAAAGAGCCATATTTCATTAAACGAAACAAAAGAAAGATGCCAACTTAAATTCATATTAATTTTTGCTCTTTTCCTTGTGTACGTATGTTTTAACCTCCTCGTGGTGTTCACTGAACCATACTCTGTATTGACTAATAAAACAGAAATCCTTGACTCCTCTTAAACCTCCCCTGTTCCTCAACCCCCTTTTTGTAATATTCAGTACATTGACGAAACGTTGAACGCTTATACGACACTTTGAGGCAACATTTCTGAATAGTAAACTGCAACAGATAATCGAAACGCATGCAAAACGGTAAATGGTTGAAACGCATGTAAAACGAAGAAGAAGAATAGACAAATGACAGGTGACAGGAAATAATGGTTTGAAACTCTGATATCTGAAATGGCACTCAAAATTCAAATTCGATGATTACGTAAGAATAAGTAAGTACCGAGAGGCATTTGCTAAAGGGTATACACCAAACTGGTCTAATGAAATTTTTACTGTGAGTAAAGTCTATCAGTCGAATCCTGTTGTGTATTTTCTTGAAGATCATGAGAATACAGATGGTTTTAATAGAGTTGACTATCAGAGAATTTCGAGAATTCCGCCTACACCACGTGGTGAATTCTCTTGATAGTATATTCATTTTCGCAATGAGGTCTTCAGGCGTTTCTGCGTCAGTTGCCAAAGTGGTATTATCAGCATATAATATCAAGTGTTCTGTGCAGATGTACCTGGGGAGATCATTTACATACAGTAAGAAAATCAGCGGACCGAGAATTGATCCTTGAGGAACCCCGGTATCCATGTCATGTGGGAAGGATCTCTATGGTCGTCAATTCTTACTATTATTTTCCTGACTTCAAGATACGAAGCCAGCCACGATAGAAATTTGCCGTGAAAGCCCAGTTCACTTAGTTTATCACTTGTAATATTTTCGCGACTAGGGCCTTAGTGATGTAGTCAGAAAAAAGAGATAATAGGGAAGATTCTCTTCCTACTCAGGGCGAACCCTTCTCAATGAAACAGTCAGAAGTTTTATATAAAAAAGGCGTATATTTAATAAGTAAACACAGCAGTTTTACCAGCTAAGAAAATATTCACATAAAGGGCACTTAAATCAACTCAAAATAGCTGATAACTGGTGTACAAAGGTTCCTACTAAAAACACTACTACTGAAAGGCATATCTCTTGGAAGGGCTTTTCCCACTCACGAGGGAACTCACGAGGTAACCCCATCTACGCGTCGCGACCGACACCCCCGTTTCCCTCACGCCGATGATCTTTTATCATCTTTTGTTATTATTTGTCAGCAGTTTGAATATGTTTCTCAAAACACGTCCCCGTTTCGCGGTTGTTCTAATGACCTACTTTGTTTATGATCTAGTGTTTTGTTTTATTGAAATGAGAATCTATTTGGAAATGTGCATTTTGAATGAGATCGATCTAATATCCAAATAACTGAATTTTGGAAAATGTTATTACCCTGCAATAGCAAAATAACGGAAATGGCGAATAACGGTGATGTTATTTTTAACGGAACTGATACAGCATAGGGCTGAATATCAGTATTGATTGAATCGAAAGCTCGAAATATCAAAGAACAGTGCATATACCTACCTTTTCATGTCCAACGAAGTGTGAATATAATTGAAAAGCGCAATAGATGCACTTCCCGTTGATCTCCCCGGGAGAAAGCCCTTTTGATGCTCAGTTATGATATTGTAATTTGAAATAAAGGAAATTATTTGCTTGTAGATGCATTTTTCCATTATTTTACACATCACAAACTGCATTCTTACTAATGACAAAAAATTGGACTTCACTCGTGAACAAAGATATTTCCGTGTTTGAAAATGCATACGAAAGCAATCGTAAAATTTTAGGACTTAATAATACAGAACAATTCACCGGACACAGTATGAACGAATTTTGAATTGAGGTAAAATCTCATATCAGCCTTCTCACTCAAATTTCAAATTCTATTGATCAAAAACTTGAAGAAATTGTAATAGACACTAAAAGATATGAAGGAGGCCTAATTGATGGTATAGGTAGTATTTTCAAATCAATCACTGGCAACTTGAATTCCTCGGATGGTGAATACTATACGAACTGTATCAACAGGTTTGAATAACGATGAACACCAATTGGAAAATATATTAAAAAACCAAATATTAGTTACAACGTATGTCATTCAGAATTTCAATAGTATATAATATAATAAATATATATAATAAAAACTTTATTCAATGAAAGTCTAAATGTTATTAGAAGGAAACAAAGCGAACAAAGTGGGGCAAACGATAAGTGCTAGTGCACTTGTTTCGTATTTATAAAGACAATAGTCGTCGAGATCACTTGAGTTATGTGAATAAAATAAAATGTAATACTAATAAGATAAAATAAACTATAGCTGCGGTACAATATAAATAATAATAATCGAGTTGAATTGCTAAGTATATAAAACTAACTCAAACACAAACAAACTGGAACAATCGATAAGTGATCAAACACTTGTTTCGATATAAATAAAACATATGAATGATTTTAATTGAAGGCATCACATGGTTAATGATTACTTAATATACAGAACAAACATATGCATATGCACCCTCATAAGAATGAAATGAAATGAGGTTAATAAATCTGTTATAGGAATTTCTGAGTTTCTCTCGTAAATAATTTCAGTTGTTTTTTGAAATAGAATAGGCTAGGTATATTTCGGATTGTTTCGGGCAAAGAATTGTACATTTTCGGAGCATTAAATGAGAAACTAGTCATTCCGAGTGATTTTGTGGAATGACATAGTTATTTTTTTGTCTGGTGTTGTACTATTCGAAAACTGCAAGTCGATGAGAAGACTTTCAACGATGACATTAAACTCAGAGAAAATATGATAAGTGAACTGAATGATAGAATAAGTCAAGTTGAAAAAAAAACTGAATTTTTTTAATATTCGTGAAAAACTAATGAAAAGCTTTCTCTTCATCGAAGAAAACGTTAATGATATGCTAGATTCAATAACATTTTTCGCGATTGAATATCATTCACTCTTCAATTGTTACACCAGACCATTTGGTCACTGCATCACAGGAAATATCTCAGAACCCACGGAGAAATAATCTCCCACTTCAACCGAAACTTTCCAAAATAGCACAATACCTCGAAATTATAGAAATGGAAGCTTTTCAAATGGACACAATCATAGTATTCGTCCTGAAATTCCCTCTAACGGAACCTCAAACCTACACCCTGTACCAAATGTATCAAATCCCAATATATGATAACCGAACTGGCCTCCATCACATTCTTTCAATTTCTGAAAAATTCATCGCGATAGATGATTATTCTTTATTGTTCATACCGGTGACGGACTTGAGTACCTGGTAAGCCACTTGTCCATAGAATAGAATTGTGCTCCGACATGTTCGCGTATTCAATAGTCTCTAACTTGATTTATGAAGCCCAAATTTTCAAAAACTTCAAGGGCATTCCGCAACAGTGTCAAAAGTCTTTGATTTTCAGCTAGGGCTGAAAAAACTTGAGAGAAATATTTGGCTAGTGAATCTTTCTGAACCCATACAAGTGACCGTGAATTGCCCCAATATAAACACAAGAACTGAAATCATTTACAAGAAGTCAGTTGTGAAATTTCAAACTGTGTTGTGCCTTTATTGAAATAAAAAAGGTTCAAGCTAACTTCCAAGAATCAAAAATGTTCAACATTACCTATGGCACTCATCCAGTTGTAATCTCATACGAGCGTTGTGCGGATATTCCCGAAAAATCACAACTTCCGAAACTTTAGCCGCTCAGATTGAACGACTTGAACATTGACGACCTGGACATCGCCAATAATAATAATAATAATAAGGATGGTGTCTTCAACACCCTCGGCTATCGTAGTAGCGTGATGGGTAAAGAGGTCCCTGACACTAGATGCAGAGCGTGTCGTGGGGCAGCTGAGACCATAATGCATTTGCTGTCAGCCTGTGCAGCTTATGCGGTCTCAGCCTATATCCAAAGGCATAACGCGGCCCTACGAGTGTTGTGCTACTATCTACGATACTCGTACGGTGTAGACGAGACACCGGTATTGCCTTATGCTCCGGGGGATATTGAGTCCGTTGTGGAGAATGAGAGAAGTGCCGAATCTATTGGAACTACTTATTCCCCACCCTCAGGCAAATACAAGCCAGTAAGCCTGATGTAGTCCTCCTCGACCATCAAAGTAGGACGATTTTCGTCATTGAGTTTTCAGCTCCTGGCGAAACGAACATCGTCCGAAAAGAGGAGGAAAAACGGACCAAATATCAAGATCTACTCTTTGAACTCCGCAGGCTTTATCCAAATCATTCTGTCAAAATGGTGGTTCTGATAATAGGGGTCCTTGGTGGAATGATGGACACACTGCTCTCAAACTTAAAAATCATACCAGCTTGCCGTGATATGGCAGAAATCTTAGCCGAACGAATGCAGAAGGTCGTAATTCTTGGTTCACTCCACCTACTCAGGGCACATGAATCTCGGACCCAATAGTCACTTACCCCACGGCGTGGGTAGTGGATATTGGGATAAATGATCCTGCGCGCCCTCCGAAAGTATCGGGGCTCTGGAGATAGGGCCTGTCTGGAAAATTCCTAACGGAAAGAAATAATAATAATAATAATAAAGTTTATTCACCAAGAAATAATTACAATATTTTGGTTGAGGTACGTACAGCAAATAGCAAATAAACGGGATACCACAGAACCTCTAGTTCCAAAGGAACTGTCGCTTGTACGTGGTTTCATATTATTATTTGTTTCATCATGATTAGTAAAAATCCCTGAATACTACAAAACTAAGTACCCATGACTTGTCAGAAATGTAAAAATATAGAAATATAAAAATATGATTATGTAATAATATGGGATGTATTATGTAAATATGTAAAATTGTAAAAACATAAATGTAAATATTTCAAAATGTAAAAATAAAAATGTCAAAAATTCAAATGTTAAAAGTTAAAATTGTAAATGTTAAATGTAAAAAAGTAAAAATTTTAAAATGTATAAATACAAAAATATGAATATGAGAGAATATATGATATGAAAATAGGGAATTCGAAATTTTTTGAGCTGAAATTCTATGAATATAAAACTATAAAAGAATCAAAATATAAAAATACAATAAATGGAGTCATATGTCCAACGTATAATCACATATGCTCACATATACATAGACTTCCACGATAAAAATCATAAAATAATCTGGGTAAAAATCAATAATAATAGTAATAGTACTAATAATAAATAGACCATTCTTTGTTTTGACTAAAGGTTATAAAAAACCTACTCATTTATCAAATGAGTTTTTCATTGACAAAATCATGTAGTTTGTTTCTTCCAAAAGCCAAAATCTATTTTTTTTGACTTTTTCTTGAATACATTGATGCTCTGTATAGTTCTAATATCAACAGGTATCAAACAAAAAAGTTTCGATCCAAGGAAATCACAGTGACGTTGCCTTATGGATTTGTCACAGCGAGGTACGCTCAACGAGATCGTTTTGTTTCTTGTGCTGTGACAGTGTGTGATAGGGTGAGGAGTAATTTTGTTTTTTATATTTTAATAATAATAATAATAATAATAATAATAATAATTTATTTACCTTAAATACAAATACAAAGAACAATATCATAAAAAATGTATAAGTGAAGGGTAAATAGGGGTGGATCTCCCAAAAAAGCTCTCAGTGAGCTTGTCTATGGGAATTTCCTATTCTATAACTCTATAAAAAATTAAACAAAAATGAGAAAAATATCAAGTGTTGTTAATCAAGCAAAAATCGATGTTTGAATTCTTATCTTGGTAAAACATTATAATATCATATCAAACATGCACAAATGGTTTTGTTCATACATACACTTATTTACACATGATCATCTAAATACACTGTAAAAATATGGACGTATCATTGAAATAATATAAATATAATATAACAGAAATTAAAGCTAGAAGGGCAGCAGTAAAAAAGTTTTCCTAAAAAGATAATAAATACATTGAGAGTTAGGAGAAGTACTAATATGAAAATCATGGATCAATGAGATTATGAAAAACACCTCTGTTCATAGAAAAAATCCAAGCTTTTATCTCTTTTTTGTAAAGATTTTTTGAGTTTATAGTTTTTAGTGAACCAGGTAATAGATTTCTCAACCTTGGAGTAATATAAACGAAATACCTCTGCCCTATTGACTTATGGGCCCGTGGTATTATTTCATGTGCAGCGCTTTTTATTTCGAGTTTGGTTTTCATGTTCAAATAAGGAAGATACAGGTTTATCATATGTAAATACTAAAATGTTTTTGCAGTAAAGTTGTCTCAAGTCCATAATTCCTGCCCCGCTGTACAGAAGATCAGAGGAGAACTGTGGTGGTTTTTTCAAAATAATTCGAAGTATGCGTTTTTGTATAACTTCCAGTGGTCTTAACTTTGTGTTCCTTATTCCTCCCCAACCTATTATACCATACTGTATTATGGACTCCGCTAATGAATAATGAAGTATCTTCAGATGTGCAAGGTGTAAGAAGCTTAGTTGTTTAAATGTATAGACAAGTTTGCGAAGTTTGTTGACTACACTTTGAATGTGGATATCCCATTTCAGAAATGAATCAACTACAATGCCGAGGTATTTGGCTGAACTGGAAAGTGGTATTTATATGTTGTTGATTTCCATAGTCTCATAAGTCGGTAAGTATCTTTCGTAGGAAGTGAATGGTAAAATTTTAGTTTTGGAGTGATTCATTATCAAACTATTTTCATTGAACCAATTTGAAATGATGTTTAGGTCATCGGTGGCCGTTTGCCTTACCTCATTCCATGTATTTCCTTCATATACTAGAATTGTATCATCTGCGAATGAAATTATGGTACCAGTCGAATCAAGAGCTAGTAGGTCGTTCAGGTATATGATAAAGAGTTTGGGTCCCAGTACTGTCCCCTTTGGTACACCACAATTAACTATTCTTTCACCGCTCATTTCATTATTTATCAGTACTTTTTGCTTTCGTTCAAGAAGATAGCTTTCAAAAAGTTCTTTCCAACTTATCCAGTAAACGTTAATGGTTTATGGTATCAAACGCCTTTGTCAGATCGAGAAATATGCCCAAACATGGCTTGGCGTTGTCTATAACGTTATATACTTTGGATGTTAAGGCACTAATAGCGTGTTGTGTAGCCACATTTTGTTGGAATCCAAATTGTTGAGTTGAAATGAATTTGTGATTATCTAAGTATTTTGATAACCTTTTTTGATGATTTTTTCAAAGACTTTCGATAAGCCTGATGTATGGCATCACACGTTAAAAGGTAAGGGCTGCGTCTTCCCTAGCTCGAACAAGTCTTTCGAATACTTTTGAGGGTTGCACTCTTAAGGGTGTGCAGCTGGTTGACGAAAATAACAATTTTAACATAACAAAAACAATGATATCGGACGATAGCTGTTCAAGCAATGTTTTTTACCTGATTTGACCAATGGTTTGATGATAGCAATTTTGGACTGTTTTGGGACTTTACCGTTGTATATAGATAGGTTCAGAATATGGCTTAGGGGTTTTGATATGAAGTCCACTATAGACTTAAGGATCTCATTAGTGATTTTATCCGGACCACATGCTTTTTTGTCTTTTAGTGCTAATATTATGTCTTTAACCTCTTGTGTATTTGTTGGTTCCATAAACATCGATTTGCTGAAATTTGTATGTGGTTCTAGTGATTCGGAATCGTTTCTGCTATTTTCCTGTCGTCCGTCACTTCCACATCGTTTTCAATAATGATTTTTTTTATGTTTGTATTTTTTCTTATTTTTCCTGTTAATTCATTCATAATGTCCCACAAATTTTTTGAAGAATTTGAGCATTCTAATCTTTGCTTAGAGTAATTCATTTTAGTTTTCCTGATCAAAGAATTCAGTTTATTTCGATCTAGAAGAAATTTGTTTTTAATGATCTGATCATTTGGATAATGATCTGATCATTTGGATAATGATCTGATCATTTGGATTATTCAAAGTCTTTTTTTTCAGTTTGACTCGTTCTTTGATTGAAGATATTATTCCGTTAGTTATCCAAGGTTTTTTCTTGCGCTAATTTTTTTGTTAAAAAATCGTGGTCGAGCGATCGATATATTCATTTAACTTATCATAAAAAGCATCAGTATCATTCGTCATATCATCACAATTATATACTGTATTCCAATTTTCATTTTTCATCATATTTTTCAGTTGATTCATATTGATTTTTTTCTGAGCTAAACTTATATTTTTCGTATTTTCATGTTCCTTGGTTATTTTGAAGGAGGAAATAATGGAATAGTGATCGGTAATGTTAGTTCTAATAATACTTGGGATGGTATTTATGCACTCTCCGTCTTTTGATTTATAAAAAATGTGATCTATGCAGATAGCTGATGTAAAAGTTACCCTGGTATATTCGTTTATAAGTGAGGTATAGCCATTTTCTGACATAATATTCAGATATTCTTCGGTAACATCCACACCATCTGCCCTTATATCTGTATTGATATCACCAACGAAAATAGTTTTATCAAAGCAGTTATCTTTGTTAAAATTATTCAAAAAAAATTCAAGATATTCATTGAATATTTGTATATCACTGGAAGGCGACCTGTATAGTGAAATTAAAGCAATTTTTTGTTTATTGTAAGTGAATTCGACAAAGATACCGTTTGACTCCCCTATTTTAATTGTTTTATGTTCGAATTGAACATTGGCGTTGATGTATATTAAGATTCCGTCATTTTGGTTATTCCTGTATTCATTATTGTGAATTAGTTCATAATTTTGCAGATTTATTGAGTCGGTATCTTTTATTTCCCATGTTTCCGTTAATATTATACAAGTAAATATATCTTCAAAATCGGATATAAAAGCTTGGAATTCATCGAAATGTTTGTGAATGCTATATATACTATTATGATAAATAGAAAGATCATCTTCAAATTCACTTAAAGAGTATGTTTAGACAAAAAAGTTGTCTAATATCAAATATTCCCGATTCGTCGTCTCATCATTAGAAAATCTGAGTGGTTTACCATATATGATTCTTAGTATCCATCTCTGAATCACGTTCAAATTTTCTAAATGGGTGTCATTCACACCCCCCCAGCCCGCAATACCGTATGTCAGATGTGATTAAACAAGTGCATGGTATAATATTGTGAGGTGTTTTACATCAAGGTAATGTTTCAGAAATTTGAATCTATATAACATGCCTCTCCACTTATTGACTATACTTATTATGTGGAGGTCCCACTTGAGGTGTCGGTCAATAATAATACCTAAATATTTGATAGAATCAGCTTCGGGGATTTGTGAATTTGATCCGATAATTGAAGGACCCATATTTGGTGATCCAGTGGAATATGAGGAGAATAGCGAGGGGTGTTTCACTTCCCTAAAATTTGTACACCAAATTTTCATTTGAGTGATTTCTATTGGATTTCAGAACTTTTTAACAGATTTCTGGATTTCATAAGAAATTTCAAGATTTCCTTTAGGATTTCTGGAATTCACCAAAGATTTTTGGATTTCATAAGGGATTACAGGATTTCATTCGGATTTCAAGATTTCCTGTACGATTTCTGAATTTCACGGGGGATTTCTGGATTTCATAAGAAATTTCAAGATTTCCTTTAAGATTTCTGGATTTCACCAAAGATTTCTGGATTTCACCAAAGATTTCTGGATTTCACCAAAGATTTCTGGATTTCATAAAGGATATCAAGATATCATTCGGATTTCAAGATTTCCTTCAGGGTTCCAAGGTCAAAAAAATGCTGCACACAGTTGGCAGTAATGTATTTAAGCATACGGGTGCAGTTTCATCGAAATTTCATTGCTTTTGGAGAATTTAGGCGCAATTCTTCATTCGTTGACAACCAAATGTGAATGAGAGGTGTGATTTGCTTCTAACAGTATAATTTGCGATTTTTTTAGATATCAAGAGGATATCGGGGGCGTTTTACTTCTTTAAAAATTGTAAGTATACCAAATCAGGATGTCTACGAGGGGTGTATCACTTCCGTAAAATTTGTACCAAGATTTGTAATCAGGATTTCTATTGGATTTAAGGAATTCATATACATATAAAAATGTTGGATATTTACTAACGTGAGAATTAAAATGAAATTGAAATCAAACCGATAGAAAAACATTAAGTTAGATGTATGACAATGAAAATCAGCTGGGGACTTCTCGGGTTTGCGGTCTGTTTACCAATAAAACTCATTCGTTCTATATCTCAATATTTCGCTAATCTTTATTAGCTTCTTCAGGAGAGAAAAGCTGCAAAAACAGGTTGGGCAAAAATTCGGGTGCAGCTGTTGATCACTCACAAAAAACCGGCCACCAATTTGACTACTCTAATGTCAAAATCCTGGAAAAAATTAATAAGCAAAAAACTAGACTCTTCCTTGAGATGTACCATATAAACAAAAAACCCAACACAGTAAATTACAAGACCGACACGAATCAGTTAAACAACATATACAGTAACATTTTTGTTATTGGTAAACATGTGGTGTACCTATGATAGTTTCTAAGAATTTTTTTTATATATTTACTTTTTTTTTTTTCATTGTTACCTACTGGTCATTAGATATTTGGTTAATTGCGTGATATATAAGCCGGTGCCCCAGAGCTAAAGATTCAGTTAGTAATGGATATTACCTAGTTGATGTTGATGAATATTTCGCAGCTCCCCAGAACACTAATGAACACAATAGGATTACCGACTCTATGATTGTAAGTGGAACAGTTGTATAATTTTTGGTTTGATTTTTCAAAATTCCTAACATGTTTTTGCAGCTTTTCTCTCCTGAAGAAGCTAATAAAGATTAGCGAAATATTGAGATATAGAACGAATGAGTTTTATTGGTAAACAGACCGCAAACCCGAGAAGTCCCCAGCTGATTTTGTAAAGTTCGGTCGAGAATACATCCCTACTATATATATATATATATATATATATATATATATATATATATATATATATATATATATATATATATATATGTATAGAAAAGGGTAGTCTTGTTTGCTGACTAGTTAGGAAATGAGTTTTTTAATATTTGGGATATGCAGCAGGCCAATAAGGGTACTCTTATACACCTGTTCCAAGCTTTCAATAACTTTTTATTATCATCTTCAGGGAAACTACAAATATATAAAGACAACTATGAGAATTACGCCAACGAAAAACGTGGAATAACTTACACTGTTTCGAGGTTACATGGCGTATATGTTAAAAATAATCATGAAATATGGACAGCACATATGGATGCACACTCATTACTGATGATACATTATGACATGGATTTTAAAATTGTTAAAATTATATAAAAGCACGTGTTGTCCTTGAAGAGGCAAACAACCGCGCCGAGTAATTTTATTCGACTGACTAGCCAAGACCAATGACAAATGACATGAGACAATTGATAAATGATAAATGACAGGTGACATGAGCCACACGGAATCTTAATCATGGAGAGTGACAGATGACACTACAACCTAATGATACAGATCTGTGATGGAGCTACATGGAACAATAATTATGAAATGTGAAATTTGGAATATGAGAACAATATATTTTAATGGTGTAGGTGACAAATGAGCTGAACCAACAAAGGAAACATATCCTGAAACCATGGACACTCGACCTAATGCTAACAATAATACATTACTGAAATATATGGAACAAAGATTGTATGAACAGTATTTTGATGGAGGAATTGAATTATATTGAATTAATTTGTGAAGTCAATATTCATTGAAGTAATGCGTTGATTGTCTCCAAACCTTGTATTATCTGCAAAAATTAAATAAGAGTAAATTTCACTCAAGTGATTTACGTCTGTTTTTTTATTCAGCGCATTATCCGCTTGTGCAATGTGAACCATTTCTAAAAAAAGCCTTCTGGCTGTGTTTTTTTCTGTAGATAAAATTTTTACCGAATTATAATCCATACAATGTCCTTCCTTAGCAACATGTTCACTCAGTGCACATCTCTCCGGGTGTAGTCTACTGTCGCTCTTGTGTGACACAATACGGTCCTTAAGTGGTCTGGACGTTTGTCCAATGTATTGTTTTTCACAATTTTGACACTGTATACAATAAACTACATCCGAACAGTTTATGCATGGAGTCATGTCTTTTAATTTGGAAAAAATTCTCTTGATAGGCAAAACATTTTTATTGGATATTTTTATATTTTCTGAAAAAGATTTGAAAATTCTGGATAGTCCAGGGGTGATGTCTTTAATGAACGGTAAAGAAGCATAAAAGGAAAGAGTCCCAGTGACTTCAGCATCTTGCGTATTGACTGGAGATGGAGAAAGTGTATTATTAATATTATTACTATGTAAGTTTATGTCATCCATGGATGAGGTATTATACAAGATCTTTTTTACAAAGGAAGCAGGATATGAATTTTGGAGAAAAAGATTGTAAATTATGTCTAAATTTTTTTTGAGAAAGGAAGTGTCAGATATTTTGATGACCCTTGATTTCATTTGTTTAATCAGATTGACCTTCATGCTCTGTTTATGATAAGACCAGTAGCTCATATATCTTCCAGAGCTCATTGGTTTCCTGTACCAATCTATAAGTACGGTGTTCTCTGGTGTTCTGATAAACATGGTATCAAGGAACGGAACGCTGTTCTGTTCGTTTTCTCTCTCAATGGTGAACTGTATGTGGGGATCGTAGCTGTTGAAAATGAACAAGGTGTCATCTATGGTATCTGATGGAATTGCAATGAATGTCATCTACATATTTCTTAAGGAAAGGTGGATTGAAAGGGAGAACATGAGTGACCATGTCTAACAAATCATCCATAACGTATGCTGCCAATATAGGGCAAATTTTTGCACCCATTGGGGTACCAAAAGTCTTTTTATAAAATTTATCATTGAATGCAAAATAAGTATTTTCAAAGAGGAAAGATATTAAATTTAAAAAAGTGTCTTTTGTCAAGTTGCAGTAACCACTGTTCACGCTCCACTTTTTTTCAATGGCCCTTAAACACGCCTGTAAGTAAACATTAAGTACCCAAGTACCATTAAATACCGCAGTGCAACCAACATCAGATCGTCTTTTGAGATCAAGGAGTAGGCAGATAGAGACCTTGTTACCTCATCAGACCACGACTCGAGGAGTAGGCAGATAGAGACCTCGAAGTCACTCTTGAAAATGGCTCCAAAGCAGGAACCGAAACGTCGAGTTATAAACTCTCAACGCGCTTCAACCCAGGAACTTAGTAATCTACATATATATAAATATACAAGGTATTCCACATTCGATGGCCTATTAGACGTTTCTGGAGAACGGAACAACAGATCATTTTGAAAATTTGTGGGCATGGATAACCAAACATGCTCTACCCGTCTAAAATATTTTCATCAATACAATGTTGCCACTTGTATCAGAAAGTAGTAGCTACTTTGGTATTTTAAATGGAACACCCCGTATATTATATGGTTTATGAAATCCCTATAATATTCCTCATAACTCTCCCATATAATTCCCTATACCTATCTGTGACAGTTTTCGAAATAAAAATTATTTTGTCAATTTTTTGTGTAAAACCTGACCATTGAAAATAACAATTTTTTCAAAATGCAAATTTACAAAATATTGAAATTCAAGTGATAGCTGCATAAGGCCATTGACCCGTCGGAAATCCGCAGATCCACGACTGATCATCAATGTTTACAAGTGAATGGTCAGCATTTCAAGCATCTGAGCTACTGAGTTTTTGGTTTTTAATTATCAGATGTGTTATAACTGTGAAGAAAATTTTGTAATATTATCTCTTGTGTAGAATGAATTTAATCAATTTAATTTTTCAAACTGTCAACATAATCTTATTTGTCATACACCCAGTATGAAGGAAGTTTCATGTATTTCATCACAGAAGATAAAGCTTTAGTTTGTTATTTGATAGATTGTTCATAAAATTTTATACTTGAAATTTTATACTTTCACAGAGCTTAAAAATTAAAATTATTTATATCTAATAAACGGTAAGAGATAGGTATAGGACATACTGAATAAAACTAATTCAAACTAGTTCGTTGAATTCGAAAATGAAAAAATATACAGGGGGTTCCATTTGAAAAAACTGAGTTTCAGTCATTTTCATAAGTCCCCGAAAAGAAGTTAATTCTGAGCATACCTGTATGATGAAACTGAGATCCAGTTCATCGACAGAATACTTAATGGTCTTGTGCAGCTATGACCCAAATTTAAATATTTTGTAAATTTGCATTGTGAAAATAATTTTATTTTTCCATGGTCAGGTTTTACACAAAAAACTGACACAATAATTTTTATCTCGAAAACCGTCACAGATAGGTATAGGGAATTAACTATAAAAGTTGTGAGAAATTCTAACAGGATTACAAAAATTATATAATATACGGGGTGTTCTATTTAAAATAACAAAGTAGCTACTACTTTCTGGTACAAGTGGCAATACCGTATTGATGGAAATATTTTAGACGGGTAGAGCATGTTTGATTGTCCATGCCAACAAATTTTCAAAATGATCTGTTGTTCCGTTCTCCAGAAACGTCTAATAGGCCATCGAATGTGGAATACCCTGTATAGATATATATATATATATATATATATATATATATATATATATATATATATAAATATATATATATATATATAGATAGAGAGAGGTAGTCTCTTGACTGGACTAGTTGAAAAAAACCAATTTATCTAAGAATATTCTCAGTGAAAATATCCCTTGGGGTTGTAGTCAGAAAAAGTGGCCTGGTAAAGAACAACTCTTTGTTAAATTGTCGAACTTTCGAAAATATTTATTTTCATTTTCAAGACATCTGAAAATATTAATCGTGTTAACAAACAGAACACTCTTAATATGATGTAAAACAACTTACTAACGTGAGATTAATTTTGTGAAAACAGCAGAGAAACTTCTTGGTCATTCCTTATGTATGTAAGGTTATGTCACAACACAAAACGAGATGAAACAACAATAATAAAACTATGTCATGTACATGAACACGATTAAAAAACATTATGATTTTATGAGTTATGAAGGAAAACTTTTAATTAAAATTTGGAAAAATGTTAATCATTTCAAACCTCGCCTTTGAGACCGCACGTGGTTCAAGGGACGCACAAGGGCGGTAAAAATATGTCAAGAAAAAGAAGAAGAGAGTATTGACAGATTTCGACGTCAAAACACGTCAAATGTCAACAGTCAACCTTGTATGTTCCATGAAACACGCTTCAGCTCTGTGCTGAGTTATGCCCTCTATGGGGGATTGTGAGAACTATTATTAAAGTTATTTGAATTTGCAACATTATTTTTGTGGAGAGAAAGAATATAATTATAAATTATACTAAGATTGGCTATATCAGACCGCTTATTCATACTATTAGGTTCTTTACTAACGTAAACCATCTCTAGAAAATTTCTCTTGGAATAATTTTCTTCAATTGCTAAAATTGTGGGTTCATTGAAATTAATATTGTGAAAAGTTGAAATGCTGTGTTCTGCAAGTGCACAGCTGGGTTTTTTTAATTTGCAGTCACTCTTATGTGAAGCAATACGTCCGGAGAGATTTCTACCTGTCTGTCCAATATATATTTTGTCACAATTGATACAAGATAATTGATAAATTACATTAGTTTGTTCAAATTTAGAAAGAGGAAATTTGGTTTTTGAGTATAACAGATTTACAGTTTTGAGATTTTTCTTCGCTATGCGAATTTCTGGAGATTTAAAAATATTGGTGAGTTTGGGTGTTAATATAAGGAAGGCTCCTATATTTACATAAGATTCTTTGCTGTGATTGTGTTTGATTATTCAAAGTGTTAACGTTATTTTCAATGATATTATTAGAGTTATTATTATTTATGGTAGAAGTATTAAAAAGAAATTTATTAATCATGTATTTAGGATAAGAATTGTCCAAGAGGATCCTTCCCAACTCCTTCAAACACTCCTGTCGATGAACAGGATGTGACAGACCTGTCACTCTGTTTTTCAGTGCGACAATCAGATTTTGCTTCATGCTCTTATGATGATAAGAGTGAAAATTCAGGAAACGATTTGAACAAATCGGCTTCCTGTACCACTTCGTACGTAGAACGTTATGATTGTCTCTACAAACTCTCATATCGAGGAACGGGATACTATGATTCTCCTCTACCTCTGAAGTGAATTGTAGATTAATGTCATAACTATTGAAATAATAGAGCGTTTCTTCCACTCTTTCTGATGGAACAGAGAGTATCAGATCATCAACATACCTCTTCACAAACGGAACGTCATAGGGAATCAGAGATAGAACGTCCTGCACAAGTTCATCTAATACAAAATTTACAAGAATAGGAGAGATCTTTGAACCCATGGGGGTTCCAAAGATTTGTTTATAATACGAATTGTTAAAATCGTTTCCTGAATTTTCACTCTTATCATCATAAGAGCATGAAGCAAAATCTGATTGTCGCACTGAAAAACAGAGTGACAGGTCTGTCACATCCTGTTCATCGACAGGAGTGTTTGAAGGAGTTGGGAAGGATCCTCTTGGACAATTCTTATCCTAAATACATGATTAATAAATTTCTTTTTAATACTTCTACCATAAATAATAATAACTCTAATAATATCATTGAAAATAACGTTAACACTTTGAATAATCAAACACAATCACAGCAAAGAATCTTATGTAAATATAGGAGCCTTCCTTATATACAGGAATTAACACCCAAACTCACCAATATTTTTAAATCTCCAGAAATTCGCATAGCGAAGAAAAATCTCAAAACTGTAAATATGTTATACTCAAAAACCAAATTTCCTCTTTCTAAATTTGAACAAACTAATGTAATTTATCAATTATCTTGTGTCAATTGTGACAAAATATATATTGGACAGACAGGTAGAAATCTCTCCGGACGTATTGCTTCACATAAGAGTGACTGCAAATTAAAAA